>OZ023216.1:16231636-16329701 GCA_963995525.1 Escarpia spicata
TTATGTGTCAAGAGTAGGCACGTACCATTGTATACATATGTATTTATGTGTCAAGAGTAGGCACGTACCATTGTATACATATGTATTTGTGTGTCAAGAGTAGGCATGTATCATTGTATACATATGTATTTATGTGTCAAGAGTAGGCACGTACCATTGTATACATATGTATTTATGTGTCAAGAGTAGGCACGTACCATTGTATACATATGTATTTATGTGTCAAGAGTAGGCACGTACCATTGTATACATATGTATTTGTGTGTCAAGAGTAGGCATGTATCATTGTATACATATGTATTTGTGTGTCAAGAGTAGGCATGTACAGTTGTATACATATATATTTATGTGTCAAGAGTAGGCATGTATCATTGTATACATATGTATTTGTGTGTCAAGAGTAGACATATATCATTGTATACATATGTATTTATGTGTCAAGTGTAGGCATGTATCACTGTATACATATTTATTTGTATGTCAACAGCACGCATGTATCATTGCATACATATGTATTTATGTGTCAAGAGTATGCATGTATCATTGTATACATACGTTTTAATGTGTCAACAGCATGCATGAATAAGTGTTATCATATGTCTTTTTGTGTCAAGAGTAGGCATGTATCATTGTATATATATATATTTATACAATGGTACATGCCTACTCTTGACACATATATACAACCACGACGGGTACCATGTCTTCACTCGATGGCTGTCGCACGGTTGTATTTTTTAAGAGCAAGAGAGCAACTAGATCAGTATACTCTTCGACAATGGTATGCGTCGCAGCTGGGTAATATGTGATTGTATTTATAGAATTAACGCCATGGCGATTTTTATATTCAAAGTGGAGGCATTGTCTCAAACCTTTCACTTGCCCCCAGTCAGACTAACTTGCTCCCCCCTCCAATCTTGTCCCCACCCTGCCTTAACACAAAGTATCTTTGATCATTGCGTATTGGACAACATTGGCCACAAAGCGTAAAGTCCTGAAAAAGCATTTTAATGGTAAATAATAATAATGTTTTTATTTCAGACAAATAATCCATATAAAAACAATGCATCGATAGAAGCAGTATATCCATATAAAACATCGATAAAAGACAAACAAATCCATAAAATGGCAACTTATCGAGAGGAGGATCTTCAAAATAGCAAAGGAATTCAAAAGGATAGTTCTTCTTAAAATCTGCTTCTAACGTTGACAGCGTAGTAAAATATGCATTTATTATTGTTCCTACAAGCAATGAATTGATAATTGACGACCCGAACTTCCACTCGGCAGACGTGAGAAACCTGCACATCTCTTGGATAAAAAAGACGCTTAAAGTTTGCATCTATTCTTAAAATAAACTGATGACTCATCATGTAAGTAACATAGACAAGATTGACGGGCAGACTATCGTACTGTCTAACAGATTTATAGACTGACATTCCAATAGACAAACAGAAACGATGGAGGAGAGAGAGAGAGAGAGAGATTTGGTGAGAGAGGGAGAGTTGGAGAAGTGGAGACAGGGAGAAAAACAGACATATTTTTAGAGAGAGAGATAGGGGCATGGAGACAGACAGCGCGCTAGTTCGACTGCAACATAGTCAAGCAACCAACGCTACATAACTAAGTTGCGTTTGCTGTTCTAATTTTTTACGTGTTAAACCGCATGTAATAATCAGACACCCATACATACTTGTCTGAATTTGTACAGACAACGAATCGGAGAAACTTGTTTTAGCTAATTACTTATTTTAATTTTAACTAATACCTATCACATTATTTAAAGTCAAACGTATGCACACGACGCGTACCTATACATCACAATAATTAGTTAAAATGCATGCTAGATATGTAAATATAGTATGTAAACACAATTTAATAGTATACGACACAACACTCCTACACCCGTCATACTATAGCTGGCATGCCCGAAGTGACGGGTAACGGGACAACAAGAAACAATTTAAGTTACGCATTATTCTAATAATATCACTATTATATATAACATATAAACATGAACTAAATAACTAATCAGAGCGTGTATATTGATACTCGTAATACGGAGCCGAGGGAACTGTACGTATATCTTTGTGGACACGTCCATGATCCCTAGCAAACGGTGACAAGGTGTGGCTCCAGCTACCCTACCACCGTCTGGCGACTTACATAACGATAGCCTATGCAACCGCTTGCACGAAACAATTCCGCCTGGGTTACATAATATATTATAATTGTAGGGATATAGATTCTTTGTGGGGTCGTACATGTCAACCGGTCTAAGCACGAACGGATTATATGCCCACGAACATTATTATTTGTAAGTTTACAACTTCACATTTCCTCCTTTCCAAACATGTTTTGTTCGTTTTATTATGCCATTACATTGCACATTCCAATAATTACCACCTTCGTGAATTGCATGCATGACTTGATTTTGACTAATGATTTGTTTTGATTTGTTTGCTCTACATTGTGTTTCAACCAACATTCAATAAATATTAAAATAAATTACTGCCGGATATACCAAAAATCTCAGATGTCATCAGATATAGAAGACTCCGGTAAGTTAGCCATGTGTGCGTGTACCAAACGAAAACCCCTGAACGTAGCTTTCATACAAGCTTTTTTGTATTGGAAGATTTGTTTTGTGAAGCGCAGTATCCTGTCCTAATAACCTCTGTATGCGCTTTACATTTTACCCCTGGTGCACCTATTTCTTCTTACACCTTTACGAGAATTAAGTATTACTTTGATGACACAACTATCAAATACATTTGCAAGCGCGCATCAAAGGAAGCGTTATGCAACGATGACATAAAACATTATGTTTCATGTAAACTCGCTGTTAAGGCTGAAATCATAGCTCATAAAATATCAAAGTGTTTATTGATGATTTATGCATTATAACATCGTAATATTTTGTATATTCATAACATCGTAGTTGTTAACTAACGAAATTGCATATTGCCGGACATGACATCGGAAGACGGGGGAATGTTTACTTTTTTAATCCCGTCAAGAGTCAAGCGGACTCTTTGTTAAAGAGGAGGGTGCATTCGAGCTGGTGACGAACCATTTCTGCTAAAATGATTTGGCATTGATAATTAATTGTGTATATTAACAAGTTCAAAAGCCGCAGTCACAATGACTATGCAAGTTGACCATAAAAGTATGGGGAAACGATTTAAGATGCTCACTGAGAACACCAAGATGACAGTCTACCAGGCCTGTGTGCTGCATGAGCACCCTCCTCTACGACAGCGAATCGTGGACCACCTGCATGCTCTAGAAGTGCCCTCTCAACACCTTAATCCATATGCGGTGCCTCAATCGCATCTTCAATATCACCTGGCAGGACCGTGTCCCTTACAGCGACATACTGGACCGTGCTAGGATCCCCAGCATGTAGGACTATACTCACTGCTGAGAACGAAACATCTCCACTCGCTGGACCTGGCATGGAGGATGGCCGCTTGCCGAAAGTCACCCGACAACTCGCCAGTGAGAGAAAACAGTGGGATCGACGCACAGCCCTCATATCCAAAGACGTCTGTAAGCGCGACGTGAAAGCTTGCAACATCAGCTTTGAAGACTGGAGGCAGATGCCGAAAATCACATTGCTTGGCGTCAAACTGCTTGGTATCAGACTGTATACAGAGGCACTGGATGTGTTGACGGAAAGAGACACTAGCGCGCGATCTCTAACTAATAGTTAATGAATGCGCTCACAATATAGAAATATTTAAAAAACAATTACAATAATATATAAATTAGTTATAAATTAATTAATTTACAACAAAAAAAAGATTAATAAATTAACAAGAGTCACTAAAACGTCCTGTAAATAAATCTTGCTATTGTCCACCATAAGTTTGTTTAAATAAATATGTCTTCAGGTGACGTTTAAATAAAAACACAGACGGAGCATATCGTAGAGTCAGTGGCAGTTCGTTCCATTTGGCCGGACCAGTTATGCCAAACGCTCGCTTGCCGATGGATTTTGATGCTCGTGGAACTGCAAGCTGAAGATGGTCAAGAAGCTGCCGAAACGAGGATTGCGAGTTCGTGGATGTAGGAGATGTGCAAGGTACTTCGGCGCCAAACCATGGAGCACCTTGTAAATGTACACAAGTACTTTAAACACAATGCGTTGTCTGACTGGCAACCAGTGCAGAAACGCCAGTACTGGTGTGATGTGTGAAGATATAGGTGTGAGGACAACTAGGCGGGCTGCCCTATTGTGTATCTTCTGGAGACGTGCTAAGTGAAATTCGGTTAGGTCCAGCAGCAGAGCATTGCAGTAATCTAAGCTTGAAACAACCAGCGCAATGACCATTGAATGGCAGAAAGGCTTCATGATATAGGCCCTGATGGAGCTAATACGTCTCAGATGGTAGTTACACTTCTTGCAAACAGCATCAACATGCTGCTTCATGCTCATGTGAATGTCAAAGTGAGCTCCCAAATTCCTGACAGAGACAACAGGTCTTATGTTGACTCCACCAACAACGAGGTACTCTGGAAGTCCAAATTTCTTTAGATGATAGGGACCGAGGGCCACCATAAATTCAGTCTTATTGTCGTTTAGCTTGAGTTTATGCTTAACCATCCAACATTTGACCTCACTGATGCAGTCACTAAGTCTCTGAACAGCGCACTCCAAGTCACCAGATATGTGAGGACAGTAGGATGTGTATATCTGAAGATCATCAGCAAATTTTTGATATTCCACAGAGTGTCTCGTTAGTATGTCCTGCATTGGTGCTGTGTACACAGTGAACAATAACGGACCCAACACCGAGCCCTGTGGAACACCGTATCTCACAGGGCATTCTTCAGATGCATCCACCCCAATCCGTAGACGCTGGGTACGATCCGACATGTACGAACCGAACCATGCAAGTGCCGCGCCAGATATTCCCAGATGGCTATGCATAGTCTTTAGTAGGATAGCAGCATCGATCGTATCGAACGCAGAAGATAAATCCAGGAGAACCAGAAGGACACCCCTGGAGTCTGCCATGTAACTGGTGATATCGTGCTGCACTCTCATTAAAGCAATGTCAGTGCTGTGTCGGGGTTTGTATGCCGATTGTAGCTGCTCGTGAAGGCCATTGTCACTTAGATGTTGAATAAGTCGTTTGGCTGCTACTTTTTCCAAGACTTTAGACACGAATGGCAAACTTGAAACTGGACGGTAATTTTTCAGCGTGTTTCGAACCAAGGTCGGTTTTTTCAACAGCGGTGTTATGACAACCTTCTAGAGTTCCCGCGAAACAGTGGCCGACTCGAAAGACATATTGATAAGATGAGTCAGTATACGAATATGAGCAGGAAGAGTGCTCCTTAGCGCGATGTAGGTAGAGGGTCCAAGCATGATGACTTGGGTTTAGCATCCTGGATAATTGTCTGCACTTCACACATACTTGCAGCACACATTTCAGTCATAGATAAGATGTTCAACTACTCTCTGTGTCGCAGTTTCGATGTCGCTCATGTTTGTTTCCGAGGCATCAATTTCATTAATGATTTTCGCAATGTTTTCTTCCAAAAAGTTCAGAAACTGGCAGCATAATTTCTCCCTTGAATCAGTGTCAGGCAGTTTGGAAGATTCCACCTTTAGCAGGCTGTTCACGGCTTCGAAGGCTGTATTCTGATTGGCATCATGGAGTAGACTCTGATAATGCTGAATTTTGGCTTGCCGTATCCTCGCGCTGACAGCATTACGATGATTCACGTATATTCTTCTGTGTATGTCTAATCCTGATGCACGCCAAATGTTCTCCTTTTGGCGATGTAACTTTCGCATTGCATGTAATTCCTCGCAGTACCAATGTGGAGTTCTTCTCTTGCGTGGCCGCCGTAGCATTACCGGAGCAATTTCATCCAAGGCCGAAATAACAGCACACGTATATATATCAAGAATGGAATCCGGATCTGCGCATGATGTATCAAAGCCAGATAAGTTGGAATTGATTTCACTGGTCAATGTTTTACAATCAACATGTCGAAGATCTCTTCTGGGTTGTAGTTTAGCCTGGGGGTAGTTCGTCCAAGAACACTGGTATAGGTGACGATGGTGGACGGTATATTGCAAGCACTGTCAGATGCTTACATCGCACTGATAGATGCTCGAACGAAGAGTATTCGGTAGTGTTCGTAGATATAAAAGGCAGTTCGGTATTGTGTACAATGCAAAGGCCACCACCTCTCTTTTCTTTTCTTCAACTCCGAAAAATGAATAGCCTGGAGGATACAGGTTGATGACTGTAGCAGTGTCTTCCTCTTTTAACCACGTCTCTGTCAAAATGGCGACATCAGCCGCCGTGTCAATGATGTGTTCGCTGACGAGCAATGCTTTGCCAAGAACAGAGCGTGTGTTCAGCAATAGGACATTCAATTCAGTTTCCCTCGCCGACCTCTGTACTGGACTAAGGTTAGCCACATTCACGCCTGTTTGTTTACAAACAGATGCCTGCCGCGCAGAAACAACACACTTGATAATACGGACCTTACGCACGCCAGCCCTGCAACCGCGCTTTGTTTTGTTTTGGCCACAATACCGCAATAAGTTCCAGTTTGTTGAAGATGGCCTTAGTGTTTCAATGCAGTTCCCGATGTTACGTAGCATGGTAGCTGAGTAACGCAGTGTCATGGCGCCAAGTTCAACACAAAGCAACCGGCTGTAGATGATTAAAACCCGCAATTTGTAGACATGTAAAAGCAGATAATTAAAAAAAATTCAGATCTCTGTGATGCACAAACGTTCACAATAGTCCAGACTTACGTTGATAGTAAAATGATGTTGATCAACGTTCCGAATTGCACAAAACAACACGTGCTTAAAAACTGGTGCTGCCACAAGGCGCGACCGTCCCATGTAAATAAATAAAGGTACCGGTATAAATAATATAAATATACTTCAATATTAAAAACATAAATTACCGGCCTACAAATAAAAATGCAAAAATAACGTCATATGGGATTCAAGCCAAAATATTTGTGGTCTCATAGGCTGTGCTCTGCATACAAACCTTCTTAATAAATGCAGTACGCTATGCAGAGAACCTCCTGCGTTATTCAGATGTTTCATTATGTTATACACACACACACATATATATATATATACTAAAAAACGAACACAGACACTGTTAATTAAAATATATAAAATGTGAACTTGATTGTGTTTAATTGGTTCTGCTGTGTAAGTTGTGCCAATAAAAAGGTAAGAACTTGTATAACGTGCATATCGAGTCTTTAGTTACGACTGTATGCTAAAAATGTTTTACATTTTACCCCCTTGTAGATCTGTTCAATCGAATATCATGTCAATGTTTTTGGGAAGCATTCAGCCCCATTGCAATTACTGCACAAAGACTATGTTCATACACAAATATCCACCACTATGTAGAGCCAGGTGATCATTCGATCTTACTGCTGAATTAACTGAATAAGTGCTGCCACCTCTTGGATTAATTATTAGTATCCGATAAACTTTCAAGCAGAGATTATGTTGCTACCCACCAGGTGGCGCCAGGGATAGCAGGTTAATTTGTTGATTGCCATGTACAGCTGTCAACGCATGTAATAGCCACTGTGTAGAACGTTCCATTTTAGCTATATCTGTGTCTGCAATATCATGGCAAACAAGGATTTTGGAGAGATAAAAATTCCTCAAATGAAGGGAGAATTTAAACGCAGAAATGGTAGACTGTCCGGAAGAAAAGCTGATATTGTTGAAAGGCATGTGGGGACGATAATATGTGTTTGTGATAATCACGCTACGTCTTTAAGTTTGACTACAGGAAATGTACTATGGTTTGCCTGATACGGGTATGTGTTTTCGTAATACAACCAATTCCAAGTTAGGAAACGAAATTAACATTGAATTAATAAGGTGAATGACGTATATTTTGAAAAATAACTTTGTTGTTGCTGTTAGTGTTAGAACTTAGAGTTACGTGCCACGTGGGCACTGGCAGACCACTGAACAGGCAAGATTTTGGTCTTGCCTCTTGCCAAAATTACGCCAAATTAAGGTCTTGGTCTTTGGCTTGTTTTGACTTGTAAAATTTTGCTGGTATTTTGTCATATAATGCTAACATGGTCCATGCTTATGACACTATTTAATATTACTTTTAAGTTTGCTGGGGTACATCCAGACCTGGGCTGGGGCCGAGTACATTTTCATGAGTACAAGTACTTTGATGATGGATGAGTACGAGTACGAGTACATTGCTAAAAGCTGAGTACGAGTACAAGTACGAGTACATTCTCACGAGTACGAGTAAAAGTACGAGTACATTTTTAAAAATATAAATATTAAATAATAACGTATTTTAAAATTATTTAATTAATCTAATTTATATAACTCGGCATAAGTGAATATGCAATGGCAGTTGATACATTTTTTATGAGGAAAACTAAGAAAAACCTCTTTCATCAACAATGAAATTCACTTTATTGGCATTAATTTCAATGACAATGGCATCGTATGATCTTATCATATATTTATATATTTGCCATTGCACCGAATGAACATGAGTTGTTCACAGGTTGAATCTTTTAGGGCAGAATACTTTCTCGGCTATGCTAAATGCCCTTTCAACTGGGGCTGAGTTGGAAAACTCAGAACTGCAGTGGGTCACTGTGACGATCTGTACATGGCTGACTGGGGTATTCGTTCACCTCTACAATCAGCAATCCTGCTGATATTATAAGTTTGCAGTTTATATTTTCTGATCGTAGACTACTAATTGTTGAGAGGGTTAGCACATGTCAACATAATAGGCTCAGCATCCCCTTTGGACTTTTTAGCCAGGCTGCTGGCATGGGATTATACTAGTGTAGGAGGCAGTCTTACTTCTACAGAGGTAGACTGGCATTTCTTGTTCTTAGTAGTTAGCACTGTAAGCCACTGTCAAGTGGCATGGTCTCCTGACTACATCAAAGGCATTTCCTGTCTAATTGGTGGGTTAACTGCTAATTGACTCTTAATGGACATTCTGGTGGCTTAATTAAACAAACAGGTTTATGGCCTGAACTGATAGCCTACAATTATTGTTTGCTGAAGAGGGTGTTTCTGATTGTGAAAAGATGCTGCCTGTTGCCATGTTTGGGTATCATAAGTCATGGTTATCAGAGAATGAGGATGTATTATGTGTAGGGATGGTAAGGTGGTATTCTATCAGAATTAACAAAGTATTTAAAATATAGTTGAACATTTAAATATTTCAGGAAAGTTTCATTTTATAACCAAATATATTTATTTTCACCAGTACATATTGAGAAAGTACTCAGATGTACTCATAATGTACTCGTAAAATCTGAGTACAATGAGTACGAGTACAAGTACGAGTCCATGACTCATAAGTTTTATGAGTACGAGTACTTCAAAAATGTACTCGAGTACATGAGTACACGAGTACTGAGTACTTCGGCCCCAGATCTGGGTACATCCCATGAAGACCAACTGTTATTGGACCTCAGGCTTTGGCTTGTGTATTTCTTATAACAACTGATGTTACAATTCAGCAGACCTGAAGCATATGTCCGCAACCAAGACATTGATCAAGAACCCACAGCGGACTCATTTGCCATGTCAACTCCAAACATCTTATAACGAGACATCAACAATGACAGTGCAGTATGTATTATCTTTGTGTGTATATCATTATCATGGTTGGGGTCCAGTACTTGTAGTTATGTACAATTGTTATTTGGGGTTTTAATTTATACAGTGATTTTACTTGTTCAGTTGTATTGGCCAAAGTTTCAAGTACATCTAGAACAATAAACTCAAAAAATTTAAAGTATTGTACTGCAAATGTCAAAAGACGAGCTGTACAGCGGAAACATGTAAATGGTATCCAGTTGCCTTGCAGATAAACGTGCAGCCATCTTGCTGTATGTCAGTGGAACCGAGTGCTGTGAGACGTCGCAGTGTTTCTGTGAACCACATACAATTCAGGGTGTAATGCCAAGTTCTTCTGCTTTCAGCTTGTGCTGTCAACTGCGATTCCTGCACCTTTGCTGATCAATGTATGACATGCTCGTCTGGTGATATGTTTGATGGCACTACATGTTCAAGTAAGTGGATTACATTGTTGTGTGCAATACTTCGTCTGTATTATTCAAGTGTAGGACAAGTGTAAATATTGCAGTCTGTGTGAGAGCAACAGACAGACAACAACGTTCACACTGTGAATCAGGCAGATGTGTCTAAAGATGAGATACTACTCCCATGGTTAAGTCATACCAGAATAATTTGTTGTATTTTTGGATACTCGTCTGACACTTTAAACATACCTGACCATAGAAGTTCTTACAACATGACAAGGAAAATACATAATTTATACCTGCCAACTTTTTTTGTTGAAATCTGGGAGAATCCTCATCCCATATTTAACAAGATTTAACAAGATTGCCATCCAGAAAATTACAACTGTTTGTTGTTCCAGGTGTTGTAGATACTGTTGTGTCAGATGTGACAGAGACTGTGTTTATTGCCAGGTATGATAGAGATTGTTGTGTCAGGTGTGACAGAGACTGTGTTTGTGCCAGGTTTGATAGATACTGTTGTGTCAGGTGTGACAGAGACAGTGTTTGTGCCAGGTATGATAGATACTGTTGTGCCAGGCGTGACAGAGACTGTGTTTGTGTCAGGTGTGACAGAGACTGTTGTGTCAGATGTGACAGAGACTGTGTTTGTGCCAGGTATGATAGATACTGCTGTGTCAGGTGTGACAGAGACTGTGTTTGTGCCAGGTATGATAGATACTGTTGTGTCAGGTGTGACAGAGACTGTGTTTGTGCCAGGTATGATAGATACTGTTGTGTCAGATGTGACAGAGACTGTGTTTGTGCCAGGTATGATAGATACTGTTGTGTCAGGTGTGACAGAGACTGTGTTTGTGCCAGGTATGATAGATACTGTTGTGTCAGGTGTGACAGAGACTGTGTTTGTGCCAGGTATGATAGATACTGTTGTGTCAGGCGTGACAGAGACTGTGTTTGTGCCAGGTGTGCATTCAGCCGTGACTATGGACAAGGAGAGACAGACAGTAAGTCAGGGAAGTAGGGCCACCATCAGGTGTACTGTGACAGGGTCCCCCCACCCCAGCCATCACCTGGTCTAAGGCTGGAGGGGAGCTTAATTGGGCCCAAACACCAGGTACAACAGGCATCTTTTATATTTGTACCAGAATTCATTCAGGAAATTGTATTGATTTAAAAATAAAAGTGTCATACAGGTAACTTCTGTAAAAATGGCTATGTAATCAGTTTAGAGTGGTGTATAAAATATGAAGATAAAAATAATTAGATCAGGGAGTATGCTAATGAAATGTTATATTAATTCAACGTTCACATTGTTGGTTTTTAGGGTGTGATGAAAGAAAGATGTTATTACTTATATTTGTCAGTTAACTGTTCATTGATCATATGCAACGAGGTGCAGAAGTATAGACAATATATGCCTTGAAGCTCTCACTGGCGACATCTTCTGGCAGTTTCAAACTGGTGCAGAGGTCAAGCGTTCACCATGTGTCGACCCAACCAATGGACACGTCTACTTTGGGTCACATGATGATTGTCTCTACGCATTGGATGTTTTGGTAAATACACCTGATCCCTTTCTTGCAAAAGCAAAATTAAATATATAAAACAAGACCTTTCTATTTAGGTACATTCTATGAAAATATATATATGGGTCAATCACCAGTAAAGGGACAAATTGATGTCGCCAATGGTTCGAGTTCAATAGAAAGTTATTGTTTCAAAATACTGATGTCTTAGATATTCAATGTGATGGTAAGTGCAAGGCAGTTGTACAGAAACAAAACTCCAAGAAAGAAATAACATGTACGCAAAATTGCCTGACACCATTCGCGGATGACAACAACAGTCAACACTCGCTGTGTGGTTGGCCACACCAGCAATGGCTTGCCGTTTTGTTAACTAACTCCTATATATGGGAATTGATCGCATATCCAATGGGGTATCAGTTCATTTGGTATATTATATATGTAACTATGCAAGTTCTGCAGGAAAGGGTCAAAATTGGAGATTAGAACATTACAAATAATTATGTATGTCCATGAATTACAGCAGACTGTGCCCCCCTCCCCCACCAATAGAAGGGTTTTGCTTACAGGCACAAGCAACAGACGAGCTATTCACAAAGAATCGGTCACACACCTGGGCAAACGATTCACGTTCTTGTGCACGTGCAACGCCATTTGGTATCGAAGAGAACCAACCTCGTTCTTCCCGGTATTAATTAATGGATTATACGTGGATTTCCCGCCGTCGAGCACTACTCAATGGTACATAACCCGTTTAATACAGTTAAACATTTGAAAAAAGACAGGGCTGTTATGCAACTGTTCCGCTGTCAACAAATGAATCGATCAGTTAGCACACCCTAAGGATGTGGACGGTTGTCTCCGAATTTCACAACTGTTATTGGGTAAGTCACTCTTGTGAATTACTTCATGTTGTAAATCCGAGTTCATGACATGATGTCAATATTTGTGTGTGCACACGCGCGCGTGCACACGTGCATGCTTGTGTGCTTGAGTCTGCATGTGTTTTCTGTGTGTGTCTGTGCATGCATGTGCAGGCCTGCGCGGGCCTGTGCGTGCCAGCGCATGCTTGCGGGTGCTGGAGCGTACCTGCGCGTGCCTGTGACCAACTTGCAGCAAACCAAAATGGTACTGAAGCCATCGACCGTAGAACATATTTCATTTTAACACCCGATGATGTAAAATGTCACGGAAAGAAATTGGATGTTGTATTTGTCTAAACTTGAATAACAAAGAATAATAACTTGTGAACATGGACAGTCAGTCATTCATATACACAATCACGTGGTTTACCCTGGTTCAGTTCATTCATAAAACATAATTCAAACTAATTCTATGCGATGCATCTATGGCAATTAGTACCCCTGGTGGATGGTGAACAGTACCATTGCTATTAATTGTGTTTGAGTTGACAAAAACCCTTTGACATTTACTGTTGACAATCCTAATAGAATGTGTTTCAGGGTGGTGTGTACATTTGGTTGTTTTCATGTTTGTTCTATTAACTATGAAGCTGGCTTTTTGTGCTCCGTGAATAGAGTAATGTGAGGCATTTGACTTCCATGCAGGATTTCATGATGGAATTTGGATTCTTGTTCTGCTCCAGCAATTGTTTGAAGTAACTTATATTCCTGCTGATTCTCAATGGGTGCTTAGCAGAAAGATGACGTTTTCGTCTTTTTGGGATCTAAAATTTGCTTGATAGTTTTATCTGTACAAATGTTAAACTCCTTTTCTAATCCCCCTCTCTCTCACATGCACGTACAAATGCGCGCACCTACACATGATGGGCTAAATTAATTGTTGAAGGACATAATTATACATGTATGTATATTACTTACATAATTATAACCGATCGCTAGATATCAGGTTACTGTTGTTTTCGGAATAGATCTAAGCACTTCTGGATTCAATAATATGAACCTAGAACTAGAAGCCACACATGAATCTGGAATTATTGAGTCGTGCAGCGATATTAATTAAACTTAGGGACCTGTTAGGGTTACAATTTATGTTGGTGAACATGTGGTTAAACTGAACATTTTAGCAAAGCTGGAAAGTTATTTCCATTGTCAATTAAGACGATGGACTCAATTCAGAACATGCGTATTTCTTTTCCAATGAGGTATTTTGTCACCAATAAAAGTGCAGCTTTTGAGAACATTATGAATAATTAGCTTTTTGACAAAATGTCACTTTTAGACAGATCCAATATGTTGTTAATTTGACAACTGAAAGGAAATTTTCAATGTATGGAAACCTGTGTTATTTTGATAGTGAAAGTGCCATGTTTGGGTCTTTGCTCCAATACTATGTCATTTTATAACACTCTTTCCCCTTTAGAAAACAAAATCTAGCCTAGTGGGGCATGCATTTATTTGTATGGATAAAATAGACTTGTTTAGTCATGCAGTGATTCTAATTGAACTGAGATGGGATCACCTTGTTCAGTTTAACATTGTGTTAAGCTGATGAAGTAATTGATGTAATCAATTCAGGTGACAGACTCATCTATGAGCATACATTTCCCCTTTCCTGTTTTCCCGACAGGTACCGGTAGTTTATCACAATTAAAGTGCGAGTTTGGAATAATGCTCTTTTATAAACAAATACCTGCTTTAAAAAAAAATGCTTTTTTGGGACATAGCTTCCGGTGTTCTGTCTTTTTACAAGTGAGACTGGAAATTATAATGTTTAACAACTTTCCCTTGTAACCGTGGAAGTGTCCTTTTAGGGACACTGCCCCTATTAGTCTGTCCTTTTATAGCATAGTTTTTGCTATTGACAATATAATGTAATTCTTGGACTTGCCATTTTATGAAATAAATTGCCCATTTGTCTATAAAAATATCCTTTGTTACCAAAGAATTTGCGGCATTTTAGAATAATTGGCAATTGTTATAACGATTTTGCTCCCCAACTTATGCCTTGTTATGAGACCTTGTTTAAGAGTTTGCCCTTTTATGATCAATTTGATCTAGTTTGAAGCGGAAAGTGCCTGTTTATGGAGAATGTTGTCCTGTTTGGAATGGAAATTATAGTCCCACATAATTGCTCTAATATAGTTGTCGTTTTTATTTTAGAAACCAAATTGCAGTTTGCCCTTTCCTCTGTCAGTTTGACGAAAACTGCAGTTTTTGAGACATGGCCATAAGTATCTGCCCTTTTATAGAGCAATTGGCCTATTTCCGTATGGACATAGATAACAACTACTTGCTTTTTTTGGTAGCAAAAATCTGGATTTTCCTCTCAATAAATTGCCATTTTAAGTATGTTTGTTTTACCATTGAAAGGGCATTTTAAGGAATTGCCCTTTATGGCTAAATTTGCACATTGTAAGATTTAAAAATACCCTCACAAAATCTATAATATGTATATTACAATGGGCTGATGACCTGCTAAAATTTTTAAAAACTTTGTAAAGATTCGGGGTGGCCGGCAAAGCCACGGCTTTGTACAATGTATGTTAAAAACATCCTATATGTAAACAGTCATTCGTATAGTACTTCACGTTTAATGGTGGGGGTTATCTGGATCAGCATAAAGAAGAATATTAGGGGGGTCTCTGGACAAGTGTTACGAACCATTTAAAAATGAAACCATGTTAGCTAGTTTAGCCATACATTTCACAAAGACAGCAATAATCACTGCGTCATTTTGAGCCTCGCGTTTGCATCCTTTAGTGTTTGAGCGCATCAATGCAAAACATCTTCTACATGCAATAGTTTTGACGTGCTGACTTATATATAGCATTGACCGCTCACAGCCGTCATTTCATGATCAATCTGGCAGTAGGTAATGAATCGTCCATGTTAGAAAGTGTACAACATGTGTGGTCTTTTACGAAACAAACAGGTAAAGTAGGGTGAACGAGATTGCCCAATTTTAGAAACCAAAGTAGGATTAGAAGGACTCGAACTCCGTTTGACAGTCTGGCACGACCACTCGCGCAGCTGTTGCCTGCGCCCCTCGCCCCTATTAGTAATTACGCCTATTAAAAGTAGGTCTAAACATGAACATTTGATATATTATTGTTTATTGTTAGTTATACATGTACTTTATTCTAGTTATTTATAATTTGTTCTTGTACTTTATTCTTTATTCTAGTTCTTATGTACCGTGATAGATAGCCCTAGGGTCTTTTTCAAAAAGAATGTCCTTTTAGGGGATAAGCAGGTCAATGTTATAAAGCATTACAAACGGGTGGGGGTCTCAAAATCAAAATTTTGCGTAATATACTATAAGGGTGGAGCCAACCACTGTGTTATATTAATAACGTAATTTTTTTATGGAAAGCATTTACACACGAACATACACATGTCACATGGGATTAATTATTAATGAGACTAAAATACATCCACTCCTGATTAGCACGTGAGTGTTGACATTATATTCAAGACAAATTTGGCTCTTCCACGATTGAAATTATCATGCGCCGAACGAGCGCTCAGTTTTTATGCTTCTGTTAGATGAGTGCAGCATTTGACAGGACTTGTCATTTAACAAGATTTAACAAGATTGCCACCCAGAGAATTAAATCTAGGTGGCAGGTGGACAAGGAAGCCCTTTCGCTTATCGAGAGTCCAACCTTTTTATCTATGTGTATCCTGCCCTTCTGAGGTATCTGTCAATTTTATTTTTAAACATATTCACGCTACTAGCATCCACACAGTCAGCAGATAATCTGTTCCATATATTTACAGTCCTTTGTGAAAATGAGAACTTTCTTATATCTAATCTACACTGCTCCTTTGCTAATGTAACTTCATGTCCTCTAGCCCTCTATCTTTCTTAACTGCGAAAAAAATATTTCTATCAATATTTTCATAACCATTCATTATGTTAAACACTTCTATCTGATCTCCTCTCAATCTCCTGGTCTCTAATGTTGTTAAGCCGCATTCTTTTAGGTGAATTTCATAACTAAGATCCCTCAGTTTTTGTATCATTTTAGTCACTCTCCTCTGTACTCTTTCTAGCATATCTATGTCCTTCCTGTGATACGGCCTCCACGCTTGTATACAATATTCTAAATAAGGCTTCATTATTGCTTTGTATAATGGTATTATTAGTTCTTATTCCTTATACGCTATATTTCGCCTAATTAATCCAAGGATTTGATTTCCCTTTGAAGCTGCAATTCCGCACTGCTCTGAAACCTTCAAATCAGCACTAATGGTTAACCCTAAGTCCTTTTCTTTTACAGTAGTACTTAGTACAGTACCCCTATTGTATATTCTACCTCTTCATTCCCATGTCCTGCATGGAGGCATTTACATTTCCCAAAATTGAACAGCATTTGCCACTTTTTAGACCATTAAAAATTTTGATCAACTTGTCAAGATCATTTTGTAAATGTTGTCTGCATCACTTTTTATCCTTCTAAACACTTGTATCATCCACATATTTCAACACCTTGCTTGTTATTTCATCATCCAAATCGTTGATATTATATTAAGAATAATATAGGTCCTAGTACTGATCCCTGTGGTACCCCACTCAATACCGATTTCCAGTTTGAAGCCTCCCCATCAACTACTTCACGTTGTCTTCTGTCAATCAGCCATTTTTTATCCAGTTTATTATACCATTTCCTATGCCATGGGCCTTTAGTTTAAGCAGTAATCGTTGATGTGGTACGTTGTCGATAGCTTTTTGAAAATCTAATTAGACGATATCTACTGGTGATCCCTCATCTACCCACTTAGTGAAGTCTTCCAAAAACATAAAATATTTGTTATGCATGACCTCGCTTTAAAAAACCCATGTTGAGATGAGTTTATGAAGTGATGTTTAACAAGAAAATCCACCATATGAGCTTTAATTAATCTTTCTAATAATTTGCAAATCACTGATGTTAAACTCACTGGTCTATAGTTCTCTGACTTGTTTTTCGAACCTTTTTTTAAATCACGGTAATGTTTGTCTTTTTCCATTCTAAAGGAACCACTCCCTCTTCTAATGACAAATTGAAAACTGTTGCAAGCAGTACGCTAATTTGTTCTACAATTTCGAATAGTAGTTTGGGCGGAATCCCATCCACTCCAGGTGATTTATTATCCTTCATAGCCCTTATTGTCTTAGCTACCATTTCCGGGGTTACAATTAATTGTTCTAAATAGTCTGAATCTGTCCCCTTGAACTTAGCCTCTGGTACAGGCAGTGAACTAATATCTTCCCTGGTAAACACTGAACTAAAATACTCATTCAGGTCTTCTGCCATTTAGAATCCCTCTGATATTAAATTTCCAGCACACTCTTCTAGAGGACCGACCTTATCTTGAACTTTCTGTTTGCTTCGAACATACGCATTAAAACTCTTGTTGTCATGTTTTATATTACTAGCTAATTGTTGTTCATAGCTTCTCTTTGAATTTCTAATTTCAGCGGTAGCTTGGTTAAGTGCTTCTTTATAACTGTTGTAGTCTTCATTATTTCCAGTACATCTATATGACTTCTACATCATTTGTTTATATTTAATTTTGTAATAGCTTCTTTCGATAAATGTTTCTTTTTGGACAGTTTCCCTTGTTTTTTTAAGGGTACAAATTTATCGACTATGCACATAATTTCACTCTTTAAGATATTCCAGCATTCTGTTGCTGTCTTATTCTTCAGTGTGTTATTTCAGTCTATCTTTGCTAAATATTTCCTCATGTCCTTATACCTTCCTTTGTGGAAATTTCTCCTATACTGCTTTTTACTATTCCTTTCTGATTTTACTTTGATGGTAAAATGTATCTGGTTGTGATCACTACTCCCCAGTGGCTCACATATCTTCACATTGTCAACTAATTCATTCTGTGAGGACAAAACTTTGTCTGACACTTTCTAGCACATGTTGAGAAAGGAAAGTATCTTGAACTAAAACAAAAAAACTTGTGGTCCTCACTCCCCATACTCTGTAGAGATTTCCATTTGATATGCCTGTGGTTAAAATCCCCCATAATAATACAATCCTGTTTGCTTACTTCCCTTATAGCGTTTTGTATTTTTTCATTCTCTTCTATACTTATGTTTGGACTTCGATAAACTAACCCAACTGTTAACATTAAGTTTCCTATAACTATGTTACTCTAAACAGCTTCTTCGCAATATGCTTGTCTTTCTAATTTTATTTCATAAGCCTGGATAGATTCTTTATTATATAAAATAACTCCACCTCCCTTTCTTCCTATTCTATCTTTCCTAAACATTACATATCCTGTCAGTCCCAATTCGGCATCTGATATATCGGTGGTGGTCCAGGAATCGGTTATACCTATCATGTGAGGGTCATTATCTTCTACCATAATGTTTAGTTCATTTCTTTTGTTTACTATCCTCGTTGCATTTAAGCAAACACATTTATATCCAGCTTCAGAAAAGTTTTCCACACTGTTCTTTGCTGATTTATTTATGCTGTCTTTATGCATGCCTCCAGTTTCAGGCTTTTCTGTGAGTCCCCCCTGCAAATCTAGTTTAAATAGATGCAACCTGTTCAACTGTCAACAGATCGCAGCAGGTTCTCTGAGAACACTGCTGCCCCCTTTCCACTAAGATGGAGGCCATCTCTCATGTACATATCTTCTCTCCCAACAAAGTGTCCCCATACATCTGTGAATTCCACCCCCTCTTCTTCACACACCTGCTCAACTAGTGCGTTGATGGCCATCCTCTTGCAGTTTCTATACATTGCCCCCCCCCTTCCTCCCATTACTAACAAAATTCCTGACAGAATAAACAGTTCAACCCTTGTCTTCTTTAGCTTCCTCACTAAATGTCTATACTTCTATACTATTCCAGTTGTTCCCTCCCTGTCTGCATTATTTGATCCTACATGTACTAGTATAGACCCACCCTTGTCGTGTCCCAATACCTTCTCTACCCTGTCAGTCACATGTTCTATCCTAGCCCCCGGTAGACCAACAACGACGTCCTTACCCTCGCTCAGTGTCTTGTCCGTCTTTCTCATAATGGAGTTGCCCATAAACACCCTCTCTTTCCTCATTGCACCCTCAATCACTGCCTCAGAGTAGCTCCTTCTTCGGTTTGCATTTGTCTGGTTGTTGTATTTCCCCCCGCCGTCTTCTCTCCTGTCACATTCTCTTCCGATCCATTATTTCCAGTCGCTTTTTCTCTTGTCACCTTTCCTCCTGTCAGCATCCCTTTTATCGACTTCTCTTCTATCACATTTGCTCTCACTTCCTTCCGCCCTTTCATCTTTCCTCCCATCTCATTTTATTCTCACCTCTCCCGTCTCATCTTCCCTCCCTTCTCTACGGTCACTTTCTCCCCTGTCACCTTCACGCTTGTCACGTTTTCTGTCGTCGATTTTCCAATTTCTTCCCCTCCAATCACCTCCCCTCCTCTCAATCTCCTTTCCTCAGTCTTCTTGCCACTGCTATTCTCCTTCAGTTTTGCAGTATCCCCACCTCTCTCCATGTCGTCTCTCTCCATTCGACCTGTCTCCTTGCTGATTTCCATCTCCATTCCCTTCACAATATCTGTCAACGTAACTATATCCTTCTGCAGAAACTCCACCTTCCAACACCCAATGCACTGAAAGGTGAATCCTTCCTCCATGGTTTCTGCCCATGACTTCCCACAACCAGACAATGCAAAATCTACCCAGATGTGGCAGTGATCGCACACCAAGTGTCGCTTTGCCTTGACTTGCCCCTTGCAAGGCGCCATATCCCTATCAGAATTTATTTGATAACTTAACTAACTTAGTCTTTATAAAGACTGGTTCCTGTGTACTGTAGCACACTTTATGTTACAGATTTCAATTACACAGCCGACTATTTATCCTATTACGAACGCTAACATTACCGGTAGTGACCTCATTTAAATACAATCAATTACGTTACGTTAGGCTGCTTTATTTATTTAGGATACGCCGTGTGACTATCGCCCTTGCTTAATTTTAAAAAAAATGCTACCTAATCAAAATATCTATCAAGTACTGGCTTACACATATATTATCTGAAGTAAGTAGTTTGATGGTTGTTACTTTATCTCCTATATATTCTACCACATAATCAGGTTTGTTAAATCTTGTTTACAACTTATCGAATGCTAAGTTCATGGTTCGTTGCATCCGATTAGCACGTTGTTTCAGTTACCGGTGAACATTCTAAGCATCGCGTGAATGCATCCATCACTGCTGGCGTGATCGCATGCCAACACGCGGAGTTATCCAATTTAGCTTTTATTACGTAACAAACCCTGCCGAGCGGGCGCTTCTGTCAATGCACCTGGCAATTTGTGAAAGCGTGACAGTTGTAAGGTGACCAACCGCCAGTACTGGAAGGAGTGCAGTTTTCACGTTTGTGCAAAGCAACAACGTCCTTCAAGTGTAGCAGTAGCAGTTAAACTGGGATTCGTGCATATTGTTCCGTCGCCAGACAGTTGGACAAAACAGACGTCGGGCAGGGTTTGCATTCCCCGGATGGTTGGCGCTGAAACACGCAGTGTGGAACGTTGGTTAATAGATGTGATGTTTAGATCAACGCGCGCGAGTTCAAGGACAAAGCAGACACATAGTTATTCAGACAGTCAGACAGAAACACAGATACATACAGACAGTCAGACAAAAACACAGATACATACTAACAGCCAGATAGATTTACACACACGCACTATTGTGATGTCTATTGAACATCTTGCCAGTCTCAATACAGATATGCATACGCTTGTTTGATTAATTAGGTTATTATGCAATTATCAAAGTATTAGAAACAACTGTTATTGTATCGTTACTTACCACACAATTATATGTAATAGTTGAAATATTTATTAACGAAACGCACCACGAGGGGGTAAACTGGCCATAGACAACTGTACGTGGCTCCTTACGACGTAATCATTTAGAATTTGAAACACATGTTTTCACTTCAACAGTCCCCGTTTCCAATTCACCATAATTACTGTACTATGCTGTATGTGTTGCACACATGATAAAAATATCTTCACAATGTTGATCTCACATAAACAATCAATCAGCGCCGATGTTGTGTGCGCCATCTTGTGAGTCACCCATTCCGTCGAATAACTTGACTATCAAAGGATCTACATAGATCAGAATACATGTAATAGTAATACTATTTTCATGTTATTACGATTATATACACGTATGTGTTGCACGCATGATAACAATGTCTTAACATGATAACAATGTCTAAAACAAACAATCGATCAATCGGCGCCGGCACTCTGTCCGCCACCTTGGAGTTTCTCACTTCCGCCATACAGCATACCTATCCATGAATTTGCATAGATCAGAATACATATAATAGATTAGTAATATTATTTACGCCGCGTATGCGTACGTTTACTGCATCATATCATGTAACATAACATATGACCCAAGTTTTAATACCATTCTAACGAATAAATAACTTCACTAGGTGTAGATATGCAAGATTAATTAAAGTTGAAGTTCACACCACATATTTCGCCTGACTGTGTTTGGCCGGTTATAAAAGCAGATAAATTTCCTATGTTAATTGCAGCTTGACGCGCTCAATATATAGGGTTATATCACGTGGCATGGATGACCACACCGGTTATGGGAACGCCGGGAAGGCTTAGCGAGCCGATATTACCCTACCTTGCAGACTGCTACCACACGGGGTGGGTCAACTGTGAGAGATCAGGATTGTGACACTACTCTCCAGAGTAGGGTTGTTAGGAGCTCCCGAATGATGTCCCGAGCCGATCATTGGTGCAGTTAGATCTGTACCATAGGCAGTAACGGCTCAAGTGTCTCCCACTTCCTGATTCTCTCTTTTGTCTTGCAAAAATGAACTTCAATGTTGCTGAGCCATTTTCAAGACCCGAAAGGTAAATGAATAACTTGGAATTAATGTACCACATGGTGTTTCTCTATGTTTTGTTTGTCGGGGAATGGCGCCAAGTCCCGAAGACGGCATTATTATAATTCATCTATCATGTGACATAACATAATATAGCCAAATTGTTAATACCATACTTTACGAGATATAAATATGTAAAATTAATTAAAGTCGAAATTCACACCACAATTTCGCCAGGGTACAAAAGCAGGTACATTTTCTATACTAGTTGTAACTTGATGTGCGCCAACATTAATAGGGTTATATTACGTGGTAAGGATGATCACACCGGTTTGAAACGCCGGGGCTTAGGGGGCAATATAATTCTCCTTTGAGGCGTCACTACCAACCCGTAGTTGGTCAGCTGTGAGGGATCAGGCTGTGACAGATCTCCCAAAGACACCGACGCGATGTCCCTAGCTTATAATTAGTACAGTTAGTTATGTCCTATGGGCAAAATGGCTCCAGTGTCTCCCACATCCTGGTCTCTATGTTGTCTTGCTTGGTGCCAATTATGTTTTGTCTTATTATTATTATGAATGGTGCAATTAATATGTTAGTACACAACAAAACTTCAATATCTCTGAAACCGGGATTAATGTAATTAATCTATGTGATAGTTGTGGACTTGAACACATCATATATATTGAATAAATTATAACTAATCCTGTGGCTACTTCGTCCCTGTGTTTCTATGTAGATTAAAGTTTATCTTTTGATATATCACCTCATAATTATGCAAGTATTTCGCTGACATATTGTGACCAGGTATGACGGGAAAACATAGTTGTATCATCCAAATTGTACAGTGTCTAGGTAAATCACACAACACAAAAACATTTGCATTATGCTTGTGTGAGTATATTCGTTGACGTATACCCTGTCCATTTTGAAGGTGTCATTTGACATAAAGGAAAATAGAATAACTAAAGATAATGTTGGATTGGTAAGTACTACAATATGTGCCAGTGTAACAGTCATTACTTACTTGGCTGTTACTATTAGGATGCATGTGCACGTCTTTTAATGTCCCATATTCTGAACAAAACAGACACAATTAGCTGACGAACGTAATTGGTTAAGCCATTTCCACGTTGTGGCTATTTTATCCTAATAAGCAGTCAGTGTCACGTACGAATTGATGTGTATTCGTTGATCAGCTTTATTATATTAATATAAAATGTAGCATTTAGATGTATCTTTGCGAACTGAATATCGCAAACATTTGACATCATTTACGTTGGCATGCCACATGCTATTTACGCCGCTATCTTTTCTGGACCGACACGTTTCCCCAAGTACCGTTCATCTTCATACAGTGCTGCCATATAGTCTTCAATTCCACAATGGATCATTACTTCATGTTTCTAGAATACCGAATCTCTATGACGATAGTATTAATTGAAATCAGTATTTTTTTCGGTAGTTTGTTTTATCTTGCAGACCAGTACTAATAACAAAAAAAATCAAACATAAAGTAGTATTCTTAAATCATGGTAATTGGTTAATACGAGTTTATCTACACAATATATATATATATATATATATGCATATTGTGGGTTATATGTTATAAGAGTAACAATTTAAAAAAAAACATAATAAACACAGTAGATCACTCACTTTCAGCAAAAAACGGTTGTGACTACCGATATAATTATTAGTCATCATAATGAAAGCTCACATGCAGATGAATTCATCATGGCCTAAGGGGAAAGGGTTCATTAGTTCGTAATTAAACAATATGTCTGACATGAGATGAACAACCTAACGTCCGTCACAATATCAACCGGCGCTAAAACATCTATGAATACCTACAGTTGTGATGCACATGTGTATCTTTGTAGACGAAAATTGTAGACACTATGCAACTTGTGTATAATTTTGCTAGTTATACCATAAAGAATGAACAAATATTTTGTTTCACACTTCATATATGTTCGCCTCAATTTAGCTCAACTGATTATGTCGGTACGTTATGATGCTGGAAAACGCGTGCAATGATAATATACACTCACTAAGTATGAAGACTTGTGTAAATATGCACATGAAAGTGATCACAACAGCTTTCGTGACGGACATCACGGCTAATTGTGCACGTGACATACATAATGCAATGCTTGCATGCACAGTACAGCTAAACACAAACACATGGAATCAATACCAAACCACATTGCATGTGAGACACTAGGGATACACTAATCTATAGAGATAGCAAAGTCAAGTTTGAGTTTAATATGGCTAAGCTGAAGGAAATCTCAACATGATGTCCGTCAGGAAATTTGCATTAAAACAGGAACAGAATGTGTGAACATCTATAGATATACGCCATTTAAAGATACCAATTATTTTGTTGAAGCATGAGTGAGATTATGTGAAATTTTAAGAGTGTATTAAGTTACTGCTGATAGTACAGTATGTTACCTTGCCGCTTATCTAAAACCACGTTACGGACATCATGCAAAATGTGCTATTTTTTATCAGGCTGTAATTTGTTTTCATTGATTTCAAACTATGGTTCTTGACACCTATTTATTTAATCTTTCAACCAGAAAGAGAAATGGCGGCGAGTTTATCAATTGAAAAGCCTTCTAGTGACATTATACCAAACATGGAAAAACACAAAAGACAAGTGACATTCGGGTGGGCGTTCCAGCTTGACCAATCATATATTTGGAACCAGCTGTCGGAGAATAATATTGAAAATATATCTGTGTGATTCTTAGGATGTTTGCCATACAGTTAGCCTGATATTAGAAGCGTATAGTAATATGTCTTAAAGTAATGACCATGAGACAAGAAGAAGGTGGTGAATTAGAAATGGAAAAATTTTACGTGGCTTGACCCAAATACTTTGTGTCAGTTGTTTGTCCAACCAGTTTGTCGAGTTGTGCAGTTTATGGCAAAGATGTCCCAGTGTCGTGTGTTGCAGGTTCAAGTCCTGCCTGTGTTCAGAATCAAAACACAACAGGTTGTGCACATACACTTATTCCATTCAACAACTTCAGCCGCAATTTATAACATCACCGAATTGCATGGATATTTTATTTCCACCTATACTGGAAACTGTTGACGAAATAAGCATGACACTTTTAAACAATTATATAAAAGTAAATATTCCTATGGTCTTGTATAACCCAGTTCACAAGAGATAGAGTGATATACATACGTATTTACGATATGCTGTTTTTTTTTCTTTTAACAACCTATGAAAACCTGTACTGTATTGAGTAGTGAACCATTCTCCTCCAGAGTGCGCCACGGTGAGTTCATTCACATAGGAACCAGTGGGTTCAATGATGCAGTGTATACACTGCTTATTCTGTCTGCTCGGCGTCTCTCACACGCCTGACAGGGAAGCAACTCCGGCCGCTGGGAACAAGATCCAGTGGGTTAGAGATAGAGACCACCACCCCTAGTACAGACACAAGATAGAAGGGACCAATGGCTTTTAGTGTCTCTTCCGAAAGACACAGGCAGTGTGAGATGAACACCGCTCCCCACTGTGAACACATTTCAAGAGATCAAAATAATGTAAGGGAAGGTTGGCTCCACGTTAATAGGGAAGCTTTGAGCCACTCCTGTAACGCTGTTAATACTTAACCGATGTTTATTTTGTCGAGTTCTCTATAAGCCGGCTTTGATACTTACAAATCCACGGCCATTTGTTTCATTACGTACAACTAACGGTGCGCAAAATTACAATTGCACGCGTTTTAACCGATAACATATTTTTGAGTAGAGCTATATATATACACTGTATATATATATATTTCGTGTTTCGTTGTTTTCTTTAAATAACTACCATAAGTAATACAATGTTGTTGGCAAGGCAATGACATATTAACAGCAAGGGATTTGTGTTCTGTCAATACCTGAAATAGATATTGGCGGGTATTATTCGATCAAATTTTCGATAACACTCGTTTAGCATGTATTAGTTAAACTGTTCCTGTAAACACGGAACGCGCCAACACCTTGTATGAATATAGAAATGACAATAAACAAGTAGTCTGTGGAGTACTATCGAGAACAACGATGCTGTTATTCTCATCAGTACTGTTGGCATCGGCGCGAGGGTTTCCATAAGGACAGCAGTCTACTTTTCATATATTACAAGCATGTAAGCCTAGCCCCCTCAGTGAGCAACAAATCAATGTGATTGGTTATTACCAGTGTTCGAAATATACGCTAGCCGGTCGTCACTGACTACCTACTTTACCGTCGAGTCAGTAACTTTTCTGAGTTACTGGTCCGTGTGACTGCTTACTTTTCCGGGGACATTACACCGTTTTACAGCGGTATACATAAGCTTTTCGTCAAAACTGGCCATCTTGAAGTCGCTGTTTCCAACAAAACAGTTAATAAAAATGCGTTTTTACGCTCAGTATAGCCAAATTTCCTTTGTCGTGGGACGGACGCTCACGAAAATCGCACTTTATAGTTAGTTTTATAGTTGAATAAGCTCCTGAAACGAACATACGTTAACTTACTCACTATCCAAATAGACTATGCACTTTGTATTTATTAGAAAACGCCGCCAATGCCAAAATCTGCCGGGGAAACTGTTAGAAAAATGCGGAAAACTCTGACAAGCGTCATCGACATTTCCGTGAGACCTGGATGCAGAATCCACGAATGGAAGACTTCATATAAGAAGTCACGAAGTCCAGGACCCAGAAAAAGGTGGCTCCATGGGCGCGGGAAAAGGGGCAGGGGGAATTTATCCTGCGGGGGGGGGAGCAGACATAGTTCTGTCCCCCATGAAATGTAACCGTGAATGTTTGTTAATGTATTACTAATTATGTGTTTTTGTCGACTTTGAATGGTGTGTGCAATTGTAGGGCAGATATATGGTTTTGTGCCACCCCTCCTAGTATTAGGCGGCGCGACGGCAAACAATTGTCCAAAGCACCCCCTTCGGATGTCAACATTTCAGTCGAGACAGCAGAGAGAAGCTTTTTTTTCTTTCTCAACTACACTGCCCCCCCCCCCCCCCCCGTATTCGGCCGAGACAGCGGAGAAGCTGATGTCACAGCGGCGCGGCGGCGAAAATTGTTGAGTGGTGCTGAAGCTCTGGTAGACCCCCAATATGAATTTCGTTCCCGCGCCATGAATGTGATTCTTAAGGATCTTTGCTCACAGATGGCTAATGAATGGTCGACTGTCAGTTTGTGCCACATGTTTAAATTAAATCGAATTGAGGAAATTTTTTCCAAATCTCTGTTGTTCATAATTATTTTAGCGAATATATAGAAATAAGGTTAAATATCAGTATGGTAATATATCAAATCAGTTTATAGGCGTATATATCAGCAGCATAACCCCTATCTGACATATGTATTGAATTATTATCACTGGACCAGGAGCGAAACCCAGACCGGGAAGGCATGATATTTGGTGTAAAAACCTGGCTTTCAACATTGGGGACTGTGCATCCTTCGTGACTCAGAGATCACGTTAATGTCGGTCTCGTCTCAATTTGGGTCGTAAAATAACCACTGAGGGCGACAAGTACCCTGGCTGTGACCACCTTCAGTGCCAGCATATGAAGGTCGGTTTGGCAATAATGTTCTGAAAACGGCTGACTAATTGAATGAGACCTCATAAGACCATTACATTGTAACCACAATAATACAGACTAGTCAGTTAATAGAACGTCGCCGAGCGATGGAAATAACTAGAACTGTGTACTTTTTCTTTAAGGCCTATTGTTTAGCAGGTCGTTTGCCCTCGCGCATTGCGCCACTGCTAAAATGCGGACCAGTAGCTTTGCAGCCTGACCAGTAACTCTTTCAAATTTCTGGTCCGGATGACTAGCACCTTTCTGAGGTAAACGTCGAACACTGGCTATTACCGTCCCAGTATGTTGATCATCTACTTGTTTACATTGGAGCAATGTGTGAGGTGATCATCACTGAATTCTCTCAGGAATGAGAAAAATCCTCTAGGAAAGCAGAAACTATTGCAAACATGTACATAAATCACTGTAAATAACTATCGTTTTTTTAATATATGACCAATTGAAAACGTAGCTTATAGAGGCCAACGATGTAAAGACGCGAGTGGACATAGAACGTTGCGAGTTAGTAGATGAACTTAAATGATGACAAGTTAACGTATTTATAATATCGTATTATATAAATACCCGGCTTTACCACGGATTAAATTTATGTTATTGTACTATCACTAAATTCCATTGACCCGTTAATTTCACGTAAGTGATTAATAGAAAGTGTGTGGATAGCATACCACTTTCACCAGTAGTATTGGAGATTGTTCGCGGTGTCAACGGAGGGGGTAGTGTTGGAGATTGTTCGCGGTGTCAATGGTGGGGGGGGGTAGTGTTGGAGATTGTTCGCGGTGTCAATGGTGGGGGGTAGTGTTGGAGATTGTTCGCAGTGTCAACGGTTGGAGGTAGTGTTGGAGATTGTTCGCAGTGTCAAAGGTGGGAGTAGTGTTTGAGATTGTTCGGGGTGTCAACGGTTGGAGGTAGTATTTGAGATTGTTCGCAGTGTCATTGGTGGGAGTAGTGTTGGAGATTATTCGGGGTGTCAACGGTTGGAGGTAGTATTGGAGATTGTTCGCAGTGTCAATGGTGGGGGTAGTGTTGAAGATTGTTCGCGGTGTCAACGGTAGGGGGTAGTGTTGGAGATTGTTCGCGGTGGCAGCGGTGGGGGTAGTGTTGGCGATTCTTTGCAGTGTCAACGGTGGGGGTAGTGTTGGAGATTGTTCGCGGTGTCAACGGTGGGGGTAGTGTTGGAGATTGTTCACGGTGTCAACGGTGGGGGTAGTGTTGGAGATTGTTCACGGTGTGAAAGGTGGGGGGTAGTGTTGGAGATTGTTCGCGGTGTGAACGGTGAGGGGTAGTGTTGGAGATTGTTCCCGATGTCAACGGTGGGGGTTGTGTTGGAGATTGTTCACGGTGTCAATGGTGGGGGGTAGTGTTTGAGATTGTTCGTGGTCTCAACGGTGGGGGGTAGAGTTGGAGATTGTTTAATTGCAGCTCACGCGTTTCTATTCGGATGACGATAGCAGATTTGCTGTGAGCCTATATACCTGCAGTACCCTTGATTTTCACCAGAACCAACAACATTCAAAAAAATATTTCCACTCTATTATAACTATTGCAGGCCTACAGGTCTGTAATTGGGGGTGGGGGATTCGGGACGCCCCGCTTGAATACGCACCCAACTTCGTTTTCCAACTGTATGGCTCTCAATTATTACTGTGAGCTCTACAGTGAAATGTGTACATAATTCATACATGTAAAGGTGATATATTTTGGGGGTTGGACAAGCACCATTGTTTTCGAATCCCACGTAAAACGAATTCCCAATCGAAATGTACGCCTTAATCACCGAAGAATGATTATTTCACAAAATGCAGAGTCGTTGCACGGTGTGAGTATAGACTTCCTTTGAGAGCGGGCGTACTTTTTGACCGTGAATTTTTTTTGAAGCCCTTTTTATGCGTCTGCCCTTCTAAAAAAGGTAACGGTAAAGTCAAGTTCTTATATAGCGATGTATTCAGTCCTCAGGACAGCTCAAAGCACTTTACACTTTATTCCCTGGCAGACCTCTTCAATCGAACACCATCTCGACTTTTCAGTGAAGAATTCAGTCACGCTGCAGTTAATGTGCGAATATTATTCATACACAAATATCCAACAGATATTCATTTATACAAAGTTCGACACGGGAGCACAGAATTCGATCCCGTGTACTCTTGATAGAGAGTCCGGTGCTTTAGACACTGCGCCACCTCGCTATAAGACGAACCCCACACGGACTCCCTATTCGGGGTTGATATATTGGGCAACAAACATACGTAGGTAGCACGTATGCATAACATAGTTTCTTGGGGGTGAAGATAATTTAGCCCCCAATATAGAGTAGAGGGGTGTGTATTTATCGGTGCAATTTGAAAATTTTGTTGAAACTGAAGGTACTTTTTGGCGAACCTCAAGAAGAGTGCAAATCGAGGTTTTTGGAGAGCCTGAATGTGTTTTATTGGCGATCCTAAAGGGTGGGTACAGGTCGAGGTTTTTGGTGAGCATGATGGTGTGTATTTTGGCGAACCTCAAGGGGGTGCAACTGGAGGTTTGTCGTAAGCTTCAAAATATGTTGAAAGTCGCCGAAAAATATGACCCGCAACGGCGGAGGCGGAGTGGTGTTGAAGCGCCGGCTAAGCCCACCTACCGCGCCTGTGATGTTATTATTCAACTTCATGATAACATTGTCTTTCCTGTAGCCTAACATTATGAAAATAAGAATTTGTAAGCCTACATATTGGAGGACACACAAATTAAGAAGGTCGACTAATCACAGATTCGGTCGAGTTTGGTGCAAGGGTCAGTGAAAACGCAAAACGCCGTCGCTTGTGATTTTCTTTCGAATCGCATCGACAGTCGATGAGCTCCTTTCGTCTGATCAAAGTGGATTCCATGGTCGAAATACGGCTGACGTAGTGTTCGGGTCCCGGTGGTTGTGTGCCAAGGCACATAAATATCGCTTCCCAGTCGAGATTCTTCGCGTAGGCATGCGCCGAACAGTTGATACATCAGACGTCACAAACTAATGGAGATACTTTGAAACGTCCTTGAAGAATCGGAAATTCGAATGATGAGACTTCTTGCAAACACATCACTCGCACCTATCCTAGCACGTCAATCCGCGACACAGAGTGTTTAAACAAAGTCTAGAGTAACGTCAATGATCGTCAGTTACCTGTGATATTAATGACTACGTAATACAGCGATTTTACGTCAATTAAGTGTTTGTGTGGAGCGCAATGGCATTGGACTATCAATCGCGAGAACTCGATCGGTTTCGAATCCTGCGCTGCCGTGTCGAACCTGGGCAAGTTCGTTCACTCTATGTTGCTCCAGTTCTCTCAGCTATATGACTGACTACATGGGTATAGACAGTAATGGATATTTGTGTACGGATACTCTTCGCGCATTAAATGCAGAGTGGCTGAATGCTTCCCAGAGAAGTATCGATGGTATTCGATTAAACAAGACTGTCAGGAGTAAAGAATAAAGCGCTTTGAGCAGTCTAAAGGACTGGGTACTGCGATATATAATGACTTACCTTCTTTTGCTCTAAAGATTCACGTATGTACAAGTGTTGGCCTTACAGTGTTACACGGAAGGGTTCATTATAATTATTATTCGCAATGATAAAATGCATTTGTGTTATATTACGTATACGACCAATGCTCATGACAGAAGGATATTCATATGGTGATGCAGATTATAATTACGTTACATGGGCGAGAATACGTCAATTTTCCTCAATTATGCTGATTACCTAGATTCATGTATTTATATGTATACCTTATATATGAAGGGGGCACTATAATTATTATACACAATGTTACCTGTTACATGTACTTGCGCTATGTTACATGTACGATAGATGCTCATGAGAGTAACATAATTATAATTATGCTGAGCATAATCATGTTATATAGGACTAATAGGAGACGAATTGAACAAGTAATTACAGAGTTAGTCGTGCTTATTTCGATACCATAAAGCATGTCGTTAAAAAACTAACGCAGTGTAAAACTATTTTAATGTCTATGTATGTTGTTTTGTTCTCTGAATATAATTGGTGCGTATTTACGTACACGCATCTGGATTACTTGAGGTTTACAGAAACATTTTCTTGCTCATTCTTAGTCCCAAAATTAAAATCGTTACAAAATCGCAGGTAAAAGCTACTAGGAGGCCCCAACATAAACTTGCGTAATGTTAACAATGTTCCCCAACTTGTTTAGTTGTATACTTTTGATATGTTATCGATGACATATGCTTGCTTTCAAAACTGTAAGAATTGCTTCTGTTGCAATTTGCAATATGACCCTATTTTTGTAATAAATATCCTAGACTAACCACGCATATCGGTCGGTGAATGTCCTTCATTCATGACAACAATATAGGGACAGCCTCAGCCCAGTGCTGTTTATCTTCTAGCTACCTCGAGGAGCGTACCTTCAAAACACTACTGTTAAGTTTAAAACACTATCCCAACGTACTCTCAAGACCCTACCCAATGTCAAAACACTACCGTTATTATATTTTACCAGCCAAGTACACAAGTTACCTTAGGTAATCATCCTATACACTATGGTCGAGTTCGTAATCGTTGGAACCAATTAGGCAACGGGAATAAATAGTTAGTGTGAAATGTCATAACATATTAATGCATAGACATGGGACACATATGGTTCTGCCCCCCATTACATGTGAGCGTGAATGTTTGTTTTTGTGGCGAGCGTCAATGGCGGGTGGAAATGTAAATTTTATGAATGATTAATGTGAATTTTTGTAGACTGTGAAAGGTGTGTGCAATTGGAGGGCAATCATTTCATCGTTTTCTGCCCCCCCCCCCCCCAGTAATAGGCGGCGCGGTGGCGAACATTTTTTCCAAAGCAATCACAGTCGAGCCAACCGAGACAGCCACAAGGTGAAAGAAAATGTGAACATTGGCGACGGCGAACATTTTGTACTGAGGCTGAAGCTCCGGTATCCCCCTATATGAATTTCGTTCCCGTGTCACTGTTTTAATGTCATTATTATAATTTGTTATAATTTGAGTTAGTTATGGTTGAGGTTGGTCACAGTGTAAGCGTCGGAACCAGTCAAACGACGGGAATAAATAGTTGGTGTGATAATCAGATGAGGGGAATAAATAATTATTCATTAGGGCTAAGATCAATGGGGTAATTAGTTATGGATAAAGTCATTTATGAAGGGTTATTGTTATATTTACTGCACAATCGTTATAACCAATCGGACGGTAGGAATAAATCATCATTTTTTAATTACGGTTAAGGTTATTATTAGTTATGGTTGGCGTCAGATGTGATTGGAGAAGACATACATTATAATTTAATTTAATTAGTACAATTCATTTATTTATTATAAAAATGGTATGTAGTTGCAACAATAGGGGTCAGGAGACTCCTCTAAGGCTTTGATAGGCGCTCTCGATGAGCTACCTAATAAACCAACATTAAACTAAATTATTGGACAAATTAAATTTCTTTCTTAAAAAAAAAGGTTATGATTATTATAAGTTATGATTTTAATTAGTTGTGGTTGAAGTTGGGATTTTTTATTATTCATTGAAAAGATTAGGGTTATTATCAGAATTAGTTATGGTTGAGATCAGTTATGTTTAGGATTATGATAGTTACACCGTAATCGTTGTGGATGTTGAGATGCGGCGTGCCCTCAGACGTGTCGAATGGCAATGTTAACTTGAGCAGGGGTAGTACCCCATTACTCCTCGCCTGTAACTCCATCAACGCCCCCGCCGTGTTGCTGCTTCTCCGCTACGGCGCGGACCCAATGCGAGCTGGGCATGCTCATCAAATCATTGCCCTCTACTCCCAGGTGAGGTCCAGAAATTATCGGGCTCTTTTGAGTTACACACCAACAATGATATTAATGTGTGCATCGTGTGAATATATCAAGTTATGAGACAGTTCTAGCATTCTGTCATTGCCTAGCTACCACCGTTTCATGTCAGCTTTCAAACTCCTTCCATAAGTGAAACACACCGTGACATCGTTTGCTATATTTATTACTTATTCCTTGCGGAATTATCTATTTTGAATAGGAAATAGTATGTTTCCTGGGCTTTCTTGTTTGTTCCTATAGATTCCACTCTAGGTAATCGTGACGAAGCTGAACGCGACTGCCTTCTGGCGCACCCACAACCAGCTTCTATCGGCGGGTGTGCGACAGCAATACCTCACGAAGCAGAACCGTAAGGACATCGAACTAAAGCTGTGCCTACGCTACTTCTGTCTCTCCCTCGAGCGGCTTCCCATTACCGTCGGCAACCACGTCACTTCCGACGCGCCGCCGTCCGACCGCTGCCACCTCGCCGCGTTCGGATTGTATCCTCATTGCCGGCCACTGCTACCGCGAGACCGCCTTGACTCGCCCGCTGAACACATACATATATACGTATGTACGTGCGTGTGTGCGTGCGTGCTCGAGCGAAGGTGGTTGTGTGCGTCATTTCTGCACGATGAACTACTGCCGCAAACGTTGTCAAACATACACCATACAAAGGAGAATGCTTCATATACATTGGCTGCAGTTTTAAACGTTTATTAAAGTTGCTCTTGAACAAAGTATAGTCATACGTAAGGTGTTCGAGAAACATTGGTCTAAACGTAGAGTGGCGCTGCATGGTTAGGTAGTATCAATTCCATTTAGTGGTTTGACTATAGGTTAAAAGAAATCTACCTTATAGATATTCGTGTAAGGCTAACGATAAAAATGACGCAAACGACAAACCTTGTGATGCTTGTCAGTTGTTAAATTGTAGATCGAAGCAATTTACAGTCCACAATTCGTAGTATATGTACGACCGCTATGTTCTTAAAGTGTTGCAACATCAGTACATCTAACAGGGAACATTGTGTATAATAATTATAATGACCCCTTGATATAAGGTCTACATATATAAATACACGAATCTAGGTAATAAGTTTAATTGAGAAAAATTGACGTATTCGCTCCCAAATAACGTGATTATAATCTGAATTACCATATCAATATCCTTCTGTCATGAGCATTGACCGTATACGTAACATAACACAAATTCATTCATTCAGCCACTCTACAGTTAATGCGCGAAGAGTATCCGTAGACAAATATCCATTACTGTCTATACCCAGGTAGTCTGTCGTACAGCTGAGTGAACTGGAGCAACGTCGAGTGAACTAGCTTGCCCAATTTTCGAAACGGCAACACAGGATTCGAACAAGGGTTCTCTCGATTGAGAGTCCGATGCTCTGGTCACTGCGCCACAGCACCCCTGTACTGACCGATGTTTGTCCGACACAACACAACGAACTAACCTGTATTGGTGACAGGATCATAGTAATAAAAACTAGAGTGATGATCCCAGACGGGCAATACGCTGGAGCAAGCACTTCCAAAGCATTAATCAAATAAAATGTTCAGACGCTTAATGCGGAACTGCATCTTACCAACAAGGGTTCCACCATCTCCATATATCACCACATATCCATAATTTTAATAACATGTCATATCACAACGTGTGATTCTTCTTCCATTTATGATCATCGGTCGAGCATTTGACTTAGATAGCTGTTCCCACGCCTATGGGTATTATTGCCATGGAAACTATCCGGGGTGGGTTATGTACTACGTAATAAAATTATGGCTGTTGGTGTGATCTCACGAAAACAAAATGTTCTGTTGAACAAGTGTGTTATTTCTGTGTTGTTTTTAGTCATCTCGAGAGTTCTCGATAGTGTATTCCGTGATCCTTTATTCACAGCCATCTATTGACCAATGGATTGGCCTCAATGTAATGTATAGAACACGTCCAGACATCATTGAACTCTTATTGTGGTTATTGATTGGAACCTCAGTGCACAACGATACATTGACACCCGGCATGCGCACCTCCTGACGGCCTTCCTTCAGATTCACCCCGAAGGCGAAACTTTCCAACAAGACCAACGCTAGTCCCCATGTCAGGGTCTCCCTTCCTCTACTTCCCTCCTCCCAACCCTGTCACATGTCAGGGTCAGATCCAACTCACTCACCTCTTCCTCCATTCTCCCTTCCTCTACACCCCATTCTCCCTACCATGTCATATGTCAGGTTCAGATACAACTCATTCACCCCTTCCTCCAGTCTCCCTTCCTCTACACCCCATTCTCTCAATCCTGTCACATGTCAGGGTCAGATACAATTCATTCACCCCTTCCTCCATTCTCCCTTCCTCTACACCCCATTCTCCCAATCCTGTCACATGTCAGGGTCAGATACAGCTCATTCACCTCTTCCTCCATTCTCCCTTCCTCTACACCCCATCCTCCCAACCCTGTTACATGTCAGGGTCAGATACAACTCATTCATCCCTTCCTCCATTCTCCCTTCCTCTACACCCAATTCTCCCAATCCTGTCACATGTCAGGGTCAGATACAGCTCATTCACCCCTTCCTCCATTCTCCCTTCCTCTACACCCCATCCTCCCAACCCTGTTACATGCCAGGGTCAGATACAACACGTTCGCCCCTTCCTCCAGTCTGCTTTCCTCTAGTCCCTCCTCCCAACCCTCTCAACTGCCAGGGTCAGATACAACTAATTCATCCCTTGCTCCATTCTCCCTACCTCTACTCCCCTCCTCCCAATCCTAATCTTCTGTTCGTATTGTCCCGGGCGTCATGGTGAGGAGAGACATGGAGGTCACAGAGGTTGTGGAGGAGGACGCAATAGACAGGGCGTCGTGGTCATGAGAGACATGGAGGTGACAGACGTTGTGAAGGATGACGCAATAGACAAGGGGTTATGGTGAGGAGAGACATGGAGGTGACAGATGTTGTGGAGGAAAACGCAATAGACAGGGCGTCGTAGTGAGGAGAGACATGGAGGTGACAGATGTTGTGAAGGAGGACGCAATAGACAGGGCGTCGTAGTGAGGAGAGAATTGGAGGTGACATATGTTGTGGAGGAGGACGTAATAGATAGGGCGTGAGGAGAGACATGGAGGTGACAGCGGTTGTGGAGGAGTACTCTCTGGACAGGACGTAGTATTGAGGAGATACATGGAGGAGACAGAGGTTGTGGATGAGGACGCAATGGACAGGACGTCATGGTGACGAGAGACATGGAGGTGACAGAGGTTGTGTAGGAGGACGCATTGGACCGGGCGTCGTGATGAGGAGAGACGTGGAGGTAACAGAGGTTGTGGAGGAGTACTTACTGGACAGGACGTCGTGGTGAGGAGAGACATGAAGGAGACAGAGGTTGTGGAGAAGGACGTAATGGACAGTGCGTCGAGTCGGGTGAGGATACGAGCGGCCAGGACGTCGCAACGGCCCAAACGACAAATTGGTTTCACGTTTTTTTACAGTCAGTATTGTTTCAAAGCTTTCTAATCGTGACGTTTCAATTATTTTCACCTGCATTCACCAAACTGACTCCACTGGGTGGCGAAACCGTTCATCCTCGCGAAGGAAGGGGTGAATGAGTTGTATCTGATCCTAACATGTGATAAGGTTGGGAGGAGGGGTGTAGAGAAAGGGAGAATGGAGGGAGGGGTGTATTAGTTGTATCTGACCCTAAGCTGTGACAGGGTTGGGAGGAGGGGAGGAGAGGAAGGCAGACTGGAGGAAGGGGTGAATGAGTTGTATCTGACTCTGACATGTGACAGAGTTGGGAGGAGGGGAGCAGAGGAAGGGAGAATGGAGGAAGGGGTGAATGAGTTGTATCTGACCCTGGCATACGACAGGGTTGTGAGGAAGGGTGTAAAGGATGGGAGAATGGAGGAAGGGGTGAATGAGTTGTGTCTGACCCTGACATGTGACACGGTCGGGATGAGGGGTGTAGAGGAAGGGAGAATGGAGGAAAGGGTGAATTAGTTTTATCTGACCCTGACAAGTGACAGGGATGGGAGGAGGGGTGTAGAGGAAGGGAGACTGTAGGAAGGGGTGAATGAATTGTATCTGACCCTGACATGCGGACTAGCTTTGGTCTTATTGGAAACTAAAGACAACACAGAAACAACACACTTGTTCAACTCACCATTTTGTTTTCGTGAGATCACAACACCAGCCATATTACATAGTACATCACCCACCCCGGATGTTTTCCACAGTACATCACCTGTCCCCGGATATCTATAACGATACATCACCCACCCTCGGAGGTCTATCATAGTTCACCACCTTCCCCCGGATGTCTACCATAACACAACACCCGCCCTTGGATGTCTACCATAGTTTACACCCACCCCTGGATGTCTACCATAGTTCATCACCCCCATTGGATGTATACTATAGTGTATCACCCCCTCCCGGATCTCTAACACAGGGCACCACCTACCCCCGGATGTCTACCGTAGTACATCACCCGCCCCTGGATGCATACCATAGTGTATCACCCGCTGCCGGATCTCTATCACAGTACAACACCAGCCCCCCGATGTCTACCGTAGTACATCACCCGCCCTCGACTACAACAACCACCCCGGATGTCTACCACTGCGTCACATCTGGCGTTCAACTGACACGGCGCTTTTGATAAGAATTGTACCACTAAAACTGTAAATGAATTCCTCTGTGTTGTAGGGCGTACTATAACTTTTCATAGTTAGGCAAATTAAAGTGTAAGTTATTGAACATACTCACTCGACATCCAAACGATCAGTTTGAACAAGAAATCTTGAAAGGACGGTGCATTTTGAATCGAGGGTTCGTTCGTTCGATGTGACATGAATGGAATATGTTGTGTGATGCACTAATTGTTACGTTGATGAATAGTTCCGATTACAGTCTCGGCGCCTTGCCGGTCGGCATTCGTTATGTGGTAGGTGTTATGCCTATATATTTCACCTAGTATACCCAACGTAACATGATGGCCCGATATAATAATAATAATAATTAATTTCTTATATAACGCTCCATCCAAATCATTGTTCTGGGGCGCTTTACAATGGTTAACACAAATAAATAACAGTTTAATAATACTATGCAATCATTACTACTAAGTAAAATCAACTATACTGTCTTAAAATATATAAATAAACACAATTACGCAAGCCATTAAAATAATAAAATAGATTAATTATAATACTAAATTAATTAAAATGAAGGTATAAATAATTATGATTATCGAAGTTTAAAATAATTTGGGAAAAGATGTGCCACTTTAAACTTATTGACACTAGTGCATTGGCGCACTGTGAGTGGTAGTTGATTCCATTCTCTTGGAGCTGCACAAGAGAATTCTCGTTCGCCGAGTTTAGTTCGGGTAGTGGGTTGTTTAAGGAGTAGTTGATCGGCGGAACGTAGACAGCGTGTTGGGCGATACGGAGAGAGAAGTGCTGATAGATATGGAGGTGCGAGCCCATGAAGGCATTTGAAAGTGAGAAGTAGGATCTTGAAAATAATGCGACTCTTCACAGTAAACCAGTGCAGCTCCAAGAGCATGGGCGTGACGTGGTCTCGTTTCGACCGCATCGTTATGATACTAGCACATGCATTTTGGACACGTTTAACAAGATTTAACAAGATTGCCACCCAGATAATTAACTCTAGGTAGCAGGTGGACAAGGAAGCCTTTGGCTTATCGAGATTCCGACCCTTTTATCTATGTGTATCCCGCCCGTCTGAGGTATGTGTCGATTTTATTTTAAAACATATTCACACTACTAGCACCCACACAATCAGCAGGTAATCTGTTCCATTCATTTACAATCCTTTGTGAAAATGAAAACTTTCTTATATCCAATCTACTCTGCTCCTTTGCTAATGCAACATCATGTCCTCTAGTCCTTCTATTTTTCTTAACTGAGAAAAACATATTTCTATCAATATTTTCATAACCCTTCAATATTTTAAACACTTCTATCCGATCTCTAGTGTTGTTAAACCGCATTTTTTTAGGCGTATTTCGTAACTAAGATCCTTCAGATTTGGTACCATTTTAGTTGCTCTCATCTGCACTCTTTCTAGCATATCTATGTCCTTCCTGCGATATGGCCTCCACGCTTGAATACAATATTCTAAATGAGGCCTAACTATTGTTTTGTACAGCGGTATTATTAGCTCTTTTTCCTTATACGTTATGTTTCGCCTAATTAATCCAAGGATTTGATTTCCCTTTGAAGCTGCAATTCCGCACTGCTCTGAAATCTTCATATCAGCACTAACGGTTAACCCTAAGTCCTTTTCTTTTACAGTAGTACTTAGTACAGTACCCCTCATTGTATATTCTACTTCTTCGTTCCCATGTCCTATGTGGAGGCATTTACATTTCCCAAAATTGAACATCATTTGCCACTTTTCAGACCATTTGATCAACCTGTCAAGATCATCTTGTAAATGCTGTCTATCTCCATCACTTTTAATCCTTCTAAACACTTTTGTATCATCCGCAAATTTCAACACCTTGCTTGTTATTTCATCATCCAAATCGTTGATGTATATTAAGAATAATATAGGACCTAATACTGATCCCTGTGGTACCCCACTCAATACCGATTTCCAGTTTGAAGCCTCCCCATCAACTACTACACGTTGTCTTCTGTCAATCAGCCATTGTTCTATCCAGTTTATTATACCATTTCCTATGCCATGGGCCTTTAGTTTAAGCAGTAATCTTTGATGTGGTACTTTGTCAAAAGCTTTTTGAAAATCTAAGTAGACGATATCTACTGGTGATCCCTCATCTACCCACTTAGTGATGTCTTCCAAAAAACATAACATATTTGTTAAGCATGACCTCGCTTTAAAAAAACCATGTTGAGATGGGTTTATCAAGTTTTGTTTAACAAGAAAATCCACCATGTGATCTTTAATTAGTCTTTCTAATAATTTACAAATCGCTGATGTTAAACTCACTGGTCTATAGTTCTCTGACTTGTTTCTCGAACCTTTTTTGAATAACGGTATAATGTTTGCTTATTTCCATTCTAAAGGAACCACTCCCTCTTCTAATGACAAGTTGAAAACTGTTGCAAGTGGTATGCTAATTTGTTCTACAATTTCCAATAGTAGTTTGGGTGGAATACCATCCACTCCAGGTGATTTATTATCCTTCATAGCCCTTATTTTCTTAGCTACCATTTCCGGGGATACAATTAATTGTCTTAAATAGTCTGAATCTGCCCCCTTGAACTTAGCCTCTGGTATTGGCAGTGAACTAATATCTTCCCTGGTAAACACTGAACGAAAGTACTCATTCAGGTCTTCTGCCATTATGAATCCCTCTGATATTATATTTCCAGCACTATTTTCTAGAGGACCGACCTTATCTTGAACTTTCTGTTTGCTTCGAACATACGCATAAAAACTCTTGCTGTCATGTTTTATATTATTAGCTAATTGTTGTTCATAGCTTCTCTTTGAATTTATAATTTCAGCTGTAGCTTGGTTAAGTGCTTCTTTATAACTGTTGTAGTCTTCATCACTTCCAGTACATCTATATGACTTCCACATCATTTGTTTATACTTAATTTTTCTAATGGCTTCTTTCGATAAGTGTTTCTTTTTGGACCGTTTTCCTTGTTTTTTGAAGGGTACAAATTTATCGATTATGCACTTAATTTCACTCTTTAATATATTCCAGCATTCTGTTGCCGTCTTATTTTTCAGTGTCTTATTCCAGTCTATCTTTGCTAAATATTTCCTCATGTCCTTATACCTTCCTTTGTGGAAATTTCTCCTATGCTGCTTTTTGCTATTCCTTTCTGATTTTACTTTGATGGTAAAATGTATCTGGTTGTGATCGCTACTCCCCAGTGGCTCACATATCTTGACATTGTCAACTAATTCATTCTGTGAGGACAAAACTATGTCTAACACATTCTCGTTGTAGTTTCTCAATTACTGTCGCTGGCAATCCATTAAGAAGACTCTTGCAGCAGTCAATTCGCGAAATGACTTGCGCATGCACAAGTTGTTGCTATGGAGGTGGTAATACGCATTTCTGCAAATGTTAGTTACGTGTCGCTCAAGGGACATATTATAATGAAAGGTTACCCCCAAGTTTCTGGCGTGTGTGTTGGATAACACGCGCACGTTTCTGATAGTTACACCGTCAGGAAGAACATTTTCGGTTGCTGATTTCGGTTGGATGATGATGAACTCCGTTTTGTCATCATTCAGATTTAGCATGTTGGTTTTCATCTATTGACGGATACTGGCTACACAGAGTTTTATTTTCGTGATGGCAATGTCGGGTGAAAATATTGCAGGCTACATTCTTGGAAAAAGTTGGATGTCGTCGGCATATAGATGGTAAGCCATGCCATGGTGGCTGAGTAGCGATGCGAGAGGAGTCATATATATAGTGAACAGTAATGGTCAAAGAACTGACCCCTGCGGGACACCGCAAGTGAGTCTGTGAGGTTTAGACCGCTCATCGGCAATCTACACCGTGTATTGTCTGTGTTGTAAGTAGGCAGCGAACCATGACAAACAGTGATCGTCGACGCCGATGGTGTTGCTCAGTGTGTTTAAAAGAATGGCATGGTCAATTGTATCAAATGCTGCGCTCAGATCAATTAGCAGCAGCACCACACCTTAGCGTTCGTCCATGCACCGAATCACATTGTCACGTGCAGAAGCGCAGTTTCAGTACTACAGTCCTGTCGGTAGGCTGATTGCAACGGCATATACAGATTGTTTTCACGCATGTGTGCAATCAACCGATTTGTTACAATCCTCTCGACTAACTTTGATAAAAAGCACATGTTAGAAATAGGCCGATAGCAAGACTTGCTTTTTTCAATATGGGTGTGGTGACAGCAACTTTCATTTCATCAGGCATTCCTTCCAGCAAACACTTGTTGATGATGTTCATAATAGGCGTTGTCGTGACATCGGAGCACTCTTTCACCAAGTTTGAAGGCATCGGGTCAAGTTTGCAAGTCTTCGATGATGACTTGCTCAGTAGTTGCGCGGTTTCTTCTTGTGTGACAGACACGAAAGTAGAGAGATGACAGTCTGTGACAGAGTGATCTATGCTCACAAAGTCAGTACTCACATCATGGACATCTGGTGCTTGTAGTGTGGTGCGAATACACTGGATTGTATCGTCAAAGTAGTGTACAAAGTTGTTGGCGAGCGATTCGGCGCATTCGTAGGTTGGCAGTGTTGCTGTGTTACCCCGATGCAGCAGCTTGTTTGCGATGTTGTAGAATTGCGCTTGGTTCCGGACGTCCGACAATTTTTCCTCGTAATGGATCTTTTTCGCTACAGCGCACATGTTGTTGACTTTCTTTCTTTGCTGTACATACATTTCTCGGTGCATTGTTAATTGTGTCCTCCTGTATTGATGTTTAAGCCGCTTACGTTGTTTAGCTTTTGCAACTTTGATGTCCGCGTTGTACCATGGCACGTTGTTCTTCACGGTGATGGTGCACTCTCTAGCAGGAGCATGTTGGTCGAGTATTGACAACAAAGTATTGTTGTAACGAGAAAATGCCGCTGCTGCCGATTCGCTGGCTTGCTGAACAATCAGATCAGAACAAGTAATGTCACGGCTGATTTTCTGATGGTTGATAATTTTCAACTTACGCACAGTCATTGTTCTCTTTGGTGGGAATGTAGTTGTGATAGGTACCGCAAAGATAGCGGCGGAGTGGTCAGAATTGACAAAACCATCGCAGGTGACATCTTCAACAGCAGCTCACCATATCTCGTTATGATAACATCGAGGATGTGGCCTTTTTTGTGAGTTGCATGGGCAACGTGCTGTTGGTGGTTTGTTGCGGAGAGAAGGTCTATAATTGGTTTGGCATGTGCACTGGTGGGATTGTCAAAGTGAAAGTTCAGGTCCCCAACGAGTAGCAGCTGACCGGATGTAAATGTGAGGACATCGAGGAGATCGGCAAACTCCCTCAGAAATACCGGAACATTTGGTGATTTCGGTTTTGGTGGAGGTCTATACACTGTTACAAATCGCAACAGTTTGAGGCCAACTTTGACTAAGCAGTTGAACTACTACATGGAAGTGTAGTTGTTATGCTTCATTACAGTTACATAGATGGATTCACGGAAGATAATGGCGACGCCTGCGTCTTTGGCGTTGGCTCGCGGTATGTGTTTCATAGCGTATCCAGGTGGCACCACATCGGTTCTGGCTGCAGTCACTTTCACAGGAATTGTCTTAGTCACTTGGCATTGTGTTCGACCGTCAGTGGTCCCTCTGTGGGTCGGTATTGTGCAAGAAATGCCTAGTTGTTTCAGATCGTTGTAGACTGCCTTTGTAATACGCTTGAAGGCTTTCGTGGTTTGCTGGCATAGTTGATGCAATAACTAAAATAACTACTGCATAGTCTAACTCAAATCACAACCACACGCGAACACGCTGTTGGGTGTAGCTCTCAGATGATGACGATGGGGACTGATCATTCATTGCCCTTTTTTCTGGACACGCCTTTTGTCATTAATCCGTCAAAAAAACCGGGTGGTGTTGGAGTATTTCTTGTCACAAGCAACTCGCATTGCAGTGCCGGTTGAGCTGAGCGAGTTTCGCGTCACCGACTGCCAACAACCATTTTACACAAGTTACTACTCCAAGGTGCTATTTGTTGAGATGCCGATATTCTTGAGCAAGGGTAGTACCCCACCACTCCCAGCCTGTCACGCCATCAATGCCCCCGCCGTGTTGCTGCTTCTCAGATACGGTGAGGACCCAAAGCGAGCTGGGCATGCTCATGAAATCATTGGCCTCTACTTCCAAATGAGTTTTTTTCTTCATTTTGTTGCAGTTTAAGTGTACCTCTTTTTGTTGACATTACAACGTTCGATTGGAGTAAGAATGGCGACATTGAAATGCTCAGCTGCGCATGAAAACATCGCTGCACGGCTGTGGTTTTAGTAACTATTACATGTTTTCGACTCGACTCCGAGGGTAGGCTTGTGTGTCTGACGTCCCTATTTAGGTACATATATGTACGTACGTGCGTGTGTGTGTGCGTGCGTGCGTGCGTGCGCGGGCGAAGGTGGTTGTGTGCGGTCATTTCTGCACGATGAGCTACTGCCACAAACGTTGTCAAACATACACCATACAAAGGAGAATGCTCCATATACATTGGCTGGAGTTTTAAACGTTTATTAAAGTTGCTCTTGAACAAAGTATAGTCATACGTAAGGTGTTCGAGAAACATTGGTCTAAACGCTGCATGGTTAGGTAGTATCAATTCCGTTTATTGGTTTGACTCTAGGTCAAAAGAAATCTAACTTATAGATAAATCGCGTCAAGCTAACGATAAAAATGACGCAAACGACAAACCTTCTGACGCTTGTAAGTTGTTAAATTGTAGATCGAATCAATTTTCAGTCCAAAATTCGTAGTATATGTACGACCGCTATATTCATCAAGTGTTGCAATATCAGTACATCTAACAGGGTACATTGTGTATAATAATTATAATGAACCCTTAATATAAGGTCTACATATATAAATACATGAATCTAGCTAATAAGCTTAATTGAGGAAAAATTGAAGTATTTTCTCCCAAATAACGCGATTATAATCTGAATTATTATATAAATATCATTCTGCCATGAGCAGTGTCCGTATACGTAACAAAACACAAATTCATTTGATCATTGCGCATAATAATTATAATGAACCCTTCTGTATAAGGCCAACACATGAACATACGTGAATCTCTAGAGACCGAGAAGGTAAGTTCTTATATATCGCAATACCCAGTCCTTTGGACTGCTCAAAGTGCTTTATCCTTTACTCCCTGACAGTCTTGTTTAATCGAACACAATCGAGTCTTCTCTGGGAAGCATTCAGCCAATCTGCAGTTAATGCGCGAAGAGTATAAGTACACAAATATCCAATACTGTCTATACCCAGCTAGTCAGTCGTACAGCTGAGTGAACTGGAGCAACGTCGAGTGAACTAGCTTGCCCAATTTTCGAAACGGCAACACAGGATTCGAACCCGGGTTCTCTCGATAGAGAGTCTGATGCTCTGGTCACTGCGCCACAGCACCCCTGTACTGACCGATGTTTGTCCGACACAGCACAACGAACTAACGTGTATTGGTGACAGGATCATAGTAATAACAACTAGAGTGATGCTCCCAGACGGGCAATACGCTGGAGCAAGACTTCTCAAGCATTAATTAAATAAAATGTTCAGACGCTTAATGCGGAAATGCATCCTACCAACAGGGTGCCACCATCTCCATTGATCACCAAATTTCCATAATTCTAAAAACATGTCATATCACAACGTGTGATTCTTCTTCCATTTATGATCATCGGTCGAGCAGTTGTCCATTATTGTCATATTTTTTTATAGAAATGAGACCACCTCTAAGTGAGTCTACGACAGGTTTTCTTCCATTTCCCTGCGTGGGATCTTTCACTTCTCGTGGCATAGATACCATATAGACCTACAGCTTATGGTGTCTCTTCCGAAAGGCACAATCAACGTAGGGCGAACGACATTGCGCAAGTTTCGACACAGCATCCGAACCAGTACCGAAACACAGCCCGGCTGCACTAGATCGGGGGTTTGAAATCCGGTTCCTCCAAACGACAGTCCAGCACTCTAAATACTTGACCAATGTGCCCAAAGTATAATTATTATATTGTTACGTGCTGTGTCGGCATTCGACGGCCTGGACTTGCAAGAAGCAATAATGAATGTATTCTATTATGCTAAGTGGTGGTCATAAATCGGTCTACAACGACAGGAAGTCGTCGCTCGCGCTAATTGGTTAGAAAGTGAGGTGAATCGGGCACAACCATCCGGAACTGAAACTAACAAACTGTCCAAAACATTTCGTACACAATTCAGCTTTTGTTATCGTTTCGCTGTGGCTGTCAACTAAAGATTATTCATTTGATTCTGAACACTAAAATGCTATTGACAATACGGGTTTAATACATAAGGATATCGAGAAAGTAAAGAAGGCGTAGCAACGATCTAGATGCGTGTGTTCTTCTTCTGTATCTTCTTCTGTATAGTCCTTATGACTCTTCAATGTGCTTTACACTTCACCGTTGGCAGATATATATATTCGAACACTATCATCAAAGCTCTGAGAAGCATTCGGTCACGCTGCAATCAATGCGCAAAGGAGTACTCGTACACAAATATCCACCGCTTTTTATAGCTAGGTACACATTCGTATAGCTGAGTTAATTGGAGGAACGCGGAGTGAATGAACCTGCGAGAGATTTGAAACGGCAGCGAAAGAAACGATCTAGAGACAGAATATCTTGAGTATGAAACTCTAAACACTACGCCACCGCGCTCTACATCAACAGTTTGCGGTCGAAGTGTATAAAAGGAAACGTTAAACTGGACGAGGTAGATACTACAGCCACAGAGGCGCGAGACCGGGCAGAACGAGACGAAGAAAGGGAGAACACCTGACGACATACGTAAGTAGATGGTAATTAGGAGTAGATATAACGGCACACTATCATAACATAATAACATAACGTTTATTTGACCCCATATAGGTACACAATTAATTGGTTTTTGAACATCACTTATGCTGTAATAAGCAACAAATATAAACATTATGCAGACATACATAAACGTATATCATTACATGTTCAACATACTATTCGGAAAATACATACAAACGCATGTACAGCTATTATGGTTTTGGTGTACCATAGATATTAATCATATAGCTTATTCAATCGGGGTCGGTGACTCCTATTAAGACACAATTGTCGCTATCATAGGAGCCACCCTATTTACGTGATAATTTATGTGGTCATTTTACAAGGTGTCTATCTCATGTATGTTTTTTGGGGAGTGCTTGTTTTATGTGAGAATGTAAGTTTGTATGTGTGCTGGTTGCCTGAAGCTAGCATCAAATGTATTGTATTTAATGGTTCTGTTGACATGTGTAGCAATTTGATAGAGTGCATGAATCATTATATTTGTGTAACAAGTATGTTTTTATATAAAATGAGAAGCCTCGCAAACTGAGAGTATATATTTTTTCTTTGATTATATCGGGGGTGTCATTTATACCATGTGGTAGGTTGTATTTGAGACATTTCATTGCAAATTCATGCTTAGTTCTAAAAGTATGTATATAATTTTTTTCACGAGTATTATAATTATGTATGTTTACACTTGGGATAATTTGCCAGTTAAGTAAATAAGGAGGTAACGTTTTATGGATGTATTTAAAGTAAAATTTATATTCATGTAACTTTAATATGTCTTCTACTTTTAGTAGTTTAAGTTTTTTTTAAAGTGGTTCCGTGTGTGAGTTGTATTTCTTTAAGGTTATTATTCGCACGGCTTTTTTTATATATTTTTTAAATTCTATTTATTTGGTATCCCCAAACCATGGTACAATAATTGATATGAGATAATATTAATGTGTTATATAACAACACTTTTATATCTAAAGGTAATACATATTTTAATCTGTTTATTATGCCAATTGTTTTAGAGCACTTATTTGAAATTTTCTCAGTGTGTTTTTTCCAATTTAGGTTAGTGTCTAAAGTCAATCCTAGAAAGTTAAATTCATATATTCTTTCAATATTTATATTATCATGTATCATGTAATTTGATTTGCTTTTATTTAAAGATAATTTATTTATGTTTAGTCATTCATTAACTTTAAAAAGTTCTTCATTTATTAAGAATTCTGTACTTTTGTTGCGTGTGTTGTTGTTGTTGTTAAGACATTTTAAAAAGCTAGATAATGTGGTGTCATCAGCGTACATGACGAAATTAAATAATTGACTAGCTTGTGAGAAATCATTTATGTAAATGATAAATAATAGTGGTCCAAGGGTTTAACCTTGTGGGACGCCGATTGTTATAGGTAAGATGTCTGAATTTATTTGTTCAAATTCAGTGTATTGTTTCCTGTTTTGTAAGTAACTTCTGAATAACTGCAAAGTTGAACCATTTAGGCCATAGTAAGTTAATTTGTTAAGTAAAATGTTATGGTCAATAGTATCAAACGCCTTAGAAAGGTCGATAAATACATTAATTGGTTCATCATTATTATCCATTTGAGTTATAATTCTATCAAATATCTTATCAATATGTCTTTCGAGTCGGCCACTGTTCCGCTGTTGAAAAAACCGACTTTGGATCGAAACACGCTGAAAAATTACCGTCCAGTTTCAAGTTTGCCATTTGTGTCTAAAGTCTTGGAAAAGGTAGCAGCCAAACGACTTATTCAACATCTAAGTGACAATGGTCTTCACGAGCAGCTACAATCAGCATACAAACCCCGACACAGCACTGCAACTGCTTTAATGAGAGTGCAGTACGATATCACTAGTTACATGGCAGACTCCAGGGGTGTCCTTCTGGTTCTCCTGGATTTATCTTCTGCGTTCGATACGATCGATGCTGCTATCCGACTATGCATAGCCACCTGGGAATATCTGGCGCGGCACTTGCATGGTTCGGTTCGTACATGTCGGATCGTACCCAGCGTCTACGGATTGGGGTGGATGCATCTGAAGAACGTCCTGTGAGATACGGTGTTCCACAGGGCTCGGTTTTGGGTCCGTTGTTGTTCACTGTGTACACAGCACCAATGGAGGACATACTAACGAGACACTCTGTGGAATATCATACATTTGCTGATGATCTTCAGATACACACATCCTACTGTCCTCACATATCTGGTGACTTGGAGTGCGCTGTTCAGAGACTTAGTGACTGCATCAGTGAGGTCAAATGTTGGATGGTTAAGCATAAACTCAAGCTAAACGACAATAAAACTGAATTTATGGTGGCCCTCAGTCCCTATCATTTAAAGAAATTTGGACTTCCAGAGTACCTCGTTGTTGGTGGAGTTAACATAAAACCTGTTGTCTCTGTCAGGAATTTGGGAGCTCACTTTGACACTCACATGAGCATGAAGCAGCATGTTGATGCTGTTTGCAAGAAGTGTAACTACCATCTGAGACGTATTAGCTCCATCAGGGCCTATATCACGAAACCTGTCTGCCATTCATTGGTCATTGCGCTGGTTGTTTCAAGCTTAGATTACTGTAACGCTCTGCTGTTGGACCTACCCGAATTTCACTTAGCACGTCTCCAGAAGATACACAATAGGGCAGCCCGCCTAGTTGTCCTCACATCTATATCTTCACACATCACACCAGTACTGGCGCTTCTGCACTGGTTGCCAGTCAGACAACGCATTGTGTTTAAAGTACTTGTGTATATTTACAAGGTGCTCCATGGTTTGGCGCCGATGTACCTTGCACATCTACTACATCCACGAACTCGCAACCCTCGTCTTCGGCAGCTTCATGACCATCTTCAGCTTGCAGTTCCACGAGCATCAAAATCCATCGGCAAGCGAGCGTTTGGCATAACTGGTCCGGCCAAATGGAACGAACTGCCACTGATTCTACGAGATGTTCCGTCTGTGTTTTTATTTAAACGTCACCTGAAGACATATTTATTTAAACAAACTTATGGTGAACAGTAGCAAGATTTATTTACAGGACGTTTTAGTGACTCTTGTTAATTTATTGATCTATTTTTTATTGTGTAAATTTATTAATTTATAACAAATTTATATATTATTTTAATTGTTTTTATAATGTTTCTATATTGTGAGCGCATTGATTAACCATTAGTTAGAGATCGCGCGGTAAAAGAACCTTTATTATTATTATCTATTAGCTCAAGCGCAGCAAATTCTGTTGAATATTTTGCTCTAAAACCATACTGATTATCAAATAAAAGCTTCATATCATTGAAATATGAATATAATTGAATACAAATTAATTTCTCTAACACTTTAGAAATTGTGGGAAGAAGGGAAATTGGTCTGTAATTTCAAATAAAGATGGATCGTCTTTCTTAAATATAGGAATAACTTTTGCAATTTTTAGTTTGTCTGGGAATATCCCGGATTTTAAAACTTCGTTTATTAACAGCTTTAATGATTTTATAATTGCAGGCTCAATTATCTTGAGCAATTTTGATGAAATGCCATTAAATCCAGAGCTGTTTTTTGTGGGAAGATTATTAATAGTTTTCCTAATAGTCTCTTCATCAACACTCTGAAACGTAAATACAGAATTAACGTTTTTGTTTAAATAATAACTATAGTTTTTGTTACCTTTATATTTAATACCTTGTGCGATGGTCTGACCTATATTTGTAAAATAATTATTAAATTTGTTTGCAATATCCTCTTTATCAGTACCATTTTCTATTAAAAACAAATAATGGTAATCTACGGTTTGTACGATGTTTTGAAAGAAATTCATTAATAACTTTCCAGGTATTTTTTATATCATATTTAAATCGATTAAATCTTTGTTCAAAATACACTTGTTTGGCTGCACGAATATTTTTCTTTAATATCGTATTATAAGTTTTTAGATTAATATTAATAGCTTCATAGCTTGTCGAATTTGGTTGTGTCAATTTTAATTGTTTATAGAGTTTGTCTCGATATTGAATAGATTTTAGCAATCATTGTGTAATCCACGTTGATCTTTTATGTTTATATTTATTAAATTTCACCAGCTTAGTTTGCATATGCTTATTTTTTGCCCGTATAATTTCTTCGTAGATTATATCATAATTTAAATTTGTGTCTGCATTTATATTTTTATTTAACTTATTGTATATCTCATTTGATTTTTTTTTAGTCTCTAAAAATTCCATTGATGATATTATAGAAGTAAATTCATTTATAAAAGCATTTAAGTTATCATTAGAAGTTCGTGGAGGTCTGTATATGGTTCCAATTGTTATGCTCTTAGATAGATTACCACCATTTATTTGGACTATCATCCCTTCCCACTGTTCGTACACGTTTACATTTAATATAACCTCTGATCTATATTTGTTGTCAACATATATTATTAGCCCTCCTTTGGTACTGCACGTCTTACCTTGAGCTAAACAGTCATAACCATGTAAGTAAAATTGTGAAAGGTCATCGTTTTCTGATTTCCAAGTTTCTTGTAAGCAGATGACATTAAATTTAAAATTGTTACTACTTAGCTCTTCTACAAAAGCTTCCAGTTCGTTAAATTTAGAATTTATTGATTGAATGTTGGTGCTTAAGATACTAAAACGCGTAGTGTTTATATGTGTAAGTTTGCTAAACTTATCAAAGTCATAATATGATGACCGACGTATTAGTTGAGGTTCATAATTTTCAACATCATTTGTGTCTAAGATGTTAACTAAGTCATTGTTATTAATACCTCCTAAAAAGGAGAGGAGGTATTAATCGTCACATTTACTATTGCGATGCATTAGTAATTCGATGTATTGTTACACATTTAATCATCGTACACTTGGTTGTGCACCTTTGTGACGATGCAGTCTAACACCGGTGTAATACATGGGCTAGAACAACGATTCTTACACCTTGGGTCTCGACCCAAAATTGGATCGCCAAGCCATTTTGAATGGCTATTAAGAGTCTCGAGTGACTGTCCGAATTTATATCTTCGTTATCAATTTTCCAGTACCTGAAGCATGCGAGACGAAACATTTATTACTAGCTTATGCCAACTATTGCATGCGTTTAGAACGCTGGGTGATATAGTGTAACATGGCATTTCAAACTCAGGCGTCTAAAAAGTGTTCGTCTCACGTGGATCTGATGAGCCACAAGTAATTCAGTTTGGTGTCGCCGACAATGACTGAAGCACGCAATGAGCGAACATTTATGACATTTTAGAGTCACTCCAACACAAAAGCCTTAAAAAAAGGCCTACGTGTTCAGGGGCATACCGAGGATTGAGAGCTTGGAGGTTTCTAAACAGGTTTCAAATTCATTTTGGGGACTACTGGAGCTTCAGCACTACTGAAAAATTTCCGCCGCCGCTCCGTTACATATCTTCACATCTTCCTTCACCTTGTGGCTGTCTCGGTTGGCTCGACTGTGACCTGTTGACATTTTTTCGCCGTTGTAACTTCAACTTCTCCGCTGTCTCGGCTGTGAACTCATGACATCCGAAAACGGAGGGGGGGGGGTGCAGTGCTGTTATAAACCAAGTTATAATTCTAACCCTCGATAGCTGTTCCCGCGCCTATGGGTATTATCTTCATGGAAACTATCCGGGGTGGGTAATGTACTATGTAATATGGCTGGTGGTGTGATCCCACGAAAACAAAATGTTCAGTTGAACAAGTGTGTTATTTCTGTGTTGTTTTTAGTCATCTCGAGAGTTCTCGATAGTGTATTTCAGGGTCCTTTGTTCACAGCCATCTATTGACCTGTGGATTGGCCTTAATGTAATGCATAGACCACGTCCAGACATCATTGAACTCTTGTTGTGGTTATTGATTGGGACCTCAGTGCACAACGATACATTGACACCCTCCATGTGCACCACCTGACATGTCAGGTCAGATACAATTCATCCATCCCTTCCTCCAGTCTCTCTTCCTCTACACCCCTCCTCCCAACCCTGTCACGCGTCATCCTCCACAATCTATATCTCCTCCATGTCTCTCCTGACTATGACGCCCTGTCTATTGCGCCCTGCTCCGCAATCTCTGTGATCTCCATGTCTTTCCTGACTGTGACGCCTTGACTATTGCGTCCTCTTCCACAATCTCTGTCACCTCCATGTCTCTCCTGACCATGACGCCCTGTCTATTGCGTCATCCTTCACTACATATGTCACCTCCTTGTCTCTCCTGACTATGACACCCTGTCTATTGCGTCATCCTTCACTACATATGTCACCTCCTTGTCTTTCCTGACCACGACGCCCTGTCTACTGCGTCATCCTTCACTTCATATGTCACCTCCTTGTCTCTCCTGACCATGACGCCCTGTCTATTGCGTCATCCTTCACTACATATGTCACTTCCTTGTCTCTCCTGACCATGACGCCCTGTCTACTGCGTCATCCTTCACTACATATGTCACCTCTTTGTCTCTCCTCACCATGACGCCCTGTCTATCGCGTCATCCTTCATTACATATGTCACCTCCTTGTCTCTCCTCACCACGGAAACACCTTACATAAGAATGAGTTGTATAAGGAAAAAGAGCTAATAATACCGCTGTACAAAACAATAGTTAGGCCTCATTTAGAATATTGTATTCAAGCGTGGAGGCCATATCGCAGGAAGGACATAGATATGCTAGAAAGAGTGCAGAGGAGAGCAACTAAAATTATACAAAAACTGAGGGATCTTAGTTACGAAATACGCCTAAAAATGCGGCTTAACAACACTAGAGACCAAGAGCTTGAGAGGAGATCAGATAGAAGTGTTTAACATAACGAATGGTTATGAAAATATAGATAGAAATATTTTTTTCTCAGTTAAGAAAGATAGAAGGACTAGAGGACATGAAGTTACATTAGCGAAGGAGCAGTGTAGATTAGATATAAGAAAGTTCTAATTTTCACAAAGGACTGTAAATGAATGGAACAGATTATCTGCTGATTGTGTGGGTGCTAGTAGCGTGAATATATTTAAAAATAAAGTCGACACATACCTCAGAAGGGCGGGATACACATAGATAAAAGGGTCGGACTCTCGATAAGCCAAAGGGCTTCCTTGTCCACCTGCCACCTAGAGTTAATTCTCTGAGTGGCAATCTTGTTATATCTTGTTAAATAAGAAAACTGAAAATGCAATGCTGCCATCTGGCGAATTGTGTGCTTACTATGTATTTGTGCCAGCGACTGGCGCAATGTCGAGTCCTTGTCATAATAATAATAAACAATAAAATACGAAATTTATATAGCGCCATAATCACATAGTGCTCTATGGCGCTTTACAATACACTAATAATTCCACATGTTAATCATAAAATAATATGTTAAGTAATTTAAGAACAGATTAATTAAAAATCGTATATCGAATTAAATAGTTAAGTTATTTAAATATACGGGTGTTATACCTAAAATGTATATAAGGAATAAAATAATTTAATAATAATATTTATTTATTACACTAACAGTCATACAGTTATAAGGATCAAGTGGGATTTAAATAGTAAGATGATATATTATGAGCATGGAATTAAATTAAATAGACTAATAATAATAATAAATATATTAGGTGAGATTGATTAAAACCGTAAGACATGTATTGTTCAGGCATTAATCATATTCCTGCCAGAAAAGGAAGGTTTTTTAGCTGCCACTGAAAGTTGATGCAGTTGTTAGAGTTTCTGATGGTAGCAGGCAAACTGTTCCACAAAGTCGACGCTGCTTTGGAGAATGTCCGATCTCCGTATCACCGTATGTGACTGTTCGAGTTCGTAGCACAGTCACCAAGATTGTAGATTCAGATCGTAGAGAACGTATTGGTCTGTTCAGTGTAAATGGACAGCAGTTCGCTCAAGTGTAGTGGTGCTTGACGGTGTACAGCACGGTAGATATGTGACATGATCTTATTTTGTATTCGACGATGGACTGGACCCCAGTGGAGCTTCTTTAGAACGGGAGTGATATGTGATTATACGCGCGCATGCATTCTGCAGACGCTGCATTTTCGCAAGTTGATTCACGGGCAAGCCACGCAGTAAGGAATTAAAGTAATCAAGTCTTGATATTATGAAAGCAGGAACGAGTGTCTTCGCTGCGTCATATGGGTGAGGTATCGACGGATTCTCCCGATGTTTCTGAGGTGGTAATATCCAGTTCGGCATAAGGAATTTTTACGTGTTGGGTCTTACTTATAGGTGTTGATCGTATATAACCCCAATATCACGGACGGAAGATGAGTGTAGTTATTGTTTACCGACCGTAACAGCCATGTTTGGTAACGCTTTAAATCCGCAGTGTTCACTGAACTACTTTTATTTTGTTCTTGAGTAAAATTACAAATAACTCACCTTAAAATTACTTAAGCAAAAGTAAAAGTACATTAAAAAAACGACTTGAGTAAAAAATAAAAGTAACTTTCAAAGGTACTTGAAGTAATAGTAAAAGTAAAAGTACAATTTAACGTTTTAATTTCAACATTACAGCAGGCACACAAAATGCGAGACGAAAATAACTACTTCACTCTATATGAATCTTAACCCAATAACAGTCCCTAAAATAAAATAACTATTGCATACTCTACTAAAATCACAACCACACGCGATCACGCTGTTGGTTGTAGCTCTCAGTTGGTGACGATGGGGACTGATCACTCATGGCCCTTTTTTTCTGGAAACGCCTTTTGCCAATAATCCGTCAAAAAACATGTTCATATTCGATTTCTAGATACTCTTTCCCCTGGCTGCCCGACTAAAAGATCTTTACAAACTGTCCGCGTGAGGTCAGTACTTTAGTGGCTTTGCCGCTGACGCGATAATACAGACACCGTGAGGTGGCGCCACCGTTTGTTGAGTAAATTCGACATGCGAGGTATTGGTCGCAAATAACACTGGATATCTGGAATAGTGTTTATTGACATTGGAAATCTGTATGCCTGTCAAGTAAGTAATACAATATACACCAACCTGTTTAGAAACTACACATGAAATGTATCTTATTAACTTAGTATTTGAAACAAAGTCGCACAACATGTTTGTGAGGAGTTGACAAGGTGTCCGTCGATCTCGGCCCGTCGATCTCGGCCCATGTTGATCTCGGCCCATGTCGATCTCGTCCCACATATTCCTACTTTCTTGAACAATGTATGTCATCCATCTCGGACTGGGACAGTGTGACTGTTGCATGGCTAAAGGGATTCAATGGTGCTTTGAAGTTGTTGTCACACCAGTTACTCTTTTCACAGGTGTGAAACACAATTAACACCAAGCAGCAATAGAGCAGTATTCAATTACACATAATCCACAAAATTTAAATTGTCCGCTACTTTCTTTCCGGTTGTTTTGTGTCCATTAATTTCTATCCTACAACCATATATTATATGTGGCATCTACATTATACAATAAATAGTTGCGATGATAAATGTCATAGACATAGTAATAGCAATAGCTTCAAATCAAATGTAGTAGTAATAGGAAGGAAGCAGTAATATAGTAAACTGAAGGAAACAGTAATAGTAATAGAGTACATTGAAATGTAATTGTAATGCGCCACTGCATTGAATACTATGCATCACATATAAGTGAACTGGTCAGTAAGCTGCAACAATTAATAACGATGCTCCTGACAGGATATCTGGCCATATTCTTCCAACTGCTCTGGAACTACAACAGTAAATACAAAATGAAATAAAAGTAAGTATTTCTATTCCAAGATTCCACCATTAACATAGATAATAGTTGAAATATGTAGAGGTGCTCAGATTTAAATGTTTTAACTTGGATGTAGATTTACTGCATATGGTCATGGTCAATATCAGCTTCACAATAAATGGTCATCTGATAGATTTTAATATTTCAGGGTCAACAGGAATAGTTATGTAAATGGTCACTGTCTCGCTGATTAAACCACAAACATTATGTTTTACTGCATTCCAGATATCATAAAAAAGTAATAAAATATCTGACGCACCATAGTGGCAGGGTAGACAGGAAATATATGTCAGATATCAAAAATATAATATTAGTTATTAAAATTATTTGAATGCAATCAGCTGCTTAAAAACATTTTCCGAACTAACTAATCTGAGCTCTTTAGCAAGTATTTCAGCTTATAACCACAACTTAAACTATATATTACAAACAGTACCAGAATTTACAAAATGTCTACCCTCTGTGATCGCCAGATTAACATCAATTTTAAATTTCCCGCCATTTTGTAAGGTATGCCTGTGATATATTAGATCATGTCTACGTCAAATTTTATGACAGATTTGGCTGATTTTTTATTCTGTAGTGATTTATTACTAGTATATTTACTATATATATATATATATATATATATATGTAATTGTTTTTTGTCGCAATGCGTAGCCAATTACAGCATCGCCTGTACATCGTTGGTATGTGGTGCCTTCTATGCTGGTTCCACATCGTATGAGGCACCACTTCTCGCATGATTCGCACTGCACGGCTTTATAATTTGTTTGTACTCTTCTGTGGCACTCTACGCAAGGGCGTAACTGCGGCATTGCTAATGAGTTGTGAATAGCCTTTCTACTACAGTAACGCACTATTTATAGAGACATAATACCCGCCCCATGCCATGATTAGCTGCCATAATCATATCTACTCAAACATTCACACCCCGTTCAATTCCCTGATTGGCTATCATGAACACCTAGAAAAGTTTAAGCTCACATCTGGAAATTCCAGTGTCAGTATTGGCTTATTCTGTAAACGCTGGTCACATTCCAAGAAAATGCAGTTAGGTCACCAAATCGATCCATATACAAAAAAACAATGTATCAAACACCATATCGACTTCTCTGGGAAGCACAAAATAGTCTAAACTGATTTGTGCGATTGCGGTACGTGTTCCGATACCGACTGTTTTTATGACCACTATTGGTCATAAAAACATGATACAGGAGATATTGGTCATAGAACATATGATACAGGGGATTACAGGAGATATTGGTCATAGAACGTGTGATACAGGAGATATTGGTCATAGAACGTGTGATACAGGAGATACAAATCTAACAGCAATAGTATGAGTGTATTTTCGCGATTTGTTTTATCAAATTGCATAATTTCTCAATATTCCGGCAGGCAGCTACCATACAAGTGATGATTTGTACTAGAAGGCATCACTAGAACGATGTTGTTTATTTCTGTTTCTTGCTTGTGCCTTTAGTAGTCATACGTGATTTTTCATTCTCTATTATTAAAGCAATTCTTTCTAAGCTAATAAACATTCAAGATGAACAGTATCAAAACGTGATAATTTCCCATAAATACGTTTTGAGCTTTGTTCCGATGCACTTTGTACAATGGACTGGTGTGAATGAGACACACAGCTTCAACTTCACAACTGCGGTCGCAACGATTCACGATTCAACTACAGTAGACATCAAAGATCAAATGCATTGGGGTTCTTTGATACGTTAAACAATAATGATCAGTTATCGTGTTTTTTGTATTTTGTGTGCCTGAGTATACACTGTATTTTACTTTATTTTTACAATCATTATTATTTTTATTATTATTATTATTTATTAAGGTGAAGTAAACAACAGTGTATAGTTTAAACTTTACGTAACACAAACTGCATTACATTTACTGGAAATTCGTATTTACTAAACATCACCTATAGTCATATATGAAATAGTCTTTTTGTATTACATGAAACTTGTTTAAAGTGGAACCAGTCTCCGAGTGTCAAATATTTCACTTTTATATACATTGATGTACAAAAGTGCAGGTTTTCATTACAGCGTCTGTGCAGTAAACAAGCAGGTACCTATAACGGCTTTGCCATTATACAAAAAAAGACATGCTCAGTGAAATAATGCTTGAATAGCATACCGATTACTACGGCCTCCACATTTTTTATCAGACACAAATAAAAATATGAAATGATCTGCTCATTCATTGAAACAACGCAAGAGCACCAAGCCGATTACTAATGCCTCGGCCGACTACTTATGTTGTTACCACAAACAAATCAAAGACAAACAACATTATACATCTGCTCAATGTAACAATGCTACACAGCTGGCCGATTAATATGGCCTCCACAATTTCTTTAGAGACACCAATCAAAGACAAATAACATGAAAGGATCTGCTCAATGAAACAATGCAAGAGCACCAAGCTGATTACTAAAGCCTCAGCTGACTATGTAAGTAGTTACCACACACTAATCAAAGACAAACAACAGCCACATCTGCTCACTGAAACAATGTTAGAGCAGCTAGCTGATTACTATGGCCTCCACACTATGATATACACCAATCAAAGACAAATAACATGAAATAATCTGTTCAATGAAACAATGCAAGAGCACCAAGCTGATTACTTTTTCGACTCCACACGTTCTCACCACATACAAATCAAAGACAAACAACACAAACTTAAAGCTCAGTGAAACTTAGATTTGTTCATATGTTAGACTGGTTTTTAATCATATCCAATTTTAACTTCCAGTTAAGTTTCACTTCCAATTAATTTAGCTGTGCGAATAATCTCATTGAAATAGGTGGGCCGATATGTTTATTCTCTATACGCACACACATATATATTTATACATATCCCCCAACACAACTACCTATTTTACAACTATAATCAGGTGGGCCGAGTTCGACGTGGGCCGAAATCAACATGGGCTGAGATCGACGAGGGCCGAGATCGACGTGAGTCGACCGTTCGCTACCCCTCCCCCCCCGGCGACCAATATCTGACACAGTTCTGAATTACTGACAGGAAGCCTATATTCCTGAAAATCACTGTAAATGGGAAGATGGATTACTGACAGGAAGTTTTTGGAGTAGGCAGGTCTGCTGATGTATTCGTTCACCTCTACAATCAGCAATCTGCTGATATTATAAGTTTGCAATTTATATTTTCTGATCGTAGACTACTTGTTGTTGAGCAAGTTAGCACATGTCCACATAACAGGCTCAGCATCCCCTTTGGGCTTTTTAGCCAGGCTGTTGGCACAGAATTATACTAGTGTAGGAGGTAGTCTGACTTGAACCACCTTACTTCTACAGAGGAAGACTGTCAGTTCTTGTTCTTAGCAGTTAGCACTGTCAGCCACTGTCAAGTGGCATGGTCTCCAGACTACATCAGAGGCATTTCCTGTCTAACTGGTGGGTTAACTGCTAATTGGCTCTTTATGGTCATCCTGGTGGCTTAATTAAACAAACATGTTTATGGCCTGAGCTGATAACCTACAATTATTGTTTGCTTAACAGGGTGTTTCTGACTGGGAAAAGATGCTGCCTGTTGCCATATTTGGGTATCATAAGTCATGGTTATCAGAGAATGAGGATGTACTATGTGTATGGGATGGTAAGGTGGTATTCTATCAGACAAAGTAACAAAGTATTTAAAAAAGTTGAACATTTAAATATTTCAGGAAAGTTTCATTTTATAACCACATATATTTATTTTCCCCAGTACACATTAAGAAAGTACTCAGATGTACTTGTAATGTACTCATAAAACCTGAACAACAACAACATTTTACATGGTCATTGCCTGATGTCTTCCCATTCTTCATATCTCTTAGCACTGATTCCACCTCCCATGATCTTATCTCTGCTACCTTTTTCAGGTCAGTGTGAATTATGATTCTCTGTTCACTGTCGTATAGCTCCGTGTAGAATTCCTCTATTTGTTCTATGATCATATCTTGGTCTTGTATTTCTCTACCCTGCTCGTCTAGAAGTGTAATCAGTCTGTCTCGGCCTAGTGCCTGTGTTCTTCTTGCTGTCTTTTTCTGTAGAATACCCTGGATTTGAAGCCATGCACAGTCAAACCTCTCTTTGTGGTCAACTCAGTATGTTATGATGTGGAATTAGCTAAGGTGTTGCTCACTTCAGTCAATTGACTTCTCAACTTTCAAGTGTCAATATCATTATGTATGACTAGAATCGACCAAAATAAAAAATGTGCAATTGCATATTTGTGTTTCAGCTTCAACTCATGCATGCCTTAGCTCCTGTTGGAACTATGCATACATTTAAATTCACAAACATGTTTCCCGGCATAACTATGTGTCATTTTTTGACTCTGTGAAACTTCTGCACCCTTTCCCTTGAACATCTACCAAGTGGATTACATTTCCCACATGAACACATGTTTGGGATGAAAACGGTTGTCAAAGTAGTCTTCATTTGCAATGTAGTAAATGTACCATAATATCTCTGGGTTAAAAAAACTCGGGCAATAACAAGATAAAAATAAGTACGTTATTAGTCCTTTGGGCCGAAAGTCCAACGGACTATTGCCATCACTCTGTGTCCGCTGTTAGCTGCTGTATCTCAGAAACTGTTCAGCAACTTGTTCTCTAATTTTGCATAGACCTACCTTAGGGCACTGCCACTAGAGAAATCTGTATTTGATTGAATCATTCTAAGGGCTCCCTAGGACATCCAAGGACACGAAAACTGGTAAAACAAATTAAATTTTGCCTATTTTTTCAAAAACTCCTGTAACTTTTTCTCTAATTTTGCATATATACATTCCAGGTGGTAGTGTCACTATACACAATAAATCTGTATTTACCAACCATAAAACTCAGTGCAGAATGCATGGATCAAATCATCTACACTGAGTTTTATGGTTGGTAGAGTTGATCGATCAGTAGTTATCCATTTAAAAAATTCAATTTCCTTGATTACCTGGCTGTCAAATGTAATCCGTAGTCATTCATTCAAATTACCTGAGTCACAAGACATTTTTGTAGAAAGCATTCGTGACTTGGTGGATTACATCGTAGTTGTGAAAGACAATAGTTGTAGTGAACAAAATCTGACCTTAGGTCGGCACTCCAGTTCCTTCACAGTATTGCATAACCACTGGATAGCCATCAATGGCCTTACAGGGCAACCCTATAACACCAGTCAGCCAACCATAGCTTTACATTGTAACCCTAAATGCAGTCTTTCACAGATGCTACCAACCTATGTTAAGTTCTTAAAATCACAATCTTTACAGAGACGTCATGGTTTCTTATTGATCAAATAGACGACACCCAACAAAAGTTTAGCAGTGTATGCCCAGCATTAGGTTTACAAATGTTACTCTTTATTTTACAAATATGCCGCTAATGTGAGAGCCACCCACTGATAAAGTTAATGTGAAGCATTTGGATGTGGAATGTTGTTAATTACAATTGAAATATAATAAAACCAAACCTTTTGAATATATCTTAATTATAAATTCAGACCCTCGTCATTTGCTATTCTTTAGTTTTAACTTTAAAGCCCACTTGCATATTACTAATTAGTATTCTGACCAAATGATTTCAGGGATTGGTCAAGAAGACCACAAGTCGAAGGTGAAGTTCTTTTTGGACTCTACCCGATTCTGCTGGCTCTTCAACAAGGGAGGTGCGAATGTCATCAGCTGTTTATGAAGGACAGTCTAAGGGAGTTGGATAAACCCTTAGTGGTTGAACTGTTGTCCCTGGCAACAGAACGGGGTATTCCCGTGCGGAGTTGTGATGTCGGAATGTTGGATTACCTCTCACGGTCACGTCTGCATCAGGTAAGAAATGAATGATTCTAAGTACTGTGCTTGCACACAGTATGTCTGTATATGTGCATGATAATGTGTGTGTGAATTATTTGTGTAAGTTGTGGTTAGCTGGTTGCATGGGGAACCCCCTTAATCTCTGTCAAAATCCTCATCACCCAAAATCCCATCATAAGTAAAAGTGCATCCAAAACTTATGTTATCACTCAAAACACCATCAGTCAAAACCCACGGCAGTTAAAACCCCATAAATCCAAAGTTCAAAACCATTTTGATCAGTCAAAATCCCATCACTCATTATCCCGTTAGTCATAATCTTATCAATCAAAATGAACATCCGTGAAAACCCACAGCAGTGTAAAACACAATTCAAAACGCTGTCAGTCAAAACTCCACCAGTTTAATAAGATTTAACAAGATTGCCACCCAGAGAATTAACTCTAGATGGCAGGTGGACAAGGAAGCCACTTCAATAGTATTAGTAGTATCACTAGTATGACACAATATAACATGGCAAACAGTGTCAACAAATTTAACATGAATTACGTTTAATAAAATAAAATAATATTGACCTTCAAATGGGTTGTGAAGTTTGATGATGTCTTTGAAGATCCTGATATCACTGTAGCACAATGCTTGCATTTTCCTTTATAATTCCCCTCTGTATTGGCAGGTACTACACTTACAGACGGTTCAGCCAGACTCAGAGAAGTCTTCATCTGAATGACCCCAGCTCCTGCCACTGACCAGATTTTATAAACAGTCCAGTCAGTTATGATATGTAAAATGTACATGGATTCATTGGCAGACTGGCAGTCTTCATTGTCTTTGTTAGGCTGTAGGAACAGGTCTAACTCAAAAGAAGCCAGTATTACTCCAAAGTGTAGATTCCTTTGAAGTCCAAGTATGGGTAAATGGGGTAATCTGGAAATTCATTTGAAATGTTCATTTGTAATATAAAAGTAATATGTCAATTACTATTACATTGCTTCCTATTATTATTATTACTATTACATAGAATTTTTGCTCAACATATTTCTATTACTATTGCTCCACTATTTGTAATCGTTACTATTACATATTACCATTACCCCAATCCAGCACTGAAACCTTCGTAGCAGCACTAATGGTTAACCCTAAGTCTTTTTCTTTTACTGTAGTACTTAGCACAGAACCCCCCATTGTATATTGTACATCTTCGTTCCCATGTCCTGTGTGGAGGCACGTACATTTCCCAAACTTGATTTGCCACTTTTCAGACCATTTGATCAACCTGTCAAGATCATCTTGTAAATGCTGTCTATCTCCATCACGTTTAATCCTTCTAAACACTTTTGTATCATTCGCAAATTTCAAAACCTTATTTGTTACATGATCGTTCAAAGTTCAAATCGTTGATATATATTTTAAGAATAATATAGGTCCCTATACTGATCCCTGTGGTACACTACTCAAAACTGATTTCCAGTTTGAAGCCTCCCCATCTACCTATCTGTACCCGCTGTCTTCTATCAATCAGCCATTTTTCTATCCAGTTAATTATACCATTTCCTATGCCATGGGCCTTTAGTTTAAGCAGTGATCTTTGATTTGTCGAAAGCTTTCTGAAAATCTAAGTAGATGATATCTACTGGAGATCCCTCGTCTACCCACTTAGTGAGATCTTTCAAAAACATAACATATTTGTTAAGCATGACCTCACTTTTAGAAACCCATGTTGAAATGGGTTGATGAAGTTATGTTTAACAAGAAAATCCACCATGTGATCTTTAATTAGTCTTTCTAATACTTTGCAAATCACCTATGTTAAACTCACTGGTCTGTAGTTGTCTGATTTGTTTCTCAAACCTTTTTTAAATAATGGTATAATGTTTGCTTCTTTCCACTGGGTCATTCCATGTCAAATCAATCATTCAAAACATTGCCATACTCCAATTTTTATGAAATTTAGCACAGTTGTTGGCTCACACGAGAATATCAAAGTAAAACAAAATATGAAATGTACCTCAAGTTATATTGAAGATCTTGGTCACTGAACTTTGACCTGATTCACATACCTACCATTACATTGATGCCAATAACTCTGCTGTTAATAAAGGTAAAAAGCAAGTAATACATCATTGGAAAGACAATAAATAGGAACACAAAGGTATAAAATAAAATTAAAAATGTCATGTAAATAAACATAACATAGTTTTCATCATTGGACCTTTGACCTCAGATACCCGAAAAATGTATCCTCCGATTTTTGTGATTTTTGTACAGTATCCTATACTATTGCAGAAGAGTTCCTGAAAATATTAGAGTGGGCAAATAATAATGTTCAGAGATACATTAAATTGAATACAGCTGGGTGACTTACCTTTGGTTTATACAACAGTGGATGCAACATTGAATTTCATTAGTTCACCTTTTTCAGATCACTTAAGGTGGCTGCATCGGCTATTATATGCTTCTTTTAAATTAATCATTTCTAATACAAGTTTTGAAGATAAGCTAACCATTTTTTCTTAGAGTTTATATACAATACTCCAGACCAAAAATAATAGATTTTTTATGTTGTTTAGATATATTTAAATGTGTTTAAAGATAATTAAAAAATATGTAAAAAAAATCACATTAAAATGGCATTTTATTTCATTTTGAGAAACTCATAAAAAGAAGAAAAATTGTGTATGGTTGTAAGTACAAACATGTTATTGACATTCCAATGGGTTTTTTTGTAAACAAATGCATATTCAGTTTGATACGGCTTCATAAACATTTTGCTACAATGTTGAAAGACAGCAAAAATCCGTACTGCATTTTTGGCACGACCCCTTCACCAAACATAAAACCATCCAGTGCAATTTTGGGTAAACACAAGCTGAGTCTTATGCCAAGTTATGGCTTTGTAAGTATTGTAGTTTTTATAAAAAAGTTACATTAAGTAATACTTCCTGGTTGTTACCAATAATACAACTGTCACCAGATGCTTGTTTTTTTCTTAGAAATGTGACTTTTTACTGGCATGTGGCTTATTTCAACACAATTTGACAGACACTTTTTTTACTGAGATTTCCCCCCAAGGTTTTCCCACCAAGTTGTCTCATGATATTGTGTTACGAAGGGCCATGTGTTGAAGTTGTTGCAGTAGACAAGGTTGATTGACACCTGCTGGGGTCAGTCACATGTCATTGCAAATGGCACATGAGATTATCTGGAGAATAAACAAAACTAAGGCCAGTTTTTTTGTGATTTGACAGGGTGACATATTTAGGTAATTATAATACAACAGCATAGTGGCATGAGAATAACCAGACTATTATGATCTGCATTGATGGATTTATGTTTGAACTGGGATGACGCACACTTGATCTGCACTATGGAAACATAGTCAGTTTCCAAGAATCTGAAGGGACTTTCCACAGACACACTAAAAATACTAGCTTTTAAAGGACTGATTGGTGACATATGGTGATGGTGCCTTGGTTTTTATAATAGTACACATGTTCATACTGACACCTACTAATGTTCTATGAAGAAAGAAATAAAGAAATCAACTGACATGATAGCCGGTGCAGCTATAATGAAATGAGTATATACTCACAGGCTGTAGTCTCTCTCTTAACATATTCAAATTCTTTGCAGGGCCTCATATACTTTTTCTGTGTCCTCTGGATACTGTGTCGTGGTGATGGTTGATGTGGGTGAAGGAAGTTCAGGTCAGCCTCTTCATCAGCTTGGATAATATCCATTACATATGCCACCCACCAGTTTCCATTATAGATGGCCGTCAGATACTCTTTGATATCCACAAGACTGAGACCATCACTCTGGGCTGTCACAATCTCATTTCTTCTTATGGAACATGTGAAATATATTGCTACTTCCAAGAGATTAAGTGACAATTGCTTGAAGAACTGTAGCTTCTGTGTTCCTTCTATTGTTTTCACTCTGCATAGGGCTTACAAGAAGAGTTGTTTCTTCGTAGTACTCTTCTGTGGTCAAAAAGTAGAATTTAATACAGGAATATGGGCTGATGCACATTCAAAGAGCTGCAAAATGGTGGTCATATAATGAAGGTCAAGATCAATGTCATCATTTATTATAGAAACTTCTGATTATGTACAACTGGGAATGCAGCCCAGTCCATAGTAATGATACACTGTACTATTATTCTAGAAATACCAGTGGGGTCATTCCATGTCAAATCAATCACTCAAAACAATGCCGGACTCCAATTTTTATGAAATTTAACACAAGAATATCAAAATAATAAAAAAAAAAAATCTAGGTCAAGTATATTATTGAAGATATTGGTCACTGAACTTTGAACCAATTCACATACTGACAGTTACATTGATTCCCATAAATCTGCTGTTAATAAAGCTAGAAAAGGAAGTACATGTAATACATAATTCGAAAGCCAATAAACAGGCACACATAGGTATTGTAAAATAAAAAATATGTAATAAAAATAACATATTTTTTATAATTTCACCTTTAATCTCAGATACCCAAAAATTGTATCCTCCCATTTTTTAAATGTTTTACAGTATCCTATACTATTGCAGAAGAGTTCCTGAAAATATTACACTGGGCAAATAATACTGATGTTCAGAGATATATTAAATTGAGTACACCTGGGTGACTTACCTTTGATCTATAGATCAGTGGATGCAAAATTGAATTTTATTAGTTCCCTTTTTTAGATCACTTAACAAGCTCCTAAAGGCTGTAGTCTCTCTCTTAACATGTATTCAAATTCTTTGCAGGGCCTCATATACTTTGTTTGTGTCCTCTGGATAGTTTGTAGGTCCAACCAGTGTCGGTTGTCAGGTGAATATGTGTTGGTATATCACCCACATGAACATGAAGAGTGTCACTGTGTCGTGGGTAGCAATATGATGGAGATGGTCCATATGGGTGAAGGAAGTTCAGTTCAGCCTCTTTATCAGCTGGAATAACATCCATTACATATGCCACCCACCAGTTTCCATCATAGATGGCCATCAGATACTCTTTGATATCCACGAGACTGAGACCATCACACTGGGCTGTCACAATCTCTTTTCTTCTTATGGAACATGTAAAATATATTGCTACTTCTAAATCATTAAGTGATAATTGCTTGACGAAGTGTGGCTTCCGTGTTCCTGCTATTGTTTTCGCTCTGCATACGGCTTGCAAGAAGAGTTGTTTCTTCGTAGTACTCTTCTGTGGTCGAAAAGTAGAATTTTATAGCAGGAAAATGAGCTGGTGCAAATTCAAAGAGCTGCTGATGAGGTTTTTCTGGAACAGGTGCACAGTAATGGTATCATGTATGTTACAGTCAGAAATGACAACATAACTAATATGTGACACAGTCATTACCAGCTTCACAATAGTAGCAAACAAATGGGTGCAATGTTGTCTGTGCATTATTCCAAGGGAACGATTGTGCCTGCTGTCTGCTTATGAAATCGTGCCACAGCAAGATTTCAAGTTTGGTGCAGAATTCATGGATCTATTCATCTGCACTGAGTTTCATGGTTGGTAGTGTTGATCGATCAGTAGTTATCCATTAAAAAAATTTAATTTCCTTGATTACCTGGCTGTCAAATGTAATTCGTAGTCATTCATTCAAATTACCTGAGTCATCACACATTTTTGTAGAAAGCATTCGTGACTTGGTGGATTACATCATAGTTGTGAAAGACAATGGTTGTAGTGAACAAGTGGGATGTGATAATTTTTGGTAAGTTTGCTGAGTTTTGCACCAACCATCATTAATTTTGTCCATTCTGATGAATTGTGCAAATGCAAAGTTACAAAGAACTAGTTGCTTTTGCTTATGGACTCGTTCACCATGAACACAGATAGAGACAAAGTCTTTTCTCTCATAGAATAGAATAGAATGCTTCCACAAACTGGATGGTTTCAGAGGACAGGCTTTTTCCTGGTTTGGGATCTGGATCACTCATGATGCCTTTCTCTTTCACTAAATGTTTTCTCTGTTTGCAATGACTAAATGAGGTATGATGTGTTGAAGAGTGTTGCTGTTTTCCGGATGCTCCAACTTTTTGGGATCACAGTCAATAATTTGATCTTTTCGCTTCTCTTGTCTGTTTTCCGGAAATTGTCCTTTAACTGTGCCATCATTTCACCAGTCTTTCTCACCGGAAGTAGCTGTTTTCTCATGTTCAAAACATTTCTCAGATGCAACTAATTTTACCTTCTTCACCACTGCTGTTAATTTTTTGCACCTTTGCAGAATAGGATTCCTGGCCTAACTTTCATTTTGAGAGTGGGGATTCACCAAAAATATCCAATGATTCATTGAGTATTGACAGTTCATGCTCTTCAAAAACTGTTCTTTCTTGATCAGTATATGTGATTCCAGCTTTTCACAACATTGTCTGCACAGCTAATGTTGTGTGGTCAAACCCAATGTTAGTTTCTTGAAACCAGTTCTGCAGAAACATTTCGCAAGTTTTGTCCGGGTGCTATTTTAGTGGATCAGTACACCGTCACTAGTAGACTTGATGGTTACAGGCTGACTAAATAGTTATTTCATAGCAGTTTCTGTAGTATCACGCACATGTGCAATGAATATGCATGAGTCTCATATATTATCTCTCAGTCAAATGAAACTGCAATCATCACACATGAAGCTGAGCAATTGTCAATACAATTCAATTTGTAATGGTTACCATATGTAATATGCTATCAAATTTGTTCATTTGTAATGTTTGAATGTTGCTCTATATGCCACCAATCACATAAAATTACAGACATAGGAGACATGTACATGTGCATGATCTAGTCCCTCTGGTGGCTTATTGCATAACAATAATCCCTGGTGTATTGAATAACAATTGTATAATTAGTAAGCATATATATTTGGATTTACACAGCAGAGGTAGTACTGTATCTTTGAAGTGAGTTATCCTGTGCCATCCTGGTACAATTTGTCATAACCGGGTGTACTCAATTTAATGTATCTCTGAACATTATTATTTGCCCACTCTAATATTTTCATGGATACTTCTGCAATAGTATAGGATACTGTATAACAAATTAAAAAAAAAATCGGAGGACACGTTTTTGGGTATCTGAGGTCAAAAGTCAAATTATTATATTTTTATTTATGTTATACCTATGTGCGCTTGTTTATTGGCTTTCCAATTATGTATTGCTTGCTTTTCTAGCTTTTGTTAACAGCAGAGTTATGGGCATTATTGTGACATTCAGTATGCGATTCAGGTCAAAGTTCAGTGACTTATATCATAAATAATACTTGACCTAGATTTAAAAAAAAATTATTTGGATATTCTCATGTGCGCCAACAACTGTGCTAAATTTAATCAAAATTGGAGTTGGGTGATGCAAAAATGGCCTAAAAGTGATTGATTTGACATGGGAATGATCCAATGATATGTCAATTAGATCCACAAATTCACTGATATTTTTTCAACCGTTATTGTGAACATATAATTTTTTTATAGTTCAGAATCATTCCATCAATGGGTCGAAACGAAACATACAATGAATCTACCTAAACAGTATCATCCATCATCCGACCATCCATCTATCCATTAGTAGAGGTTCAATAGTTAGCATCTTTGCCATCATTGTTTAGGCAGCCACCCTCGCTATTGCACAATGCCGTGCAATGAAGGCCTGCCCTGCAGTTCTTTCAATTGCCCTTGCACGTTTCATGCATCCACCATGTAGGAGGAGGGCACAAGCCATACTTGCGACAGCGAGAGTGGACCAGAAAGGAAGCCATTGGTTGCTGTGCTCATCCTGTTACCATCCCTATTGACCAAACACAGCGTTGTTTGCCTGGTTGCTAGCGGTTGACTGCTTCCAGATGAAAGAGGTTTGAAACAAGTACTTCTTGATCATAGAGGGCGGCCTGGGTCATTGACGACTGCCATTGGAGAAACGTTGATGCCTTGCATTGTTGACAGTTGCAGAACCACATGTCTTGCTGATGTCAGACCTGGGGCCGAGTACATTTTCATGAGTACGAGTACGTGTACGAGTACGAGTACTTTGACGATGGACGAGTACGAGACATTACTAAAAGCTGAGTACGAGTACGAGTACATTCTCACGAGTACGAGTACAAGTACATTTTTGTAAATATAAATATTAAATAATAACGTATTGCAAAATTATTTTCATGTGGCCTTTTATTTCGATCTTACAGTATTTGCATTTCCCTAACACATTCCCTGTGGAGTTAGGTGGTATAAAAAAATGGCTAAGTACAGTCGACATGCTACTAGTACTAGTTTTATACTTCAGCTCTTGCAACAAAGTTGAACAAACAATACTCCAATTAACTTAATCGACAATGTAGTAGATCTCTCTGCAATGTAGGCATGTGGTATCACTGTCATGATATATCTAGGGGCAATATTGAGTCACCGACCAACTAGGCACACGTAAACCAATCATAAAGTACGATTGACATTTGAGAAAAAAACTTAGCCAATCAAGTTGATATCTGTCTTTAATAATCACAAATGAGTGGGTAAAAGAGACTGACCAGTGGATACCCCCAGCCAATCATTGAACTTTGCTGGTTGTCTCCAGGTTAAGCATGTAAAACAAAGCAACCAACAGGAGGATTTGTTACCTGGCATCCCACTGGCTACATGTCTTTGTTTAGCATTTCTCTTATCTCTGCTCCCTCAGTGTGTGTTCTCTCTGACCTAGACTATCATGCCACATGGCTTCACTGGTGTCACACTAAGTTGGCACCAGATTATATTAGTGTAGGGTGAAGTCTGACTTGAGCCACCTTACTTCTACAGAGGAAGACTGGCAGTTCTTGTTCTTAGCAGTTAGCACTGTCTGCCAGTGCCAAATGGCATGGTCTCCAGACTATACATTAAATGCATTCCCTGTCTAACAGGTGGGTTAACTGCTACTAGTAGTTGGCTCTTTATGGACATCCTGGTGGCTTGATTAAACAGTTTTATGGCCTGAACTGATAGCCTACAATTATTGTTTGCTTAACAGGGTGTTTCTGACTGGGGAAAGATGCTGCCTGTTGCCATGTTAGGGTATCATAGTCATGGACTCATGGCTATCAGAGAATGAGGATGTACTATGTGTAGGGATGGCAAGGTGGCATTCTATGTGAAATAACAAAGTATTAAAAAAAATAGTTGAGCATTTAAATATTTCAGGAAAGTTTGATTTTATAACTGCAAATAAATTAATTGTTCCCAGTATATATTGAGAAAGTACTCAGATGTACTCGTAATGTACTCGTAAAATCTGAGTACAATGAGTACGAGTATGAGTACATGACCCATAAGTTTTATGAGTACGAGTACGAGTACTTCAAAAATGTACTCGAGTACACGAGTACCGAGTACTTCCGCCCCAGGTCTGGCTGATGTGCACATCAATTCGCTCAATGCACTGCATGTGAACTGAGCGAAGGACTACGGATCTGCAGTCAGCGAGAACATCGTTTCTCTAAGGCTTGTGTACTGTTCCATGCAGTCCACTAGACAAAAGTTGACAATAATGTGTCATATGTTGTTATGATATGTTAGCGTAAGGGGGCGACAGGGTAGGGTTAGTCCCGCGAGACTTCTTGGATCGAGGTGGAATGATCATTAAACATCTACCAGAAAGATGGAATGAAATGTCTGCAATATGTGAGTGTTATATGTTATGTATGTCTGTCTCTCTTCCTCTCCATCATTCTCCATCCCTCTCTCTCTCCCCTCTCTCCCCTCCTCTCTCTCTCCCCCTCGCTCTCTCTCTCCACCTCTGTTTCTCCACCTCCCTCTGCCTCCCTCTTCCTCTCTCTCCCTCGCTCTCCCTCGCTCTCCCTCTGGCTGATGTCTGTCTTGAGAGACCATGTCATCTACTGTTCCTTGTTGTGACTGCTCAACTGATGTTTATTTGCTTGTTGTAGAATGTGTGGCTGACTGCTCCAAGTGTTCTGTGGCAAACGTGTGTGACAATGACTCTTGCAAGTCACCCTTAGTTTATGACAGTACTTCAAAGACATGTAAAGGTATGTATTGCATTCTACAGTGTTTGATATTAATACACGTTCAACTTCAACATTGGTTATTTGTACGTTGTGCTGGTGGTGCAACACCACTAGACAAAATGGTTTGTTGAGTTTGCAGTGATGTCCTTCCCTACACTAAATTATCGTGGGGAGTCCAATACAAACAACTGCATTATTAGTGGAATAGCACAAAGCACTCAAAAAAAATTCAAATGCTGTGCTGCAAAAGCATATTCAAATCTATATCACACATTTAATATATTCTACATTGGAGAACAAAGACTAGCTGTACAGCGGAAACATGTAAATGTTATCCGGTTGCCTTGCATTCTTGCTGTATGTCGCTGTGGATCCGAATGCTGCTGAGACGTCACAGTGTTTCTGTGAACCACATACAATTCTGGGTGTTATATCAAGTTCTTCTGCTTCTAGCTTGTGCTGACATCTGTGATTCCTGCACCACTGCTGATCAATGTACGACATGCTAGTACGGTTATATGTTTGATGGCACTACATGTTCAAGTAAGTGGATTACATTGTTGTGTGCAATACGCCGTCTGTATTATTCACGTCAAAGACAAGTGTAAATAATCCAGTCTGTGTGAGAGCAATAAACAGACAACAATGTTTACACTGTGAATCAGGCAGATGTGTCTAAAGATGATATTCTACTCCCATGGTTAAATCGTACCAGAATAATTTATTTTTATTTTTGGATACTCGTCTGACACCTTAAACATACCTGACCCTAGAAGTTCTTACAACATGACAAAGAAAATATATAATTTATACCTGCCAACTTTTTTGTTGAAATCCGGGAGATTCCTCAAGGGTTCAGCATGTTTCCCATATATCTCGGATCTTGACATAGGAAGATTGGTGTGGTTGCTATTGGACTCGACGCGTCAAATCAGTTTATTGTCTTTAGTGACATTTTATATGACTCGTTTTAGTTTTGATGTTTGCGTCAATCTCAAACTTGTAATTAACTTTTACAGCCACCGAAATAAACAAAGTTTTGAAGACAAATTATAACTCAAAGGTTTGTTTACAATTTACAGATGTTGAGACAAGTTACGGAAAGTTGACATCGTCTGTAGGTGGTCATGTGACAGAGATGCTGAGGGCACGGAGGGGGTTAACCCTCATGTAAGTAAGCCCTTTTATATATGTGTGTTGACATTGACACGACACATGTGTCAGTTCATGTGTCACTAAACTAAACACACCTATGTGACAAACTTTGACAGGTGCACAGCTAATTTGTTGTCTTTTAGAAGATCAACAAAAGTGGATCTGTTTCTTGGTCAAGTTACAATTACAAAGCCCACATTTCTTTACGAATCCACTTGTAATTGGTGGTAAATAATTACACCGGAAGTTGTGGTCGTAAAGTTAGTGTTGTTGTAATTTTGCCTTGTAATGAGTGTAATCAACAACAGTCATTAATTATGTTCCAGTCTCTACAGCTGTTCTCTGTCACGTGACACCTGCTGTCATCTGGAGGACAAGTTTGGTGACAGAGTATGGCTGGTAAGTAGATCAATTAACTCAGTCCTGGTCATTCACCCTCCTTGTCCAGGTTTACCCTGCTGTGTCAAAGAGAACCCGACCCTTGTTGCTCGGGGGTTATAACCTGCGATACACCGATGTCATACCAGGGCAGTGACTTTATGGGTCTGAAGGCCCTAGAAAGGGTTCGATTCCCGAAAACGCCGTTAAATTGTGTCGCTGGATGTGACAAATGTCCCCGTATTGTGTATCTGTGTTTATTTATACAGTCGTTAGTTAAGTTGTGGCGTTATAAACTGGGTACTGATGATGTTTACCCCTCATGTTGTGTACAAGGGATTGACCCAAGGTCAGGCCTTAAATGTATCACATTGTAGCATCAGTCCAAGTCAGCACAGCTCAAACAAAGAAACATTGTATCTAAATCGTCTACTCTTTGTCAACAACAACTGTCAAAACAGACCAGAAAGTGTGTTTTATATATCTCAAACAACATGGACTGTTCTTGTCAAATATTAATATTAGTTTACGTGGTAGAGTCATATTAATCTATGATATATTTAATCTAAATTATAGAAACATGTTTTTGTTATCAATATTTTTATATGAAGGAGTCAACTTGGATTGTCTTCATATTCGCATGTGTGCACGAGTGATGCGTGCGTGCACACGTTTATACATATAGCAGTCAATGATGGCAGAACTACAACCGGGTTAACTACATAAATCAGTAAAGTGTTATCTTCTGTTGTTAGTCTGGTCAACACAACTGACCGTGACACTGCGGCGCCTGCTCGAGACTTACCTCCATTACATCACTTATTTACGTCTAATCACACTTGCAATTGACCTTTCTGCTTATGCTTTTTTGTCATAAATATATATATATATATATATATCTTATGGAAGGTAATTTTGCCGAGTGTATTTTAGTTTATTTCTTACTGTTAGTATATTGTATTCCTTATTCTTAGCCTAGCAATTTGATTGTATACTTAGACAATACTGTTATTATTTGATACTGTTGCGTTTGATGTATATACAGTGTAGTATGATTGACGTGTCTGAATGTACAAAGCCAAACACAGTCGTCATCGACATATATTTAATTCTACATAATTATCATGGCAGTAAATTAGCTGTCTCTTAATGAATGCTCATGGGAAAGAAAGGTCAATTATGCTTTTGTAGTTATTTTGTTTAGATGTTTAAGTTATCATTAGCGCTAGATAAAAACGTGTTCTGTATATAAAAGTTTCATTCTGATATGACTTTATTTGACATTATATTGTAGGCACTTCAACAAAACCTGCCAGCTGGTTCCTGCATCGTGTGCAGAAAGCCAGTCTGTGCAGAGCTAATTTTGTCAGAGGCACCTGTGTAGTGGTTTGTTTTAACTTGTGTTTTGGTGGTGTATTTCTGGTCACTTATCTCATTCACTGTTGGATCGTGTTAGGCTGAACATTATCCATGTTGTTTTCTTTTTTGAAATTTGATCCAATTTATGCTAAATGTCATCGATTTGATGACAGCTGTGTTTCACTTGCTGTTTTAACATTGAAGGATGCATTAGGGGGATGATTATGTTCTTAGGTTTAAGTTAGTCTGTGTTGAAAAAATCATTGCGTAGAACGAAAGAGATTTTTTTTGAACTGCCTATTTATTGTGTCTCGTGCGTTATTGCTTTGCTGTGTTATGTCTTCATGTGTCATTCACGTTTACCATGTGAGGTTACTATCTATGGCAGATGTTGCTAATTTATGGTAAATATGCAGCTACTAAAATACGCATACTCCAACATTTGTATAACCGGTTAAATTTTAACATAAAACGTCATTGCTTTGGAATGTTTAGAACAGTTTTTTTTATGTATATTAAAAAATACTGTAATTGAGAAGCGATGTTAACAATCTATTAATTTCTCTATTAGCAGAATATGTCACAATCAATATTTGCGATGTTACAAGGAAAATTAGATGTTTTAGTACCGGGTATATATGGTAATAATTGTTTGTATTATTTAGCATTATATGTTCTCTATGTGTATGATGTATATGGTATAATTTCATATCTGTAAACATCGTTATTTATTTGTATAATTACGTTGACCATACACCCATTGTCTCACTTGATTGCTCTACTGTGTGTACGTGATGGTACAACATGTGTACGAGTCACATTTGGTATTTGCTCAGCGGTGTACTGTGGTCCAGAATTCATTGAAGGTCAATGTCACCATTCCATTTAACAAGTGATCAATGTTATGGTAGTTTAATTAACTTAGACTATTTTTAAAGTATATGCAGTTAGTTGTACCATAATGAGGTAACTTGAAGTGTACATACTTCAAAATCGTTCATGTATATTTGTTTTACTTTAAGCCCAGCATGGTGTTTTGGTAAATACCATTCATTGGTCAGAATGTTTGTTGTGACATCACACCACATTGTTATGCGTGTCTTTGCCACTGCAGCGAGTTAGGCAAATCTACATCAAACAGCGTGTGGGCCGCAACGTTGTCTTTCACGGCCACTAGTGGTAGATCGATGTCGTCATGTTAACAGCTAGCTCCTGTATGTTGTATGCACTACAGAAATTATGTTTGAATAAAAACTACTCGATAAGTCACGTTATAATGGACTTGAACTGTTTATTATTGCGTCAATATTATTATGTGTCTGTGACAATGAAATTTTTATTTCAACAAATAAGTCATAGTCTGCAAAATATGTGACCACAATGCAAAAGGTAAGTTCTAATATAGCGCAGTATCCAGTCCTCAGGACTGCTCAAAGCGCTTTACACTTTATTCCCTGGCAGACCTGTTCAATCAAACACCATTTTGACTCCTCTGGGAAGCATTCAGCCACGCTGCAATTAATGCACGAAGACTATTCATACACAAATATCCACTACTGTCCATAGCCAGGTACTCATTCATACAGCTGAATGAACTGAAGCAATGTAGAGTAAACGAACTTGCCCAAGGTTCAACACCGCCGCACTGGATTCGAACCCGCATTTTCTCAGTCGAGAGTCTGGAGGTCTTACCCCTGTGCTACTCCACAATGCAACATGCTGATTGTAAACCATGAATAGTATTTATACAGTCTTCAGGGCTGTGTTACCGCACCTATTTCAATTGCCCCCTACCCTGGTTGAAATCACACGCAGCACCCGTTATATATAATTTGTGTGGATCTACTGTATTTATTTATGTTCTATGTTCACAATGAAGATTCCCAATAGCACCATTTAATTAAGTGGAAGCAAACCACACCTTTTGGTGTTTCGCACTCGCATAAGAGTTTCGGTTGTAGAAAAAGTCAGTAGACTAACCAATAAAAGGCTGTTTTCCCATTTCCCTGTGATGAGACCAGAAGTGAAAGTGACCCATAAAATAACAGGAGAGGGGGATGAGGACGATCTTTTACTTTCTCACCTAACCATCAAAACGACGACATAGAGCCGCCAAACTTCGTCACATGCGTCCTACATGCGTATACGCTTCCTTATAAAATATACACTTGCATCGATCAAAACCCGAACATTTGTCACTCGAAGAGGGTCACCAAAATTACGCATCGTGGCGCCACTTGATCGCCTCCCCACCATTTTCTTAACCTGGCCTGCGAGCCTCCGTGCCCACGTGACTGCTGTTGAACCTGAAGACGCGCAATGTCCATATCAGCATGCCGTCTTGTCAACACGCTCAAGCATATGAAGGATTTATTAAACAAGCACCGTCTGTGCGTTTGTCTTGAGAAAGACAACCCTCTGTTATAGCCATATCTATTGTTTTCACTCGTTAATTGCGTTGGGAAAGTGCACCGATATTGAACACCTAACTTCCGAGCAATCTTTCTCCATTCCTGTACGTGATATCGAGGATTATCAAGGATCAGGCCACGAGTTACTACAAGCTCTGTGTGCAAGCAGGAAATAGGGTCAATGCAATTGTTATTTTTTTCCACAAAATGTAAAAAAGTGTTTTTCGTAATTGGTAACGGGTGACATATATTGGACTACAGTGGTCCTGATATTGGACCAGGTGGTCCAATATAGGTGCTTCTGGTTCGATATACGTCATCTGTCTTGATGCTTTGAAAGAAACCAAGGTTCAGCACCCACTTCAGACTTATAAGAAGATAGTCGCTTAATGCATAAATCACGAAAACTACGGCGTTCCAATGAGCATACAAATGACATGTGACGACTAAACGCCAAATAGATTTGACACAATTTAATTATGAACTGAGAACAAACTATTATATGTTGTCACGAATAGAAGAATACGCCAACGAAGTGATTGCCATGATAGAATCTGTCACGGATAAACGAACAAACCAACGGAATAATGGCCAGTAGAGTGTCTAATAATGACAAAAAGATACCAGTCGGTAATTGATGGTCCCTGATCACCAAATTAGGAATACGATCTTTTACTGACACATGTCACATCGATAGTTATAGGGCAGGCCACCAGCACAATTCATATGTATCCATATCCCACAGTGTACACATTTCACCATGGCTTCTTTTCGTTGTTCGTTACACAGTACACATTACCAAGATTCGTTGTCACATTGACCGCTTTTTTCGTTTTGGCTGGCAGGAGAAAGTTGCCGTTTTTTTCTTTTTTTTCTTAATTTTGTGCCTTTTGACTTTTGTTGTTAAAGTTTTTTATAGGGACTGGAGTTTATGATTTCCGACTTGGTGGTTCTTCTCTTGACCCTAGAAATCGCTGGTTTTGGGATGGGAGACATGATTGCAGGAGTGGTGACCTTTCTAACCAGCTCTGGTTGATCAGTAAGCTGCCCCGTGATTGGGACTAATGCTTCACAATGACCAGCATCTTCACTCAGATTTATGTATTTGAGCATAATTGCACCAGACTCCTGAAATTCCGTCCCAAATTCAAGTACACTCTCTCCAACGCAGACATGCACTGGTCGTTTTAGACAGCGTGCCGTTGCAACGATCTCTATATCCCCAATAATTTCACTGGGATTCGCCATTGATGCGATTCTGTCCTCGATAGATGCATAGCACAGTCTCTGAGGTAGATCTGCGTTCACCTTCCTCTCATCAATGTTTTCATAAAGGCCAACGTTGTCTAGCATATGTACAATCGTGTTGGATTGTAGCGCATCAGCGGAAGTCATTTCTCGCATTCTCATTCGCAGGTCCTTTAAATTGCCATCGTTGTCTCTTTCTGCATACTGCATACCGAGATCTTGACAAATAACAACGACTCGGAAGAAACAACGTCCATCTGCATTGGTTGCGACACACCTGAAACCACTCTGTCTGCTGCTTGTGGATGGGCATGGATCATTGGACTGTTGCTCTCTCGTGGACAGCTTTTGGTTGTTGGATTGTTGCTCGCTTGTAGACGGGCTTGGGTCATTATACTGTTGTTGCTCATTCCGAAGATACGACAGACTGAGGAGATGGTGACTGTAGTTTGTTTGGTCCTCAGCCAAGTGTCACATTCCACATTGTAATAGGTCATCACAGGTTTATAGAAAACCCGATCAAGGGGTTGGAGACGGTGCGTTGTGTGTGGAGGAATATATAATATGACGACTCCATGGTCCCGGGCGTAATGGATTGCTTCAGTATTTTTCGTGTGTGACGAATGACCATCAAAAATCAACAGAACATGTTTGTCTTTGGTGCAGCCAACATGAGATACAAAGTTCTTCAGCCAGACGACGAAGAGTTCCTTGTTCATCCAGCCTGATTCATTATTCACTTTGACGCTTCCAGTGTTTCTATAATGCGTTTACGCCTGAAAATTATCATTGGTGGAACATAGTTGCCCCCTGCAGTCATGCTGCACACCACTGTTGTAGTAAAGCCTCTCTCACCACTAGTAAGAGATCCGATTTGCCTTTTCCCTATTTTCCCAAAGACCCGGCCAGGCTTCTGCACAGTTGTTATACCCGATTCATCCACGTTAAAGATGTTTGTAGCATCGAATCAGTACGTGTCAACCAAAGTTTCTAGTTTATCGTAGAACTCATGCACACTCTCACGATTAAACCCTTTGGCTCTCGTAATAGAAGTTGCCTCGGCTTGACGGAGGGAGAGTTCAGGGTGTCTCCTCATAAAATCACGGTACCAATGTCTGCTAGCTGCTTGTTTTTAAGTGTTAAAGCAATGCCTTATCCCATTCGCTTCAGCCAACTGATATGCCATATCCATCAAATCTTTCCTGGTCATACCAATCAGCATATTCTCCAGTTTCAAAACATGCTCCACCAGCATGTTCTCCAACTCTGGCGGCAGAGTGCAAGGGCGACCAAAATACTTTCTTGGACCATTAGCGATTTTGTTTTTGTTGTTTAGGTGCCGCTTCAGGGTAGCCTTCGGAACACCCTAGGTCTTGCTAGTTGCGTTGAGGCCGGCGTCTCCATTTCTTAATGACATGACCGCTCTATCCAGTTCCTCTTGGGTCCACATTCCGTTTTGTCTCTGGAAAATATAATTTGTAGCCTAAATCAATCAAACAGATGCGACATTCCCAAGTATGTCATTGATATAATATAATAATAATAGTATTTTGTATATAAAACTAAATAAACCATGTTTTAGTTTTGGTCGTTCTGGCAGGAGGGGCTAGGTTTGAATACGGGATGTTTTTGCCCAAATGAGCGTGATCGACTTATGATGCTTGCTACGGGTTAAGTATACGTGCCACATATGCAATTATTGACCATTGATAACATAATAAGAGGCAGTTTCACATTATTGCTTGTCTGTGAAAATAATAGCCATGTCTATCAAACTTTAAGCAAGCTGTGGTGATTATCAATAAAATAATGAGGCGTTTTGAAGAAACAAATATTATTTGTTTTTTAGTTTCCCGCATATTCCAGCAAAACTGTCAAACAAAGTGAACATTTCAGAAAATAATATACCCCGTGATTTAAAATGTAGGCCTCCCCTGTTACTCAACAAGGTCCCGGGCCATAAGTAGGAGTCTAATATACACATGCAGAAACTTCAGTATGACACATTTTCATATATCATGTGTGTTGGGATGGTACGTATAGTGGACCACGGGTGTTTTACATTTGACCAGTGGTCCAACATAGGACACCCCGACTGGTCCAATATCGGTCGAAGGCATACTTAACTTCTTCGATGTGATTCTCGGAAACTGTACAGTTGTCCGTCTTCATTCATCTCATGCACGCTATATAGACCTCCTACGACACTCTATTGTAATCGTGTACAATCGACTCTGTAACAGGCTCTGCATCACGCCTTCAAAGTTGGTTAAAACTCGATGCACACCACTCTCAATGGTATGACTTCGTTTAATCAATGAGCGGTACTAAATTGTATTGCAATGAACAGTATTGGCACAGTCGTCTTCTAAAAATATTGCAAATAATAAAGTTGTTCGAGCAACATTTATTTACAAAGGACACATATGGTAATCATAATCGACATTATCAACTTAAAAATTGCAATTATAATTGTGATGTATTTGTTTTAATTTGTACTATGCCTAATTTACCAAGACAAATGTACGCCTATATTTTCGACTTGATTTGTTGGTAATTACCATAACAAATACATAGTTTCTAACGGCAATTTGCCCTTCGTTGCGTCACAGCTAACCGGTGTGCGGCGGTCAGTCGTAGGCCAGTCACTAGCTTATGTAGAGCGCAGTAGCGCAGCTTTAAAAGCTCAGGGCTCTCAACTGAGAGAACGTGGGTTCGAATCCAGTGCGGCGGTGTCGAACCTTGGGCAAGTTCGTTTATTCTACATTGCTTCAGTTCACCCAGCTGTATGCGATAGACAGTGGTGGATATTCGTCCCAGAGAAGTCGAGATGGTGTTCGATTGAAGAGGTCTGCCAGGGAGTAAAGTGTAAAGTGCTTTGAGCAGTCCTGAGGACTGGATACTGCGCTGTATAAGAACTTAGCTTTACCTACCTTTACGATCATACGCGATTTGCCTACGACCGTCGAGATGCGTCGCAGCGTAGACAATCGGGCGGTGAGTGGCTAGCTACATTAAATTTGTTGCCGCGCCGATACTTGAAAGGTGAAAGATTTGCGAATTTTACCGGTAGCTCGCTCGCTACTCGTGCCGTTAGTTACGTTTCTAATATTTTTGTCGTTGCATATGCAAGATATTTCGATATATTGTGGTTCCTAATTGCAAATAAATATGATCTACACAACAAATAATATTGTATTGATAACGCGTAGCGAATAATTTGAGTATTTGTTTACTGTTAAAAGTGGATCTCCCATCGCGATAAAATAGACTGATCCACACAACCTTAGCAATGTGCGCTATAGTACAAGTCGATCTTTGGTGTGAGGGGCATGCATTACCCGTCGTTAACTGATATTTTGCTCAACATTCTTTGTGCTATTTTCACTGTTTGTTATCCCACTTTACATGATCGAATATGTTTTATGTATACTGTAACATGTATGTGTTACATTAAAAACGATTAGGGAACTACGAAATATTTAGTCAATAACAGGAATGTCGGCAAAAGATGCTACTACGACCATGTCCGACCGGCGATAATAATTATGTTGGCATGTCGTTGCTATTTAGGCCGACTTTCAAATTGTGCATACGATCTACGGATACGCATGGAAAATCGTATTTATTAAATAATATCTATTTTTTACTCTACTTTGGAAATAGTGTACACATGTCAAATTAAAGCAAATATAATATCATATAATAAAGTAATGTCGATGGTAGAATGGACGGCGGGCCAAGGTCGACGACATTTAGTTATAACTTTCATAAGAACGTAGGCTGGTTGTTCCTTTTGTTATACGACCAAATCATTTTGAAATGTACATTAATATATTTTAAAACGAATATCCAAATTTACAAAATTGCAAAGAAACAGTGGTTGTGTTAAATATGCGACTACAGATAGTTTTAATTTAATATTATTTTATAAAAAGCAGTTATACTTATACAAAGTAAGCTATATTTCTTACAGAACTTAACTTTTTAACTAAAGTACATTAGAAATATCCCATTATTTCTTCATGTAATTACTTTATTATGTTGTAATGGATGTTTTGGTTTCATGTCCAGAACAGTTGTATAGTTTTGACAATTTTCCCTGACTCAAGGTGATCAGGGAAAGGAAACCCATTCACAAAAAGTCAGATAAAAACCAAACAACACAATACAGCTCAATGAAACTTGTTTTAATGCCTACATATAAAATGTATCTTCCAAGTGTTCATCTATTTATTTGCCTAAGTTGTATTTTTTTTATGTTTGTTGGTCTCCTGCCAGGTGCTAAACTGCTAAAACCTCATTTTGAAAACATGATATCTCGAAAACTACCATTCATATCCATCTTATTTTTGCGTACTAAATATATATGTTGTTGTCCTTGGACAGGTATAATATTATGAGATTCAAGATATTAATTAAAAACTTGTATTAGGTCAAAAATGGCATTTTATAACAAAAACTTGCCCGATCCCATATTAGAAGCAAAATAGGTGAGTTAGATGTTTGCCGGAATGCCTTCAATGTTACTGTTGATCGGACATATTTCATAAAATATTCCACATCCGTTGGTCTGCCACTGGACAATAGTTCTGCCCTATCGTTTTCTTTATCATCGTCACATTGACAAGTATGGAGTCACGTGCTGGTCGTAAAAGACACGTGCACACTCTAATATACAATTAAGATGCTGCTGCGAGCCACTGCGCTCGTTTCTATGGTGAGTCATATGCGTGGGAACAGGGTGCAAAGGGGTCTGGAATTTCGCTGAGGGCAGACATATGGTTCTGCCCCCCCCCCGAATAAATCTGAGCGTGCATATGGGCTTTTTGGCGAGCCTCAATGGGCAAATCGAAGTATTCTGGAATCCATAAGGTGTTTTTTTTCGTGGCGATTGTCAATGGGGTGCAACTGGAGGTTTCTAATGAGCTTCAACAATTTTGAACGTCGCCGCGGCCCGCGAGAAATATTCCCACCGCCACCGCTCGTCTTCGATGTCATCAGCTGAGAGCCGAGGCAGCGGAGAAGGTTAAATTACCGCGGCGCGATGCAGAATAATAATTTTCAAGAACTACCCCCCCCCCCGCATCTTCCGCTGTCGTGAACCGATAGCGGAACGGAATGGCGCTGAAGCTCCAGTTTGTTTTTTACTTACATTAATGGTTTAGCATAATGCGTTCACAATACGCGTTCACCTCCAAACTGATATATATATATATATATATCTATATATATATATATATATATATATATATATATATAGAACACTACACCACCTGCAGATTCAAAGTAGTGCCATCTCTTACAACATTACCAAGTACAACCCAATAGTTGGTTTTACTGGATCCGGCCACAAAGAGAAGCAACATGAGAAAGACGCGTGTGTCTATGTACACGACCACTGCTCTCTTGAACGTGCTTGTCACTGTCTCATGCATGTAATATGAGGCCATAAAGAGAAGCAGCACGAGGAAGAAACGTGTGTATATGTACACGACCGCTGTCCTCTTGAACGTGCTTGTCACTGCCTCATTCATGTCACAGTAGGCTATAAAGAGAAGCAACACGAGGAAGACGCGTGTGTCTATGTACACGACCACTGTCCTCTTGAACGTGCTTGTCACTGTCACATGCATGTAATATGAGGCGCGTGTCTGCTTCCTTATTTAAATGCACAACCAACATCTCTAACAGTTGATTTTGTGCATTTGTTGTCTTGAAATCCCCCACCCACGACGAGTTCGCATCCATCGGGCAGGTGCTTACCGTGCTCCATCATGTAATGGATGAGACAGTGAGCCAGGTCAGCCTTGCTTTCATCTACGGACGTGTTTGACAAAGATGATGCGCAAAGATGGAGAGCCCACATCTATAACAATTACTATATTATTTGCATGTCTGTTTGATTCGATGTTTATACGTAACATAAGTCTGTAAAGGTATGATAAAATATTACGTGCAATGGTTTTTCATTGGGATGGTGTTGACATCTACCCATTAACTAACTAAACGACTAGTTGAGGCTGTTCTGAGTGATCTCGCAAGCACACTGTTTTGACACTCAAACAGCTACCGTCTCATCAACAACTATGATTGTTTGTAGGCGTCTGTGTCATGCTGGCATGAACTTTCTTAAGTACGTTTAATTCCGGTTCAGCAGATCTGAGACGGCTGTCCGTGGACTGCTAGTAGCAGTAATGTCATCTGTTGGAACTAAAGCATTTTCCTCTAGCCTTGATTAACCAAGCCCCGTGATGTGGCGCCACTATTTGTCGCACACAAAAAACTACATCAAGAGACGTCTTGCTGTTACAGTGAAGGAGGTGAGGTTGGTAGGTGTATAATTGGAAGTGTTTTGTGAGCCTCAGAGAGTTTCTGTGAACTTCACGGGGGTGTAATCAGACATTTTTTTGGAGTCTTAAGGCTTAACTTAAGGTGCAGGTGAGGGTTTCTCGATCTGAGCCAAACCAAATGCTGTAGTCGCAGAAAATGTGTTGCTTCTGCACCGCCGTAACTTCAGCTTCTCCACTGTCTCTGTTCGACTGGTGACATCGGATGACTGGGGGGTGAAGGGGAGTATGGGGCGGAGGGGGGGGGGGGTGCTGTTGAAAATGTTTCGTCATTGCGCAGCCGTAATTTCACCGTCTTCTCGCTGTCTCTTGCGCTGTCTCCTAACTCGTCTCAACTGATGAAATGGGAAGACGGGCGGGGGAGGTCTGTTGATTTTTTTTGCCGCTACGCCATGTCGCTGTATCTTCACTTCAACTTTTCTTCAGTTTCTCCGCTTGCTTGCCTGGCTCAACTGTGACATCAGAAGATGGGGGTTGCTATTGAAATTGTTCACCGCCGCGTCAGCATAATTTCAGCTTATTTAACAAGATTGCCACGCAGATAATTAACTCTAGATGGCAGCCTTTTGGCTTATCGAGAGTTCAACCTTTGTTTATTTACAAGTATCCCGCCCTTCTGAGGTGTGTGTCGATTTTATTTTATACATATTCATGGCATGACATGGAGCTGAGGTATTGTGCTTGGCAGTAGCTTCCACGACAGCTGTCTTATTGTTACAAGTTTGACGTATTTCAATTCAAGGAACGTTTTTCATATTTCTCAGGTGCGTGTATAAAGGTACATATATTACTTCGGACGTTTACATTTTACTTGAAAATGATTACTGGTGCCGGACTGTTATTGTTTTTAATCGACATTCGTCTACGCTTGCCTTGAGAACCGGTTGCAAACTTGTCAAGCAGAACGCTGTGGTCTATTCTTGGATAACACCGGACCACGGACAACTTTTGTGCAATCGCCGATGATACTCAGTGACGCAAGACGCACTTCAGCATGCGTGTGTGTCAACATCAGTGGTGCGTTATTCTAGGACACATTTGTTGTCAACTGCCGCCCATGCAACCAGGTATATCAGATCTCCGGTGACCTGCTGTGTGAATCTTCTCTTTCACCAACTGTGCATCTTCAAGCGTTCGTCTACGAAACGTAAACACCTTGGCGGTCGTAAAGTCACAAAACAGATCAGGACAATAATTCACTACGCAAGAGTACCGACGTTGGCACAACCAAGCCGAAATGTACCAAATTTCATAACTTTACCATTGTGTAAACAGTTATAGCGCGATCAAGGCGTAAGAGTATGCTACGTTAACGCACAATCGTGTCAGAACAAAACACTCGCCATTGCGGATCATATACTTGAAAACCATCTCGATATGATGGCGATATGCGAAACGTGGTTGAAGCCTTCGAGGGACGCCAATGTGATTACAGACATTGTACCATATGGATATTCCATCAAGCACACGCCGAAATCGTCTTACACAAACAGGATACCGATGCATTTCGATCCTTTGAACACCAATGTCATCCTTGAGAATCGTTGTTATTTATCGACCGCCGCCATCTGTGATAAATGGCTTGTCAACAACTGTGTTTTTTTTAAGAATGGGACCGTTTCATCGACCAGCATGCCACAAAACCTGGACCTCTGATTATCATGGAAGATTTGAACTTTCATATTGACAACGCTGCAAATGTTGATGCACGGCGATTGACCAATTATGTGAATGCCACAGGGATGGTGTTGCATGTTCGCGGGCCAACCCACTGGAAAGGACACACTTTGGATGTACTCATGACCAGGCCGCAGCAAGGACTAACACCTTGTTCGAAATGTTACCTTTACGGACATGGGCCTTTCTGACCACTTTGCGGTGAGTTTCATCATAGCCATTCTTCAACATCGCACTCTTTTGATGAAAATCAAATATTGCAAGTTATGCAACAATAATGTAGTGTCTTTTCGACAAGACATTCCACTGTTCCGTTCGGATGATCTTGACTTGCTGAACGTAGAAGAACTGGTTTATCAATACAATCATAATGCAGGTCAGCTTAGTTTATTCGCACGCGTCCGTTGTTCCGGATAAATACAAGACTGGCTGCATCTCGCCATCAAGAAGGCTGGACTAAATCCAGAATCAATGCAGAATTATCGACCTGTATCGAATCTGACATTTCTCTCTAAAGTAATCGAGCGCGTTGTAGCAAAACAGCTGAATGTCCACATGCAAGAGAACAACTTGCACGACCAGTTTCAATCGGCATAGCGACAAGATCACTCAACTGAAACGGCTCTGCTTAAAGTTCACAATGATATTATGTCTGCAGTAGACCGTGGCTGTGTTGTTGTGTTGGTTATGCTTGACTTGATCGCCGCTTTTGACACAATTGTCCACGGAATTCAATTGAGCAGAATCACTCACAGATTCCGTGTCACTGGCGCTGCACTTGAGTGGTTCAGATATTACTTGTCCGGTCGGCATCAAGTCGTTCGTATTGGAAGTGTCAAATCCTCCCCAACTGCTGTGGCGTTTCTGTTGGTCCATGTTTAAAAGAATGTCAGACTGGACCTTTACAAGTGCAGTTTCAGTAGAATGTCCAGCTCTTTACGCCGACTGACAAGGTGGCAAGGAAATCCACATTCTGAATGAAAGCAAAGTTGGTCTACAACAGACCGTTCTGTTAATTTAGAGATATACTGGAGATTCGATATAGGGCGCAGACATGGGGTCAAATGCAAATGCATTTGCATTTAAACGCATTTAAATGCAACTGATCCAGTGTTTGCATTTGAAAATTTGGAGCCAAAACTATTTGCATTTAAATACATTTTAAAAGTATTTGAACTTATAGCATTTAATTATGTCAATGAAAACTGTTATCACAGCTGTACTTAATTAAAGTGTTGCTTGGTCTGGGCTGTTGATACAGGTCAATCGTGTTACTTATGTGATCACCGAGGCATGACATTCACTGAGAGAAAACTGGCCTTCCTATAGCTCTTTTATTAGCTGACCAACTGCAGCATTTGCATGCTTTGATGATCATTAACTACTCGGGTCATTATCAGATGGATGATCAGTGTATCAGTTGGCCTGTGACAGGATCAGGTTAGCAGGCATTTAATTAACAGTGGGTGGCTTATTCTAATTTTATTGGAAGACGCATCAATGGGCACAGGAAATGGAAAACAGGATTAACCTGTCACAGGAGAAAATAAAAAAATGTGTGACCAATTATAACATGGGTCTATGGACTCAATGAACTCCCTTAATTCTGGATAAACAAAGGTCAAGTATAGCTCATTTTTGTCATTATGTATTATGCACGAGCACGGGGACGTCAAGTATTTGAACAGTATTGAAATACTTTTGAAAAGTATTTGCATTTGACATTAACAAATTGCATTTGCATTTAAATACCTTTCAATGTACTTGACCCCATGTCTGACTGTCTGTCAGGGCGATAGTTTTTTGGAATAGGATCCAGTTCTGCTTTTTTAAGCAGTGGCTCTACAAGTGCAGTCTTCCATTCGTGTGGGAATTCCCCAGCAGCATTGGAGCAATTGATGATGTGTGTAAGGAATGGCACAAATTCCTCAATATACTATTTGACCAATTTGGTTGGCATGGGGTTCAGAACATAGCTGGTTGTCTTAGATTTCATAACCAACTTGTGCACATCATCATCAGAGACCGCAGCAAATATATCTAAATTATCACACACACACCTCTGTTTTCTGATGATTTGACGGGAGGTTTTGCTAGGCAACATATCACGTGCAGGATAGATTAATATTTAAGCGTGTTCGGCCAGTATTGCCAGAGGGTTGACATTGGTTGTTATGTAGGGAATATAACATAGTATAATGTTCTTCCCTTATTCTGCTCATTATGTTATTATATAGGATTTGTCTTAACTTGATTTGTATTGTAATGAGTTACAATAAATTTGATTTGATTTGATTTGGTTATGCTTCAGGTGGCGTGCCTATCCTGGATGGCATGACATTTGGTCAGTACGAGAAGATGCTAGAGGGTTGTGTCAGCAACCTGTATATCCAGGGTAAGGGACCCCTGGACCTCACCAATGACGCTGTCGGGGTATGTCGTGGCGCCCTGACACCCCTCATTGCTACGGCCATCCAGTTGCTACAGTGTTCTTGTTTCTTTATGTTTTGGGGCTTTGTCAGCTTTATTAGTTTTATTAACATAAATGTAATCGATTAAAATGATATATCTCGGCTGGTTGATAGTTGATTTGAAACGTATTAACAGAATAAGAACTGGTTGATATTTCAAACAAAAGCACAGTTTTGTTGTCATCATGCTGAAAAATGTATGATAAAAAGATCTATTATATGACTGATGAAATTATTAAGTATTGGAAGTCGTGACAAGTGGCAAACAAAATGTCATGAAGGTGGATGCCTATGCACCGCTGGAAGGGAGATGTTAGAGGATTGGTTGGTTGGTTCTGCTGGGCCTGATGCTGTAATAGGACATGCTGAAGAGTAGATATTGACTTAGGCATCGGAGCCAAGTCAACCCAAGAGAAACATTCAATGTATTTTCAATGTTGCGAACATAATCTAGACACTATAAACTTGTGTGTAGCTACAATGATACAAAATGTGTAGATCAGATCTATGCAAAACAGGAGGTTAACTAATGTCAGTTTGAATTGTACCATTAGCCTGTAGATGTGAATTCTTTGTAATTTTGCTTAATGTGTACACATTTTCTAGCAATGAAATGTTGTCCTTGAATGGTGAAGGGTAAATTCATAAAGAAATGTTAATATGATGGCGAGATAAGGTAATTATGTGCAATCTTATCACTAGATCATGCCAACAGAAGTGATGGTCTGATGCAAAGTATTTATTGAGTGCAAATGCCAAATATGCCAAATACTTATTGAATATTTTTTCACACAGAAACAGAATTGTAGGGAAAGAAATCTTGTGATGTATTTTATTAGAATGTACAACATTTCACATGTCCCATGCCTGCTTTTGTAGTTTTGTAGAGCTGAAGGAACCATGCCTGGTTTAACGATATATATGTTCAAAATACTGCATTGTTGCCTTATATTTTAAATGCCAGTACGTTCAAATGAAAATGTCAAAAGCACATGGTAAAGAAACGATAGGTTTTCGTAGTAAATTATTTAAAGATTTATCAACATGCTCGTCTAGCTGTGGATATCTGACCTGGTGAATACTAGATGCTCATTAGTTCCAAGATGAACACAGTTTATGGTGTGTAGATCTACATTTAGCTGGGTAATGTTGGGTTTTTGCCCATATTGGTGGTACTAGGCAAAGTTCACTCAATTCAAGTATGTAAGCTATCAATAGTAACTTGTGTACTATTTATTTTTATATTAAGAAATAATGTTTCCTCAAGAAGAGCATTATTTTGTTATTCCCTAACTTGAAATTGTTTGAAACATTTGACATTCAGTAACACTATCTCTTAAAACTTGTATTTAAAATAAATCTCAAGGTGGCAATAACAGCACAGATGTCACTGGCCACGTATTGTTGAATATAGTACACCTTTATGGTAAACACATCAAGAACTGGCATTATGTTAATTAAGCAAAATGCAAGCCGATTTGTACTTAAATCTAGAGAAGTGAAAACAAAAAGACTAGTCACTAATTACCTCTGATCATGGGATGAAGTAAAAGAGAATTGCCTGTTTTAATACACATGTTTGTCTGAAAATATTGTTGTCATACCAATTGCCAATGCCTAATATTATTCAGCATGTGTGTACATGATTATAGATGTGTCAATAAATTTGTTACAAAAATGTTAACTTGTTATGACAAGTGTTCATATGATAGTGAAACCCTGATAATCTAGAAACCATAACATCAGACATCAGGACATAATATACCTTGCAATATACCTGGTTAATTTCTTTTAAAATCCATAATTTGCTGTGCTATTTCCAATAGTTGTTTAAGTGGAATTAACTTAATTTAGATGGAGTTCTTGTAAACGGCTGAAATTACTGAATGGAGTAAGTGTGTGTGTGCACAACCAGTAATGTATGAATGAACATTAGCAGGGATCGAACCTGCCACACACAACACTGAAACATTGTTATCACAAACAACAGTCCAACAGTTTTTAAACAAACAAATGACATAGTATGTCTGCATTTACAACACAATACTCTAATAGCATTCAGTCACAAATGTATTGTTTACATTGTTGCAAAAGTCGTATGGTACATACATACACGTATCTGCAATTTCATAAACGAATGTTAATGTTTCACAAAAGAAATAATATTGTATGTTTGTATAATTTGACAGAAAAATAATACAATATATACTTGTTAGGAAACTTTCTGAACAAACATATATAAACCCACTTTTTAAGGGTTAGGTTCCCAACTGGATACATCCCAAGTAATCCCCTTGGGCAACACGATGAATCCACACGAATCATTGGGAGGAAATTTTGTGTGACGATAGACACGTCACCAAAAGTGTATTTGCAGTGTGACGAGTGTATATGCAGAACACTATCAATTGCTTTACTACATGTATCATTATATTTATTAAATATTCACAAACATTAACATGTGTTGTTATTTTATTAGTTTTAACAAAACTTGTATTTTATGTGTAAATAACGAATAGATACAGCTATGCTACGAATATAATAATGTTATAGATATATCCACTTTCAAGTGTAAATTTCATGTCCACGTGTTACTATTAATTGATAACCCGGCTGAATATCTTTTTAACAGTGTCACTAAAATGTTGAAAACGTGTTTTCAAGTTCCACACCAAGCACATTATACTCACTAGTGATGCACTAGTAGACAGTTAAGTCAACAAAACAGCACTCGCCCTTAGATTACTGAACATTCTTCAGGATAGTTCGTTTTCATTAGCACTCACCCTTGTTCTTCATCATCCCATTCTGGGTGAACCTGCGTGACTGGCCGCCAGCGCTATATTAATGCCTGTTAACTCTGTCTTCTTCTTTGTGACGACATTTCCTGTATCAAACACACTGAACTCGAGCCATTTAAAAAAGGCCAAAGGATAGCTGTCATAATCTCACTATTACTCAACCATACGTTCTGAAATAACACCGTGTGTGTGCGTGTGCGTGTGCGTGTGCGTGTGCGTGTGCGTGTGCGTGTGCGTTTGCGTGACATGTGTCCCTATACACTGTGTATAACAGTCAACTTTCTACATCCCCAGGAGAGGAATACTTAAGGCAATTTTATCAGGCCACCCTTTATGTTATCTGCTAAGGGGGCAGAACGGTGTCACATTGTGCAGGTGGCTTGTGAAAGACCATGCATTGTCATCTATTCTCTATAGTGTGAAAATGCCCTCCTGAGAAAGAGAGCCAAGTCACTTGTTGATGTCAACAGGAGAGTTAAGCACAATAAACATGCCTCTGCAATCAAGTATAGAAATAGGACCAGAGCAGGTCTGGAGACAACAAATAAGGAAGAAATAGGACCAGAGCAGGTCATATATGTTTGATAATATACTGCCGGTGCTCTTTACTACTTCGTTTAAGACACAAGGATGGCGGCCACCAAGTCCTGATGGTTTAAATGTCTTTAGTTTTGATATGCTAGTTTTTATAGTTTTTATATGCCACTATCGATGGGTTGATTTTGGAAGATTCCATTGTGTTATAAAAATCTCATAGGTTCCTCCGTGATATATCCATCTGGTTCTCTCATAATTACCGAGGAGAAGTAATTGGCTAACACCTATGTTTTTCCAAGTCCGCCGAGTTTGTCATGTCATCTTTGTTTTTGTTTTCTGGAAAGTTGGGTATTTCCGTTTATGTCTTAATTTTTGCCCTTGCATACTGCCAGGTTTCTTAGATTATGTTTTATTTAATTAATTATATCCTTTTCATACAGTTTCTGTGCTTTCTTGTCAGTCTCCTGACCTAATAGCGCAATCGACAAAATTTCTCTTAAGTTTCGATATCTTTGGTAAGAAGATATTCTTCCATAATCTGTTTTTCCTAATGATTTTAGCTTGGGTTTGAATGATTGGTCGCTTCTTCCTAATGCTGATGGAGTCTCGACTCTTTAGATCTCGATGTATTCACTAGTGATTATAAGGTCAAGGAGCGATGGTTTAGTTGTACCGACCGTTACCTCTAGTGGGCTCTATAAAACGTTGCACCAAGTAACAGTCTCGATTTATTTTATTAATTTAAATTATTTATCTTCAGTACTTGCTGCTGTAGTTGATATTAGTTACTAATCAATCTACGGGTAGTTGGAATCTCCAAGAATAGCAGAACATGTGAAAAACATTTCTCAGTTATTGTATCCAGTAATTTCTTAAGGTTGTCATTGTTCTCAGTGGTACTGTTAAGGCTTCTATAAAAAGAGCCTAACAAAAGGGTATCCTTCCGTTTCAGTACCAAAATGCAAAACAGTGCTTCATTCAACTCAACATCAAACTGGTGTACTTGAAATGCAAAAAAAAAGTGAATAAACAAGAACATCCCTCTGCCTTTGCCTTAACTCATGTTCACAGTTTCCATATAATACAATTCCAAGTTGTATTCCTGCGTGGTAAGTTGTCTATTAAAACGTGTAGGATTTACTTCTGATATTGCTATAACATGTGGTGGAGTTGAGTGGTTTTTATATTTTACGTTTTAGTCCAGTTAGTTCTTCTTTTCAGTACATCAGCATTTGTAAACCATACAATTATTTCTTCTGTACAGGCACTTGCGAGTAAGAGTAAATATCACATTTTATCCACATAAATGTATCCATATGAGAATTGGATCATTATTCACAAGGAATAAAGCCTATTCATTGGGAAACAACCAGACAACACTTACAAGTACGGACAATGTGAAAGTTATTCGAGTCACTTTCGATCCATCGCTTGATTTTGAAGCATATATGTCAGAAAGAAAAAAAAAGCCAATTCGATGATGGGGATAATCCGACATACTTTCGATCACATCGATGAAAAGTGTTTTTCTACAACTTTTAAGTCCATTCTTAATTAAATATATTACAGCTCTTGAAAATGGTCGGCGCACAGCAACCAAATTAATTCCTGGTTTCAAAGACCTTGAATAGATAGAACGTTTACAGAGACTGAAATTACCAACTCTATTATACAGTCGCCACACGGGAGATATGATTGAAATGTATAAGATACTAACAGGGAAATATGATCCAGCAGTCTTGTCCAATGTTGTTACTTTGGGAGCCAACGAAGCACATACGAAAGGGCACCACCTAAAAATATTTAAAGAAAGATGCCGATTAAATATTAGAAATAACTCATTTATATACCGACGCAGAGGCGTATGAAACAGTCTCCCACAGTCTGTGGTTGACGTTTCACCGATCCAGTCGTTTGACACAAAAATATATGTTATACCAAAACCACCCAATGGAAGCTAAATACACTGCCCCACTCCTATCTTAGATTGTTCCACACTCAGACGCATGGAAATAGTCCGAGCATATGTCAAAAGCGAGAGTTGGCACATCAGAGGCAGATACTGTAATCCCTAGTCAAGCCAGAAGAGGACGTGTAAGAACCTGTAAGATGTTATGCACTTTACTTTTCAGGTCTTGAAAATGGCCCAGCAACATTGAAGTTAATTTTTGAAAAACAAAAAGAGAGAATCCGGAAGTGGGAGACACTGGAGCCGTTACTGCCTATGATACAGAGCTAACTGTACCAATGATCGGCTCGGGATCTCGCATCGGTTGCTCCTTACAACCCTACTCTGGAGAGTAGTGTCACAATCCGGATCTCTCACAGTTGACCCACTCCCTGTGGTAGCACTCTGCAAGGGAGGGTATATATCGGCCCCTAAGCCATCCCGGCGTTCCCATAACCGGTGTGGTCATCCATGCCACGTGATATAACCCTGTATATTGAGCGCGTCAAGCTGCAATTAACATAGACATTTTACCTGCCTTATATAACCAGCCAAACACAGGCAGCCGGAATTGTGGTGTGTGAACTTCAACATTAATTAAACTTGCATATCTACACTTGTTAAAGTTATTTATTCGTTAGAATGGTATTAAAACTTCGGCCATATGTTATGTTATATGATATGATGCAGTAAACGTGTGTATATGCGGCATAAATAATATTACTAATCTATTATAAGTATTCTGATGTATGCAATTTCATCGATAGTATTCGTTGACGACGATAGGGGGTGAATCCAATATGGCCGCACACAGTACAGTGGGGAAAATTCCAGAAATCAAATCATATTTATTGTCTATGTATTATACCAACAACTGTTGTTCAAGTATAATACACAGTGCGGTATTAATGGTGAATTAATAACGAAGAGAGATGGTGTTCGAACTTGTGTTTACTCCTCCGTGGTGCATAGCATTAAACAATGTTTACCTCGTGCATTAATTTTGTTTGCCTTAAATAACGATACATTTGTTTCTAGTTCTTTGATCACTGCCAAATAATATAACCAGCCAAGCACAAGCGTGTGTGTATTTGCATTACGATTGGCAAGATGTTCTATGAACACATTACGCCAGTGCGTATGTACGTGTATGTCAACATATGTGTCTACATTATGGTACGATACAAAGGTTAAGCTTAAACACAATAACCATGTTCATTTCTTGCGCGCTCGTGCTTGCCGCCGTGAATAGACTGTCAACAATAACCAATTTTCTTGTTGTACCCAAAGGCAATATGTTGAACAGACTACAACTTCTTGACGTTCTAAACAAATGAAATCCCTACCTTCCTTCCCGCTTGAAGCCATCTTGCAATGGCTATCCCTTCACGCTGTCTTTTCCGGCATTTGTTTTCATATCCTATAGTGTGTTCCACTGTTGAAATCACCTGTTAAACGAAGCACCATATCGAGCGTCAAACGAATATTGTTTGTTACATACATATAATGTGCGCTGGAACCACGCAAGTCAACCATCCACCAGTCAAGTCGGTGTTGTACTGAAACCCGTCGTGTGATCTATATTTCAACCACTGTTTTCCTATTGGTCGTTTTACGCTTACCAGATACACGTTTACAACAACTGTCAGGTGAAACTCGACAGAGGTAGTCATACTAAATTCAAACTAAAGTCAAATAATTAAATCCTCTTGGCATGTGATTAGGAAAGAACCATTGTTGGGCTCGCACGTAATGCTATAATGTTCACCGGTAGGTGAATCAATGCTTTGTCTCTGAGGTAATGCACCATGACATTGCTTGTGGATGAAGCACAGTTGGCATGCCTATATGAATAGTCTCGTCATTCGTATTAAGTGTGCAACGATCCATGACCGTACCCAATTACGAGTGAATGTGAGAGAGAGAGAACGAGAGAGAGAACGAGAGAGAGAACGAGAGAGAGAACGAGAGAGAGAACGAGAGAGAGAACGAGAGAGAGAACGAGAGAGAGAACGAGAGAGAGAGAGAGAGAGAGAGAGAGAGAGAGAGAGAGAGAGAGAGAGAGAGAGAGTGAGTGAGTGAGTGAGAGGGGGAAGCTGGCGATAGGTACGTCGAGAAATAGAGGAGGGAATGAGGGATTTAAAATGAGAAAGACAGACTGAAGACACATGGAAAGCGACGGAGAAGAGAAGGATGGAGGGGTAGAGTGGTGAAAGAAAGTAAAAGGCGGGGAAGAGGAGGATGGAGGGGTAGAGTGGAGAGAGAGAGACGGAAACGGAGAGGAGGGGAGGGGACTGGAGGGAACGAGAAAGGAAGGAGATGAGAAAGGAGATGGAGAATGACAATGACAATGAGTTTTATTTCCGTACGACCCCTTGTGTTCTAAAAAGTGTTCTTTCTAAAGTACATTTTAAAAGAACACATTGTATTCTTAAGAACATCTAGATTTCTATTATATAAATCATATTTGCTTGATTTAAAACATAACACACATACATAAAACATTCAGTGATCTTACTATATTAAGTGTTTTCAATAATTATATAATCAGTAGTGCAAACCAAATAATGTAAAATAATAAAAAATATAATAAACCACATATTACACATATATTGCACAATTTGAACATATTTACATGTAATTATATGACTAATAAATTAACAATCAGCTATAATGTTTCTTCTATGCAATTCACAGTTTTGACAGGGAATTTGTTAGATAGATAAACTTTGTCATGATTACATTAATTAATCTGGAAAGAACTGTCAACTGTTTTACATTATGTACATTAAATAAGT
>OZ023216.1:16332401-16497401 GCA_963995525.1 Escarpia spicata
TCGCGTGTGTGCGTGTAAACGAACTTGCCCAAGTTTCGACACCTCCGCACAGAATTCGAACCCGTGTTCTCTCAGTCGAGGGTTCGGAGCTCTTATCGCTGCGCTACTGTGCTCCATTAATGTCATCTTCTTTATTTCGTCTTCTGTAGTTGTTTGGTCCATTCCCATAGTGTCGTATTGGGCATCTTGTCTTACTTCTTTAGATGTAGGGTTCTGCGCAGGTATTTGTTGATGAAAGTCTTTTTTAGTTTGTTTTTATGTGTAATTCACCGTGTCTCCGAGCCATAAAGTAATACTGACTTTTAGTTATATATCCTCAGTGTGGTGTTAAGCTTTATTTGTTTTGCCTTCCAGATGTTTCTCAAAATTACCCGTGCGTGCGTGGTGTGTGGTGCGGTGCGTGGCGTGTGGCGCTGGTGCGTGGTGCGTGGTGTATGCGGGTTTGCGTGTATGTATGTATTTGGTTTGTGTGTGTGCGTGCGTGCGTGCGTACGTGCGTACGTACGTGCATGCGTGCATGTGAGACAAGTAGGCATATGGTGTATTTCGAATGTATGTCGTTTTAGCTAACGTTGTGTTTTTAGTTAAGTATCTGTAGGCGTTATTGCTAGTACAATATATTTTGCCGACGAGATGCGTCATTGTTCTGGGGACAAAGGTGTTATTTATTTCTTAGAGATGCCCGTATTATAATTGAAACAAAAAACCTGCCCACAATATCTTCCTAAGCGCATGCAACTGTATTTTAGATAACGTATACATGAGTGTGCATGTGTATGGGTACTCGGTATTTTTAACATTTCCTCATAGACGATTTGCATAGCAGACACCAAAAGTATGGATTCACGTTTTAAAACAACGTCAACATAACTGTAAGTAATGTATAGACTGTATTTAATAATGGACGCCTTTCTAATCGTATTTACGCAGACGCATAGGTCTAGGCGCAATACTTATGGAGAACACTTGAAAGACGGAACTAACCATACGTAGGGCGAAACATACAAATAATTGTTAATTGTATTCACAACGAATAGGAAAATATTGTGACAAATAGAACATGGTCAGAATCGTATCAATGTTCAGTGATCAACTGAATATAAACAGAAGCATGGAAGCCAACACAATTACAAAGACACGGTCCTACCTTCCGAGTCGGTTGTTCGGGATCAGCAGTCAGAATTTTCATCGGGCAGCTGGGTGGCGTCGTAAAGGAGAATTTGGAAATTCACCGTTGATGCTCCAACGTGTATCCTTTCAGTCCGGTGATTATATCAATGTTGGGTGGTAGTGGTGAATCCTAGCTCTGGATGCAATTAAGTTTCTCCGCACTGCAAAGAAGAAAGACGCTGGATAACCCAAAGTGATATCGCCGGTGTTGGAGGTTTACTACATTCACAGCCCATATACCATAACATTTCCGTCCTGGGCCTATGATAGAGAAGACAGCCTATAGCTTGGAATGCCAACCATGGGCCAATGTTGATAGGCCAGTGCTAGGCCAAGCATCGGAAATGCCATTGTTAGACCAACATTGGCCCGATTTTACCCCAATGTTGGCTGCCAACATTGGCCCAATATAGTAACATATATTGGGCCAATATTGGCCCGAGTTGGAAATGCTATCTGGGAAATCGCCAAGAATGAGAAACGACACGGCACCACAACAATTAACTCTCCAAAAACTACCCAATGGGCACCACAAAAAATTTCCTACACTATCCCGCCTCCGCCACCGTGATAGTATCCGACACTACCCCCCTCCCCCAACCACGCAACAGGCGTGTCAATTGGCGGCGCCCCCCCCCCCCCCAGTATTCATCAAGTTCTGACACCCGTAGGCTCCTTCATGTAGGCTATATGATTCAACTAATCCATTTCAATGGTACGAGAATAACAAATATATATTTAAAGTGTATATGGAAACACCTTTAGTTATAAGTTTCGTCGATGCGGTGCGTTCTGCAAGGGATGTATTGATATTACAGTTTCTAGGCGATCACACCTGACCACCCGGCTACTTAGCATAATCTACGTTTCTGTTAGCGAAGTTGCGGTTAAGCAAAGTATGAAAATGATCGATGTCGTTCTTCGTGTATACATAGTCTACAATAAAGTCCGCCTGGTTTTGTAGTGGCCTTGCATTTCAAATTAAATTCGGAAATCGTCCTTCTTTTAAATATAAATGTCCAGTGAATCAACATCCCGAATCTGTGTCACTTTCTTGAACACCATTTTAAACTTGTTTTACACATTATGCAAGTTTAAAACTTAGCGCAAAAGGCGAAAATTATATCCACGGACTATGAGGCGGATTAAGATGTATTGGGGCTCTGGGGCAAATTTGAATTGTGAGGCCCCCACCGAAAGACAATGAGCTCTGGGCCCTGGAATAAACGTTGTTCTAACCTGATTACCCTGGATCTCGGGACCATGGAATTATTTTATTCTCACTTGACTGGGGCCCCACATGAGCTCGGAGTCAATGATTTTTTTGTCACTTCAGTGAGCCCCGGGAGCTATGGTCCTTGGTTTTTTCATCGGCGCTCCGGGAGCTCGGGACCGTGGGGCACGTGACCCAGTCAAGGACGGATCCATAGAGAGTAGTCTAGTGGAACTTCCAATTATACCTCCTTGAGGATCGCCATAACACCTCCACTGAACCAAATTCATATTGGATAGGCTAAGCAGAGGCTTCAGCATGACTCCGCTGTCGAGTTATAGCGCTGTCGGGATGTCGCACTCTGCCGTCGCGCTGTTGGATCTTGACATTGGAAGAGCTAACGCGGGGGGGTTATTGAAGATTTTTTTGCCAGAGCTTCAACACCACTCTGCCGTCGCGCTGTCGGATCGTGACATCGGAATACAATTGCGGGATGCTGTTGAACATTTATTCACAATTTCGGAAGCTCCCTGGAAATCGGTATTGAGTGGGGTACCACAGGGATCAGTATTAGGTCCTATATTATTCTTAATATACATCAACGATTTGGATGATGAAATAACAAGCAAGGTGTTGAAATTTGCGGATGATACAAAAGTGTTTAGAAGGATTAAAAGTGATGGAGATAGACAGCATTTACAAGATGATCTTGACAGGTTGATCAAATGGTCTGAAAAGTGGCAAATGATGTTCAATTTTGGGAAATGTAAATGCCTCCACATAGGACATGGGAACGAAGAAGTAGAATATACAATGGGGGGTACTGTACTAAGTACTACTGTAAAAGAAAAGGACTTAGGGTTAACCGTTAGTGCTGATATGAAGATTTCAGAGCAGTGCGGAATTGCAGCTTCAAAGGGAAATCAAATCCTTGGATTAATTAGGCGAAACATAACGTATAAGGAAAAAGAGCTAATAATACCGCTGTACAAAACAATAGTTAGGCCTCATTTAGAATATTGTATTCAAGCGTGGAGGCCATATCGCAGGAAGGACATAGATATGCTAGAAAGAGTGCAGAGGAGAGCAACTAAAATGATACCAAATCTGAAGGATCTTCGTTATGAAATACGCCTAAAAAAATGCGGTTTAACAACACTAGAGACCAGGAGATTGAGAGGAGATCAGATAGAAGTGTTTAAAATATTGAAGGGTTATGAAAATATTGATAGAAATATGTTTTTCTCAGTTAAGAAAGATAGAAGGACTAGAGGACATGATCTTGCATAAGCAAAGGAGCAGAGTAGATTGGATATAAGAAAGTTCTCATTTTCACAAAGGACTGTAAATGCCGTCATACGCCGCGAATTCTCGAGTAGCGTCAGTTCAATAATCGCACGGTCGCAAACGACACTCACACACGCACGCACGCACGCACGCACGCACGCACGCACGCACGCACGCACGCACGCACGCACACACGCACACGCACACGCACACACACACACGCACACACACACACACACACACACACCACTCCTTCGCCAGCGTCCGAATGGCGAAATGCGTACAACAGACGTTTAAATAAGCGGACCTAATTACACATCATATGACAGGTTTCCATCATTTCTATTGGCTAAAACAATATACAATTCAAGCTAGGCATTGTGGAACACCCTCTAAGATACGGTGAAACCACCTGCTTGCCTAGAAACGCTAGCAACAGAATACCACGCCCCACTGAGCGCATCTGCAACCGAGTTGCTGTAATTACGTAACTAAGGCGGTTGGTCAACAATATGTTTATCTACTGGCTTGACCTTTCTCATTTACCAAATTAAACCTGAGGAAAGTAGATTTAAACATCCAGAAATAGCAGAAATGCTACACTCCTACTAGTCCTGTATAACATGATTATGCTCAGCATAATTATAATTATGGTTCTCTCATGAGCATCTATCGTACATGTAGCATAGTGCAAGTACATTTAACAGGGAACATTGTGTATAATAAATATAATGCCTCCTTGATATAAGCTCTACATATAAATACATGAATCTAGCTAATAACCATAATTGAGGAAAATTGACGTATTCTCTCCCGTGTAACGTAATTATAATCTGCATTAAAATATGAATATCCTTCTGTCATGCGCATTGACCGTATACGTAGCATAACACAACTGCATTTTATCATTGCGAATAATAATTATAATGAACCCTTCCGTGTAAGGCCAACACATGTACATACGTGAATCTTTAGAGCCCAAGAAGGTAAGTCCTTATATATCGCAGTACCCAGTCCTTTGGACTGATCAAAGCGCTTTATCCTTTACTCCTGACAGTCTTGTTTAATCGAATACCACCGATACTTCTCTGGGAAGCATTCAGCCACTCTGTATTTAATGCGCGAAGAGTATTCGTACACACATATCCATTATTGTTTATACCCAGGTAGTCAGTCATATAGCTGAGAGAACTGGAATGAACGAACTCGCCCAGGTTCGACAAGGCAGCACAGGATTCGAAACCGATCGAATTCTCTCGATTGATAGTCCAATGCCACTGCGCTCCACACAAAAACTTAATTGACGTAAAATTGCTGTATTACGTAGTCATTAATATCACATGTAACTGAGAGATCATTGACGTAACTCTAGACTTTGTTTGAACACTCTGTGTCGCGGATTGACGTGCAAGGTGTGAGTGATGTGTTTGCAAGTAGTCTCATCATTCGAATTTCCGATTCTTCAAGGACGGTTGGAAGTATCTCCATCAGCTTGTGACGTCTGATGTATCAACTGTTCGGTTCATGTCTACGCGAAGAATCTCGACTGCGAAGAGATATTTCTGTGCGTTGGTACACATCCACCTGTACCCAAACACTACGTCAGCCGTACTTCGACCATGGAATCCACTTTGATCAGGCGAAAGGAGCTCATCGACTTTCGATGCGATTCGAGAGAAAATCACAAGCGACGGCGTTTTGCGTTTTCACTGACCCTTGCACCAAACTCAACCGGATCTGGGATTAGTCGACCTTCTTCGTCATGTATCGTGGCCTGATCGTAATGTTTACGAGATAACATCCTGCCTGCGCGGAACAGCTTGGCCCCATTTGCCGTTTTTTTTAGTTTCGTTACTATTTAGAACTGTCCCTGCATATGATCTCGAACACGTGAGAAGACATTTGTGTGTCCTACAATATGTAGGCTTACAAATTCTTATTTTCACAATGTTAGGCTACAGGAAACACAATATCATGAAGTTGCATAATAATATCATATTCGCGGTAGGTGGGCTTAGCGGGCGATTCAGCACCACTCCGCATCCGCCGTTGACGGATCATATTTTTCGGCGACCTTCAACATATTTTAAAGCTTACCACAAACCTCCAGTTGCATCCCCTTGAGGTTCGCCAAATACAGACTGTCAGGCTCACCAAAAACCTCGACCTGTACCCACCCTTTAGGATCTCCAATAAAACACATTCAGGCTCACCAAAAACCTCGATTTGCACTCCTCTTGAGGTTCGCCAAAAAACACCTCCAGGGTCAACAAAAACTTGAAATTGCACCGATAAATACACACCCCTTCACTCTATATTGGGGGGCTAAATCATCTTCACCCCCAACAAACTATGTTGTGCGTACGTCCTACCTACTTATGTTTGTTGCCTAATATAGCAACCCGGAATAGGGGTCCGGGAGGGGTTCGTCTTGTAGCAAGGTGGCGCAGTGTCTAGAGCACCGGACTCTCAATCGAGAGAACATGAGATCGAATGCTGTGCTCCCGGTTCTAACTTTGTATAAATGAGTACCTGTTGGATATTTGTGTGTGAATAGTCTTCGTGCATTAACTGCAGCGTGGCTGAATTCTGCACCGATGAGTCGAGATGGTGTTCGATTGAAGAGGTTTACCAGGGATTAAAGTGTACAATGCTTTGAGCAGTTCTGAGGACTGAATACATCGCTATATAAGAACTTACCTTTACCGTTACCTTTTTAGAAGGGCAGAGGCATAAAAAGGGCTTCAAAAAGAAAAAAGAATTCCCGTTCAAAAAGTACGCCCGCTCTTCAAGGAATGACTCTAAGTCTATACTCAAGCCATGCAACGACTCTGCATTTTGTGAAATAATCATTCATCGGTGAGTAAGGCGTACATTTCGATTGGGAATTCGTTTTACATGGGATTCGAAAACAATGGTGCTTGTCCGACCCCCAAAATATATCACCTTCACATTTACATGTATAAATTATGTACACATTTCACTGTAGAAGTCACAGTAATAATTGATAACCATAAATTACAGTTGGAAAACGAAGTTGGGTGCGTGTTCAAGCGGGGCGTCCTGAATCCCCCACCCCACCCGCGGTTACGGACCTGTAAGCCTGCAATAGTTATAGAGCGTAAATATTTTTTTGAATTTGTTGTTGGTTTTGGTGAAAATCCAGGGTAGTGCAGTTAGAGGCACCCAGCAAATCTGCAACAAAATCTGCTCTTGTCATCCGAGTAGAAACGCGTGAGCTGCAATTGCATCATCTGGTGTTCATTCAAAACAATCTCAAACACTAATCCCCCCTCCATTGACACCGCGAACAATCTCCAATAATACTGATGAAAGTGGTATGCTATCTATACACTTTCTATTTGTCACTTATGTGAAATTAATCGGTCAGTGGAATTTAGTGATAGTACAATAACATCAATTTAACCCGTGGTAAAGCCGGTTATTTATATAATATGATATTATAAATACGTTAACTTGGCATCATTTAAGTTTATCTCCTAACTCGCAACGTTCTATGTCCACTCGCGTCTTTAGATCGTTGGCCTCTATAATCTACCATTTCAAATGGTCACATATTAAAAAACGATAGTTATTTAGAGTTATTTATTTACATGTTTGCAATAGTTTCTGCTTTCCTACAGGACTTTTCTCATGCCTGAGAGAATTCATTGATAATCACCTCACCATATTGCTCCAATGTAAACAAGTAGATGATCAACATACTGTGATGGTAATAACCAGTGTTCGACTTTTACCCCAGAAAGGTCCTAGTCACCTGAACCAGAAACTCGAAAGAGTTACTGGTCAGGCAGCAAAGCTACTGGTCCGCTTTTTAGCAGTGGCACAGTGCGCGAGCGCAAACTGCTTCTTCTTCTTCCAATATTTTACGTTAACCTCATCATGTTGAGGATTTGGGTTATGCAATTAGCTTAAAATATCGGTATTAAGTTCAGTGTGTGTTCAACACAAATATATGAACTTATGATTGATTGTAGAAAGTTTAATTTCTCATGGGATTTTAAGATGGACACAAATGTAAAAGTCATAACAGCCACGGCATGAGTATTTCTGTCGGGTATTCATATGCCATGAACCATGGCTCTGTAAACACGTTTCACTCTTAAGTGCAGCTATATATTCCGACAGTTTGCTCGCAACCGAAGCTCGTTTTAATCATATTGACTGTAGTGATTAATTATTTGGCTTTTCTGAAAATGCACTGGATCGATGAATTTAGACTACTGTTAGTGATTTATAACATATCGATCCGTTGCGCAAGCGCGTCTTCGATAAGCAACACTGACTAAAATGTTATTACTACAGCTTGTCCTTTTTGTCGATGAACCGTCGGTCAAAATAGCTTAGACTTTCATAATTTATCACATGAGTATCACACAAATGTGCCAAGTAATTCTTCACAAAATGTCGTAGATCTACCGCTTTTCATGATGTGATGGCGGTAGGTGAGGATCTTGTGCATATATGAGCCTCAGTCGCGATGAGAGGTGCATGCAGACCAGGGAACCACTCCAGCCTTGGCCAGATAATGTTTCAAAGTTAGGATATATTTACTTATCGCATGGCATTTTCAACGTGACATGTTGGTTAGGCTGAATAATTTGACTGGAAATGAGTAATTCTTTTATCACCGAGAACTATTGATCTGACGGCAGATTTTGGTACTAAAGCGGTAGGGTTGAGATTGTCCCAAGAATGAAGAAACAAGACATGTTCTACAGCCAAATAGACTTGGCACCCCTGACCCGTGTGAGCCACCCGACTGTCCACAGCCTAGGATAATCCAACTGATTAATCTCATTTCCATAGCACAACCCTTCCCCAAATGACTAAGCTTGTGGCTACAGCCTACCCCATTAAGTAACCATTAGTCACATTATCCAAGGAGCGCAGTCAAGTCAAACATTTTCTCTGCCAGATATTTATTACATGTCGTAGATGTAAAACAGTGGCCAGCAGGGTGCTGCAGTGGGCCAGCCTAGCTTATCACTCTCGTCTCTAGGAGAACCATCAGTGGTATAACTCGATCCCCTCGAGTCACAACCTGATCGCGTCTAGCGTTATAGGCAGGCTTGAGAAGAAGTAATTAACTATTTTGCCGCCAAATGTAGCGGAAGATATTACTAAGCCTCGCTTTGAACTAGGATTAATCAGCTTTGAATTCAGATTATTTCGGAAAGGATGCGTTTCCGAATAAAATCGCGACTTTTGTGTCTGGTGTTATGTTGGTGGCTGCAGTTCAGCAAATCTACTATAATTTAGACTCGGTGATGAATTAGGTAAGCAATGCAAACGTTACGACATCTTGAAGCGCTACCTGAAGGTGGCTTCCAAAAAGAAAATCAGTCTCAAGCTCCGCCCTCCAGCAAGCTGATGTCAACAGCGGCCAGTGCAAGGCAGCAGCACTCATCCTGGCAATGATGGCCGAATTTGATGAAAAGAGCGACCAACTCTTTATAGAAGCTAAGGTATGTAAATGTGTATGAGTATTTATAAAATTTATATTTAATTTGATATACGTACAAAATTAATATGTGGGTTGTCCCGCTTCGACTGGGCCGTGATGGTGTAATTTAAATCGCCAATATAAAGCAGGACAACTTGTACTACACAACTTGATGATAAAACGATAAAATGTAACCGTGCTACCATGGCAACATTTCTGATTAGCTTTGTACTGAACACAATTAAATATTATTAATTGGCCTGCGGCAATTCCTGAATTGGAAAGGGTGATTCCCAAGTTTGAATTGTTTATGTGAGAGCAATGGTATCAGAATCATAGGTCTGCTGACAATAAAGATAGATATAATTGACATAAATATAATAATGTAATTTACGTATAACACATACGTTATAGGACACGTCTTCGGCATCAGAAGTGAAGCAGCTGCCAACCTTGCCTGAGACACATTGCCGTTTTGCGTGGTAAGGAGCATTTGGTGTATTTTGATATTTTCAAGATTTTATAATAATAATAATAATAATAACTTTATTTAGACACTCATTTCCAAAGTATAACCCTGTTCAGTGGTGTTGATAACACTAATGCAGTGATTAATAGAGGTACTAAGATGTGAGTAATAATTCAATACACATTACTTACAACAATTACGGTATAATATTGTGGATAATTATAAACATTAAAAATAATAAATAAATAACTGTACAATAAAATATTAATAAATATAATTAGATCTGCTTTCGATACACTCGCTCAGACATCGCGTGGGGCGTACTTCCAAGTGTCCCGCATCGCCAAAATACGCGCAAGACTCACAACTACGACGCGTCACTGACCACTCGCCACGTGCCACGCCGGTCGCCACGATCCGCAGGTCGCCCCTCCCCCCCCCCCCCAGACCGTGCCACAATACAACCCGATGCGATACGACCAGCGATCTCTCTCTTGAGCCGGACCACCCCTGTGGAACGTGCCGCCGGAGGTACTGCGGCTGATCACCTCACTGGACGCCTTCACAGCACGCCTCAAAACACACCATTCCAAACCCGCTTTCAATATGTAAATGTATAACATGTTTCTTTAAGGCCTTCTTTCTATGTTATTGCATAATTTACTAGTGCATAAATAAAATTTATTATTATTCAATAATTATTGAGATAATATACTAGTTTAATAGTAGACAAGTAAACTATTATACTAATAAATATTATGATATGATGAAGTCACATAAAACTGATATGATGATGTCACATAAAACTAGACATAGAAGGCAAGTTTAAAATAAAGACGCGTCCTAAAAGTGTTCACACACTCGATCAAACGCAGATCCTCCGGTAGCGCGTTCCAGAGCGTCGAATAACACTTAGATTTTTGAGCTCATAGGGATGGCATGCATATTATGAATAATTATAATATAACCATTGAGGTTCTTAATAAAAAAAATTAGTGAATTTTTTGTTTTTGACGCAGAATTTCTAACCTTTTGGAGAACTTTTTCGACAGTTTTGGGCTTTCTGATAGTCCAGAAAACAGCTGTGGTCTTTAGCATGGTGGTGACTTGTAAAACATGTCTAATTCACAATATGACATATTTTGTAGTGGAGCATCTATAAAGTAGCTTGATGCTGTACTTTACTAACTTGAGCTTGATTTGGTACAGGAGAGTCTCTGTTGACTGTGAAACGCATGATGCTGGTCATGAACAAGCTTGTTGTGGCCAGCCACACAGAGAACACGGTTGTTGGCATCAGCATGCTGTTTGTGGCATATTTTGTTTTCAACATCAAACGTTTTAACACTTTCCTTCTGAATTTTTCCTACAGGGTTTGTTAATCTTCCACAAAAGTTGTGCATTTCAAATGCATAATGTTGAACTTTGACAGCATTATAATTGTTATGCTGATGTCATTTTATATTGTGGAACAAAGGCCCCCCAACATTTGCTATCTTTTCTTGTTAATTAATTATCGGTTTTCTTTATGAACATGTTTATGTTTGTGTTAGCTGTTTAGCTATCTCATCAATATGCATGCATTTGTTCTGTTGGTGCCATTAATAAATACCTTTACCAACAATTGCTCGGTGTCTTCCTATAGTAGAAGTGCTCGGGGTATTGCCATTAAGCATCAGCAGAGTTTATATATCAATGCTTTACTTTGATATTAATGTGATGTGCATACATATGTACACACACACACACACACACACACACACACACACACACACACACACACACACACACACACACACACACACACACACACACACACACACACACACATATATATACATACATGTATATGTAAATATTCTACTATAAAAAATATGGCACCATAAACATTCCACGGGATATTCTACACTACAATTCCATATAAAATACGGTACACCGAAACAATTCTACCGTATAATCAACAGTACAATTCCGCATAAAATACGGTACATCGTAAACATTCTACCGTATATTCTACAGCACAATTCCGTAAAAAATACGGTATGCCATATAAATGCTACCGTATATTCTACAGCAAAAAACCGTAAAAATACGGTACGCCGTAAATATGTTACCGTATATTCTACAGTATTATTCCGTAAAAAATACGGTACATCATCAATATGCTACCGTATATTCTACAGTATTATTCCGTAAAAAATACGGTACACCGTAAATCATATACCGTTAAATTTACGGTACTCCGTAGGCACCCGTGCTGCCAGTCATTTTACCGTAATTGTTACGGTACATTTCCAAGAGTGGATATATGCCCCCCTGAGAAATTCCAGAGGGGGCAGCTGCCCCACCCCCTGCTCCCCTGTTCCCACGCCTGTGGAGCCACATTCTTCTGGGTCCTGGTCATGTGTGGTCTTCGTGACTTCTTATATGAAGTGTTCCATTCGTGGATTCTGCAGCCAGGTCTCACGGAAATGTCGATGACGCTTGTCAGAGTTTTCCGCATTTTTCTAACAGTTTCCCCGGCAGATTTTGGCATTGGCGGCGTTTTCCAATGAATACGAAGTGCATAGTCTATTTGGATAGTGAGTAAATTATCGTACGTTCGTTTCAGGAGCTTATTCAACTATAAAAATAACTATAACGTGTGTGTTTTGTGAGCGCCCGTCCCACGACGAAGGAAATTGGGCTATACTGAGCTTAAACACGCATTTTATTAAAAGTTTTTTGTTACAAACACCCACAGTCACACGGACCAGTAACTCGGAAAAGCTACTGTCTTGACAGCAAAGTAAGTAGTCACTGACGACCGGCTAACGTATATTTCGAACACTGGTAATAACCGATGCCATTGATTTGTTGCTCACCGAGGGGGCTAGACTTACATGCTTATAATATATGAGAAGTTGATTGCTGCCCTGATGGAAAACCCTCGCGCCGATGCAAACAGTACTGATACTGATGAAAATAAGAGCATCGTTGTTCTGGGGAGTGAAAGGTACTCCACAGACCACTTGTTTATTGTCATTTCCATATTCCTACAATGTGTTGGCGCGTTCCATGTTTACAGGAACAGTTTAACTAATACATGCTAAACGAGTGCTATTGAAAATTAGATCGAATAATACCTGCCAATATCTGTTTCAGGTATTGACAGAACACATATCCCTTGCTGTTAATACGCCATTGCCTTGCCAACAACATTGCCTTGCTTATGGTAGTTGTATAAAGAAAACAACTAAACACGATATATATATATATATATATATATGTATATTATATATACATATATTGTATATAATATATATATATATACATATATATATATGTATATTGTATATATATATATATATATACATATATATGTATATTATATATACATATATTGTATATATATATATATATATATATACATATATATGTATATTATATATACATATATTATATATACATATATTGTATATATATATATATACATATATATATGTATATTATATATACATATATTGTATATATATATATATATCTACTCGAAAATGTGTTATCGATTAAAACGCGTGCAATTGTAATTTTGCGCACCGTCAGTCGTCCGTAATGAAACAAATGGCTGTGGAGTTGTAAGTATCAAAGCCTGCTTCTAGAGAACTCGACAAAATAAACGTCGGTTAAGTATTAACACCGTTACAGGAGTGGCTCAAAGGTTCCCTATTATCGTGGAGCCAACCTTCCCTTACATTATTTTGATCTTTTGAAATTTGTTCACAAAAGGGAGCGGTGTTCATTTCACATTGCCTGTGTCTTTCGGAAGAGACACTAAAAACCATTGTTCCCTTCTACCTGCTGTCTGAGCTAGGGGTGGTGGTCTCTATCTCTAACCGACTGGATCTTGCTCCCAGCGGCCGGTGTTGCTTCCGAATCAGGCGTGTGAGAGACGCCGAGCAGACAGTGTAGGCGGTGTATACACTGTACCAAACTACAAAACTAGCCCTGGCTGATCCCCTGCGCGAAGTGCAGAAGTTAGCTAAGTCAAACTATTAATTGACTTCGCCAGTCACGACTGCATCACCCGTGAGAACAGCGCAAATACCCGCCCCAATTTGAAGACGGATAAACGACTTCTGGGAATCCCAATAATATATAATGACCCGTTCGCCCATTAGCACGAGCAGCTGAGCGGTATTGTGTATTCGAATAATTGCTTTTACTTCCTAAACATTGCATGTAACACGAACCACGGTTGGTTGAAATTAGTTTTATTATGACCACCTGACCTGCCGAGATGCACTGATCTAGTGAGCGATTTCATAGGCTGAGCTTAAATTCAGAGTTTCCCAAAGCGATCAGCCAGAGGGTACCGCTGGCTGGCACTGACGTAATCAGCAGCAGCGACCTCTGGCGCGCGACGATGCAGTACAGGTTTTCACAGGTTGTTGAAAGACCGTGTAGAAAGACAGCATTTCGTAAATACATATGTATAGCACTCTATCTCTTGTGAACTTGGTTATGCAAGACCATAGGAATGTTTATTTGTATATCATTATTTTTAATGTCATGCTAATTTCGTAAACAGTTTCCAGTATAGGTGGAAATAAAATATCCATGCGATTCGGTGATGTTATAAAATGCGGCTGAAGTTGTTGAATGGAACCAGTATATGTGCAAAACCTGTTGAGGTTGGATACTGAACACAAGCAGGATTTGAGCTTGCCACACATGACACTGGAACATATTTGCCATAAACTACACAACTCAACAAACTGGTTAGACAAACAACCTAGCTGAAGGGGAATTCATGTGTTTAACTAGTTCAATTCACGAGTTTTCTGTGCGTGAATTCACAAGATTCTGTGAACAAATTTCAAGGTGAAAACACGTGCTTCGACACGTGTTTATCTGGTTTACCGCACGTGAAATCACGAGTTTCCGTACGTGAATTCACGAGATTCTGTGAACAACTTTCAAGGTGAAAACACGTGAAAATTGTATTTATTCAGACAGATCTCAATCTGTTTTCACATATGTAATTACAATATATTACCGTACAATATATTTACAATTAATAAATTATATATCCATTACCATTTGTTTGGATAAATACAATTTAGAAACATCGTTATATAATGACCATATTTTCATTTTTGTGGCGAATAAATAATTACTACAAAAATAAAAATTATTTACAAACAGTGCATTATAGTATAAATTGATTTTGTTTATATTACTTCGTGAAAACATAAACAAAAAAGTGTAAAGAAAATCAAAGGTTTGCATGCTGTCAGGAATGAACCGGCGTCGCCCGATTGTAAAATAAATGATAAGTAACCAACGCGCCTACCCACTGAGCCAGCGGGACAAGCGGAAGCTCTCTGACTGATTTAAGTTGTTATGATAAATTGCACAACTCCTTCATATATCGATATTCTACTGATATTATTATGAGATTATACACGTTACTTTATGTAGCTGGATACAATATATATGTTTGCTATGTATGTTTATTCGTGTAGATTATCTCCCGTTGGTTGCATTCGATATAATTATTCTGAAAACGAACCCAAGCTCGGCGAAACCTAGTCGACTTGTAGGCCCATTCGCATTCGTTGTTTTGAATAAAATTGGATTCATGTGGAACCGTAAGATAACTGCTTGTTACTCTATGACGACTAGTGTTTGTATTACGTCGGAATATTGCACAATAACTCGTTCTGACGCTCGTTTCGACCCAAAAGCTATACTTGTAAACATGCTCTGAATGCATGGAAAGGGTCGGCCTGATGCGAGTTTGAGTCAAAGTGCCGTCACATCTCGGCACCCCGAAAAGCGCGCCAAAAATATGCATATTAGAAAATGTCCGGATGCACAGCATAAAATGTGGAATTTCTAATTCATTGAATTTTTTTGATTTTTGTGGCTTGGTGGACGTGGAACTAGATAGCAGGGTGTAATATAACATGAATTCGAGCAATATATGTTTTTATTCCCTTTAACAATGATTTTGCACGAAAGTATTGTTTGTGATCTAGTGGCCTACACTAGCTTTTCCCTTGTCCTTCATGCTCAAGCTCCTCCTTCTCGCTGCTTTAACGGTCGTGCACCACCAGCTCTGGCAAGACCGCTGCCACCTAGCAAATCACAAATATGTATAGATAATGCAAACAGTCATCTGGGAATCTTATCACTCAGGCAGGAAGTGTGATTCACGCATTTCCTTGACCCTATGGTCAAGAGAAATAATGTTTGTTATCCTAGCTCGCATTCATTGGTCAACTTTCAATTAAAATCTAGGATAAATTTAAATGGGAATTGGGAATTAACACAGGTATCTATATTCACTCAGAATTAAAAAAAATGAAAATTATATATATATTACACTTGCAATAAACGATCTATAAAAATAAGCGTTTTACCTAATAAACGCGTGCAGTATACTCGGTCGTGGATGCGTCTTCAAACTTAGCACAAACTATAGTGTGGCTACTTACGATGTAAGATTAACTTATGTGTTATTCGTTAATTGTTGAGATACGTTGGAAGTAAAAAAACGTTTAGCTGAAACATGTCTATTACTTTTAATTATGCACATAATATATATGTATTTACCTTAATGTCTTCCCGTTTTAAATACGATTACAAAACGTCCCCCGTGTCGCGAAACATATTTTCACTGGGTATTTCGATCCGCCGGTCTGGTCCTGTAACAGAAGAACACATTTGTATTACATGTTGGCAGATTTACTTCAAACTTTATGTTAAACTCGAAGGCGTGGCTGAAATATCCTCACAACTCAGGGGTGTGACTACGTTCCTTTGCATAATGTGGACTGTATGTTGCTTGATCTGTGTAGGGGTCATTAAAGTACCATTAGTAAGCATGATCAGAATTAATGGGCCCACAGCATTCATTGCCCATGCAGCTCAGCCTCACATCCAAGTCTAAAGCTGTGAGCACTGACCGTTTCAAACTAGCCAATGGGTAGCTCTCATAATCCCACCGCTACTTAACTATAGCTTCTATATTATAATAATTATTCATTAAAATTATAATCTATGAGCCTATATCATACGCATAGAACTGCCAAAACCGGCTGAATATAATATTTCCCCCCAATTTTGGAAGTCTATAGCCTTGACACTGTCTTTAGCTACGTAATTTCTAAAGATAGATTCTGAAAGCCTGGGTCCCATTTATTAAACTTCAACGTGATCAAAATTGTTTGGCAAGGGTAGTCTCCTCATTTTTCTATCTATCTGGAATATTCGTAAATAAACAGGTAGCTTGCAGGATAATAATAACAACGATTAAACTAGGCCCAGTACTTTGGGACCCTGTCTCCCATGTAATCAGAAGCCAGGGAAGGCAATACAATATATCCGTCTGTCGTCGATACACGATTAATGACGACCCTATACTATATCATATGTGGAATTTGTGACCACCAGCACGTCGGATTCTAAAAAATATATATACGTATAAAATTGTCCCAAATATATATATATATATATATACACACACACATGCACGCACGCACTCACGCACACCCCCCCCCCCCCCCACACACACATGTCCTCTGTTAACGTATCCTGTTGTGAACTAATTGTACACGCACATACAGTTATGGTGCGGACAGGAGAACATTAATCATACACACCTCATTATGTTTATTATAATTCAATGATATGTTGTTTTGTATTGTCGCGATAGGGCATATTACTAGAAGGTGATAGATTTATATGTATAGTATTATATATTATACTTAAAAAGAGAAAAGGTGAACTGCATTCACACAAAAATCCTAAATTACTGAAGTTTTGCTCGTAACACACAACTAGTTTTGTAATCAAAAGCCAAACTAGTGTTTAACTATTCAAAAATTGTAATCCTGGTTGTAGGCCAGCTTTAGGCTGACGCCTGAAACAAAATACCCACCCCCAATTTGTTAGGATAATTACCCCATCCACTACGCCACTCCAGGGGTGAAAAGCGCCCTCCTGGGAGAGAGCTAATTAAGACACTCATTGATGTCAAAGGCAATAAACATACCTCTGCAATCATATATAGGACCAGAGCGAGTCTGGAAACAATAAAGAAGAAATAAGTCATTCCACCAACTTGGGTAATGTCTAGGGAAGGGATGGTCATGCAATAATAGTTTACCTCACAGGGCAACATCTCAAGATTTCAGTTATGTTGGAAGTACATTATTATTTAAACAGATTTCAATATATATTTACAACTTCAGTACACATATCGAATTTAATTTTCAAATCAAGGCATGAATTGTTGCCTATGCATACGCCATATCATTGTTACTGATACCTACTCTAAGTCTTGGTAATGTTTCACTATTTAAAACAAAGTTTGGGATGTTTATAACCTTGAATCTTTTACAACAAATGTATAAACACATCTTTGGCGCGAAATATCGAGGCATCATAATTCAAAGTCACTTTACGAAGCTGTTAGAAAGTATTTTGGATTGAAAGATATGGAAGAGAGTTAAGTAGGAATAAGACGAAAAATAACGCGGATTCAGAAAGGGAAGAAGGACGACCGATGAAATGTTTGTATTTAAACAGATGACAGAAACATGGACATGTGAGGAAATACTGCTACTGATATTTTTGGACATTTAGATTACTAACGACACAAGTCTGAGAGATGTGGTGACGGCAACGATGACACTAATATGAGGGGCAGAATTGGATGTCAGGATGGTGGAAGCTGTGTACCAAGGTACACAGAACGAAAGAAAGAGTAGTAGTGATCCTGAGATGTCGGATTAGTTTTACGATAACGTCGGTTTGAGGAAAAGACGTGCACCCAGTCCATAACTGTCCATCATCATGATGACGAAAATCAAGCGGGATCGGAGAGAAACAGATGAGTTGGACATCGATCATGCTGGTGGGAAGATATAAAGCAAGGGATGAATTGTCTTACGTTAAGGTATATAAAAGCGGACCAATTCTGGGAAATAAATCTGAACTGATATGAGCGAAACATCAATATAGGGCCTATTCATTAATGCATACATATACACTACATTGAATCATGTTTGCAACTTCCTACCTGGTAACTTCCGTGCGTTGTCCTAATAGCTGCGAAGACGTACGAGTCCGGCCGCTGTGAACCGTTAGCGGTATTTCACTGGTATGCCTGCCTTGCATGGCACCAGCTCGATTGGGCTTTTATTGGGGAGGGGATTTATTGCACCTCAACATTTAAAACAGGCGTAAGCCGCGCTGAACATGATTGGTCACCAACAAGAGACCCCGCATATCGACTGTCATTTTGGAACATTTTGTGGAGAAAGGATGGATACGCTTAAGGGTGGTGACGTGTACATGGAAATCATATTTATTTCATTTATATAAATCTGGTTGTTTAATTTTTTTACATCAGATAAAAAGTACCAATTTCCCGTTTTTGGAAAAGAAATCTATAATTTGAAAAGTTGATTTGTGGTGATCATAGTTATTGGGTTGTTGATGCCAGTTCGGCCCCTCTTTCTAATGAACCGTTTTGTTATCATTCGGTAGGGTTTAAAACCTATACATGGGTGAGTTTTTTTAACATTGTACCAATTGTAAAAAAACGGACGAGATTGCATGCCATGGTCCATAGTTTGAACCTCCCGTTTCACTATCGGCACGTTCAACGTTCGTGGACGAAACGAGGCCAGCTAAGCGAAGATCTCGACCGACTACACATCGACATTTGTTGTCTGCAGGAGACGAAATCCCCCGGAGGATTTGATGAACGGTCAGGCAACTATCGGCTCCTTGGCTTGCAGTCACAGTCACGACACTACGGTCTCGCCCTCGCTGTCGCAATGTATTTGGAAGAAATAATCGTGCGCTATTGGTCAGTGTGTGACAGATTCGCTGTAATTCAACTGCGCTTGGCCAACAACTCATTGCTAACAATTATACACGTATACGGCCCGACGTCGCGTTAACACCAACAATGCCGTGCAAGACGAGTTCTTCGCCGAACTCGCAAGTCTGACGTCGCAGTACTTGTCGAATGCCCTATTTTACATCGCAGGTGATTTCAACAGCAAGCTAGGTTACAAGAAATTCGACGAGGAATTCATGGGAAAACACTCGCGTGGCAGACGAAACATCAACGGCATAGCCCTCGGCGACTTTCTCGAGGTACACGGCCTGTTTGTCTGCAACACTGCATTCCAACACGCCGCTCGTCACAAAACAACATGGCAAGTACAGCGCCGCGATGTGACGACAGGTCACACTGTACCCATATACAATGTGATCGATTTTGTCATCTGCCGACAGACACACAACAAGCTTTTGACAGACTCTCGATCATACGCCGGCACTTTACTCTATAGCGACCACCGTCTGCTCCTCACAAAGCTCGACTTCAGGCAAATGTTCAACGTTTGGGGTCGAATCGAGAAGTTGCGCTCGGTGAAATGCTTTCGCTACAACGTCGAGTTGTTAGCTAGCGATCCTTTCCGCGCACGGTTTCGTGACGTTGTGTCTGAAGCACTATCGGAACACGTCAGCTAGTTCGAGATGGATCACAGTAGAACATGTTCTGCAGTCGGCGACGGAACTGACCATCGGTCGGACCGCCCCGGCGGGCAGAGGAGGTGTCCCACACTGTGTTGAAATGGCGGCTATGTCAGAGGAACAACGCAAGTTGAAACTATGACTGCAGAACACTCCAAACGCCACTCGCCGGTGCGAACTGAAGCGCCAGCGCAACACAATCTTGCACGCTATGCGCCGAAAAGTTTGCGATAACGACTCAGCGAGACTAGACAGGCTAGCGTCAGAAGTTGAACGTCTCCACGATGGCGCAAAAATGTTTCGTGCCGTTCATGAGATGACGAGGAAACCTGCCGTCAAGCTAACGATCCACGACGACGCTGGACGCGTTATCTGTAACACAGCCGAACTGAACGCGCGGGTCACCGAACATCCAGTCACCAGTTCAGCGACGAAGCCGTAGAAGAACTGTCTGCCTTCACCGGAAGACCATCGCGACTGGCAGACCCAATGACAACCGAAGAAGTCAAGCGAGCGATCGGGAAATTGAACAGCGGGCTAGCCAGCGGGCAAGACGGCATACCGGCCGAATTCTTCAAATGCACGGCTAGCCTGCTAGCAGACACGATTGCCTGGAAAAACACGAACCGCTCGCCCTAGGCAAAAGTGTGCTCGTATTGATACAGAAGCCGGGCAAACCGATAGGTCCACTAACGAGTGTGCGTCCGATAGTTTTACAGTCAGTACTCCGAAAGACATTGTCTCTCATCGTTCTATCGACTACCTGTCGCCGTCGCAATCGGGATTCCGACGCGGACGCATCACGGCCGACGTAATCTTCGGGTATCGTTGGATCTGTGCTAAAGCGCAACGTCAGCACGTATTAATCGAATTCATCGGCATCGACCTGAGTCGCGCCTTCGACACCATACGTCGCGACAAGCTGCTTGATACGCTACAGACATTCCCCGGCGAGTCGGAACTGCGGATGATTCGCTTCCTACTCGCCGCCACGTCGCTCGAGCCGCGTCTCTCAACAGGCGATTGTCATTCATTCGCCACATCCATCGGGACGCCGCAAGGCGACAGCCTCAGCCCGGTGTTATTCACTGTGTACCTCGAAGCGGCACTCCGTGACCTTCGTTCGCGCCTCCCAACACGTCCACCAGCCGATGCCACCCTACCGCTGGACGTCGAGTACGCTGACGACATGGACTTCGTCACCTCTTCTCGTTCGTTCATCTACGCCAGATCATCGGCATATGTTGGCCACATCGCATTTCCAAAGAGGCACTGTACCACCGTTGCCGATGCCGTCCCATCAGCGAAGCTGTCATAACTGCAAGATGTAGTCTATCCGAGCACGTGCTCCGTATGCCACCCGATGCACCCGCTCAGCGAGCGATCGACAACTACTTCGCCGTGGATACAGGTGTCACGACATACATGAGTCGACCGCGAACGACTCTGCCGACAGCGTTGAGCGCGGACCTGCGACGCATAGGTCGTACGCTACGTTGCCGTGCCGACGTCGACGCTCTGCGCGCACTCGACCGTGAACAGTGGCGACAATTGGGGCTGGTCATTTCAAAATATGAAAGCATCATATGAATCCATGGAATTGACCTTTTTAAATTATTTATTTACATTTTTATTACTTTTTAGTGCAATTTCTACTGACTTTTTAACGAGTATTTTTTTAAACTTTTTATCATATAGACATTTTAATTATACATGTATCTATTCATTTAAATATTTTAATTTATTTATATATCTATTTATTCCACTTCTACAAAAGAACTGTGATGGTACATTTCGTGCGGAATGGCACAAGCGAAACAGACGCGAACTACATCACGTGTGCCACGCGAAAGTGCACATAATAATAATAATAATAATAGTTTGAACCCAATTTATGGTGGATGTATTTTGACATTTCCATTGTATCGCTGAAGTGTTGAGGTTTGTCGACATATATAATACTTCATATCAATACAATTATATTTTTTTGATTTTTTAAACATTAACATACACTTAAACAAGTGTGTTCTTTTTGGTATAAAGTTCAGTGAATGTGTCATAATAATTATAATACTTGTTCGAATTACAAAGAGTCCAGTATTCTTTTTTTATATTTCCATAATATACTCCTCTACGAAAGTTGAATATATTCTTTCAGACATTTGTGAATCTTTGGATGTGTGAAATTTTACCCTTTTTGCGGAACGTCTGTGACTACGTGTATTTCGCAACGCCGGCTCATATAAACATTAGATGGCAAAGTACGGGTGAGGTACCCGCATCCAGTCGGTGGAAAAACTAAACGTATATAACAGGCTATCAACCGAGGACATTGACGACACTGCCGTCGATGAGATCTTCATGCCTTGTATTCCTATACCGTGCGTGACTGGAGGACGCAACCGCGCCCAGTGCATACTGCATGAAGGTCTACGGGATGAGATCAGTGCGGCCCACAACCAGTTTTTGAGTTTGCACGCAGGGATTGACAGATTGACAACATCTATAAAAGCAGAACGTCCGTGACGGCAAATTGTCTTCATTAAATGCGTATACACCTTTACCTTGGATTTATGCTTTTGTTGTGTGCGTATTATTGTTGCTCAAGAAGGTCGTTGTTCTACTTGGTGGAACTATTGCAGGTTTCTAGCCAAAGTTAACTAGTTCAATAACATTGGAAGTCGTCATAGTCTTCTTCCATTTCGCTATAGAATATAATGGTTGACACATACACATATGAATGCAATGTAACCTATATAATTAGGGGCATGTAATGTTTTGGCCTGCAGATGTCCGTGGCGGCTATGTATTTGTCTACGTTAAACGCACACATATTCTTGTTATAAATATGGGAGTAATATTATACTATGTCGTCGTATCCATACAGGTTCTCGCTCGGTAATTATCTGTTGGACATTGTCTTTTTTTAAATAATGTTAATTTTGGGCATTTATACATTTATTGATAGGTGTCTTGACTCTCTCTCAGTCACACATTAACTTAGCTTAATCTTTTATAAAAGTAAATTATAATATTCTTAAGCCAGGGCATGTGCTTTTATGCAAAGCAAATATGTGGTGGAATGTGGCGTATATAATGTGACGTACCAACCCATGCGTCGCATTCACAAACAACGTCACGTCCGTGATGAAAATAGAGTAGTTGGATACATGGTCGATACAACAGACATATTTGCTTCAGCAAGATCAAACTTGAATATATTATAAGTATGCAAGCTAAGTAATTGGGAAACAATATTGCTTATTTTACACTTTTGAAATGTATCGATAGCTGTAAATGAAATATTGATTATTATTACTCTCAAAGTGTACAATATATACATGCAACACGTGTTCCACGCAACGCAGTTAAGAAAATATTATAATATGGAAACAAATTCATCAGTAAAACGTGTGTTCGATGTGGTAAAGTCAAATAGTCACGGACGTTCTGGTTGCTTTTGGGTATCATCTTTTAAACTCGTGTAACTTTCTCATACATGATCCGATTTGCGAACGGCTTGAAGGTCTGTACGCTACAATATATATATATATATATATATATATTCAAGAACGGGACACCATGAATTATAATGCACAAGAAGTTTGATTTTAAGGACCATTCTTTGGCAATTGGTACAATATTAGAAAAACTCATCCATATACAGACTAGTTTGTAAACAGAACGTTGTGGAGCGCTGGAAACAAGTAAAATTAGAACATCATGAACAGCTTCGATATCGTATGACGTTTGTTTTGCAACAGAATTTTGCCCACATCTAAACTAAGTTTGCAGAACCCTGTCCTATTACTTTTGATGCAAATATTTTTGCACTTGAGGTTTTTCTCTAACATTGTTGTAATATCCAAAATCATTCATAATATTATATCATGGCTATTCTCAATTAAGTTATTGTTTAACGAAAAACGTTGTGGTTTATCCGCATCAATTAATGTTAACGTGTGCATTTACAAGTTGGACACTGCTAGATTACTGCGTGCCACAGTCGCCAGGAACGCATTATGGGTCGCTGAGCGTAATTTCTGCAGCCGACACTATATGCCATGCACAAATCGAAATTAAATCAATTAACTAATTATCCTAAACTACCACATGCTATAGTAATGAATGAGGGTTGTCACTCACGCGCTGGATAAGCTCAGAACGGAAAATGGTTGTAAACGACACACGTCGACGCAAACAGTAACTGTTGTAAAAGTGCCAGAGAGCCCGTGCTCCTCTCAACCAGAGCTATGGAACGCCTTATACGAACGTGAGAAGTGCAGTGGAGGCTGTCATTTAATTAGATTGTCCATGATTTAATCATAAAGACGGTATTGCGCGCGTTCTTAGTGGGTAAATGAATGCTTGCGAATATAATTATGGTCACAGTAATTGGCAGTACCCCAATTAAAATATATTATTTGATCAATTAGGTATCTATATTAATAAAGCATTTGAAACGCCTTATTTTTTGTGTGTGCATATTTACTAAGTATGTATGTGTATGTTCAAGATATATTATTAGTTACCAACACACTGTGATAAATGTCGGTACATTTTATATAGTTACTTAAATGGTTACACACAATATGATACATATTACATTACGATTTTAGTTTTTTCAAAAACGTTATAAATTATTGTAGGTTTATGGTCGAAAAGATATATCTAGGTATCTTGGATATTAACCTTGGTTTATGAGAATATGGTCTGTGTGTTCAACGCACATAACCGCTTGGAATGTATGTATAGCGTAACAAATCAACACGTTAATGAACCCCTGAATTCACGTGAATACTCATTCCGCTAGAACCGTACCAGTGTCCCCAGTTTCACACGTGAATGAACACTTGAATTCATGTGAATACCCTTCCAATATGACCGTACCAGTTCCCCCAGTTCCACACGTAAAGAAACACGTGAATTAACGTGAATACTCGTTCCGCTAGAACCGTATCAGTGTCCCCAGTTCCACACGTGAAGGAACTCGTTAATTCACGTACCCCTGGGACCGTACCAGTTTCCCCAGTTTCACGGATGAATGAATACGTGAATGAACCCTTGAATTCACGTGAATACTCATTCCGCTAGAACCGTACCAGTTTCTCCAGTTCCACACGTGAACGAACACATTAATTCACGTGATTACTCGTTCCCCTAAAACTGTACCAGTTTCCCCAGTTCCACACGTGAATGAACACGTTAATTGACGTGATTACTCGTTCCCCTGGAACCGTACCAGTTTCCACACTTTCACACGTCAATGAACCTGTAAATTCAAGTGAATACTCGTTCCGCTAGAACCGTACCAGTTCCCCCAGTTTCACACGAGAATGAACCCGTGAATTCACGTTCCACTTGAACCGTACCAGTTTCCCCAGTTCCACACATGAATGAACACGTTAATTCACGTGATTACTTGTTCCACTACAACGTTACCAGTTTCCCCAGTTCCACACGTGAATGAACACGTTAATTCACGTGATTACTTGTTCCACTACTACCGTACCAGTTCCCCCAGTTTCACACGTGAATGAACACGTGAATTCACGTGATTACTTGTTCCGCTAGAACCGTACCAGTTTCCCCAGTTTCACACGTGAATGAACACGTGAATTCACGTGAATACTCGTTCCGCTAGAACCGTACCAGTTTCCTTAGTTTCACACGTGAATAAACCCGTGAATTCACGTGAATACTCGTTCCGCTAGAACCGTACCACTTTCCCCAGTTTCACACGTAGATGACCACGTGAATTCACGTGATTACTCGTTCCACTACAACCGTACCAGTTTTCCCCGTTCCACATGTGAATGAACATGTTAATTCGCGTGATTACTCGTTCCCCCAGAACTGTACCTGTTTCCCCAGTTCCACACGTGAATGAACGCGTTAATTCACGTGATTACTTATTCCACTACAACCGTACCAGTTTCCTGAGTTCCACACGTGAATGAACACGTTAATTCAAGTGATTATTTATTCCACTACAACCGTACCAGTTTCCTCAGTTCCACACATGAATGAACACATTAATTCACGTGATTACTTGTTCCACTACAACCGTACCAGTTTCCCCAGTTCCACACGTGAATGAACACGTTAATTCACGTGATTACTTGTTCCACTACAACCGTACCAGTTTCCCCAGTTCCACACGTGAATGAACACGTTAATTCACGTGATTACTTGTTCCACTACAACCGTACCAGTTTCCCCAGTTCCACACGTGAATGAACACGTTAATTCACGTGATTACTTGTTCCACTTGAACCGTACCAGTTTCCCCAGTTCCACACGTGAATGAACACGTTAATTCACGTGATTACTTGTTCCACTACAACCGTACCAGTTTCCCCAGTTCCACACGTGAATGAACACGTTATTTCACGTGATTACTTGTTCCACTACAACTGTACCAGTTTCCCCAGTTCCACACGTGAATGAACACGTTAATTCACGTGATTACTTGTTCCACTACTACCGTACCAGTTCCCCCAGTTTCACACGTGAATGAACACGTGAATTCACGTGATTACTTGTTCCGCTAGAACCGTACCAGTTTCCCCAGTTTCACACGTGAATGAACACGTGAATTCACGTGAATACTCGTTCCGCTAGAACCGTACCAGTTTCCTTAGTTTCACACGTGAATAAACCCGTGAATTCACGTGAATACTCGTTCCGCTAGAACCGTACCACTTTCCCCAGTTTCACACGTAGATGACCACGTGAATTCACGTGATTACTCGTTCCACTACAACCGTACCAGTTTTCCCCGTTCCACATGTGAATGAACATGTTAATTCGCGTGATTACTCGTTCCCCCAGAACTGTACCTGTTTCCCCAGTTCCACACGTGAATGAACGCGTTAATTCACGTGATTACTTATTCCACTACAACCGTACCAGTTTCCTGAGTTCCACACGTGAATGAACACGTTAATTCAAGTGATTATTTATTCCACTACAACCGTACCAGTTTCCTCAGTTCCACACATGAATGAACACATTAATTCACGTGATTACTTGTTCCACTACAACCGTACCAGTTTCCCCAGTTCCACACGTGAATGAACACGTTAATTCACGTGATTACTTGTTCCACTACAACCGTACCAGTTTCCCCAGTTCCACACGTGAATGAACACGTTAATTCACGTGATTACTTGTTCCACTACAACCGTACCAGTTTCCCCAGTTCCACACGTGAATGAACACGTTAATTCACGTGATTACTTGTTCCACTTGAACCGTACCAGTTTCCCCAGTTCCACACGTGAATGAACACGTTAATTCACGTGATTACTTGTTCCACTACAACCGTACCAGTTTCCCCAGTTCCACACGTGAATGAACACGTTATTTCACGTGATTACTTGTTCCACTACAACTGTACCAGTTTCCCCAGTTCCACACGTGAATGAACACGTTAATTCACGTGATTACTCGTTCCCCTGGAACCGTACCAGTTTCCCCAGTTCCATACGTGAATGAACCCGTGACTTCACGTGATTATTCGTTTCCCTGGAACCGTACCAGTTTCCCCAGTTCCATACGTGAATGAACCCGTGATTTCACTTGATTATTCGTTCCCCTGGAACCGTACCAGTTTCCCCAATTTCAGCCGTGAATTAACTCGTGAATTCACGTGAAGACACGTACCGGTGGAGCCCTACCAGTTATGAACCAGTATGACACGTGTCAAACTGGTTCAAAATTGGTTCCTTATTTACCGGGGTAGCCCACGGCCATGGAACAAGTGGTGCTATCCCTTCGGCGTGCTCGCTACCTGACTGTTTGGGACACAGTCGTCGATATCCGCATCAAGGCCAGGCCACCAGACGAAGCTTCTAGCGATCGACTTTATTCTGACCATGCCCGGCTGTATCACATGCAGTTCTCGTAGTATCTGTTATCTGAACACTGCTGGAATGATTACTCTCCTCCCCATACTTTTGATTAATTTAAGACTGGCAAACATTATTTCTGGCTAAGGGCCTGTGTCTCACCCATCAGTGGGATAGAGAGCTGCCTTCTCATCAGCTTCAGGATCCTCTTGCTTGTGTTGTTGTTCCTGGCTTGTCACAGCCCCCGGCGCCGGCTGCAACAGAGAGAACATGACACCAGGGACTGTTTCACTACGGTAAAGAGCTCATCGGGGAAATCCATCACTAAACAGAATCCTTGTTAAATTTAAGAAGCTTTTCAAAATGCTCAGTATCGAGGCCAACTTTACCCCAACGATCCTGTTAACGCAGCTTTCCAAAATCCTCTGTCACGGAGACATTTGAAAGTACCATTAAAAATTTTTTTTTAAAGAAAGAAATATTCCCTCTGCCGTTTTAATCCTAAGTGCTAGTTTTAAGTAGACTGTTTACAGCAAAACATGTACACACGCACGAACAGGTTTACGCACATGCACGCACAGGCACGCATCACGCAGACACGCGCAGAAACGCGTACACGCTCACGCACACACATGCACGCACACGCACAAACGCACACGCACACGCACACGCACACGCACACGCACACGCACACACACACACACACACTACCGTTTTGTTCTATAATTAAGTACGTTTGTATATCTGTAGTATAATGTTATATTTTCTTATGTATTTTTATTGATAATATGTTAAAAATAGTTACATCGCGTCATGAACTCGGATATACAACATGCAGGAATTCGTTAGCGCGACTTACCCAATAACGTCTTTGAAATTCGGAGACAACCATCCATATCCTTTGGGTTTGCAGTCTGTACATTCCTCGTGTGGTATGTTGGACTCGGAATAATTGCGTAATAGCCATGCCATTTTTCAAATGTTTGGCTTTGTGAAATGGGCTAAGTACCATTAATTAATGCTTGACGGAATTAAATCCATGCATAATCCACGAACTGATACTGGGCAGAATGGTGAAGGTGGTTCTCTTTGATGCCAAACGCCGTTGCATGTGCGCACGACACGTGAATCGTTTGCCCAGGTGTGTTACCGATTCTTCGTGAATAGCTCGTCTGACGGTAAACAAAGCCATGTGTTACGGAGAAGGGGAGTCACAGTCTGTTGTAATTCATGGATATACATAATTATTTGTAATGTTCCAAATGCTACAATGTCGTTTTACTGCAATACGTGCATAGTTGCCTATGTAATATTATACCAACTGAACCCATGCCCCATTGGATATGCGATCACTTCCCATATATAGGAGTTAGTAATAATGAAGCGAGTTTTCTCATAAAGTTGATATATTTTATTCTAAAACATTTCATTTCTATGTGATCTTCTTCTCCATTTATTTGACTACGTATGTGCTAAAATTCAGCGTATTCCTAATAACATCACTGTATCTACGGGGTGTTTCAGAACACCACCCGATTTTTGACTCGCTAAAAAGGTGCGTCCAAAACGGGGCCCCTGCACATCCACTTGTATATTGTTTAGCCGTCATCACACATTTCGCAAAAGTCATTGTGTACACACGGATCCTAACAAGTCAGGGTGTGCCCAAGCCGTGCATTAGTCACATTTCATCCAGGCTTCCCCGTCCTTATTGTCCGAACAACATTGGTGCATTATTGTATTTGCACCCAGTTGTCGCGCTTGTTTTCGAAGCTACGAGACATCGCAGTGGCACGTCGAACGATCCCTTCGTTCCCCGTGTAGTTCCACTCGTAGTTTTTGTTGTTAGGTCTTGTCCTCAATCGAAGTTGACGTTTGTATGGACCGAGCGTGGTGAGACATGTATTTTCTCTGTTACACTACTTTCGCTTTGTTGATTGATCTCCTTTCAGTATAGGTGATACACTCTCTACTAGGTTTATTATCATGGTTTAGTGATACAACTGCACATGCAACTTTACAATATACTTATACATTACACTACTTGATAATATAAGACGTATCCATAAAGCTCATATTTATATAATATACAAAGTAAATTATTAATATTTTTGTTTTGTTTACGAATTGTATTATTATTCTAACTATTCTATAACTAGGTAATACGTAATAGTGGGCATCCTGCAGTCTCGTAAGACTATGGATCTGTGCCCTGGTATCGAAGATCAGTTGTTGGCTGGGTAGCGTCTGTTGTGGCTGTAGAGGCCAATTCTTGAGTGGCAGTCTTTATTGCATATGCTGTACTTGAAGGTGCTCTCGGCTCTGTTCTCAGCCTGTGTGTTTTTTCGGCGGTTGCGTTTTTCTTCTGCTAGCCTGCGGAGAGTATCTTCTCCTCTTTTGAGACCCCTGTGTAGTTTCTGCCTCCACGTGGATTAGTCTCCAGCAAGATCCTCCCAGTTGTCAACATCTATGTCTAGTGCCTTCAAGTCTCGCTAACATACGTCCTTGAAGCGCAGATGGGGACGTCCTGCAGCTCTCTTTCCAGAGGCCAGATCTCCGTATAGGATGTATTTTGGAAGTCTCCCATCTTCCACCCGATGCACATGGCCGAGCCAGCGGAGGCGGCGTTGCCTGAGCATGGTCACCAGGTTCACAGACTTGGTACGTGAGAGGACCTCTGTATAGGGGACTCGTTCCTTCCAGGAGATCCCGAAGATGCGCCGCAGGCAGCGCATGTGAAATGAGTCCAGTCGTTTCTCCTGAGTGGAATACAGCGTCCAGGATTCACTACCGTACAGAAGTGTAGTCAGCACGCACGCGTTGTACACTGTCACCTTTGTGTGCTCTGTCAGCATTTTGTTATTCCACACTCTCTTTGTAAGCCGGGCAAGTGTTGAAGCCGCTCGCCCAATCCTTCTGCTGATTTCTGCTTCTAATGAGAGGTTGTCAGCAATGGTGGACCCGAGGTAGGTGAAGAGGTGGATGACCTCTAGCTCATAATTGTATATGGTGATGTTTGGAGGAATGATCACGTCCTGCCCCATGATGTTAGTCTTTCTCAAGCTGATTGTCAGTCAGACATCCATGCATGCCTTTGCAAAGCGGTTAATGAGGTTTTGTAGCTCGTCCTCGGTATGCGTAATGACTACTGCATCATCCGCAAACAGAAAGTCTCTGACGAGGGCCAGGCGTACCTTGGTCTTCGCTTTTAGGCGAGCCATGTTGAATAGTTTTCCGTCAGATATCGTGTGCATGTACACTCCCTCTTTCGAAGATCCAAAGGCGTGCTTCAACATAAGGGCAAAGAATATCCCAAAGACGGTTGGGGCGAGGACGCATCCCTGTTTGACGCCACTGGTAACGCTAACAGTCTCGGAAGTAGAACCGTCATACAGGATTGTACCTCTCATATCATCAATGAATGACCTGATTACGCTGCAGAGCTTTGGGGGGCATCCTATCTTCGGTAGGATCTTGAACAGACCATCCTTGCTCACAAGGTCGAAGGCTTTGGTAAGATCGATGAAGGCAATGTACAGCGGCTTCTGCTGTTCCCTGCATTTCTCATGTAACTGTCGAAGCGAAACGATCATGTCACTAGTTGATATATTTGCTCTGAAGCCACACTGGGATTCGGGGTAGACTTTGTCAGCGAGTATGTGTAGTCTGTTCAGGATGACACGAACAAACAACTTGCCAACTACGCCCAGGAGTGAGATGCCTGTGTAATTGTTACAATCACTCCTGTCTCTTTTCTCCTTGTATAGCGTAACGATGTTGGCATCCTTCATGTCTTGCGGCATGGCCCCTTCATTCCAGCACTGACAAAGAAGTACGTGTAGGGGTTTGAGTAGAGTGCTCTTGCCGCACTTGATGATTTCGGGTGGAATTCCATCGCCTCCAGGTGCTTTTCCAGTGGAGAGGTTGTCAATAACCTTGCTGAGTTCGTCGATGGTTGGTTCCTCGTCCAGCTCTTTTAGAATGGGCGGATATTCTATGCCATCCATGGCTGAGCTGGTGACAGCATTCTCTCTGGAGCATAGTTCTGAGTAGTACTCTACCCACCGCTCCATTAGATTTTTCCTGTCGTGGATGGGCTCTCCTGTGGAGGACCTCAAAGGAGCTGTCTCGCTCTGAGTAGGGCCTATGGCTTTCTTGATTCCGTCATTCATGGCCCTAGTGTTACCTGTATCAACTGACCTCCTGGTGTCATTGCATATCTGGTGCCAGCAACGTTCGCACAGGGCCTAGCAGTCTGCTAAACTTTGCTTCTGGCTGTTCGGAGTACCTGGAGCGTTGCTTGGCTGGGTGAGCACTGGTGTTCTTCAAGGGCTGGAGTCATCACACCGCAGTTAATCTCGAATCAATCATTTGTTTTCCTTGACTTCTTCTTTCCAAAGACTGATGGCAGTATTTGGTTCTGTGTCGCGTACATGGCTCCATGTCTGAGTGGCAGTGTCAAGTGGTAGACTGTCGTTCAGTGCATCCTCCAGTACCTCTGTAAACAGTGCTGTCTTTTCGGGATGTGTTGTCTTGCTCACATCAATGCGAGGTTTTGTTTCGCGTTTAGAGCGATATATCTTCTTCGGCTGCAACCTAATCTTGCAGCACATCAAGGAGTTGTCTGTGTCGCAGTCAGCGTTGTGGTAGGATCTGGTGATGAGAACATTCTGGAGGCAAGAGCGTCTAGAGATGATCAAGTCCAGCTGATGCCAGTGCTTTGATCGGGGGTGTCTCCGTGATGTATTGTGTTGGGGCTTCGTCTGAAATAAGGAGTTGGTAATGCAGAGGTCGAAGTAGGAGCACAATTCAAGAAGTCGCTGTCCATACTCATTTATCTTGCCGACTCCGTGATTTCCCAAGCAGACTGGCCAGGCGACATGATCGGCTCCCACCCTTGCGTTGAAGTCACCCAACAGCAACAGGTGTTCCTGTGGCGGTATCTGGCTGATGATGGATTCCAGTTTTCCATAAAACTCATCTTTGACTTATGATCTTGAGTACAGGATTGGCGCATGATGATGTTGACATGGCCGTCGCACGTTTGAAGCGGGGCGAGAGGAGTCTTTCAGATCAGTTTCCGTCAGGCTCTATCATCCCTAGCAATTTGTTCTTGACTGCAAAGCCTACGCCGTGCACTCTTGTATTATCGAGTCCCTTGCCTTGCCAATAGAACGTGTGGTCCTTTTCCCTCAAAGACCCTGATTCGGCCAGACGTTTTTGTTGGAGTGTGGCGATGTCGACATCAAGCCTTTTGAGTTCGTTGTTAATGACTGCAGTTTTTTGGGCGTCACTGATGTCTTGGAGGTCCTGTTAGATGCCAGTTGTCATGGTACGAATGTTCCAGCATCCCAACTTCATAATCGATTTCCTTTTCCGGTTCCGGTCCGTTTTCCTTTTCATTATATGTTTTATTGCTCTGTCTTGTGTTGCTTGGTGCAGGAATTTCAGTCCACTCTTCAGGTTGCAAAACCCTAAGCCCCACGCACCCAGTGAGGCAGGTGAACCGTGGCGAGCCAACACCTTGCTGGCTGGGGGCTGCCCAACTTGAGGCGGGCGGTAGCTATCCTGTGAGATATGTAGATCTCCCCTACCGTCGGAAGCAACCCCTGGCACCACATTCTACGCCAATCGAGCAGGAGGCTTATAACCGGTAAACTGCTGCTTCCCGTGTTTTATCTACACCGTGAGGTGAAGCTGGAGTGTCCTCTCCAGGCAAAAGTCTGGGCAAGTTGATATGGAGGGCCAGTTATTGCCCATGCGGCAAGTCCCCGTCTCCACGTCACTGGTGGATCCAAAGGAACATCCAGCGCTAATACAGTTTGGCACCAGTGCCGTCGCAGGAGCTGTCAGAAGGACGTTGAACACAACATCGGACCGCCTTAGGGACTCCGACTCCGGATTTACTGTCAGGGTGTTCTCCCTTAGCCTTTCCCGTGTTAGAGTATAGCCGCAAGGAAGCGGAGGTTTGGAATAAGAGTTTACCTTCTCCTAGACATGCGACCAGTCAAGGTTAACAAGCCCCATTTGCCCGAGGCGTTTGGTTTTAAGGCGCCATATATCCGCCTTTGCCCCTTCTTCTGTCAGTAAAGAAAAATATCGCCATGTGAAGGCCAGGAGCTGGATTCGGCTGTCAGAAGCTTTACGAGAGGGGCACTTAAAATGTAGTGAGAGCTTATCCTCACACCCACCCCCGCTTAACAGTCTTGGAATCAGTAATGTGTAATTAGCCTATATATGTAAAATAATGTAATACCACAATACATTACAAATAGAGGTGTACGCATTGTACCAACGAACCATAGCGAACCCGCGTGTTAGCATTTAAAATCAAATATACACACATCAGGGCATATACATTTCGTTTATGCATGCCGCAGTTTCCGTTGTTTTCAACGCGCACAAACGGAAATAAAAAAAATTGAAAATAGGGCTAACATTTAAAAAAGTGTGAAAAACAATCTTTTTAAGCTCACCTCTTTGAATGTGTGTTTCGCGCTTCCGACCAATGTTTACTAGAGCTCATTTATTACTTAATACCGCGTTTATGACCCTATCGGCCTGCCATACACGTACCACATCAACGACGCCACACGGCGTATTATGGCTGGCCAATAGGGTCATAAACGCGGTACACTCAACGCGTTGAATAAGAAGTTAACGCCTTAACTTAGGAACCAATGAGAACGCGAAAAAGTTAACGCGTTAACTTAGCAACCAATGCGGATTCGAAGAAGTTAGCGCGTTAACTTATCAACCAATAAGGATTCGGAGAAGTTAACGTGTTAACCAATAATGACCCATTTAGTTACGAATCAGATATTGAACCAATGAATGCTAATCGCATTATGGACAAGAAAAGGCTGTTAATCTACAATACCATTTATTAATTAACATAGCTAAATTTCGGCAACATCCTGCGCAATGCACATTATCGGACTGCCATATTATGACGTATATTATCATAGGCGCGGAAACAGGGGAAAGAAGCAGCTGCCCTACCTGGAATGCCCCACCCCGAGTCAATTTGAGCCTAAATGTGGGTTTTTGGCGAGCTTCAAGGGGTGCAATTGGAAGTTTGTGGTGAGGTTCGACAATATTGAACGTCATCATATAAAATATTCACCAGCACCACCAACCTGACCCCCCCCCCCCCCCTCTTCTGATGTCATCAGTCGAGAGCTGAGACAGCGGAGAAGCTGAAATTACGGCGGTGCGGCGGCGAAAACATTTCAACAGCATCCCCTACCCGTCTTCCGATGTCATGATCCGACAGCGGATCGAGCGGAGTGGTGCTGAAGCTCCGCTCCCCCAATATTAATTTTGTTCCTGCGCCAGTGCATATTATTACTGTCTTAATTAATTAAGATACACCAAAACTGAATCACCTGCTAATACATAAGCCGTCAATAAACTGATAGAGTTACCACACTGCCATTCCATAGTTGAGTTACGATATGTTACATGGTGTCTAGAAGTAGCTCTAAAATAATGTAAAAGTTGTTTTAGAGACCGAGACTACGGACTATAATGTGTAAGTTAAAGGGAATAAAAACATCTATGGCTTGAATTCATGTTATATTACATCCTGCTATCTATTTCCACGTCCACCAAGCCAAACACAATAAAAAAAATCAATGAATTATAAATTCCACATTTAATGCAGTACATCCGGACATTGCCGAATATGCATATTTTGGCGCGCTTTTCGGGATGCCGAAATGTGACGTCACTTATGACTCACACTTGCATCAGCCCGACCCTTTCCATGCATTCAGAGCATGTTGACAAGTATAGCTTTTGGGTCGAAACGAGCGTCAGCGTCAGTTATTGTGCAATATTCCGATGTAATACAAACACTAGTCATCATAGAGGAGCAAGCAGTTATCTTACGGTTCCACATGAATTCAATTTTATTCAAAACAATGAATGCGAATAGGCCTCCAAGTCGACTAGGTCTAGGTATCGCCGAGCTTGGGCCTTGGGCTCGTTTTCAGAATAATTATACCGAATACAACCAACGGGAGATAATGTACACCAATATACATACATAGCAAAAATGTATCGTATCCAGCTACAGAAAGTAACGTGTAAAATCTCATAATATTAGAATATCGATGTATGAAGGAGGAGTTGTACAATTTATCATAACAACTGAAATCAGTCAGCAAATTTCTGCCGGCTCTGATAGCTCAGTTGGTAAATGCGTTGGTTTCTTGGCATTTGTTTTAAAATCGGGCGACGCCGGTTCAATCCTGACAGCATACAAACTATTGATTTTCTTTACACTTGTTTTGTTTGTGTTTTCACGAAGTAATATAAACCAAATCATTTAGTATACTATGATGCACTGTTTGTAAATAATTTATATTTTTGTAGTAATTATTTATTCGCCACAAAAATGAAAATATGGTCATTATATACAACGCGATGTTTCTAAATTTTATTTATCCAGACATATCACCATTTGTTTTCACATATACAATTACAATATATTACCGTACAATATATATACAACTAATAAATTATATATCCATTGAATTATATTTGTTTGGATGAATAAATTTAGAAACATCGTTATATAATTCCTATAGGCATGCAACAGGCATGGGACATGTGGAATGTTGCACATTCTAATGAAATGCATCACAATATTTCTTTCCTCTACAAATCTGTTTCTGTGTGGAAAATATTCAGTAAGTATTTGGCATATGCGCTCCATAAAAATACTTTTTATCTGACCATGACTTCTGTTGGCATGATCTAGTGGTATGATTGCACATAATTACCTTCTCTCCATCATATTAACATCTCTTTGTGAATCTGCCCTTCAACATTCAAGGACATTTTACTACTAGAAAATGTGAACAAATAAAGTAACATTATAAAGAATTCATAACTACAGTGGCTAGTGGTACAATTCATTGAGACAATAGTTAACCTCCTATTTCGCATATACCTAATCTACACATTTCATATCACTGTAGCTACACACAAGTTTACAGTGTCTAGATTCCAACCAACCAATATTCCAACATCTCCCCTCCTGCTGCATAGGCATCAACCTTCATGACATTTTCTTTGGCACTTTTCACGATTTCCGATACTTCTATAATTTCATCAGTGATATAATAGATTGTTTATCATACACATTTTCCAGCCAGATAACAACAAAACTGTACTTTTGTTTCAAATCAAGTATCAACTTTAAATAATAATATTATTAATAAACTTTCTTGTTCTTGTTTTTCTTGTTCTGTTAATAAGTTTCAAATCAAGTATCAACCAGCCGAGATATATAATGTTAATTGGTTACATTTCTGTTAATAAAAGTAATAAAGCTGACAAAATAATACACTTTGTCTAAGAAAGAACTATCTACAACACAGTCCCCAAAACCTAAAGAAACAAGAACAATTCAGAGATATATAAAATGTAGGAGTTTGATGGTTCTGCATAGCCCAAAGATGCACTGTAGCAACTGGACAGCCACATCAATGAGGGGTGTCAGGGTGCCACGTCTAGGGCAGTTCACGTCGAGCAGGGCAAGACATTGACACCCCGACAGCGTCCATGGTGAGGTCAAGGGGTCTCTTGCCCTGGATGTACAGGTTGCTGACACAACCCTCCAGTATCTTCTCGTGCTGGCCAAATGTCGTGCCGTCCAGGTTAGGCACGCCATCTGAAGCATAACAACCACTGTCAACCCTCTGGCAACACTGGCCGAACACACTTCAATTACCCTATTCATCACGTACAAGATCTGTTGCCTAGCAAAACCTCAGCCAAGTCATCAGAAAATATGCGGTGGGTTCGGACATTCTGTGGAATATCTTGTTGAAATTCTGGTCACAAAAGTGTTTCTTTAAGGCAAAAACATAAGGCAAAGTTTTTAAAATGACAACTGTATGCGAGAATGATTGATTTATGAGATGTCATGCAGAAATAGTAATATAATTCACATATATATATATATATAACCATTAACAACACTGTTGACAAAGCAAAGCTTGACGGAGGTTACGAGCAAAATTGAATTGTGACAAGCAAAACTGCGACGTAGTGGATACATCAATTATTACACAAACTAACAAAAATATTGGTCCAACAGAGGGGATAACTTGGTCATTTGTATATACCTATTGCCATGTGTGTTCAGTAGGAGATATGTGTAAGACTTACCAATATACATGTTGCCGTTTGTGTTCAGCACGGATAATATTTCTCCAGATTATCCCTATACAAAGCTGAATCCGTCGATCTCAAGAGTTCCTTTCCTCGCAGTCCTGAAGTCAACAACATCGTCCATATTATTAAACTCATACCACAGCTAATAACACAAATACCCGGGTTTTACTTTTAAACGAAAAAAAATTGCTTTAAATTCATATTGGTTAAAGTGTGATCAATAATTAGCTATTAATATGATGTTAAATCAGTATGTGTAAATGTTGGATATCTTGCACCATCTTTTCAAACTGGAGTCTTCAGTTGCAACAAAATATTCGACGGAATGTCTTCAGTTGCCACCATTTTGAAGTCTTCAGAAAGTTGCCACCATTTGGCACATAAGATATTTAAACCTATTTTGTTTGATTAAAGTAAGTCACACATCACTGGATTCGAAATATGGGAAAACACAATAAATGATAAGTAATAATACTCAAATCAGTCAACTGCCTAAGAAGTTATCATTATTCACTGACAAGTAATCTATCCATCACGAGACCTGTTGCCTAGCAAAACCTCCTTATACATACGGCTTAAACATACATCCACACAAGGCATCTGCTAGGATAATTGCAGACCTGCAAACTAAATACATACCTATGTATTGAGCTGGACAGTTACACCTATATTACGGGCTGCTAACTTCAATACACTGTCCATCAATAGTGCAGGGTCGCTTGACACAGGGCGTCACGACACCACAGTCGACAATGTTACTGCTGGCAATCGCGTCATCCGCCACGTTAAATGTGTGACCCTTCAGAATCACCTACAGCAAGACAACTCTCATGGCAAAGAAATGTTTACAGCAGTTCCTGGTGACAATCTAATGTTCATAGCACATCCTTTGTGGCAATGTAATGTTTATATCACCATCTTTATAGCAATGTATTGTTTACAACAAACCCATCATAACAATGTAATGTTTACAACAAAGCCTTCATGGCAATGTAATGTTTACATTACACCCCTCACAGCAATGCACTGTTCAAATCACCCCTTGTGGTAATGTAATGTTTACAGTACACCCCTCACAACAATGCACTGTTCACAACACCCCTTTTGGTAATGTAATGTTATAGCACACCTATCATAGCAATGTAAAGTTTACAGAACATCCCTCATGGTGATGCAATGTTTACAGCACACCCTCCATGGTAATGTATTGTAATGTTTACATCACCCAATTGTGGCAATGTAATGTTTACAGCACACCCATGATGGCAATGTCATGTTTACAGCACACCATATATGACGATGTCATGTTTACAGCACACCACAACCCCGTGGCAATGAAAGAAGGTTGATAAAAATGATAACTATCTATCAACAATCAACCTGTTAATATTAGATTGTATAGTGTTAACATGTTGATGTGGCTATCAGTCTGCAACTACAAAAGTGTTACATGTATGGACAGAACATAGTTCTGTCATTCACCCTCTTTGTAGCCTTGTAACCTACCTCTCCAATACAACCATGGAAGTTGGTATCCATCGCAACCCCATGGGCAACCATCACATTAGGGTCAACACCCCCATGTACCAAGGGTCTCTTCAGATTGATAGTTCGACCACGGGACGAACCTGCAGAGGAATAATCAAAAGGCCTGATAACTTACTGTTTCCATTCTCCCTCCATTTGTTGACTTGACTTTAGTTGCTCAATATTCCTGTTACAATGGTCAGTGGTAACCAACTAGAGACATTATGTATCACTATAAGATATGAGTTTCTACAAGTTACAAAATTGTAATGCAAAATACAGTTTGACTGTGAACTACATTTTCAGACTGACGGGAACCGGGTAATACATTAATTTACACCTACATTGCTACTATATCTCTCTCTACATCTAATGCGAAATTTTATTTACAAATATTCGTGCGTCCCAAACTAAAAAAGCATTCAAGTCATCTAAAACTGTATCAGAATTATAGAAAATTGCATTTGAGTTATAGATATACAGGTGTATATAGATACATTCATCCTCGCAAACCAGGGCTATTTGCCATGCAAAACTAGCCCTGACAGATCTCTTATGTGAAGTGTGGAAGTTAGATGAGTCAAACTAGTAATATATTTCGCCAGTCACAACTGCATCACCCGTGAGAACAGTGCAAATACCCCCCCAATTTGATGACGGATAATCGACTTTTGGGAATCCCAGTAGTGTGTATTTGAATAATTGCTTCAACTTCCTAAACAGTGCATGTAACATGAGCCACGGTAGGTTGAAATTAGTTTTATTATGACCACCTGACCTGCCGCCAACCATTGATATAGTGAGCGATTTCAGAGACCGAGTTTAAATTCAGAGTTTCGCAAAGCGATCAGCCAGTGGGTACTGCTGGCTGGCACTGACGTAACCAGCAACAGCGACCCCTGGCACGCGAGGATGTATATATTATATTTGTCTAAGTTAAATATGACCGAGTTAGCAACATCCACACAAGGCATCTCCCTAGGATAATTGCAGACCTGCGAACTAAATACATACCTGTGTATTGCGCTGGACAGACACACCTACATTCTGTGCTGCTCATTTCGATACACTGTCCATCAACAGTACAGGGTCGCTTGACACAGGGTGTCACGTCACCACAGTCGACAATGTTACTGCTGGCAATCGCGTCATCCACCACGTTAAATGTGTGACCCTTCAGAATCACCTACAGCAAGACAACTCTCATGGCAAGGAAATGTTTACAGCAGTTCCTCGTGACAATCTAATGTTCATAGCACATCCTTTGTGGCAATGTAATGTTTATATCACCACCTTTATAGCAATGTATTGTTTACAACAAACCCATCATAACAAAGTAACGTTTACAGCAAAGCCTTCATGTTAATGTAATGTTTACAGTACACCCCTCACAGCAATGCACTGTTCACATCACCCGCTGTGGTAATGTAATGTTTATAGCACACCTATCATAACAATGTAAAGTTGACTGAACATCCCTTGTGATAATGCAATGTTTACAGCACACCCTCCATGGTAATGTAATGTAATGTTTACATCACCCATTTGTGGCAATGTCATGTTTACAGCACACCGTATATGACAATGTCATGTTTACAACACACCACAACCCCCTGTGGCAATGTAAGAAAGTTTATAAAAATGATAACTATCTATCAACTATCAACCTGTTAATATTAGATTGTATAGTGTTAACATGTTGATGTGGCTATCAGTCTGCAACTACAACAGTGTTACATGTATGGACGGAACATAGTTCTGTCATTCACCCTCTTTGTAGCCTTGTCACCTACCTCTCCAATACAACCATGGAAGCTGGTATCCATCGCAACCCCATGGGCAACCATCACATTAGGGTCAACACCCCCATGTACCAAGGGTCTCTTCAGATTGGTAGTTCGACCACGGGACGAACCTGCAGAGGAATAATCAAAAGGCCTTATAACTTACTGTTTCCATTCTCCCTCTATTTGTTGACTTCACTTTAGTTGCTCAATATTCCTGTTACAATGGTCAGTGGTAACCAACTAGAGACATTATGTATCACTATAAGATATGAGTTACTACAAGTTGCAAAATTGTAATGCAAAATACAGTTTGACTGTGAACTACATTTTCAGACTGACGGGAACCGGGTAATACATTAATTTAGACCTACATTGCTACTATCTCTCTCTCTACATCTAATGTGAAATTTTATTTACAAATATTCTTGCGTCCCAAACTAAAAAAGCATTCAAGTCATCTAAAACTGTATCAGAATTATAGAAAATTGCATTTGAGTTATAGATATACAGGTGTATATAGATACATTCATCCTCGCAAACCAGGGCTATTTGTCATGCAAAACTAGCCCTGACAGATCTCTTATTCGAAGTGTGGAAGTTAGACGAGTCAAACTAGTAATTGACTTCGCCAGTCACGACTGCATCACCCGTGATAACAGTGCAAATACCCCCCCAATTTGATGACGGATAATCGACTTTTGGGAATCCCAGTAGTGTATATTTGAATAATTGCTTCAACTTCCTAAACAGTGCATGTAACATGAGCCACGGTTGGTTGAAATTAGTTTTATTATGACCACCTGACCTGCCGCCAACCATTGATATAGTGAGCGATTTCAGAGACTGAGTTTAAATTCAGAGTTTCGCAAAGCGATCAGCCAGTGGGTACTGCTGGCTGGCACTGACGTAACCAGCAACAGCGACCCCTGGCACGCGAGGATGTATATATTATATTTGTCTAAGTTAAATATGACCGAGTTAGCAACATCCACACAAGGCATCTCCCTAGGATAATTGCAGACCTGCGAACTAAATACAAACCTGTGTATTGCGCTGGACAGACACACCTACATTCTATGCTGCTCATTTCGATACACTGTCCATCAACAGTGCAGGGTCGCTTGACACAGGGTGTCACCTCACCACAGTCGACAATGTTACTGCTGGCAATCGCGTCATCCACCACGTTAAATGTGTGACCCTTCAGAATCACCTACAGCAAGACAACTCTCATGGCAAGGAAATGTTTACAGCAGTTCCTCGTGACAATCTAATGTTCATAGCACATCCTTTGTGGCAATGTAATGTTTATATCACTACCTTTATAGCAATGTATTGTTTACAACAAACCCATCATAACAATGTAATGTTTACAGCAAAGACTTCATGGTAATGTAATGTTTACAGTACACCTCTCACAGCAATGCACTGTTCACATCACCCGCTGTGGTAATGTAATGTTTACAGTACACCCCTCACAACAATGCACTGTTCACAACACCCCTTGTGGTAATGTAATGTTTATAGCACACCTATCATAGCAATGTAAAGTTGACTGAACATCCCTTGTGGTAATGCAATGTTTACAGCACACCCTCCATGGTAATGTAATGTAATGTTTACATCACCCATTTGCGGCAATGTAATGTTTACAGCACCCCCATCATGGCAATGTCATGTTTACAGCACACCATATATGACAATGTCATGTTTACAGCACACCACAACCCCCTGTGGCAATGTAAGAAAGTTGATAAAAATTATAACTATCTATCAACAATCAACCTGTTAATATTAGATTGTATAGTGTTAACTTGTTGATGTGGCTATCAGTCTGCAACTACAACTGTGTTACATGTATGGACGGAACATAGTTCTGACATTCACCCTCTTTGTAGCCTTGCCACCTACCTCTCCAATACAACCATGGAAGCTGGTATCCATCGCAACCCCATGGGCAACCATCACATTAGGGTCAACACCCCCATGTACCAAGGGTCTCTTCAGATTGATAGTTCGACCACGGGACGAACCTGCAGAGGAATAATCAAAAGACCTTGTAACTTACTGTTTCCATTCTCCCTCTATTTGTTGACTTGACTTTAGTTGCTCAATATTCCTGTTACAATGGACAGTGGTAACCAACTAGAGATATACTTAATGTACTAAACAATGTCTAAGACAGTATAAATTATATAAAACTGGGTCTGCATGATCTAAAACTAAAGCTGCATTCAAGTTATCTAAAACTGTATCAGAATTATATTAAATTGTATTTGAGTTATATATATATATATATATTCATTCTCGCAAGCCAATGCTGTTTGCCATGCAAAACTAGTCCTGGCAGATCACTTATGCGAAGTAATTGACTTCACCAATTATGACTGCATCACCCGTGAGAACAGCGCAAATACCCGCCCCAATTTTATGGCGGATAAATGACTTTTGGGAAAATGCCAATATTGTGTATTTGAATAATTGCTTCTACTTGTAATTTCTATAGTGTTACCATGTCGATGTGGCTATCAGTCTGCAACTACAACAGTGTTATATGTATGGATGGAACATAGCTCTGACATTCACCCTCTTTGTAGTCTTGCCACCTACCTCTCCAATACAACCATGGAAGCTGGTATCAATTCCCACCCCAGGGGCAACCCTCACATTAGGGTCAACACCCTCATGTTCCAAGGGTCTCTTCAGATTGAGCCCAACAGTTCAGCCATGGGACGAACCTGCAAAGAGGAATAATCAAAAGGCCTTATATCTTACTGTTTCTATTCTCCCTCTACTTGTTGACTTGACTTTAAGTCAAGTAGGATGATTTATAGCTGATCAGAGGCAAAAGCAGTGGCTGAAGCTGTAAAGCCAGGGTACAAAAGTAGTGTACACAAGTTGTGTACACAAGTAGAGTACACAAGTAGAGTACACAAGTAGTGTTTACAAGGAAGGAACAAAAGCAGGTACATCTAGACCAATGGGTTTGACCATTAAAGCAGCTGTGTGTGGAAATAAAAGATTCCTGCAAATGCGACACAAATAAACACACAAATAGGTAGAAGACGCATATAAAGGCCCATACTGTGAAGCTGCCTAGAATCCATGTTGTTGACTCCAGCAGTACACCAGGAATAAGAGTAATTAACCACATGTGTGGACAAGTACAAAAAACATGGATAGATTTTATTTAGAGCAAACCTGGCATTTCAACAAGGATTTATTCTAATCATCTCAAAGAGAGAAAAAACTTATTTTATGTCCACAATGTAAGATAAAATAGATTACAACATTTATAAACATTACAGCCAATCATCACCAGCTGTTATTCACGTATGATTAACCGATTTATATGGCTTTATGATAAAAGATTCAAGGAGAAATTCTGGATGCTGAGTAATCGCATCCATTTTCCCTACCTTCTTCTCCTCTACTTCCCCATATACAACAAGTGTCATATTACTTGAAAACATCAATAAAAAAACATTAGCTGCCCTGGCTATTGTAACTACTGACATTTCAACTGATGCATATGAAATGTGGCTAATGTAGGAATGTTCTTTCCCTAGGAACTGTTTATGAACACAAAATGTCTCTCCGTGTGCAGGTTAATTTGTCACAGCAATCGTTGAAATCACCAGTTCCACCACTCCAACGACATAAGAACTTATGTGGGAAGTATTTGTCAGTATTCGTCATCTCCAAGAATGCAGGTACAAAGCACAACGGCAAGAATGTGGACATGTTAACTTGCACGATAAGAACTGGACTCTGCTATAGCAGAGCTTGAAAAGCAGAGTAGAAAGTTGCTTTGCACATAATTTTAAACATTTCTCACATTTAGTATGTGCACTGAGTGAGCAAACTGTTTGATTCTTTTAATTAAAGATGTCACTTTGTAGAACACTGTAGAAGGTAACATTTTCAAAACATTATTACATCCATTATGTATTTATTTGCAAACACAGCTTTGTACTACAACAACACTGAAGTCTTGCTGCCTTCACTGGTTATAAAAAAAGCAAAAATGGATATATTAACAAAATATACAACCAATCATGGGATGGGTTCAAGTACTTGAGTACTTGTGTACTTAAGTACAACAAGTACTGTACTTGGACTGGTACTTGTCATTTTGCTGAGTGCAGTACTTGGATTTGGACTTGTACTTAACCATCAAAGTACTTGGACTTGGCAAGTACTTTTTACAAGTACTTTTTTACATTTGTGCTAAGTAGTTGGGTCTATCAGAAGGATTGAAAAACATGGCTACAGTGAAAATTACTGTTTATTTATTCTTATTTTGTACAAAGCTTCATAACACAGTTCAAACAATTTTCAAAGAACTATTGAATCCAAGCATCTGTTACACTGTCCCAGACAAAGTCTTTCGCCAAGACAGATGTAGGCTAACTGGTGAAAAGTTTCAATGGATCATGTTTGTGCGGTGCAACAAGAAATGACTGTTGAGTGCTGAACATCTCAATAGTTGATGCGAAATTCCCGTGTTTTATGCATTGATGACTTAAATAAATAATGATTAAATGCATAGTACTGCTTTTGTGTTTTCACAGCTTTGATTTTCACCATTATGAAACAACGTAGCGTTCAATGTACTTGACTGTACTTGACTAAAATTGTCAATGTACTTGACTAAAATTGTCAAAGTACTTGGTATTTGTACTTGAGTTTTTCACAAAGTACTTGTACTTGCCTATATTTTTTTAGATGAGTAGTTGTACTTGGCAAAATTGTAAGTATTTGTACTTGTATTCAAGTACATTGTGCATGTATTTGACCCATCCCTGACTGGGACCTATATTATTCTTAATATATATCAATGATTTAGATGATTATATAACAAGCAATGTATTGAAATTTGTGGATGATTCAAAATTGTTTAGAAGCAATAAATGTGATGGAGATAGACAGCATTTACAAGATGATCTTGACAGGTTGATGAAATGGTCTAACAAATGGCAAATGTTGTTCAATTTTGGGAAATGTAAATGCCTCCTCCACACAGGACATGGGACGAAGATGTACAATATACAATGGGGGGTTGTGTACTAAGTACTACTGCAAAAGAAAAGGACTTAGGGTTAACCATTAGTTCTGATAGGAAGGTTTCAGAGCAGTGCGGTATGGCTGCTTCAAAGGGAAATAAAATCCTTGGATTAATTAGGCGAAACATAACGTATATGAAAAAAGAGCTAATAATACTGCTGTACAAAACAATAGTTAGGTCTCATTTAGAATATTGTATTGAAGCGTGGAAGCCATATCGCAGGAAGAACATAGATATGCTAGAAAGAGTATAGAGGAGAGTAACTAAAATTATACAAAATCTGAGGCATCTTAGTTACAAAATACGCCTAAAAATGTGGTTTAACAACACTAGAGACCAGGAGATTGAGAGGAGATCAGATAGAAGTGTTTAAAATATTGAATGGTTATGAAAATATTAATAGAAATGGTTTTTCTCAGTTAAGAAAGATAGAAGAACCAGAGGACATCAAGTTACATTAGTAAAGGAACAGTGTAGATTAGATATAAGAAAGTTCTCATTCTCACAAAGTACTGTAAAAGAATGGAACAGATTATCTCCTGATTGTGTTGGTGCTAGTAGCATGAATGTTTAAAAAAAAAATTGGCACAAAAGGGCAGAATACACATAGATAAAAAGTACTGGACTCTCGATAAGCTAAAAGGCTTCCTTGTCCACCTGACATCTAGAGTTAATTTTCTGGATGGCAATCTTGTTGAATCTTGTTATCATCATTACATTATGAAACAATTGCACAGAAAATTAATATTGTGACTGTAACACATTCAGTGAAAACGTAAAAACATTGCAAGAGGCAAGAAAGTGAACAAACTAAATTATAAACAAAAAGATGCCACGACTCAGTGAGAGATCAAAGACGAGAGCTCACAAAATTATCACTGATCCAACACACGCTGTTTACCATCTGTTCGAATAACTTTCTTCAGGCAGGTAATTCAGATATATCCGAGCTAACACAAATCGCTTCAGAGACAGTTTCTTCCCCCACGCCGTGGCTGTATTTATATTGCATTATCAGGGAATAAATATAAGCCTGAGCGACTGAAATTAATGGAATGTAATTTTGCCACATGTGATTTATTCTTCTTTTACGTGTTAATTTTATAGCTCAGCCTAGCAATGTTAATGGATAATTAACTTTTAGACAATTGTTCATGACAGTATAATACATATTTGATGTGACTGTATGTTTTAACACGAACACACATTCTAAATTGACATGTATTTTATGTTGATCATGGCAATGCAGTATCTGTATAATCTTTATATTTATAAGAGAAGTGAGAAAACAGGAATTTGTACACTTATATAACAGACTCGAAGGGGTGACTCAGCTCACACGACAATCCTCGATAGCCAAGTGGGCAGTTGCACTGTTCCGCACCAAATGCCCTGTCTCGGCCTGTGTCACGGTTCTCAGCAATGTCAAGAGACACATCTTGAATCCTGGGGACAGACAGACAATGATATGTATATATATAATATATATATATATATATATATATATACATACATATATATATATATATATATGTATATATATATATGTATATATATATATGTATATATATATATGTATATGGTCAGTTATCACGAAACGTTCACAACATTTTTGTCTGATATAATCATTACAAAAATATACAGCACGGTATTGTAATGGTGTTTATGGCAACCGTCTCGGTGAAAGGTGTCAAGGGAACCCAATTTTTATGTGAGTATCTCCATAACTATGGCCGATATAGTGAAATAAAGGGTATTTTTCACCATTTCACCATTTCAGTCATTTCTTGTTGCACTGCACAAACATGGTCCATTGAAACTTTTCACCAGTTAGCCTACATCTGTCTTGGTGAAAGACTGCCTGGGACACTGGGACAGTGTAACAGATGCTTGAATTCAATAGTTCTTTGAAAATTGTTTGAACTGTACCCCAAAAGTGGACAATACAGGGGTGAGACCACATTAGATTTCCCCATAGGTGGCCATTATAATGTTTCCTTCATTTCCTGTAAATTTTAACCAACTGTTTTCTTTAAATTTCTACACCATATTTACTCTCTATTCATACACATGCTGTGCAAAATTCGGAAAAATTCTCATACCTCAATTTTCCATAAACCACTTTCAAACCTGACACCCCTTCATTTCTGCTAGAACCAGACAATGATTTGCCCTAATGACATCATACAGCAAAATGACACCTGTGTCTAAACGCAGAAAAGCACAATTTGACAACTGTCATAATTTGACAGCTCTGGTTCCACGCTGCAGAAAAACATAATTTCTACTCAATCAACACTATACAAGAACTCTCAGAAATTCACACAACCTGCATAATGCCATTTCTATTGGGAACTCTCTCGGTGGGTAATGGCGGACGAATCCTTAATGTGGTCTTACCCCAAATAGATTCGCCGAATACTGCAAATCTTCACAAAAATGACACAGTGCTGAAGCAACACATACATCCCGAACTAGGCACCCATCTGCTGAGGAACAATCTGTACTCTGCCATGAATAACATATATCAACAGGAACTCGGACCCATACCATAACATACTGAGTTGACCACAAAGAGAGGTTTGACTGTGCACAGCTTCAAATCCAGACTGTTCTACATATCTATGGCATATATATGCCGAAGGAAAAAGAACTACGTCTGGGATAACATGATTCTAGTTTTGACATATTGACTGGTTGCACAAACGTGCACAAGGTCCGTTTTTTGGTACCTCTGTCTGAAAATCTGACGCCACCTTGTCTTCTCCTCCAACCATATGCACCGATTTGCATGTGCCATATGCATTGTAGGATTTATATTTTGCAATTCCTCTCACACTTTGATGATATATTTAGTAATAATTTATGTTTTTATGATTAGGACTTAGTTTGCTGATTGCATGAACTGTAAGATAGCATAACACTCAAGAGACCAGACCTGGGGCTGAGTACATTTTCATGAGTATGAGTACTATGAAGATGGATGAGTACGACTACATTGCTGAGTATGAGTACAAGTACATTCTCACGAGTACGAGTAAAAGTACAAATACATTTAAAAAAATTAAATATTAACACATTTTACATTTTATTAATTAATCTAATTTATATAACTCAGCACAAGTGAATATGCAATGGCAGTTGATTGATTTTTTTTGATATTATAAGTTTGTAATTTACATTTTCTGATCGTAGATTACTGGTTTTAGAGAGAGTTAGCACATGTCCATATAACAGGCTCAAAATCCCCTTTGGACGTTTTAGTCAGGCTGCAGGCACCGGATTATACTAGTGTAGGAGGCAGTCTCACTTGAGCCACCTTACCTCTACAGAGGAAGACTGGCAGTTCTTGTTCTTAGCAGTTAGCACTGTCAGCCAAGAGGCATAATCGCCATTAGCCGTAAAAACACTGCTGGACAGTAAACCTTGGTGGACTTCTGATGCTGCATATTACACATGCAGCATCAGAAGTTTTATACTGAATATTTCTGTTACTTTGGATTGAATAAATTTTTACTTAATACAACCGTAGTTCACATTCATTCACATTAAACAACTGTTATTAGCCACTAAGTTTCCTAAATAGTTTTGTATAAAGAGGTACACACTGTAAAGATGATTAATTTTGTTGGTCTTACTGAAACGTCCTATTACCAAATGTGTGGTTACCAGATCTTTAAAAATGACCATTAATTCTGATTATTTTGAATAGTTTTACCCAAATGTACGATTACTGAAATGTCCAATTACCGAAATGTCTCATTACCAAAATGTCTGTTGCCCAACTGTCCATGGCCAAAGTATCCTTTAATCCTTTACCAAAACTTCTGGCTACCCTCCTGACTACATCAAAGGTATTTCCTGTCTAACTGGTGGGTTAACTGCTAACTGGCTCTTTATGGACATCCTGGTAGCTTAGTAAAACAAACAGGTTGATGGCCTGAACAGATAGCCTACAATTATTGTTTGCTTAACAGGGTGTTTCTGACTGGAAAAAGATTCTGTCTGTTGCCATGTTTGGGTATCATAGTCATGGTTGTCAGAGAATGAGGGTGTACTATGTGTAGGGATGGTAAGGTGGTATTCTATCAGAAATAACACAGTATTTAAACAATAGTTGAACATTTAAATATTTAAGGAAGTTTCATTTTACAACTACAAATAATATATTTTCCTTGAGTACTCAGATGTACTCGTAAAATCTGTGTACAATGAGTACGAGTCCATGATCCATAAGTTTTATGAATACGAGTACTTCAATAATGTACTCGAGTACTTGAGTACCGAATTTTTTTTTGTGAAACAGCATCAGTGATTTATACATTCATAATATATGACTGCTTGTGTAATTTACATTTGTTGACTTATATATTAAGCACTGCTGCATTAGAAACAACCATTCATTTATGTTATTGTGTGAGAGGAATTATATTATTATGTAAATTGATTATGTACGATTGTTACTGTGTTGCAAATATTGCACAAATAAATGTTGTTAGAAAAGTTAACCACACAGTAAAACAGTATTATTCAGATGCATAGATCATAACATTGTGATATTTTAAATATTTGACAGAATGTATTATTTCTCAAAGTTAACTTTGAAATAAAATATAACTTTTCTGAACATAAATGGGCTTCTTTTCCACCTTAAACAGGAATAGCACCATTTGACTTGGAAAATGCATTATTTGACATTGTATTTTTCTGAAACAGAATTTTGAAACAGAAAATCAGTGTATACCTACGGGTATACATGCATCACGTATATTTACTGTTAATTATTGGTAATTTCAGGGATTCCACATGAATGTTATTAATTTGCCAGTGTACCATGTTATAATGCATAAAGTTAGTATCTGGCCACATATTCATACATGTTTTAAATTTATTTATATTTCAACCGGACATCTGTGTTTAATTTGGATTAAATTGGTATTGAAAACACAGTTGCATACATACGCACACAATTACTTCGCTCCTACTTTTTTAATTTGGCTCCTAAAAAATGTAGATAGGAGCCAGTTGGCCCCTAGACAAAAAAAATAACTTAGAGGGCTGCTATGGGCCCGCTACCGTCGCGTGCCGAGTGTAGGCGGAGAAACTGGACAAAGCGTAATCTGGGCCCGCCACATCGGATCCCCGTGGCCAACTTGTTATTCTAATAGGCATGTTGTGTGATTTTGTTTCACGAATACTACATTAATTAGTTATATTTCACGTGTAGTTTCTAAACTGGTTGACGTATATTGTATTACTTACTTGACAGGCATAGCAGATTTCCGATGTCAATAAACACTATTCCAGGTGTCCAGTGTTATTTGCGGCCAATTCCTCGCAGGAATTTCGTCGTGAAATTTACTCAACAAACGGTGGCGCCACCTCACGGTGTCTGTATTATCGCGTCAACGGCAAAACATCATCGCAGAGCTACTAGAGTACTGACCTCACGCGGACAGTTTGAAAAGATCTTTTAGCCAATGCGGTATACCTATAAATAGGGTATGAACATGTTTTTTGACGGATTATTGACAATCAATCAATCAATCAATCAATCTTTATTTCAGACAAAAAAGCATACATGTAATATGCACTATGTCCATAGTAAAAAAGTAAAAAAAGTAAAAAATAAAAAGTATATTATAGTGTATATATTGCACTAATCCACTTCCTGCGCAATACAGAGGTCGTATAAACATCACTGTGTATAATACTCTCAACAATGTTGTTCGTCGATGCAGATATTCTGCTCATAAGACTGTACATGCATTTTCTAAATCTAGTATTGCAACAGTCCGTGTCAGAACTAACAAACATTAGGCTAGCACTACGCCTCATAGATAGGCTGTGCATAATTCTAAATGCATTGTTATAGGAAACAATAAAGTGCTGCATAGCGGCTTTTCTATAATTAGCCCATAAGGAACATAAATACACATTACTACAATAGGATGTGAACAGTTTGTTCTTCACCTTTACTGAACAAAAGTGAAAATTCCTGAGTAGAATATTGCTTCTGCCGTACAAACTCCTTTCTTTGGATTTCATATCCGTTTCATCCGACAGATCATTACAGATTATATGGCCAAGATATTTGTATGCCTTCGTTGTATTCAGAACTGCATCACCAAGCTTAATAGCTACTTCAAAACCGGTTTGTCTTGTGTCAAAAAAAAAACATTAACTGCGACTTTACTCTGTTAAACAATATGTCGTTGTCACATCCATAATTGTATGATACATCTAGCAGTCTTTGCAACCCCTTAGCCGATGGAGCCAGTAGTACAATGTCATCAGCATACATGAGGTGATTAACAGTTGTATCACCACAATAGCATCCGATGGGTAGTTTCATCAGTAGCAAACTCAAATCATTCATGTATAAATTAAATAAGAAAGGAGATAGCATACCCCCTTGTTTAACTCCATTAGTCACAGAGAAGAAGTTGGAAAATACCGAACCCCATTTAACACACATAGCCTGATTACAGTACCACTGACATATCACTTTAATTAAATATTTAGACACTCCAAGCTTAAGTAGCTTCGTAAATAATGTTGTGTGATTCACCCTGTCAAATGCCTTGGAGGCATCAAGGAAGGCAACATACATGCATGACCCATGATTAGTGTAATATCGAAGGAGCTCCTTTAACACAAATACACACATTTCTGTCCCATGTTTGGGTTTGAACCCAAATTGGTTACTTGTAGTTCGTAGATGACTTTGCATCCGATTATACAGTATTTTTTCCACTATTTTTGTGAATACATTAGACAGACATATCGGTCTATAGTTATCTCTGTCGCTGACACGTTTATTTTTATCCTTAATAATGGAAACAATGACAGATTTTTGCATATTTCCCGGTACGTAACCGTGTGTAAGTATAGCCGACATCAATATAGCCAATAAAACTGACAGCTATCGATCTGCCCACTTCATGTGCTCGCTAGTAATGCCGTCTAAACCAGGTGACTTATTGTAAGATAAATCTTTGATAATTTCACTAACTTCATTAACAGTGACAAAAGGCGTGACCAGAAAAAAGGGTCATGAGTGATCAGTCCCATCGTCACCGGTGACGATGGGGACTGATCACTTGGGCAACTGAGAGCTACACCTAACAGCGTGATCGCGTGTGATTGTGACATAATTAAAATGTGCCGAGTCTCATCATATATTTTATTTGTTACACATTATAAAGAAGACAACTTGATTTCATTGGTTGGATATCGGATCAATATTATAATAAATATAACGGAAATGTTACCCCCATTCGATGTCACATTCTGCAACCCCACCCAATTGACTACATATTTATATCTGATCCAATACGATGCTGGGCATGTGAGTAGGGCATACGATGTGTGTGTGCTACCAACATGGTCACGAAAGTGTTTAAATTTGCCCCATCCCACCCAACATAAAAGTTTAAGCCCGAGCATTCGTAACCATGTGAATGAAGCACTTGAATATACGACGTAATGATCATCCAGTCATCCATCATTGGTAGGTCTAATTTAAGATATGTCAAGTCGAACCAAAGACAACACAATCCACATTTCGATGGTTTGGTCGAAGCCGTTGAAACGAGTGAGCATATATATATATATATTTATATATATATATATATATATATATATATATATATATATATATATCATAAAGGTGTCAGTTTGTTTAACGAAGGTGTATAAATATAGTACAAAAGGCCTAATATACATGCCGATGGCAACGGCAAACCTTGACGTACGGCAATTGTAAGCGGCATAAATAAAAATTGCTCTAATTGGAATTGTGAGAGCCTGGAACACATACGGCGGCAAACAGCTCGAATGCAAAACTGCTCGACGGCAAAAACGTCGAGAATCGAAACAAAGGCGATTTTCTATAAATTGCCGCTCGGCAAATTTACTTTTTGACCAATAAGCGCGCACGCATGCACACACGCACGCATGTTCGCACACACGCACATACACACGCACGCACGCACGCACGCACGCGCGCGCGTGCATACATACGTACATTTTATCGACGGTTATACAACGTCGCAAGGTGGGCAAGAGGGGGGGGGGGCGAGGTGCTAGTGAAATGGTGCGGGTAACCTCCTCCTTCAACAGCTAGATCGATGCTAAGGTGGTTGTGACGTATAAATGGTAGTCCAGTCGACCCCTCACCGTCAGTCGGAGTACGGACGAAGTGAACGAGGACGCGCGCAATAACGTCGGGAGCACCAAGTCGCGTCACTGGCGTCTTTGCGGTAACGAACAAACATTCACGCTCACATTTAACATGAGGAGGGGGGGGGCAGAACATTAATTATCTCTGAACCCCCCACGGGAAAAATTCCAGGGGGAAGTTGCCCCCCGATCCCGCGCCTATGGTATGTTTTATTTTAGTTTTATTTTATTATATATGCTATATGTATTCGCCGCACGCACACATAGACACCCGCGCACATTCACAAACACACACACACACACACACACACACACACACACACACACACACACACACACACACACACACACACACACACATACACACACACACACACATACACACAAACACGCACACGATAATGCACAATCAGACATACACGCACGCATGGGTACATACACGAACGCACTCTCATACAAAAACACACACAAGCACAAACAAAAACACGAATCACACAAACACACGCGCGAGCGCACACACACACACACGCGCGCGCGCGTTTGCGCGCATACACACAAGCAAGTAAACAACCAAACAAGATGTACAAAAACAGGCTCGTTCCCCATGCCATAATTCACCTAAACAAACTTTGAGTTAACAAACCACCATAAGCTAGCCGACCGTTAAAATATGTAAATTATGCATTAACTACTCTCACGTTTGTATTACTATCATAAACTTATTTTTGTATGCACTACGTTTAACTATGTTTACTAACAATACCTTGTATTCTCTTTATGCTCAGCAAGCAGAAGAAAGTTATCCGATGTATCTATTATTATTGGACAATAAATTCGTATTATGTTGTGTACAGTGATTCCGTCATTATCACCCTTGTGGTGCCACTGAGCCCCGCCTAAGTTGTCCGGATAGACATGCAGCTGTCAGCATGTGGCGTCACTTTGTTAAGCCTAAAGCTAGCATATGCAAGGAAACAGCATGCTGATGCGGGATGCAACAAAATAATTGCAACGAACCTTGGGCAAATTCGTGTACTCTACATTGCTTCAGTTCCCTCAGCTGTATGAATGAGTACCTGGCTATAGACAGTGGTGGATATTTGTGTACGAATAGTCTTCCCACATTAATTGCAACGTGACTAAATTCTTCCCAGAGAAGTCGAAATGGTGTTCGATTGAACAGGTCTGCCAGGGAGTAAAGTGTAAAGCGCTTTGAGCAGTCCTGAGGAATGGATGCTGCGCTATATAAGAACTTACCTTTCTACTTATTTTTTGTTCACCCGCAGAATTGTCTATTTTTTTATAATTTTACATTGATTAGATTGGCACGACTAAAACTATTCGTATGGATCTTGCGTAGCACACGCGCACACGCGCACACGCGCACACGCGCACACGCGCACACGCGCACACGCACACACGCACTCACGTGTTTCCAGCGCTCGGTGTTATGTATTGTGGAGTTTGCATGTTTAAGATACAGATTACTGTTTGGTGTAACATAGTTACAGGAAACTCAACGTTAACAGTTGGGTTAGTTTATCGAAGTCCAAACATAAGCATAGAAGAGAATGAAAAAATACAAAACGCTATAAGGGAAGTAAACAAACGGGACTGTATTATTATGGGGGATTTTAACAATCATTATCATTGTTCCATTTTAACAATGGAAATCTCTACAGAGTATGGGGAGAGAGGACCACAAGTTTTTAGTTTTAGTTCAAGATACATTCCTTTCTCAACATGTGCTAGAACCAACCAGGGGTGAGAATGTGTTAGACATAGTTTTGTCCTCACAGAATGAATTAGTTGACAATGTCAAGATATGTGAGCCACTGGGGAGTAGCGATCACAACCAGATACATTTTACCATCAAAGTAAAATCAGAAAGGAATAGTAAAAAGCAGTATAGGAGAAATTTCCACAAAGGAAGGTATAAGGACATGAGGAAATATTTAGCAAAGATAGACTGGAATAAGACACTGATAAATAAGACGGCAACAGAATGCTGGAATATATTAAAGAGTGAAATTAAGTGCATAGTCGATAAATTTGAACCCTTCAAAAAACAAGGAAAACGGTCCAAAAAGAAACACTTATCGAAAGAAGCCATTAGAAAAATTAAGTATAAACAAATGATGTGGAAGTCATATAGATGTACTGGAAATGATGAAGACTACAACAGTTATAAACAAATACTTAACCAAGCTACAGCTGAAATTAGAAATTCAAAGAGAAGCTATGAACAACAATTAGCTAGTAATATAAAACATGGCAGCAAGAGTTTTTATGCGTATGTTCGAAGCAAACAGAATGTTAAAGATAAGGTCGGTCCTCTAGAAAATAGTGCTGAAAATATAATATCAGAGGGATTCTTAATGGCAGAAGACCTGAATGAGTACTTTAGTTATGTGTTTACCAGGGAAGATATTAGTTCACTGCCAATGCCAGAGGCTAAGTTCAAGGGGGCAGATTCAGATTATTTAGGACAATTAATTGTAACCCCGGAAATGGTAGCTAAGAAAATAAGGGCTATGAAGGATAATAAATCACCTGGAGTGGATGGTATTCCACCCAAACTACTATTGGAAATTGTAGAACAAATTAGCATACCGCTTGCAACAGTTTTCAACTTGTCATTAGAAGAGGGAGTGGTTCCTTTAGAATGGAAAGAAGCAAACATTATACCGCTATTCAAAAAAGGTTCGAGAAACAAGTCAGAGAACTATAGACCAGTGAGTTTAACATCAGTGATTTGTAAATTATTAGAAAGACTAATTAAAGATCACATGGTGGATTTTCTTGTTAAACAAAACTTGATAAACCCATCTCAACATGGTTTTTTTAAAGCGAGGTCATGTTTAACAAATATGTTATGTTTTTTGGAAGACAACACTAAGTGGGTAGATGAGGGATCACCAGTAGATATCGTCTACTTAGATTTTCAAAAAGCTTTCGACAAAGTAGCACATCAAAGATTACTGCTTAAACTAAAGGCCCATGGCATAGGAAATTGCATAATAAACTGGATAGAACAATGGCTGATTGACAGAAGACAACGTGTAGTAGTTGATGGGGAGGCTTCAAACTGGAAATCGGTATTGAGTGGGGTACCACAGGGATCAGTATTAGGTCCTATATTATTCTTAATATATATCAACGATTTGGATGATGAAATAACAAGCAAGGTGTTGAAATTTGCGGATGATACAAAGGTGTTTAGAAGGATTAAAATTGATGGAGATAGACAGCATTTACAAGATGATCTTGACAGGTTGATCAAATGGTCTGAAAAGTGGCAAATGCTGTTAAATTTTGGGAAATGTAAATGCCTCCACACAGGACATTGGAACGAAGAAGTAGAATATACAATGGGGGGTACTGTACTAAGTACTACTGTAAAAGAAAAGAACTTAGGGTTAACCATTAGTGCTGATATGAAGGTTTCAGAGCAGTGCGGAATTGCAGCTTCAAAGGGAAATCAAATCCTTGGATTAATTAGGCGAAACATAACGTATAAGGAAAAAGAGCTAATAATACCGCTGTACAAAACAATAGTTAGGCCTCATTTAGAATATTGTATTCAAGCGTGGAGGCCATATCGCAGGAAGGACATAGATATGCTAGAAAGAGTGCAGATGAGAGCAACTAAAATGATACCAAATCTGAGGGATCTTAGTTACGAAATACGCCTAAAAAAATGCGGTTTAACAACACTAGAGACCAGGAGATTGAGAGGAGATCAGATAGAATTGTTTAAAATATTGAAGGGTTATGAAAATATTGATAGAAATATGTTTTTCTCAGTTAAGAAAGATAAAAGGACTAGAGGACATGAACTTGCATTAGCAAAGGAGCAGAGTAGATTGGATATAAGAAAGTTTTCATTTTCACAAAAGACTTTAAAAGAATGGAACAGATTACCTGCTGATTGTGTGGGTGCTAGTAGCGTGAATATGTTTACAAATAAAATCGACACATACCTCAGACGGGCGGGATACACATAGATAAAAGGGTCGGACTCTCGATAAGCCAAAGGGCTTCCTTGTCCACCTGCCACCTAGAGTTAATTCTCTGGGTGGCAATCTTGTTAAATCTTGTTAAATCATTACGATTAGTAATCAACTACACGGGTTGGCGATATACCAGAATGCCTCTGGTGTGCATTGAAGAAACGTTACAAAACACGGACGGACATTTACAGCTAATAACGTCTACTGGGTGGATAATCACAAATTCAACTTAACAACAGGTTTGATAGCTCGTGATGAACGCCTAATAGCAGCTGGCGACTGAATGACAGTCGGTGTTGGTGACCCTAACACGTTAGGTGTCTTAGCATTGGGTGCTTTTTCTGTTTGTGCTCCATGACCTACTGGATCGACCGGATCGACTGGATCGACCACCACAGGCTCTGTCTCGGATGTCACGACAATGGGAAGTGCAGTCGCGACATCGCTCTAACCTTCAGGTGTAGCTGGGTGGTCATCATTCGCGACCATGTGGTCCACATGAACGGATAGCCCCCTGTTTCCTGGCAGTCTGACCAAATATTGTTAGTGGCCCTAAAACTCTGACCACCGTTCCAGTGTCCACTTCTCCATTCCTCATGTCATGTTTCTGACTCTCACTCTCTAGTAGACGTCGAACTTGCGAAGGCGTGAATGAGCTCCAACATGCTGTTGTTTCTGCTTTAATTGCCAATCTTGCACTACTGCTTCGAGACTGAGTTTCGACATCGCAAGTCTGGTGCGTGGCGCTCGGTTCAGGAACAACTCTAACGGCGTTTTATCGTAAGTGAATGCGGTGTGTTTCGGTATGTCCGACAGACGTTGCTGCAATGGTAGCTGGCTGTTTGATTTTGCAAGCATCTTCTTGAATGTCTGGACATTCCTCTCTGCGAGGCCGTTCGTCGCCGGATGGTAATCTGGACACAGTATATGCTTGAGGCCATTCAACCCCAAGAAACGACCAAATTCCTCTCAAGCGAACCGAGGTCTGTTGTCTCGCGTAGTAACCCAAATGCTGCGAACATACTTCTCAGTTGCACTATCGTCTTGCTTGCAGTAGTGGGAGACACTGAGACCATGCACTTCCAGCCACTTTGAATTACTATCCACCCCGACAAGGAAGTTCTGTCCGTCTTTTTCTGCAAAATTCACATGGATACGTTCCCATGGTCCCGTAGCCCAAGGCCATGGCACCAGTGGTGCTATACCTTCGGCGTGCTCGCTACATGGCTGCATTCCCGACAGTTTGGGACACAGTCCTCGATATCCGCGTCAAGGCCAGGCCACCAGACGAAGCTTCTAGCGATCGACTTCATTCTGACCATGCCCCGATGTGTCACACGCAGATCTCATAGTATATGTTATCTGAACATTGCTGGAATGTCTTTAAGAAGCTTTTCAAAATGCTCAGTATCGAGGCCAACCTCAACGATCCTGTTAACGCAGCATTTCACAAACTTCTGTAACGGAGACATCTGAAAGCACCATTAACACGTTTTTTAAAGAACAAAACATTCCCTCTGCCGTTTTAATCTTAAGTGCCAGTTTTAAGTAAACTGTTTACAGCAAAACATGTACACATGCACGGACATGCTTACATAGGCACGTACATGCACGCACAGGCACGCATCACGCAGACACGCGCAGAAATGAATCGATTGCCCAGGCCGGTGTGTTACCGATCCTTCGTGAATAGCTCGTTTGATGGCTTGTGTCTGTAAACAAAGCCATTTGTTACGGAGAAGGGGGGTCACAGTCTGTTGTAATTCATGGATATACATAATTATTTGTAATGTTCCAAATGCTAACAATGTCGTTTTCCTGCAGTACGTGCATAGTTGCCTATATAATAATAATACACCAACTGAACCCATGACCCATTGGATATGCGATCACTTCACATATTTAGGAGTTAGTAATAATTAAGCGATATTTCTCATAAAGTTGATATTTATAATTCTAGTACATTTGTTTTCTATGTGATCATCTTCTCCACTTATCTGACTACGTTTGTACTAAAATTCAGCGTATTCCTAATAACATCACTGTATCTACGGGGTGTCTCAGAACACCACCCGATTTTTGACACGCTAAAAACGTGCGAAGGTACGAGACATTGCAGTGGCACGGCGAACGATCCCTTCATCCCCCGTGTAGTTCCACTCGAATTTTTGTTGTTAGATCTTGTTCTCAATCGAAGTTGACGTTTGTATGGACCGAGCGTGGTGAGACATGTCTTTCTCTGTTACGCCTCTTTCGTTTTGTTGATTGATCTCCTTTCAGTATAGGTGATACACTCTCTACGAGGTTTATTATCATGGTTTAGTGATACAGCTGTACATGCAACTTAACAATATACTTATACATTACACTACTTGATAATATATGACGTATCCATAAAGTTCATATTTATATAATATAAAAGTAAATTATTAATATTTCTGTTTTGCTTACGAGTTGTAGTATTATTCTTACTATTATATAACTAGGTAATATCTAGTAGTAGGCATCCTGCAGTCTCGTAAGACTATGGATCTGTGCCCTGGTGTCGAAGATCAGTTGTTGGCTGCGTCTGTTGTGGCTGTAGAGGCCAATTCTTGAGTGGCAGTCTTTATTGCATATGCTGCACTTGAAGGTGCTCTCGGCTCTGTTCTCAGCAGCCTGGGTGTTTTTTTTTCTGCGGTTGCGTTTTTCTTCTGCTAGCATGCGGAGAGTATCCTTTCCTCTTTCGAGACCCCTGTGTAGTTTCTGCCTCCATGTGGATCGATCTCCAGCAAGATTTTCCCAGTTGTCAACATATATGTCTAGTGCCTTCAAGTCTCGCATGCATACGTCCTTGAAGCGCAGATGGGGACGTCGTGCAGCTTTCTTACCAGTGGCCAGCTCACCGTAGAGGATGTCTTTTGGAAGTCTCCCATCTTCCATCCGATGAACATGGCCGAGCCAGCGGGGAAGGAGTTGGCTGAGCATGATCACCAAGCTTATTGACTTGGCACGTGAGAGAACCTCTGTTTTGGGGACTCGGTCCTTCCAGGAGATCCCGAGGATGCGCCGTAAGCAGCGAATGTGAAATGAGTTCAGTCGATTCTCCTGAGTGGAGTACAACGACTCACTACCGTACAGAAGTGTACTCAGAAGGCAAGCGTTGTACACTGTCACCTTTGTATGCTTTGTCAGCATTTTGTTATTCCACACTCTCCTTGCAAGCCGGGCAAGTGTTGAAGCCGCTCGCCCAATCCTTCTGCTGATTTCTGCTTTTAAGGAGAGGTTGTCAGCAACGGTGGACCCGAGGTAGGTGAAGAGGTGGACGACCTCTAGCTCATACTTGTTTATGGTGATGTCTGGCGGAGTGATCACATCCTGCCTCATGATGTTAGTCTTTCTCAAGCTGACTGTCAGTCCGAAATCCATGCATGCGTTTGCAAAGCGGTTCATGAGGTTTTGTAGCTCGTCCTCAGTATGCGTGATGACTACTGCATTGTCCGCAAACGGAAAGTCTCTGACGTGGGCCAGGCGCATCTTGGTCTTCGCCTTTAGGCGAGACAAGTTGAATAATTTTCCGTCAGATCTCGTGTGCATGTACACTCCCTCTGTCGAAGAACCAAAGGCGTGCTTCAACATAAGGGCAAAGAATATCCCAAAGACGGTTGGGACGAGGACGCATCCCTGTTTGACGCCACTGATAACGTTAAAAGTCTCAGAAGTAGAACCGTCATACAGGATTGTACCTCTCATATCATCGTTGAATGAATTGATTACGCTGCAGAGTTTTGGGGGGCATCCTATCTTCGGTAGGATCTTGAACAGATCATCCCTGCTCACAAGGTCGAAGGCTTTGGTAAGATCGATGAAAGCAATGTACAGCGGCTTCTTCTGTTCCCTGCATTTCTCATATAACTGTCAAAGCGAAAATATCATGTCACTAGTTGATCTATTTGCTCTGAAGCCACACTGAAATTCTGGGTAGAATCTGTCAGCGAGTATGTGTAGTCTGTTCAGGATGACACAATCAAATAACTTGCCAACTAAGCCCAGGAGTGAGATGCCTCTGTAATAGTTACAATAACTCATGTCTCCTTTGTTTTTGTATAGCGTGACGATGTTGGCGTCCCTCATGTCTTGCGGCATGGCCCCTTCACTCCAGCACTGACAAAGATGTACGTGTAGGGGTTTGAGTAGGGTGCTCTTGCCGCACTTGATGATTTCGGGTGGAATTCAATCGCCTTTAGGTGCTTTTCTACTGGAGATGTTGTCAATAGCCTTGCTGAATTCGTCGATGGTTGGTTCCTCGTCCAGCTGCATTAGAATGGGTAGACATTCTATGCCACCCATGGCTGAGCTGGTGACAGCATTCTCTCAGTACCCTACCCACCTCTCCATTAGCTTTTTCCTGTCATGGATCTGCTCCCCTGTGGAAGACCTCAGGGGAGTTGTCTTGCTCTGAGTATGGCCTACGGCTTTCATTATGCCGCCATACGTGGCCCCAGTGTTGCCTGTATCAGCTGACCCTTGGATGTCCTTGCATATCTGGTGCCAGGATTCGTTCGCACAGCGCCTAGCAGTCTGCTGGACTTTGCTTCTGGCTGTTCGGAGTACCTGGAGGGTTGCTTGGCTGGGTGAGCGCTTGTGTTATTCAAGGGCTGCGCGCTTGGCCTCGATAACTGGAGTCATGACACTGCAGTTAACCACGAACCAATCATTTGTCTTCCTTGACTTCTTCTTTCCAAAGACTGCTGATGACAGTGCTTTGATCGGGGGTGTCTCCAAGATGTATTGTGTTGGGGCTTCGTCTGAAAGAACGAGTTGGTGATGAAGAGGTCGAAGTAGGAGCACAACTAAAGAAGTCGCTGTCCATACTAATTTATCTTGCCGACTCCGTGATGTACCAGCAGGCTGGCCAGGCGACATGATCGCCTCCCAACCTTGCGTTGAAGTCACCCAACAAAAGCAGGTGTTCCTGTGGCGGTATCTTGCTGATGGTGAATTCCAGGTTTCCATAAAACTCATCTTTGGCTTCTGATGTTGAGTACATGGTTAGCGCATACACACTGATTATGTTGACAGGGCCATCAGACCTTTGAAGACGGAGCGAGAGGAGTATTTCAGATCCGTTTCCGTCAGGCTCTATCATCCCTAGCAGTTCGTTCTTGACTGCAAAGCCTACGCCGTGCTCTCTTGTATCGTCGAGTCCCTTGCCTTGCCAATAGAACGTGTGGTCCTTTTCTCTCAAAGACCCTGATTCGGCCAGGCGTGTTACTTGGAGTGTGGCGATGTCGACATCAAACCTTTTGAGCTCGTTGTTAATGACTGCAGTCTTTCGGGCGTCACTGATGTCATGTAGGTCCTGTGAGATGGCTTCATAGACGATTTCCTTTTCCGGTTCCGGTCCGTTTTCCTTTTCATTGTCTGTTTTGTACTCTGTCTTGTGTTGCTTGGCGCAGGGATTTCAGTCCACTCTTCAGGCTACAAAACCCTAAGCCCCGTGCAACCAGTGAGGCAGGTGAACTGTGGCGAGACAACACCTTGCTGGCTTGGAGCTGCCCAGCTTGAGGCGGGCGGTAGCTATCCAGTGAGATCTGTAGATCTCTCCCACCGTCGGAAGCAACCCCTGGCGCCACACTCCACGCCAATCGAGCAGGAGGCTTATAACCGGTAAACTGCTGCTTCCCGTGTTTTATCTACACCGTGAGGTGAAGCTGGAGTGTCCTCTCCAAGGCACAAGTCTGGGCAAGTTGATATGGAGGGCCAGTTTTTGCCCATGCAGCAAGTCCCCCTCTCCACGTCACTGGTGTATCCAAAGGAACAGCCAGAGCTGATACAGTTTGGCACCAGTGCCGTCGCAGGAGCTACCAAAAGGAAGTTGAACACATCATCGGACTGCCTTCGGGTCTCCCACTCCGGATTTGTTGTCAGGATTGTCTAACTTAGCCTTTCCCATGCATGTGAAGGTATAGCCGCAAGGCAGCGAAGGTTTGGAACAAGAGTTTACCTTCTCCTAGACATGCGACCTGTCAAGGTTAACGAGCCCCATCTGCCCGAAGCGTCTGATTTTAACTTTTAAGGCGCCAGATATCCGCCTCTGCCCCTTCTTCTGTCAGTAAAGAACAATTCCGTCATGTGAAGGCCAGGAGCTGGACTGGGCTGTCAGAGGCTTTACGAGACGCACACCGTTGAGGCACTTAATAGTTAGTGAGAGCTTATCCTCACACCAATCCCGCTTAATAGTATTGGAATCAGTAATATGTCATTACTCTATATATGTAAACTAATGTAATACCATAATACATTACAAATAGAGGTGTGCGTATTGTACCAAGGAACCATAGCGAACCCCTGTTAGCATAGCGGACAACTTAGTACCGCGTTTATGACCCTATTGGCCAGCCATAATACGCCGTGTGGCGTCGTTGATGTGGTACGTGTATGGCAGACCGATAGGGCCATACACGCGGTACTAAGTATATATTATCGTAGGCGCGGAAACAGGGGGAAGGAGCAGCTGTCCCACCTGGAATGTCCCACCCCGAGTCAATATCAGCCTAAATGTGGGTTTTTGGCGAGATTCAAGGGATGCAATTGGAGGTTTGTGGTGAGCTTCGATAATGTTGAACGTCGCCATATAAAATATTCAACATTCAATCTAACCCCCCCTTCTTCTGATGTCATCAGTCGAGAGCTGAGACAGCGGAGAAACTGAAATTACGGCAGTGCGGCGGCGAAAACATTCCAACAGCACTCCCTCCCCGTCTTCCGACGTAATGATCCGATAGCGGAGCGGAGTGGTGCTGAAGCTCCGCTCCTCTAATATTAATTTCGTTCCCGCGCCAGTACATATTATTACTGTATTAATTAATTACGATACACTAAAGCTGAATCACCTGCTAACATCCTGCACAATGCAAATTATCGGCCTGCCATATTATGGCGTATATTATCATAGGCGCGGAAGAAGTAGCGACTAGAATTACCACTGACTCCATGACGGTGCACGTCAACGACACGCAGTGAGTGTTTGGTTACCGGAGAACGATAGCTGTCGACACAGAAAACGCCGGTGAAAACTCCTGCATGAATTGGCAAGAGGCTAATGTAGACAAGGAATGGCGGCGCTTCAAACAGCACTGCGAGTTTACGATCAATGGCCCGCTTGCAACGAAACCTGAAGGTCAGAAGGTAAAATACCTCATGACGTACATCGCCGTCAAAGGACGCGAGATATACGAGACCTTTACTTGGATGCCAGCGACGGGTGACGATCCGGCAGAAAACGCCACTCTGCAAGGCGTGTACAACAAATATACGTAGTATGTCGCACCGATGACAAACCAAATCCGCGCAACTGTTACTTTCAACCGACGTAAACAAGATCCAGGTGAAAAGTTTGACAACTTTGTCACGGATCTCCGAATTCTTGTGAAAGACTGTGGCTATGCTGAAGACGACCGCATGCTCAGAGATGCAATTATTCTGAGATCATCGCAAGCCGCGGTCTGAGTGAAATGTCTAGAGAAAGGATACAAACTGACTCTAAACATGGCCATGAATATTGGCCAGAACTACGAGACGTCCCAGGAAATTATGCGCGCAATAAACGTCGATGAAGACCCCACAATTCATGCCGTGAACATTGAAGGTCGGGGATAACCGAGGATACCTGGACGTTCGAGGAACTGATCACAGTCCAGATTCCGCAAAGACCATGCTAAACAGAAAGCGCGATACCAGGCTCAACGGAAATGTCAGAAATGCGGGTACAACATATCGCACGAACGTTGTCCCGCTAAGGACAGCAAGTGCCACTACTGTCATAAGACGGGACATTTTGCGTCGATGTGCCGCAACAAGGCGAGCGCCCACATAGTTGAGGACATGTGTGGCTTTGAGCAATCAGATGATGACGGCGACGCACACCTGATCAATACCATCACCGATACAGACGGCGACTGGTGGGAAAGCACAGGTGTAAACGGAACACACATCCAAATGCAGATAGTCACCGGCGCTACGAAATCTCTGATGCCGTACAACGTGTACAGAGATATGCACTGCAATCACCCAATCATAAAGACCGCTTGCAAGTTCAAATGGTACACTCGTCACCCAATTAAGGTAGAAGGTTGTGTCACACTCCCAACTCGGTACACAACAATTGCGTTAAGGTACAGTACTACATCGTACATATATACCAGAAACCATTGTTATCAGAGCATTTCTGTCGAAATTAATCCCAAACATGAGTACAGTGGACGCTCCACTTCGGGATGTGATGAAACGAGACGTCGATTTTTATTGAGGCAAACCACAACAGAGAAGCTTCGAAGAGCTGAAGTAACTTTGTTGCAGTGCGCCGGTGTTGGCGTATTACGATGTGACAAAAGATTTCACAATACAGTGTGATGCGAGTAGCAACGGACTAGGAGGAGTCATCCTACAAGACGGTCGTCCAGTAGCCTACACAGCGAGAGCGCTCACACCAACCCAACAGAGATGAGGAATGCTCAACTGGAAAAGGAAATGTTAGCTATCGTGCATAGCTACAAGAAATACCATTACCACATCTTTGGAAAAAACTACAACGGTTGAGAGCAATCACAAACCACTTCAGGCTATATGCGCAAAGCCACTGCTACCAGCGCCCATGAGGTTACAAGCAATGTTGCTAAGACTGCAACAGTACGGCATGAACGTGACGTACAAGTCAACTAAGGAAATCCCTATGGGAGATGCACTGAGTCGTGCCCACCTGCCCGATGCAGTACCTGATATTGAGCCTGTCATGGTCAACATGATCAACTTCATCGCCGTAATACACGATACAAGCAGTTCCAGGAATGCACAACCAATTACCTGAACGAACTACACGCTATGATCCTCAAGGGCTGGCCAGATACATAGCAGGAAACACCGCACACAATCAGAATGTACTGGACAATATGTGACGAACTCTCCGTATCTGACGGTGTAGTGTACAAAGGTATCATAATCGTGGTGCCGCCATGCATGAGGCCAAACATGCTTGCACAAATACATGAGTCGCGCATGGGCATAACGGAATGCAAGCAACGAGCACGGGAAGCACTATACAGGCCAGGGATGACGCAACAAATCAAAATCTCGAGAGTGATTGCGCTGCGTGTAATACGAACTAGAATAAGCAACGAACCGAAACCCTCAGGCTAACGAAAACACCCGATCTGCCTTGGATTGAGGTAGCTGCGGATATTTTCGAGTGGGAACGAAATAACTAGTTGGTCACTGTGGATTACTATTCTAAGTACATGGATGTCGACAAACTCGAGAATTTGAGCAGCGCAACAACGCTTGATGCCCTCAAGTCACAAATGAGTCGACACGGTATTGCAGAAAAATTGAGATGTGACAATGCGACTCAGTTCTCGTCTCGCGAATATGCGCTATTCTGCAAAGACTGCCAGATCGAACATTGCACGTCATCGCCTGCCTTCTCACAGTCGAACGGGGAGGCAGAAAGATCGGTACAGATTGTGAAACGACTTTGGCGAAAGTGTACAGTCAAACACTTGGCCTTGCTAGATTACGCATTACGCCGCTAGAAAGCTGTAATGTGTCACCAGCCTAGCTGTGCACGAGTCGCAGGCTAGAAACAAATTGCCGATCGCCAGAGAGCTTCTAAAGCTAACTGCCTACGACGTGACAAAAGTAAGACGTACACAGCCTGAACCGGGACAAAGAGAACCAGCGTTACTATCACGACCGGAAAGTCGACGGGGATCTCCCTGTACATCTGCCAGGAAATCCAATGAGGTTGGCTCCATTTCCGAGCTCCAAGAAATAGCTACACGCCAAAGTTGTAAGCCAATATCAAGCTCCTCGATCGCATGTCGTTGAATGGAACGGGAAAAAGCACAGACGCAAAAGAAGACACCTGCCACTGTCAACGTTCGGAGCGGAACGGGTATACCCCAGAGTCAGGCCAGAAATATGCCGTGAGCGAGCCTGATCAACAAATGCTAATCTGGGAGTTACTCAAACAGCAGCAGCCCTGAAGAATCACAAGCCGCGTCTAGCGTTCGCAGTGCGCCCGTTACTTACCCGTCGCCCCCCACCGGAATTGTGATCCGTAGTGGTTGTGTGAGCAAGCCAACAAGACGCATGGACTTGTGAACTATGGCCAGGTTAACCGAAGGGCAAACGTCGTGACTGAGACGTTCCAGTCCCACCAGGATAGAATAATCCCTGAGTGACCCGTAGTTGTTTAGTTCAAGACGGCAGATAGTCTACCCTACAGTCTATTTAACTTTAGATGTGTTTTAGTAGTAGTTCGCGCACGAAGAGTTGTTCGCAAGAAGAAGTTGAATTTTACATCTTAGTTTCGAGGAAGCACATGATACCAAAGACACTGATAGTTTAATAATTTCAGTAATTTGAGCTTTAATTAGAAGTGTGAATAATTGACAGAAAATGGAAGCAGACGTGGACCTTTATAAATACGTACTTACTTGGTAAATTGTACAATTGCATAAGTACACGTTCACATTTATTAACTATTTATGAATTAAAAGATCATACATTTTGTTTTAGCAGTACAGTTAACATGTCTTTGAAAGAAAGGGAGGTGTAGTGTTCAGGCTTGCTCTAACTGCGCATGCACGCGATTAGCGGCAAGCCGTCAATAAACGTATATAGTTACCACACTGTCGTTACATAGTCGAGTCACGATATGTTACAATCACGCCACATTGTGTGTGTTCGGCTTATGTCAGCGAACTGAGAATTAACCAACTAATGACCACTTAGGCCAACGGTGCCATTTCCAGTGAAAACGGTGCGGTTATTCACGTCTAGCTGTTTGTTCCTGGCGGTAACTCAATTACAGCTGTTGATTTGTTGAATGCGGCAATATTGTCAGACACACGGTCCAATACACAAGTGTATATATTACAGCGGGGCCAGCAGGCACGAATAAACAGTCAGTGCAAAGGTGGCTCACTTCAAGACGTACGTGACATCACAATTTCAATTTGCCAACACCAATTACGAGAACCAGGGAGCAATGTCTGGTTTGTTAAAATAGTGTGCTATCGACGTATAAGGGTCTACTATCTCACTTCACTCATGTCGGTCACTCGGGTCGAACTCTCTTTCCAAACTCTAGTCTTCTTCATGTCCCCACGCTGTCCTGTGTTGTTCTTCCATGTGTTTGCTGCAACGGGATGGTCTTGGATGCAATCATTATTTAATATTTATGTCTACAACAGTGTCCAGCAAATCTCACCCTTATTTCTTGGATCTTCTGAGTAATTCCGTTTGTATCTTTATACAAGTGACACGTGTTTTCCCCGTTAATGTTGAATATGGATTGCAACATACTTGTAAAACACCCATCTAGTTGTGTTCTGGGTGTCTTTGTTAGTGTCCAAGACTCGCATCCGTGCAGCAGCAGAGACTCCACCGTTACAATGAACCGCTGTTGCTTGATCTTGCATGAAAGTATAGGCCTAGATTTCAAAACAAGTATTCTTAGTTCGTTTTCATGTTATTGCCTTCCTGATCTGGATATATTTAGTTGCAAAGATGGCTCAAGTGCCCGACGTACTTAATATATTTGACCTTCTCCTAATACTATCGTACTATGCAATACTATCATGTGCAATTTAAAATCCTGATGCACACATATAAATCCCTACATGGACAGGTTCCATGATGTATATCGGACGTGCTGAATGTGTACAAATCAAGAAGAACGCAGCGATCCATGGATTCAGTGACATTTGAAGTTCCAAGGGCTAGAACAATTACTTACGGAGACTGAAAATGTCAGTGTTCAGCAGCCAAGTTGTGGAATGCGCTACTGGCTCACATTCGTGAAGCAAAAACATTGAACACTCTCAAGAAGCTGCTAAAACACATTTGTTCCTGGCCCATTTTTGTGCTTAACTATTTCTAGTCAGTTTTTATTACATTTTAAAACATTTTATCATGCTATCTTTTTTATGCTTTGTTTTTACTGTCCATGATTATTCTATTGATTGTGTACAGCGCTTTTGAGCAGGCTTTTATGTATGAAAAGAGCGCTATATCAATTCGGTATAATAATTGTTCCTCCTCTGGTCACAATGTCAATGTTTTCGGGGAGGCTGTATGCCATTAATTCAGGGAATAGAAGGGGTCTTGTGCGTGTGTGCGTGCGTGTGTGTGCGTGTATGCGTGCGTGCGTGTGTGAGCGCGGGTGTGCGTTTGTGTGTGGGTGTTTGACAAAGTTGATGCGCAAAGATTATGCATGGAGAGCCTAGATCTATAACAACAACTATGATTGTTTGTAGGCGTCTGTGTCGTGCTGGAATGAACTTTCTTACGTTTCATCCCAGTTCAGCAGATCTGAGACGGCTGTCCGTGGACTGCTAGTAGCAGTGGTGTCATATGTTCTAACTACAAGCATTTTATTCTAGTCTTGATTAAGCAAGCCCCGTGATGACGTGATCTGCCAAGAAAATCGATGCTTGCCAAGAAAATCGATGCTTTCGCCATGAAGAGCCTCCGACGCCTCGCCAACATAAAGTGGGTCAATATCAGCAATAACACGATCAAGGAACGTACCGGTCAGAAGCATGCACCAATACTCATCACCCAGCGACGCCTTCGATGGTTCGGCCACCTGCAATGTAGGGCACCAAACTACCCTGCCGCTCTATTATACCAATTCCACCCACAGCACACCGGCTAGAAACGGCGCCGTGGGCACGATTTGGCACGTTAAGCACGATTTGGATGGCCTGGGCCTCACGCTTGAGGTGGCCAAGCAGCTGACCGTTGACCGCCTCACCTGGAAGGCGATGATAAAGGATGTGGTGTGACCTCTACGCCTGGATATCCGGCAAGAACCCTAAGTCAAGTAAGTCAAGTGATGTGGCGCCAGTATTTGTCGTACAAAGAACAAAACTGCATCCAGAGACGTCTTGATGTTGCAGTGAAGGAGGTGGGGTTGGTAGGTGTATAATTGAAAGTGTTTTGTGAGCCTCAATTAGTTCTTTGTGAACTTCACGGGGATATAATCAGACATTTTTGTGAGTCTTATGGTTTAACTTGAGGTGCAGTTGAGGGTTTCTCGATCTGAGCCGAATCAAATGTTGAAATCGCAGAAATTGTGTTGCTGCTGCACCGCCTAACTTCAGCTTCTCCACTGCCTCTGCTCGACTGGTGACATCGGACGACTGGGGGGAGAAGGGGAGTATGGGGGGGGGATGTTGTTGAAAATGTTTCGTCACTGCGCAGCCGCAATTTCACCGTCTTCTCGCTGTCTCTTGCGCTGCCTCCTATCTCGTCTCAACAGATGGAATGGGAAGACGGGCGGTCTGTTAAAATGTGTTTGCTGCTGTGTCATGTCGCTGTATCTTCACTTAAACTTTTCTTCAGTTTCTCCGCTTGCTTAACTGACACAACTGTGACGTCAGAAGATGGGGGTTGTTATTGACAGTTATTTACCGCCGCGTCCGCATAACTTCTGCATTCCCATTTGTGGTTAATCTAGTTATGTGTGTAGCTTGATATCAATCTAGCCTTCGTGAAGATTTGTAACATGCAAAACATCTGTTTGGGGTAAGACCACATTAAGGATCCGTCCGCCGACAAAAGTGCACTACAAATTCCGTTTTGCTGTGATATGCATAATTTTTGTTTCGAACACTTTGATATGGGACATGTTTGTCTCGTGAGTACTGAATGTACTGCTGCTTTAGACAAGATAAAACATCAAATGGGGATGAGTTTTCACACCTACAACTTACGTAATATGTTCTTGTAACTTATGTGACGGAGATAAAACGGTAACATGCATTCCCATTTGTGATTATTCTAGTTATGTGTGTAGCTTGATATGAATCTAACCTTCGTGAAGATTTGTAACATGCAAAACATATATTTGTGGTAAGACCACATTAATCATCCGTCCGCCGAAAAAAGTGCACTACAAATACCGTTTTGCTGTGATATGCATACATTTTTTTCGAACACTTTGACATGGGACATGTTTGTCTCGTGAGTACTGAATGTACTGCTGGTTTAGACAAGATAAAACATCAAATGGGGATGAGTTTTCACACCTATAACTTACGTAATATGTTCTTGTAACTTACGTGACGGAGATAAAACGGTAACATGCATTCCCATTTGTGGTTAACCTAGTTATGTGTGTAGCTTGATATCAGTCTAGCCTTCGTGAAGATTTGTAACATTCAGAACATCTATTTGGGGTAAGACAACATTCATGATCCGTCCGCCGAAAAAATGCACTTAAAATACCGTTTTCTGTGATAAGCATCAATTTTGTTCGAACACTTTGACATGGGACATGTTTGTCTCGTGAGTACTGAATGTACTGCAGCATTAGACAAGATAGAACATCAAATGGGGATGAGTTTTCACACATATAACTTACGTAATATGTTCTTGTAACTTACGTGAAGGAGATAAAACGGTAACATGCATTCCCATTTGTGGTTAATCTACTTATGTGTGTAGCTTGATATCAGTCTAGCCTTCGTGAAGATTTGTAACATGCAGAACATCTATTTGGGGTAAGACCACATTCAGGGTCCGTCCGCTGAAAAAGTGCACTTAAAATACCGTTTTGCTTTGATATGCATACATTTTTTTTCGAACACTTTGATATGGGACATGTTTGTCTCGTGAGTACTGAATGTACTGCTGCTTTAGACAAGATAAAACATCAAATGGGGATGAGTTTTCACACCTATAACTTACGTAATATGTTCTTGTAACTTACGTGACGGAGATAAAACGGTAACATGCATTCCCATTTGTGGTTAATCTAGTAATGTGTGTAGCTTGATATCAGTCTAGCCTTCGTGAAGATTTTTAATATGCAAAACATCTATTTGGGATAAGACCACATTAAGGATCCGTCCGCCGAAAAAAGTGCACTACAAATACCGTTTTGCTGTGATATGCATAATTTTTTTAGAACACTTTGACATGGGACATGTTTGTCTCGTGAGTACTGAATGTACTGCTGCTTTAGACAAGATAAAACATCAAATGGGGATGAGTTTTCACACCTATAATTTACGTAATATGTTCTTGTAACTTACGTGACGGAGATAAAACGGTAACACGCATTCCCATTTGTAGTTAATCTAGTTATGTTGCGTCATCCCTGGCCTGTATAGTGCTTCCCGTGCTAGTTGCTTGCATTTCGTTATGCCCATGCGCGACTCATGTATTTGTGCAAGCATGTTTGGCCTCATGCATGGCGGCACCACGATTATCATACCTTTGTACACTACACCTTCATATACGGAGAGTTCGTCACGTATTGTCCAGTACATTCTGATTGTGTGCGATGTTTCCTGCTTTGTGTATCTGGCCAGCCCTTGAGGATCATAGCGTGTAGCTCCTACAGTTCATTGGCTGTACATTCCTGGAACTGCTTATATCGTGTATGTGTTACGGCGTTGAAGTTGATCATATTGACCATGACAGGCTCAACATCAGGTACTGTATCGGGCAGGTGGGCACGCCTCAGTGCATTTCCCATAGGGATTTCCTTGCTTGACTTGTATGTCACGTTCAGGCCGTACAGTTGCAGTCTTAGCAACATTGCTTGTAACCTCATGGGCGCTGATAGCAGTGGTTTTGCGCATGTAGCCTGAAGTGGTTTATGATCGCTCTCAACCGTTGTAGTTTTTTTTCTCCAAAGATGTGGCAATAGAATTTCTTGCAGCTGTGCACGATAGCTAACATTTCCTTTTCCAGTTGAGCATTCCTCATCTCTGTTGGGTTGGTGTGAGCGCTCTCGCTGTGTAGGCTACTGGACGACCGTCTTATAGGAGGACTCCTCCTAGTCCGTTGCTACTCGCATCACACTGTATTGTGACATATTTTGTCACATCGTAATACGCCAACACTGGCGCACTAGAACAAAGTTCCTTCAGCTCTTCGAAGCTTCTCTGTTGTGGCTTGCCCCAGTGAAAATCGACGTCTCGTTTCATCACATCCCGAAGTGGAGCGTCCACTGTACTTATGTGTGGGATGAATTTCGACAGATATTGGACAAATCCAAGAAATCTGCGAACGTCTTCCTTGCTTTGGGGAACTGTCATTTTGTGTACTGCACGTACTTTCTCTGAATCTGGTTGCAAGCCCTGGCCTGTCACCAAGTGTCCAACGTATATTCACCTGACTGTTTTATTTGACACTTGTCAAAGCTGAGCTACATGTTCCATTCTGTCTCTACGACTTTCCTGATGATTTTGTCGTACTCCTGTGGCGTTTTGCCTGCGATCAGGATGGCGTCCATGATGGCCCGTGCGCCATCGATGTCTCCTAGCATGTCGTCCAAGATTCGTTGGTAAATCTATGGAGTCGACTTTATGCCAAACCGGAGGCGTAACCACCTGTATCTTCCGATAGGCGTGTTGAAAGTCGTTACAAAACTTGATTCATAGTCGAGTTTGATCTGCAGGAATCCCGACTTTGCGTATAGTTTGGAGAACATTTTGGCACCTGGTATTGATGCTATCACTTCTTCTACTGTCGGAATGGGGTAGTGCTCTCGTCTAATGGCTTTGTTGAGGTCTTTGAAACCGGAGCAGATCCTCAACTTTTCAATGCGGATCATAGTGATCATGGAATTAACCCAGTCAGTGGGTTCTGTCACTTTAGTAATGTGGCCGTCAGTTTCCATTTCTTTCAGTTTCGTACGTATCTTTGCAAACAGTGCTTTTGGCTGACGCCTTGATCCCTGTACAACTGGCGATACAATAGGGTCGATCTTGAGGGAATACGTCCCAGTGAGCGTACCTGTAGTTTGCTTCAGGTACTTGTCAAGCTCGTTGGCGACAGTGTGTGTTCTCTCGAGCAAGCCTAGCTGCATGCCCTGATAACAATGGTTTCTGGTATATATGTACGATGTAGTACTGTACCTTAACGCAATTGTTTTGTACCCAGTTGGGAGTGTGATACAGCCTTCTACCTTAATTGGGTGGTGAATGTATCAGTTGAACTTGCGAGCGGTATTTATGATTGGGTGATTGCAGTGCATATCTCTGTACACGTTGTACGGCATCAGAGATTTCGTAGCGCCGGTGTCTATCTGTATTTTGATGTGTGTTCTGTTTACACCTATGCTTTCTCACCAGTCGCCGTCTGCATCGGTGATGGTATTGATCAGATGTGCGTCGCCGTCATCATCTGATTGCTCAAAGCCACACATGTCCTCAACTACGTGGGCGCTCGCCTTGTTGCGGCACATCGACGCAAAATATCCCGTCTTATGACAGTAGTGGCACTTGCTGTCCTTAGCGGGGCAACGTTCGTGTGATATGTTGTATCCGCATTTCTGACATTTCCGTTGATCCTTGTATCTCGCTTTCTGTTTAGCATGGTCTTTGTGGAATCTGGACTGTGACCAGTTCCTCGAACGTCCAGGTGTCCTCAGTTTTCCCCGACCTTCAATGTTCACGGCATGAATTGTGGGGTCTTCATCGACGTTTATTGCGCGCATAATTTCCAGGGACGTCTCGTAGGTCTGGCCAATATTCATGGCCATGTTTAGAGTCAGTTTGTATTCTTTCTCTAGACATTTCATGCGGACCGCGGCTTGCGATGATCTCAGGATAATTGCATCTCTGAGCATGCGGTCGTCTTCAGCATAGCCACAGTCTTTCACAAGAATTCGTAGATCCGTGACAAAGTTGTCAAACTTTTCACCTGGATCTTGTTTACGTCGGTTGAAAGTGACAGTTGCGCGGATTTGGTTTGTCATCGGTGCGACATACTACGCATATTTGTTGTACACGCCTTGCAGAGTGGCGTTTTCTGCCGGATCGTCACCCGTCGCTGGCATCCAGGTAAAGTTCTCGTATATCTCGAAGTTCTCGTATATCTCGCGTCCTTTGTCGCCGATGTACGTCATGAGGTAGTTTACCTTCTGACCTTCAGGTTTCGTTGCAAGCGGGCCTTTGATCGTAAACTCGCAGTGCTGTTTGAAGCGCCGCCATTCCTTTTCTAGATTAGCAGATTGCCAATTCATGCAGGGTTTTTCACCGGCGTTTGCAATGTCGACAGCTATCGTTCTCCGGTAACCAAACACTCACTGCGTGTCGATGACGTGCACCGTCGCGGAGTCTGCGGGATTTCTAGTCGCTGCTTCTTCCGCGCCTACGATAATATACGCCATAATATGGCTGGCCGATAATGTGCATTGTGCAGGATTTTAGCAGGTGATTCAGTTTTAGTGTATCGTAATTAATTAATACAGTAATAATATGCACTGGCGCGGGAACGAAATTAATATTGGAGGAGCGGAACTTCGGCACCACTCCGCTCCGTTGTCGGATCATGACATCGGAAAACGGGGAGGGATTGCTGTTGAAATGTTTTCGCCGCCGCACTGCCGTAATTTCAGCTTCTCCGCTGTCTCAGCTCTCGATTGATGACAACAGAAGAAGGGGGGGTCAGTGTGAATGTTGAATATTTTATATGGCGACGTTCAACTTTGTTGAAGCTCACCAAAAACCTCAAATTGCATCCCTTGAGGCTCGCCAAAAACCCACGTTTAGGCTCATATAGACTCGGTGTGGGACATTCCAGGTGGGGCAGCTGCTCCTTCCCCCTGTTTCCGCGCCTACGATAATATATGATACATGATTTAGTTAAATACAAGACTATGATCATACTTTATAAAGCAAACAACCATTCTTTAAATGGTCGTGTTCAAGCATTATTTGAACCAACCGCAGCTATACACATACATGATACCAGACAAAGCAAATTGTTCTATGTTAAAAAGACAAACACCACCCTCCGACTGCTGTCAATCACCGTCAAGGGTATAAAAACGTGGAACAATTTACCAAATAAATTGACTCAGCTTCCAAGTTTAACACAATTTAAAAAAGCAATCAAGTTGTCATTACTTTCTACATATTTGTGAATTGCTAATTGAAGGTGACGTTTTGTTAAACCTATGTAATAGTAACACAAGCACTATAGTAAACAGTTTATATATGAGTTGTGAATATTATTTTGTGATTTATTTATAATTCCTGTTGTATTTATTCAGTATTCTTATAGCAACACATAAGTCTATGACTTCAGCTATGTCCTTTCAGCAGCAGCAGCAGCAGCAGCAAACCATACTGTGCATGTAGTATGTTGTTGTTGTTGTTGAATAAACGTTCATTCATCCAATATACTTAGTACCGCTTCTATGGCCCTATCGGACTGCCATACACGTACCACATCAACGACGCCACACGGCGTATTATGGCTGGCCAATAGGGTCATAAACGCGGTACTAAGTTGTCCACTATGCTAACAGGGGTTCGCTATGCTCTATTTATCATGTATTATGGTATTACATTATTTTACATATAGGATAATTACATATTACTGATTCCAAGATTGTTAAGCGGGGTGGGTGTGACGATAAGCTCTCACTAACTATTAAGTGCCTCAACGGCGTGCGTCTCGTAAAGCCTCTGACAGCCGAGTCCAGCTCATGGCCTTCACATGGCGGAATTGTTCTTTTCTGAGAGAAGAAGGGGTAGAGGCGGATATCTGGCGCCTTAAAACCAGTCGCTACGGGCAGATGGGGCTCGTTAACCTTGACAGGTCGCATGTCTAGGATAAGGTAAACTCTCGTTCCAAACTTCCGCTGCCTTGCGGCTATACCCTCACATGCATGGGAAAGGCTAAGTGAGAAAATCCTGACAACAAATCCGGAATGGGAGACCCGAAGGCAGTCCGATGATGTGTTCAATGTCCTTCTGGCAGCTCCTGCGACGGCACTGGTGCCAAACTGTATCAGCTCTGGCTGTTCCTTTGGATACACCAGTGACGTGGAGAGGGGGACTTGCTGCATGAGCAAAAACTGGCCCTCCATACCAACTTGCCCAGACTTGTGCCTTGGAGAGGACACTCCAGCTTCACCTCACGGTGTAGATAAAACACGGGAAGCAGCAGTTTACCGGTTATAAGCATCCTGCTCGATTGGCGTGGAGTGTGGCGCCAGGGGTTGCTTCCGACGGTGGGAGAGATCTACAGATCTCACTGGATAGCTACCGTCCGCCTCAAGCTGGGCAGCTCCAAGCCAGCAAGGTGTTGTCTCGCCACAGTTCACCTGCCTCACTGGTTGCGCGGGGCTTAGGGTTTTGTAGCCCGAAGAGTGGACTGAAATCCCTGCACCAAGCAACACAAGACAGAGTACAAAACAGACAATGAAAAGGAAAACGGACCGGAACCGGAAAAGGAAATCGTCTATGAAGTTGGGATGCTGGAACATTCGTACTATGACGACAGGCATCTCACAGGACCTCCATGACATCAGTGACGCCCGAAAGACTGCAGTCATTAACAACGAGCTCAAAAGGTTTGATGTCGACATCGCCACACTCCAAGTAACACGCCTGGTCGAATCAGGGTCTTTGAGGAAAAGGGACCAAACGTTCTATTGGCAAGGCAAGGGACTCGACGATACAAGAGAGCAGGGCGTAGGCTTTGCAGTCAAGAACAAACTGCTAGGGATGATAGAGCCTGACGGAAACGGATCTGAAATACTCCTCTCGCTCCGTCTTCAAACGTCCGACGGCCCTGTCAACATAATCAGTGTGTATGCGCCAACCATGTACTCAACATCAGAAGCCAAAGATGAGTTTTATGGAAACCTGGATTTCATCATCAGCCAGATACCGCCACAGAAAAACCTGCTGCTGTTGGGTGACTTCAACGCAAGGGTGGGAGCCGATCATGTCGCCTGGCCAGTCTGTTGGGACATCACGGAATCGGCAAGATAAATTAGTATGGACAGCAACTTCTTTAGTTGTGCTCCAATTCGACCTCTGCATCACCAACTCCTTCTTTCAGACGAAGCCCCAACACAATACATCTTGGAGACACCCCCGATCAAGAAAGCCGTATGCCATACTCAGAGAAAGACAACTCCCCTGAGGTCCTCCACAGGCAAGCATATCCATGACAGGAAAAAGCTAATGGAGAGGTGGGTAGGGTACTGAGAGAATGCTGTCACCAGCTCAGCCATGGGTGGCATAGAATGTCTATCCATTCTAATGGAGCTTGACGAGGAACTAACCATCGACGAACTCAGCAAGGCTATTGACAACCTCTCCAGTAGAAAAGCACCTAGAGGCGATGGAATTCCACCCGAAATCATCAAGTGCGGCAAGAGCACCCTACTCAAACCCCTACACGTACTTCTTTGTTAGTGCTGGAGTGAAGGGGCCATGCCGCAAGACATGAGGGACGCCAACATCGTCACGCTATACAAAAACAAATGAGACATGAGTTATTGTAACACTTACAGAGGCATCTCACTCCTGGGCTTAGTTGGCAAGTTGTTTAATCGTGTCATCCTGAACAGACTACACATACTCGCTGACAGACTCTACCCAGAATTTTCAGTGTGGCTTCAGAGCAAATAGATCATCTAGTGACATGATCTTTTCGCTTCGACAGTTACATGAGAAATGTAGGGAACAGAAGAAGTCACTGCACATTGCCTTCATCGAACTTACCAAAGCCTTCGACCTTTTGAGCAGGGATGATCTTTTCAAGATCCTACCGAAGATAGGATGCCCCCCAAAACTCTGCAGCGTAATCAATTCATTCAACGATGATATGAGAGGTACAATTCTGTATGACGGTTCTACTTCTGAGACTTTTAACGCATGCATGGATTTCGGACTGACAGTCAGCTTGAGAAAGACTAACATCATGAGGCAGGATGTGATCACTCCCCCAGCCATCACCATAAACAATTATGAGCTAGAGGTCGTCCACCTCTTCACCTACCTCGGGTCCACAGTTGCTGACAACCTCTCCTTAAAAGCAGAAATCAGCAGAAGGATTGGGCGAGCGGCCACAACACTAGCCTGGCTTGCAAGGAGAGTGTGGAATAACAAAATGTTGGCAAAGGTGACAATGTACAACACCTGCCTTCTGAGTACACTTCTATACAGAGGTCCTCTCACTACACACATACCTAGATTAACCACAAATGGGAATGCATGTTACCGTTTTATCTTCGTCACGTAAGTTACAAGAACATATTACGTAAGTTATAGGTGTGAAAACTCATCCCAATTTTTGATGTTTTATCTTGTCTAAAGCAGCAGTACATTCAGTACTCACGAGACAAACATGTCCCATGTCAAAGTGTTCGAAAAAAATGTATGCATATCACAGCAAAACGGTATTTGTAGTGCACTTTTTTCGGCGGAAGGATCCTTAATGTGGTCTTAACCCAAATATATGTTTTGCATGTTACAAATCTTCACGAAGGCTAGATTGATATCAAGCTACACACATAACTAGAATAATCTCAAATGGGAATGCATGTTACTGTTTTATCTCCGTCACGTAAGTTACAAGAACATATTACGTAAGTTATATGTGTGAAAACTCATCCCCATTTGATGTTTTATCTTGTCTAAAGCAGCAGTACATTCAGTACTCACGAGACAAACATGTCCCATGTCAAAGTGTTCGAAACAAAATTATGCATATCACAGCAAAACGGTATTTGTAGTGCACTTTTTTCGGCGGACGGATCCTTAATGTGGTCTTACCCCAAATGGATGTTTTGCATGTTACAAATCTTCACGAAGGCTAGATTGATATCAAGCTACACACATAACTAGATTAACCACAAATGGGAATGCAGGTTACCGTTTTATCTCCGTCACGTAAGTTACAAGAACATATTAAGTAAGTTATAGGTGTGAAAACTTATCCCCATTTGATATTTTATTTTTTCTAAAGCAGCAGTACATTCAGTACTCACGAGACAAACATGTCCCATGTCAAAGTGTTCGAAAACAAATTATGCATATCACAGCAAAACGGTATTTGTAGTGCACTTTTTTCGGCGGGCGGATGATTAATGTGGTCTTACCCCAAATATATGTTTTGCATGTTACAAATCTTCACGAAGGTTAGATTGATATCAAGCTACACACATAACTAGAATAATCACAAATGGGAATGCATGTTACCGTTTTATCTCCGTCACGTAAGTTACAAGAACATATTACGTAAGTTATAGGTGTCAAAACTCATCCCCATTTGATGTTTTATCTTGCCTAAAGCAGCAATACATTCAGTATTCACGAGACAAACATGTCCCATGTCAAAGTGTTCGAAAAAAATTATGCATATCACAGCAAAACGGTATTTGTAGTGTACTTTTTTCGGCGGACGGATCCTTAATGTGGTCTTACCCCAAATATATATTTTGCATGTTACAAATCTTCACGAAGGCTAGATTGATATCAAGCTAAACACATAACTAGATTAACCACAAATGGGAATGCAGGTTACCGTTTTATCTCCGTCACGTAAGTTACAAGAACATATTACGTAAGTCATAGGTGTGAAAACTCATCCCCATTTGATATTTTATCTTGTCTAAAGCAGCAGTACATTCAGTACTCACGAGACAAACATGTCCCATGTCAAAGTGTTCGAAAAAAAATTATGCATATCACAGTAAAACGGTATTTGTAGTGCACTTTTTTTCGGCGGACGGATGATTAATGTGGTCTTACCACAAATAGATGTTTTGCATGTTACAAATTTTCACGAAGGTTAGATTGATATCAAGCTACACACATAACTAGAATAATCTCAAATGGGAATGCATGTTACTGTTTTATCTCCGTCACGTAAGTTACAAGAACATATTACGTAAGTTATATGTGTGAAAACTCATCCCCATTTGATGTTTTATCTTGTCTAAAGCAGCAGTACATTCAGTACTCACGAGACAAACATGTCCCATGTCAAAGTGTTCGAAACAAAATTATGCATATCACAGCAAAACGGTATTTGTAGTGCACTTTTTTCGGAGGACGGATCCTTAATGTGGTCTTACCCCAAATGGATGTTTTGCATGTTATAAATCTTCACGAAGGCTAGATTGATATCAAGCTACACACATAACTAGATTAACCACAAATGGGAATGCAGGTTACCGTTTTATCTCCGTCACGTAAGTTACAAGAACATATTAAGTAAGTTATAGGTGTGAAAACTTATCCCCATTTGATATTTTATTTTGTCTAAAGCAGCAGTACATTCAGTACTCACGAGACAAACATGTCCTATGTCAAAGTGTTCGAAAACAAATTATGCATATCACAGCAAAACGGTATTTGTAGTGCACTTTTTTCGGCGGGCGGATGATTAATGTGGTCTTACCCCAAATATATGTTTTGCATGTTACAAATCTTCACGAAGGTTAGATTGATATCAAGCTACACACATAACTAGAATAATCACAAATGGGAATGCATGTTACCGTTTTATCTCCGTCACGTAAGTTACAAGAACATATTACGTAAGTTATAGGTGTCAAAACTCATCCCCATTTGATGTTTTATCTTGCCTAAAGCAGCAATACATTCAGTATTCACTAGACAAACATGTCCCATGTCAAAGTGTTCGAAAAAAATTATGCATATCACAGCAAAACGGTATTTGTAGTGTACTTTTTTCGGCGGACGGATCCTTAATGTGGTCTTACCCCAAATATATATTTTGCATGTTACAAATCTTCACGAAGGCTAGATTGATATCAAGCTAAACACATAACTAGATTAACCACAAATGGGAATGCAGGTTACCGTTTTATCTCCGTCACGTAAGTTACAAGAACATATTACGTAAGTCATAGGTGTGAAAACTCATCCCCATTTGATATTTTATCTTGTCTAAAGCAGCAGTACATTCAGTACTCACGAGACAAACATGTACCTTGTCAAAGTGTTCGAAAAAAAATTATGCATATCACAGTAAAACGGTATTTGTAGTGCACATTTTTTCGGCGGACGGATGATTAATGTGGTCTTACCACAAATAGATGTTTTGCATGTTACAAATTTTCACGAAGGTTAGATTGATATCAAGCTACACACATAACTAGAATAATCTCAATTGGGAATGCATGTTACTGTTTTATCTCCGTCACGTAAGTTACAAGAACATATTACGTAAGTTATAGGTGTGAAAACTCATCCCCATTTGATGTTTTATCTTGTCTAAAGCAGCAGTACATTCAGTACTCACGAGACAAACATGTCCCATGTCAAAGTGTTCGAAACAAAATTATGCATATCACAGCAAAACGGTATTTGTAGTGCACTTTTTTCGGCGGACGGATCCTTAATGTGGTCTTACCCCAAATGGATGTTTTGCATGTTACAAATCTTCACGAAGGCTAGATTGATATCAAGCTACACACATAACTAGATTAACCACAAATGGGAATGCATATTACCGTTTTATCTCCGTCACGTAAGTTACAAGAACATATTACGTAAGTTATAGGTGTGAAAACCTATCCCCATTTGATGTTTTATCTTCTCTAAAGCAGCAGTACATTCAGTACTCACGAGACAAACATGTCCCATGTCAAAGTGTTCGAACAAAATTTATGCTTATCACAGAAAACGATATTTTAAGGGCACTTTTTCGGAGTACGGATTCTTAATGTGGTCTTACCCCAAATAGATGTTTTGCATGTTACAAATCTTCACGAAGGCTAGATTGATATCAAGCTACACACATAACTAGATTAACCACAAATGGGAATGTATGTTACCGTTTTATCTCCGTCACGTAAGTTACAAGAACATTTTACGTAAGTTATAGGTGTGAAAACTCATCCCCATTTGATGTTTTATCTTGTCTAAAGCAGCAGTACATTCAGTACTCACGAGACAAACATGTCCCATATCAAAGTGTTCGAAAAAAAATGTATGCATATCAAAGCAAAACGGTATTTTAAGTGCACTTTTTCGGCGGACGGACCCTGAATGTGGTCTTACCCCAAATAGATGTTCTGCATGTTACAAATCTTCACGAAGGCTAGACTGATATCAAGCTACACACATACCTAGATTAACCACAAATGGGAATGCATGTTACCGTTTTATCTCCGTCACGTAAGTTACAAGAACATATTACGTAAGTTATAGGTGTGAAAACTCATCCCCATTTGATGTTTTATCTTGTCTAAAGCAGCAGTACATTCAGTACTCACGAGACAAACATGTCCCATGTCAAAGTGTTCGAAACAAAATTATGCATATCACAGCAAAACGGTATTTGTAGTGCACTTTTTTCGGCGGACGGATCCTTAATGTGGTCTTACCCCAAATGGATGTTTTGCATGTTACAAATCTTCACGAAGGCTAGATTGATATCAAGCTACACACATAACTAGATTAACCACAAATGGGAATGCATATTACCGTTTTATCTCCGTCACGTAAGTTACAAGAACATATTACGTAAGTTATAGGTGTGAAAACCTATCCCCATTTGATGTTTTATCTTCTCTAAAGCAGCAGTACATTCAGTACTCACGAGACAAACATGTCCCATGTCAAAGTGTTCGAACAAAATTTATGCTTATCACAGAAAACGATATTTTAAGGGCACTTTTTCGGAGTACGGATTCTTAATGTGGTCTTACCCCAAATAGATGTTTTGCATGTTACAAATCTTCACGAAGGCTAGATTGATATCAAGCTACACACATAACTAGATTAACCACAAATGGGAATGTATGTTACCGTTTTATCTCCGTCACGTAAGTTACAAGAACATTTTACGTAAGTTATAGGTGTGAAAACTCATCCCCATTTGATGTTTTATCTTGTCTAAAGCAGCAGTACATTCAGTACTCACGAGACAAACATGTCCCATATCAAAGTGTTCGAAAAAAAATGTATGCATATCAAAGCAAAACGGTATTTTAAGTGCACTTTTTCGGCGGACGGACCCTGAATGTGGTCTTACCCCAAATATATGTTCTGCATGTTACAAATCTTCACGAAGGCTAGACTGATATCAAGCTACACACATACCTAGATTAACCACAAATGGGAATGCATGTTACCGTTTTATCTCCGTCACGTAAGTTACAAGAACATATTACGTAAGTTATAGGTGTGAAAACTCATCCCCATTTCATGTTTTATCTTGTCTAAAGCAGCAATACATTCAGTACTCACGAGACAAACATGTCCCATATCAAAGTGTTCGAAAAAAAATGTATGCATATCAAAGCAAAACGGTATTTTAAGTGCATTTTTTCGGCGGACGGACCCTGAATGTAGTCTTACCCCAAATAGATGTTCTGCATGTTACAAATCTTCACGAAGGCTAGACTGATATCAAGCTACACACATAACTAGATTAACCACTAATGGGAATGCATGTTACCGTTTTATCTCCGTCACGTAAGTTACAAGAACATATTACGTAAGTTATAGGTGTGAAAACTCATCCCCATTTGATGTTTTATCTTGTCTAAAGCAGCAGTACATTCAGTACTCACGAGACAAACATGTCCCTTGTCAAAGTGTTCGAAAAAAATGTATGCATATCACAGCAAAACGGTATTTGTAGTGCACTTTTTTCGGCGGAAGGATCCGTAATGTGGTCTTACCCCAAATAGATGTTTTGTATGTTACAAATCTTCACTAAGGCTAAATTGATATCAAGCTACACACATACCTAGATTAACCACAAATGGGAATGCATGTTACCGTTTTATCTCCGTCCCGTAAGTTACAAGAACATATTACGTAATTTGTAGGTGTGAAAACTCATCCCCATTTGATGTTTTATCTTGTCTAAAGCAGCAGTACATTCAGTACTCACGAGACAAACATGTCCCATGTCAAAGTGTTCGAAATAAAATTATGCATATCACAGCAAAACGATATTTGTAGTGTTCTTTTTTCGGCGGACGGATTCTTAATGTAGTCTTACCCCAAATAGATGTTCTGCATGTTACAAATCTTCACGAAGGCTAGACTGATATCAAGCTACACACATAACTAGATTAACCACTAATGGGAATGCATGTTACCGTTTTATCTCCTTCACGTAAGTTACAAGAACATATTACGTAAGTTATATGTGTGAAAACTCATCCCCATTTGATGTTTTATCTTGTCTAATGCTGCAGTACATTCAGTACTCACGAGACAAACATGTCCCATGTCAAAGTGTTCGAACAAAATTTATGCTTATCACAGAAAACGATATTTTAAGGGCACTTTTTCGGCGGACGGATCATGAATGTTCTCTTACCCCAAATAGATGTTCTGAATGTTACAAATCTTCACGAAGGCTAGACTGATATCAAGCTACACACATAACTAGAATAATCACAAATGGGAATGCATGTTACCGTTTTATCTTCGTCACGTAAGTTACAAGAAAACATTACGTAAGTTATAGGTGTGAAAACTCATCCCCATTTGATGTTTTATCTTGTCTAAAGCAGCAGTACATTCAGTACTCACTAGACAAACATGTCCCATGTCAAAGTGTTCGAAAACATTTTATGCATATCACAGCAAAACGGTATTTGTAGTGCACTTTTTTCGGCGGACGGATCCTTAATGTGGTATTATCCCAAATAGATGTTTTGCATATTAAAAATCTTCACGAAGGCTAGACTGATATCAAGCTACACACATAACTAGATTAACCACAAATGGGAATGCAGGTTACCGTTTTATCTCCGTCACGTAAGTTACAAGAACATATTACGTAAGTTATAGGTGTGAAATCTCATCCCCATGTCATGTTTTATCTTGTCTAAAGCAGCAGTACATTCAGTACTCACGACACAAACATGTCCCATATCAAAGTGTTCGGAATAAAATTATGCATATCACAGCAAAACGGAATTTGTTGTGCACTTTTGTCGGCCGACGGATCCTTAATGTGGTCTTACCCCAAATAGATGTTTTGCATGTTACAAATCTTCACGAAGGCTAGATTGATATCAAGCTACACACATAACTAGATTAACCACAAATGGGAATGCAGGTTACCGTTTTATCTCCGTCACGTAAGTTACAAGAACATATTACGTAAGTTATAGGTGTGAAAACTCATCCCCATTTGATGTTTTATCTTGTCTAAAGCAGCAGTACATTCAGTACTCACGAGACAAACATGTCCCATGTCAAAGTGTTCGAAACAAAATTATGCATATCACAGCAAAACGGTATTTGTAGTGCACTTTTTTCGGCGGACGGATCCTTAATGTGGTCTTACCCCAAATGGATGTTTTGCATGTTACAAATCTTCACGAAGGCTAGATTGATATCAAGCTACACACATAACTAGATTAACCACAAATGGGAATGCATATTACCGTTTTATCTCCGTCACGTAAGTTACAAGAACATATTACGTAAGTTATAGGTGTGAAAACCTATCCCCATTTGATGTTTTATCTTCTCTAAAGCAGCAGTACATTCAGTACTCACGAGACAAACATGTCCCATGTCAAAGTGTTCGAACAAAATTTATGCTTATCACAGAAAACGATATTTTAAGGGCACTTTTTCGGAGTACGGATTCTTAATGTGGTCTTACCCCAAATAGATGTTTTGCATGTTACAAATCTTCACGAAGGCTAGATTGATATCAAGCTACACACATAACTAGATTAACCACAAATGGGAATGTATGTTACCGTTTTATCTCCGTCACGTAAGTTACAAGAACATTTTACGTAAGTTATAGGTGTGAAAACTCATCCCCATTTGATGTTTTATCTTGTCTAAAGCAGCAGTACATTCAGTACTCACGAGACAAACATGTCCCATATCAAAGTGTTCGAAAAAAAATGTATGCATATCAAAGCAAAACGGTATTTTAAGTGCACTTTTTCGGCGGACGGACACTGAATGTGGTCTTACCCCAAATAGATGTTCTGCATGTTACAAATCTTCACGAAGGCTAGACTGATATCAAGCTACACACATACCTAGATTAACCACAAATGGGAATGCATGTTACCGTTTTATCTCCGTCACGTAAGTTACAAGAACATATTACGTAAGTTATAGGTGTGAAAACTCATCCCCATTTCATGTTTTATCTTGTCTAAAGCAGCAATACATTCAGTACTCACGAGACAAACATGTCCCATATCAAAGTGTTCGAAAAAAAATGTATGCATATCAAAGCAAAACGGTATTTTAAGTGCATTTTTTCGGCGGACGGACCCTGAATGTAGTCTTACCCCAAATAGATGTTCTGCATGTTACAAATCTTCACGAAGGCTAGACTGATATCAAGCTACACACATAACTAGATTAACCACTAATGGGAATGCATGTTACCGTTTTATCTCCGTCACGTAAGTTACAAGAACATATTACGTAAGTTATAGGTGTGAAAACTCATCCCCATTTGATGTTTTATCTTGTCTAAAGCAGCAGTACATTCAGTACTCACGAGACAAACATGTCCCTTGTCAAAGTGTTCGAAAAAAATGTATGCATATCACAGCAAAACGGTATTTGTAGTGCACTTTTTTCGGCGGAAGGATCCGTAATGTGGTCTTACCCCAAATAGATGTTTTGTATGTTACAAATCTTCACTAAGGCTAAATTGATATCAAGCTACACACATACCTAGATTAACCACAAATGGGAATGCATGTTACCGTTTTATCTCCGTCCCGTAAGTTACAAGAACATATTACGTAATTTGTAGGTGTGAAAACTCATCCCCATTTGATGTTTTATCTTGTCTAAAGCAGCAGTACATTCAGTACTCACGAGACAAACATGTCCCATGTCAAAGTGTTCGAAATAAAATTATGCATATCACAGCAAAACGATATTTGTAGTGTTCTTTTTTCGGCGGACGGATTCTTAATGTAGTCTTACCCCAAATAGATGTTCTGCATGTTACAAATCTTCACGAAGGCTAGACTGATATCAAGCTACACACATAACTAGATTAACCACTAATGGGAATGCATGTTACCGTTTTATCTCCTTCACGTAAGTTACAAGAACATATTACGTAAGTTATATGTGTGAAAACTCATCCCCATTTGATGTTTTATCTTGTCTAATGCTGCAGTACATTCAGTACTCACGAGACAAACATGTCCCATGTCAAAGTGTTCGAACAAAATTTATGCTTATCACAGAAAACGATATTTTAAGGGCACTTTTTCGGAGTACGGATTCTTAATGTGGTCTTACCCCAAATAGATGTTTTGCATGTTACAAATCTTCACGAAGGCTAGATTGATATCAAGCTACACACATAACTAGATTAACCACAAATGGGAATGTATGTTACCGTTTTATCTCCGTCACGTAAGTTACAAGAACATTTTACGTAAGTTATAGGTGTGAAAACTCATCCCCATTTGATGTTTTATCTTGTCTAAAGCAGCAGTACATTCAGTACTCACGAGACAAACATGTCCCATATCAAAGTGTTCGAAAAAAAATGTATGCATATCAAAGCAAAACGGTATTTTAAGTGCACTTTTTCGGCGGACGGACCCTGAATGTGGTCTTACCCCAAATAGATGTTCTGCATGTTACAAATCTTCACGAAGGCTAGACTGATATCAAGCTACACACATACCTAGATTAACCACAAATGGGAATGCATGTTACCGTTTTATCTCCGTCACGTAAGTTACAAGAACATATTACGTAAGTTATAGGTGTGAAAACTCATCCCCATTTCATGTTTTATCTTGTCTAAAGCAGCAATACATTCAGTACTCACGAGACAAACATGTCCCATATCAAAGTGTTCGAAAAAAAATGTATGCATATCAAAGCAAAACGGTATTTTAAGTGCATTTTTTCGGCGGACGGACCCTGAATGTAGTCTTACCCCAAATAGATGTTCTGCATGTTACAAATCTTCACGAAGGCTAGACTGATATCAAGCTACACACATAACTAGATTAACCACTAATGGGAATGCATGTTACCGTTTTATCTCCGTCACGTAAGTTACAAGAACATATTACGTAAGTTATAGGTGTGAAAACTCATCCCCATTTGATGTTTTATCTTGTCTAAAGCAGCAGTACATTCAGTACTCACGAGACAAACATGTCCCTTGTCAAAGTGTTCGAAAAAAATGTATGCATATCACAGCAAAACGGTATTTGTAGTGCACTTTTTTCGGCGGAAGGATCCGTAATGTGGTCTTACCCCAAATAGATGTTTTGTATGTTACAAATCTTCACTAAGGCTAAATTGATATCAAGCTACACACATACCTAGATTAACCACAAATGGGAATGCATGTTACCGTTTTATCTCCGTCCCGTAAGTTACAAGAACATATTACGTAATTTGTAGGTGTGAAAACTCATCCCCATTTGATGTTTTATCTTGTCTAAAGCAGCAGTACATTCAGTACTCACGAGACAAACATGTCCCATGTCAAAGTGTTCGAAATAAAATTATGCATATCACAGCAAAACGATATTTGTAGTGTTCTTTTTTCGGCGGACGGATTCTTAATGTAGTCTTACCCCAAATAGATGTTCTGCATGTTACAAATCTTCACGAAGGCTAGACTGATATCAAGCTACACACATAACTAGATTAACCACTAATGGGAATGCATGTTACCGTTTTATCTCCTTCACGTAAGTTACAAGAACATATTACGTAAGTTATATGTGTGAAAACTCATCCCCATTTGATGTTTTATCTTGTCTAATGCTGCAGTACATTCAGTACTCACGAGACAAACATGTCCCATGTCAAAGTGTTCGAACAAAATTTATGCTTATCAAAGAAAACGATATGTTAAGGGCACTTTTTCGGCGGACGGATCATGAATGTTCTCTTACCCCAAATAGATGTTCTGAATGTTACAAATCTTTACGAAGGCTAGACTGATATCAAGCTACACACATAACTAGAATAATCACAAATGGGAATGCATGTTACCGTTTTATCTTCGTCACGTAAGTTACAAGAAAACATTACGTAAGTTATACGTGTGAAAACTCATCCCCATTTGATGTTTTATCTTGTCTAAAGCAGCAGTACATTCAGTACTCACTAGACAAACATGTCCCTTGTCAAAGTGTTCGAAAACATTTTATGCATATCACAGCAAAACGGTATTTGTAGTGCACTTTTTTCGGCGGACGGATCCTTAATGTGGTATTATCCCAAATAGATGTTTTGCATATTAAAAATCTTCACGAAGGCTAGACTGATATCAAGCTACACACATAACTAGATTAACCACAAATGGGAATGCAGGTTACCGTTTTATCTCCGTCACGTAAGTTACAAGAACATATTACGTAAGTTATAGGTGTGAAATCTCATCCCCATTTCATGTTTTATCTTGTCTAAAGCAGCAGTACATTCAGTACTCACGACACAAACATGTCCCATATCAAAGTGTTCGGAATAAAATTATGCATATCACAGCAAAACGGAATTTGTTGTGCACTTTTGTCGGCCGACGGATCCTTAATGTGGTCTTACCCCAAATAGATGTTTTGCATGTTACAAATCTTCACGAAGGCTAGATTGATATCAAGCTACACACATAACTAGATTAACCACAAATGGGAATGCAGGTTACCGTTTTATCTCCGTCACGTAAGTTACAAGAACATATTACGTAAGTTATATGTGTGAAAACTCATCCCCATTTGATGTTTTATCTTGTCTAATGCTGCAGTACATTCAGTACTCACGAGACAAACATGTCCCATGTCAAAGTGTTCGAACAAAATTTATGCTTTTCAAAGAAAACGATATGTTAAGGGCACTTTTTCGGCGGACGGATCATGAATGTTCTCTTACCCCAAATAGATGTTCTGAATGTTACAAATCTTTACGAAGGCTAGACTGATATCAAGCTACACACATAACTAGAATAATCACAAATGGGAATGCATGTTACCGTTTTATCTTCGTCACGTAAGTTACAAGAAAACATTACGTAAGTTATAGGTGTGAAAACTCATCCCCATTTGATGTTTTATCTTGTCTAAAGCAGCAGTACATTCAGTACTCACTAGACAAACATGTCCCTTGTCAAAGTGTTCGAAAACATTTTATGCATATCACAGCAAAACGGTATTTGTAGTGCACTTTTTTCGGCGGACGGATCCTTAATGTGGTATTATCCCAAATAGATGTTTTGCATATTAAAAATCTTCACGAAGGCTAGACTTATATCAAGCTACACACATAACTAGATTAACCACAAATGGGAATGCAGGTTACCGTTTTATCTCCGTCACGTAAGTTACAAGAACATATTACGTAAGTTATAGGTGTGAAATCTCATCCCCATTTCATGTTTTATCTTGTCTAAAGCAGCAGTACATTCAGTACTCACGACACAAACATGTCCCATATCAAAGTGTTCGGAATAAAATTATGCATATCACAGCAAAACGGAATTTGTTGTGCACTTTTGTCGGCCGACGGATCCTTAATGTGGTCTTACCCCAAATAGATGTTTTGCATGTTACAAATCTTCACGAAGGCTAGATTGATATCAAGCTACACACATAACTAGATTAACCACAAATGGGAATGCAGGTTACCGTTTTATCTCCGTCACGTAAGTTACAAGAACATATTACGTAAGTTATAGGTGTGAAAGCTCATCCCCATTTGATGTTTTATCTTGTCTAAAGCAGCAGTACATTCAGTACTCACGAGACAAACATGTCCCTTGTCAAAGTGTTCGAAAAAAATGTATGCATATCACAGCAAAACGGTATTTGTAGTGCACTTTTTTCGGCGGAAGGATCCGTAATGTGGTCTTACCCCAAATAGATGTTTTGTATGTTACAAATCTTCACTAAGGCTAAATTGATATCAAGCTACACACATACCTAGATTAACCACAAATGGGAATGCATGTTACCGTTTTATCTCCGTCCCGTAAGTTACAAGAACATATTACGTAATTTGTAGGTGTGAAAACTCATCCCCATTTGATGTTTTATCTTGTCTAAAGCAGCAGTACATTCAGTATTCACGAGACAAACATGTCCCATGTCAAAGTGTTCGAAATAAAATTATGCATATCACAGCAAAACGATATATGTAGTGTTCTTTTTTCGGCGGACGGATTCTTAATGTGGTCTTACCCCAAATATATGTTTTGCATGTTACAAATTTTTACGAAGGCTAGACTTATATCAAACTACACACATACCTAGATTAACCACAAATGGGAATGCATGTTACCGTTTTATCTCCGTCACGTACGTTACAAGAACATATTACGTAAGTTATAGGTGTGAAAACTCATCCACATTTGATGTTTTATCTTGTCTAAAGCACCAGTACATTCAGTACTCACGAGACAAACATGTCCTATGTGAAAGTGTTCGAATAAAAATTATGCATATCACAGCAAAACGGTATTTGTAGTGCACTTTTTTCGGCGGACGGATCCTTAATGTGGTCATACCCCAAATAGATGTTTTGCATGTTACAAATCTTCACGAAGGCTAGACTGATATCAAGCTACACACATAACTAGATTAACCACAAATGGGAATGCATGTTACCGTTTTATCTCCGTCACGTAAGTTACAAGAACATATTACGTAAGTTATAGGTGTGAAAACTTATCCCCATTTGATGTTTTATCTTCTCTAAGGCAGCAGTACATTCAGTACTCACGAGACAAACATGTCCTATGTCAAAGTGTTCGAACAAATGTTATGCATATCACAACAAAACGGTATTTGTAGTGCACTTTTTTCGGCGGACGGATCCTTAATGTGGTCTTATCCCAAATAGATGTTTTGCATATTAAAAATCTTCACGAAGGCTAGACTGATATAAAGCTTCACACATTACTAGATTAACCACAAATGGGAATGCATGTTACCGTTTTATCTCCGTCACATAAGTTACAAGAACATATTACGTAAGTTATAGGTGTGAAAACTCATCCCCATTTGATGTTTTATCTTGTCTAAAGCAGCAGTACATTCAGTACTCACGAGACAAACATGTCCCATGTCAAAGTGTTCGAAAAAAATGTATGCATATCACAGCAAAACGGTATTTGTAGTGCACTTTTTTCGGCGGACGGATCCTTAATGTGGTCTTATCCCAAATAGATGTTTTGATTATTAAAAATCTTCACGAAGGCTAGACTGATATCAAGCTACACACATTACTAGATTAACCACAAATGGGAATGCATGTTACCGTTTTATCTCCGTCACGTAAGTTACAAGAACATATTACGTAAGTTATAGGTGTGAAAACTTATCCCCATTTGATGTTTTATCTTCTCTAAGGCAGCATTACATTCAGTACTGACAAGACAAACATGTCCCATGTCAAACTGTTCGAATAAAAATTATGCATATCACAGCAAAACGGTATTTGTAGTGCACTTTTTTCGGCGGACGAATCCTTAATGTGGTCAAACCCCAAAAAGATGTTTTGCATGTTACAAATCTTCACGAAGGCTAGACTGATATCAAGCTACACACATAACTAGATTAACCACAAATGGGAATGCATGTTACCGTTTTATCTCCGTCACGTAAGTTACAAGAACATATTACGTAAATTATAGGTGTGAAAAATCATCCCCATTTGATGTTTTATCTTGTCTAAAGCAGCAGTACATTCAGTACTCACGAGACAAACATGTCCCATGTCAAAGTGTTCGAAAAAATGTTATGCATATCACAACAAAACGGTATTTGTAGTGCACTTTTTTCGGCGGACGGATCCTTAATGTGGTCTTATCCCAAATAGATGTTTTGCATATTAAAAATCTTCACGAAGGCTAGACTGATATCAAGCTACACACATTACTAGATTAACCACAAATGGGAATGCGTGTTACCGTTTTATCTCCGTCACGTAAGTTACAAGAACATATTACGTAAGTTATAGGTGTGAAAACTCATCCCCATTTGATGTTTTATCTTCTCTAAAGCAGCAGTACATTCAGTACTCACGAGACAAACATGTCCCATGTCAAAGTGTTTGAAAAAAATGTATGCATATCACAGCAAAACGGTATTTGTAGTGTAATTCGTTCGGCGGACGGATCCTTAATGTGGTCTTACCCCAAATATATATTTTGCATGTTACAAATCTTCACGAAGGCTAGACTGATATCAAGCTACACACATTACTAGATTAACCACAAATGGGAATGCAGGTTACCGTTTTATCTCCGTCACGTAAGTTACAAGAACATATTACGTAAGTTATAGGTGTGAAATCTCATCCCCATTTCATGTTTTATCTTGTCTAAAGCAGCAGTACATTCAGTCCTCACGACACAAACATGTCCCATATCAAAGTGTTCGGAATAAAATTATGCATATCACAGCAAAACGGAATTTGTTGTGCACTTTTGCCGGCCGACGGATCCTTAATGTGGTCTTACCCCAAATAGATGTTTTGCATGTTACAAATCTTCACGAAGGCTAGATTGATATCAAGCTACACACATAACTAGATTAACCACAAATGGGAATGCAGGTTACCGTTTTATCTCCGTCACGTAAGTTACAAGAACATATTACGTAAGTTATAGGTGTGAAAACTCATCCCCATTAGATGTTTTATCTTGTCTAAAGCAGCAGTACATTCAGTACTCACGAGACAAACATGTCCCTTGTCAAAGTGTTCGAAAAAAATGTATGCATATCACAGCAAAACGGTATTTGTAGTGCACTTTTTTCGGCGGAAGGATCCGTAATGTGGTCTTACCCCAAATAGATGTTTTGTATGTTACAAATCTTCACTAAGGCTAAATTGATATCAAGCTACACACATACCTAGATTAACCACAAATGGGAATGCATGTTACCGTTTTATCTCCGTCCCGTAAGTTACAAGAACATATTACGTAATTTGTAGGTGTGAAAACTCATCCCCATTTGATGTTTTATCTTGTCTAAAGCAGCAGTACATTCAGTATTCACGAGACAAACATGTCCCATGTCAAAGTGTTCGAAATAAAATTATGCATATCACAGCAAAACGATATATGTAGTGTTCTTTTTTCGGCGGACGGATTCTTAATGTGGTCTTACCCCAAATATATGTTTTGCATGTTACAAATCTTCACGAAGGATAGACTGATATCAAGCTACAGACATAACTAGATTAACCACAAATGGGAATGCATGTTACCGTTTTATCTCCGTCACGTAAGTTACAAGAACATATTACGTAAGTTATAGGTGTGAAAACTTATCCCCATTTGATGTTTTATCTTCTCTAAGGCAGCATTACATTCAGTACTGACAAGACAAACATGTCCCATGTCAAACTGTTCGAATAAAAATTATGCATATCACAGCAAAACGGTATTTGTAGTGCACTTTTTTCGGCGGACGAATCCTTAATGTGGTCAAACCCCAAAAAGATGTTTTGCATGTTACAAATCTTCACGAAGGCTAGACTGATATCAAGCTACACACATAACTAGATTAACCACAAATGGGAATGCATGTTACCGTTTTATCTCCGTCACGTAAGTTACAAGAACATATTACGTAAGTTATAGGTGTGAAAACTTATCCCCATTTGATGTTTTATCTTCTCTAAGGCAGCATTACATTCAGTACTGACAAGACAAACATGTCCCATGTCAAACTGTTCGAATAAAAATTATGCATATCACAGCAAAACGGTATTTGTAGTGCACTTTTTTCGGCGGACGAATCCTTAATGTGGTCAAACCCCAAAAAGATGTTTTGCATGTTACAAATCTTCACGAAGGCTAGACTGATATCAAGCTACACACATAACTAGATTAACCACAAATGGGAATGCATGTTACCGTTTTATCTCCGTCACGTAAGTTACAAGAACATATTACGTAAATTATAGGTGTGAAAAATCATCCCCATTTGATGTTTTATCTTGTCTAAAGCAGCAGTACATTCAGTACTCACGAGACAAACATGTCCCATGTCAAAGTGTTCGAAAAAATGTTATGCATATCACAACAAAACGGTATTTGTAGTGCACTTTTTTCGGCGGACGGATCCTTAATGTGGTCTTATCCCAAATAGATGTTTTGCATATTAAAAATCTTCACGAAGGCTAGACTGATATCAAGCTACACACATAAATAGATTAACCACAAATGGGAATGCAGGTTACCGTTTTATCTCCGTCACGTAAGTTACAAGAACATATTACGTAAGTTATAGGTGTGAAATCTCATCCCCATTTCATGTTTTATCTTGTATAAAGCAGCAGTACATTCAGTACTCACGACACAAACATGTCCCATATCAAAGTGTTCGGAATAAAATTATGCATATCACAGCAAAACGGAATTTGTTGTGCACTTTTGTCGGCGGACGGATCCTTAATGTGGTCTTACCCCAAATAGATGTTTTGCATGTTACAAATCTTCACGAAGGCTAGATTGATATCAAGCTACACACATAACTAGATTAACCACAAATGGGAATGCAGGTTACCGTTTTATCTCCGTCACGTAAGTTACAAGAACATATTACGTAAGTTATAGGTGTGAAAACTCATCCCCATTTGATGTTTTATCTTGTCTAAAGCAGCAGTACATTCAGTACTCACGAGACAAACATGTCCCATGTCAAAGTGTTCGAAACAAAATTATGCATATCACAGCAAAACGGTATTTGTAGTGCACTTTTTTCGGCGGACGGATCCTTAATGTGGTCTTACCCCAAATGGATGTTTTGCATGTTACAAATCTTCACGAAGGCTAGATTGATATCAAGCTACACACATAACTAGATTAACCACAAATGGGAATGCATATTACCGTTTTATCTCCGTCACGTAAGTTACAAGAACATATTACGTAAGTTATAGGTGTGAAAACCTATCCCCATTTGATGTTTTATCTTCTCTAAAGCAGCAGTACATTCAGTACTCACGAGACAAACATGTCCCATGTCAAAGTGTTCGAACAAAATTTATGCTTATCACAGAAAACGATATTTTAAGGGCACTTTTTCGGAGTACGGATTCTTAATGTGGTCTTACCCCAAATAGATGTTTTGCATGTTACAAATCTTCACGAAGGCTAGATTGATATCAAGCTACACACATAACTAGATTAACCACAAATGGGAATGTATGTTACCGTTTTATCTCCGTCACGTAAGTTACAAGAACATTTTACGTAAGTTATAGGTGTGAAAACTCATCCCCATTTGATGTTTTATCTTGTCTAAAGCAGCAGTACATTCAGTACTCACGAGACAAACATGTCCCATATCAAAGTGTTCGAAAAAAAATGTATGCATATCAAAGCAAAACGGTATTTTAAGTGCACTTTTTCGGCGGACGGACCCTGAATGTGGTCTTACCCCAAATAGATGTTCTGCATGTTACAAATCTTCACGAAGGCTAGACTGATATCAAGCTACACACATACCTAGATTAACCACAAATGGGAATGCATGTTACCGTTTTATCTCCGTCACGTAAGTTACAAGAACATATTACGTAAGTTATAGGTGTGAAAACTCATCCCCATTTCATGTTTTATCTTGTCTAAAGCAGCAATACATTCAGTACTCACGAGACAAACATGTCCCATATCAAAGTGTTCGAAAAAAAATGTATGCATATCAAAGCAAAACGGTATTTTAAGTGCATTTTTTCGGCGGACGGACCCTGAATGTAGTCTTACCCCAAATAGATGTTCTGCATGTTACAAATCTTCACGAAGGCTAGACTGATATCAAGCTACACACATAACTAGATTAACCACTAATGGGAATGCATGTTACCGTTTTATCTCCGTCACGTAAGTTACAAGAACATATTACGTAAGTTATAGGTGTGAAAACTCATCCCCATTTGATGTTTTATCTTGTCTAAAGCAGCAGTACATTCAGTACTCACGAGACAAACATGTCCCTTGTCAAAGTGTTCGAAAAAAATGTATGCATATCACAGCAAAACGGTATTTGTAGTGCACTTTTTTCGGCGGAAGGATCCGTAATGTGGTCTTACCCCAAATAGATGTTTTGTATGTTACAAATCTTCACTAAGGCTAAATTGATATCAAGCTACACACATACCTAGATTAACCACAAATGGGAATGCATGTTACCGTTTTATCTCCGTCCCGTAAGTTACAAGAACATATTACGTAATTTGTAGGTGTGAAAACTCATCCCCATTTGATGTTTTATCTTGTCTAAAGCAGCAGTACATTCAGTACTCACGAGACAAACATGTCCCATGTCAAAGTGTTCGAAATAAAATTATGCATATCACAGCAAAACGATATTTGTAGTGTTCTTTTTTCGGCGGACGGATTCTTAATGTAGTCTTACCCCAAATAGATGTTCTGCATGTTACAAATCTTCACGAAGGCTAGACTGATATCAAGCTACACACATAACTAGATTAACCACTAATGGGAATGCATGTTACCGTTTTATCTCCTTCACGTAAGTTACAAGAACATATTACGTAAGTTATATGTGTGAAAACTCATCCCCATTTGATGTTTTATCTTGTCTAATGCTGCAGTACATTCAGTACTCACGAGACAAACATGTCCCATGTCAAAGTGTTCGAACAAAATTTATGCTTATCACAGAAAACGATATTTTAAGGGCACTTTTTCGGCGGACGGATCATGAATGTTCTCTTACCCCAAATAGATGTTCTGAATGTTACAAATCTTCACGAAGGCTAGACTGATATCAAGCTACACACATAACTAGAATAATCACAAATGGGAATGCATGTTACCGTTTTATCTTCGTCACGTAAGTTACAAGAAAACATTACGTAAGTTATAGGTGTGAAAACTCATCCCCATTTGATGTTTTATCTTGTCTAAAGCAGCAGTACATTCAGTACTCACTAGACAAACATGTCCCATGTCAAAGTGTTCGAAAACATTTTATGCATATCACAGCAAAACGGTATTTGTAGTGCACTTTTTTCGGCGGACGGATCCTTAATGTGGTATTATCCCAAATAGATGTTTTGCATATTAAAAATCTTCACGAAGGCTAGACTGATATCAAGCTACACACATAACTAGATTAACCACAAATGGGAATGCAGGTTACCGTTTTATCTCCGTCACGTAAGTTACAAGAACATATTACGTAAGTTATAGGTGTGAAATCTCATCCCCATGTCATGTTTTATCTTGTCTAAAGCAGCAGTACATTCAGTACTCACGACACAAACATGTCCCATATCAAAGTGTTCGGAATAAAATTATGCATATCACAGCAAAACGGAATTTGTTGTGCACTTTTGTCGGCCGACGGATCCTTAATGTGGTCTTACCCCAAATAGATGTTTTGCATGTTACAAATCTTCACGAAGGCTAGATTGATATCAAGCTACACACATAACTAGATTAACCACAAATGGGAATGCAGGTTACCGTTTTATCTCCGTCACGTAAGTTACAAGAACATATTACGTAAGTTATAGGTGTGAAAACTCATCCCCATTTGATGTTTTATCTTGTCTAAAGCAGCAGTACATTCAGTACTCACGAGACAAACATGTCCCATGTCAAAGTGTTCGAAACAAAATTATGCATATCACAGCAAAACGGTATTTGTAGTGCACTTTTTTCGGCGGACGGATCCTTAATGTGGTCTTACCCCAAATGGATGTTTTGCATGTTACAAATCTTCACGAAGGCTAGATTGATATCAAGCTACACACATAACTAGATTAACCACAAATGGGAATGCATATTACCGTTTTATCTCCGTCACGTAAGTTACAAGAACATATTACGTAAGTTATAGGTGTGAAAACCTATCCCCATTTGATGTTTTATCTTCTCTAAAGCAGCAGTACATTCAGTACTCACGAGACAAACATGTCCCATGTCAAAGTGTTCGAACAAAATTTATGCTTATCACAGAAAACGATATTTTAAGGGCACTTTTTCGGAGTACGGATTCTTAATGTGGTCTTACCCCAAATAGATGTTTTGCATGTTACAAATCTTCACGAAGGCTAGATTGATATCAAGCTACACACATAACTAGATTAACCACAAATGGGAATGTATGTTACCGTTTTATCTCCGTCACGTAAGTTACAAGAACATTTTACGTAAGTTATAGGTGTGAAAACTCATCCCCATTTGATGTTTTATCTTGTCTAAAGCAGCAGTACATTCAGTACTCACGAGACAAACATGTCCCATATCAAAGTGTTCGAAAAAAAATGTATGCATATCAAAGCAAAACGGTATTTTAAGTGCACTTTTTCGGCGGACGGACCCTGAATGTGGTCTTACCCCAAATAGATGTTCTGCATGTTACAAATCTTCACGAAGGCTAGACTGATATCAAGCTACACACATACCTAGATTAACCACAAATGGGAATGCATGTTACCGTTTTATCTCCGTCACGTAAGTTACAAGAACATATTACGTAAGTTATAGGTGTGAAAACTCATCCCCATTTCATGTTTTATCTTGTCTAAAGCAGCAATACATTCAGTACTCACGAGACAAACATGTCCCATATCAAAGTGTTCGAAAAAAAATGTATGCATATCAAAGCAAAACGGTATTTTAAGTGCATTTTTTCGGCGGACGGACCCTGAATGTAGTCTTACCCCAAATAGATGTTCTGCATGTTACAAATCTTCACGAAGGCTAGACTGATATCAAGCTACACACATAACTAGATTAACCACTAATGGGAATGCATGTTACCGTTTTATCTCCGTCACGTAAGTTACAAGAACATATTACGTAAGTTATAGGTGTGAAAACTCATCCCCATTTGATGTTTTATCTTGTCTAAAGCAGCAGTACATTCAGTACTCACGAGACAAACATGTCCCTTGTCAAAGTGTTCGAAAAAAATGTATGCATATCACAGCAAAACGGTATTTGTAGTGCACTTTTTTCGGCGGAAGGATCCGTAATGTGGTCTTACCCCAAATAGATGTTTTGTATGTTACAAATCTTCACTAAGGCTAAATTGATATCAAGCTACACACATACCTAGATTAACCACAAATGGGAATGCATGTTACCGTTTTATCTCCGTCCCGTAAGTTACAAGAACATATTACGTAATTTGTAGGTGTGAAAACTCATCCCCATTTGATGTTTTATCTTGTCTAAAGCAGCAGTACATTCAGTACTCACGAGACAAACATGTCCCATGTCAAAGTGTTCGAAATAAAATTATGCATATCACAGCAAAACGATATTTGTAGTGTTCTTTTTTCGGCGGACGGATTCTTAATGTAGTCTTACCCCAAATAGATGTTCTGCATGTTACAAATCTTCACGAAGGCTAGACTGATATCAAGCTACACACATAACTAGATTAACCACTAATGGGAATGCATGTTACCGTTTTATCTCCTTCACGTAAGTTACAAGAACATATTACGTAAGTTATATGTGTGAAAACTCATCCCCATTTGATGTTTTATCTTGTCTAATGCTGCAGTACATTCAGTACTCACGAGACAAACATGTCCCATGTCAAAGTGTTCGAACAAAATTTATGCTTATCAAAGAAAACGATATGTTAAGGGCACTTTTTCGGCGGACGGATCATGAATGTTCTCTTACCCCAAATAGATGTTCTGAATGTTACAAATCTTTACGAAGGCTAGACTGATATCAAGCTACACACATAACTAGAATAATCACAAATGGGAATGCATGTTACCGTTTTATCTTCGTCACGTAAGTTACAAGAAAACATTACGTAAGTTATAGGTGTGAAAACTCATCCCCATTTGATGTTTTATCTTGTCTAAAGCAGCAGTACATTCAGTACTCACTAGACAAACATGTCCCTTGTCAAAGTGTTCGAAAACATTTTATGCATATCACAGCAAAACGGTATTTGTAGTGCACTTTTTTCGGCGGACGGATCCTTAATGTGGTATTATCCCAAATAGATGTTTTGCATATTAAAAATCTTCACGAAGGCTAGACTGATATCAAGCTACACACATAACTAGATTAACCACAAATGGGAATGCAGGTTACCGTTTTATCTCCGTCACGTAAGTTACAAGAACATATTACGTAAGTTATAGGTGTGAAATCTCATCCCCATTTCATGTTTTATCTTGTCTAAAGCAGCAGTACATTCAGTACTCACGACACAAACATGTCCCATATCAAAGTGTTCGGAATAAAATTATGCATATCACAGCAAAACGGAATTTGTTGTGCACTTTTGTCGGCCGACGGATCCTTAATGTGGTCTTACCCCAAATAGATGTTTTGCATGTTACAAATCTTCACGAAGGCTAGATTGATATCAAGCTACACACATAACTAGATTAACCACAAATGGGAATGCAGGTTACCGTTTTATCTCCGTCACGTAAGTTACAAGAACATATTACGTAAGTTATATGTGTGAAAACTCATCCCCATTTGATGTTTTATCTTGTCTAATGCTGCAGTACATTCAGTACTCACGAGACAAACATGTCCCATGTCAAAGTGTTCGAACAAAATTTATGCTTTTCAAAGAAAACGATATGTTAAGGGCACTTTTTCGGCGGACGGATCATGAATGTTCTCTTACCCCAAATAGATGTTCTGAATGTTACAAATCTTTACGAAGGCTAGACTGATATCAAGCTACACACATAACTAGAATAATCACAAATGGGAATGCATGTTACCGTTTTATCTTCGTCACGTAAGTTACAAGAAAACATTACGTAAGTCATAGGTGTGAAAACTCATCCCCATTTGATGTTTTATCTTGTCTAAAGCAGCAGTACATTCAGTACTCACTAGACAAACATGTCCCTTGTCAAAGTGTTCGAAAACATTTTATGCATATCACAGCAAAACGGTATTTGTAGTGCACTTTTTTCGGCGGACGGATCCTTAATGTGGTATTATCCCAAATAGATGTTTTGCATATTAAAAATCTTCACGAAGGCTAGACTTATATCAAGCTACACACATAACTAGATTAACCACAAATGGGAATGCAGGTTACCGTTTTATCTCCGTCACGTAAGTTACAAGAACATATTACGTAAGTTATAGGTGTGAAATCTCATCCCCATTTCATGTTTTATCTTGTCTAAAGCAGCAGTACATTCAGTACTCACGACACAAACATGTCCCATATCAAAGTGTTCGGAATAAAATTATGCATATCACAGCAAAACGGAATTTGTTGTGCACTTTTGTCGGCCGACGGATCCTTAATGTGGTCTTACCCCAAATAGATGTTTTGCATGTTACAAATCTTCACGAAGGCTAGATTGATATCAAGCTACACACATAACTAGATTAACCACAAATGGGAATGCAGGTTACCGTTTTATCTCCGTCACGTAAGTTACAAGAACATATTACGTAAGTTATAGGTGTGAAAGCTCATCCCCATTTGATGTTTTATCTTGTCTAAAGCAGCAGTACATTCAGTACTCACGAGACAAACATGTCCCTTGTCAAAGTGTTCGAAAAAAATGTATGCATATCACAGCAAAACGGTATTTGTAGTGCACTTTTTTCGGCGGAAGGATCCGTAATGTGGTCTTACCCCAAATAGATGTTTTGTATGTTACAAATCTTCACTAAGGCTAAATTGATATCAAGCTACACACATACCTAGATTAACCACAAATGGGAATGCATGTTACCGTTTTATCTCCGTCCCGTAAGTTACAAGAACATATTACGTAATTTGTAGGTGTGAAAACTCATCCCCATTTGATGTTTTATCTTGTCTAAAGCAGCAGTACATTCAGTATTCACGAGACAAACATGTCCCATGTCAAAGTGTTCGAAATAAAATTATGCATATCACAGCAAAACGATATATGTAGTGTTCTTTTTTCGGCGGACGGATTCTTAATGTGGTCTTACCCCAAATATATGTTTTGCATGTTACAAATTTTTACGAAGGCTAGACTTATATCAAACTACACACATACCTAGATTAACCACAAATGGGAATGCATGTTACCGTTTTATCTCCGTCACGTACGTTACAAGAACATATTACGTAAGTTATAGGTGTGAAAACTCATCCACATTTGATGTTTTATCTTGTCTAAAGCACCAGTACATTCAGTACTCACGAGACAAACATGTCCTATGTGAAAGTGTTCGAATAAAAATTATGCATATCACAGCAAAACGGTATTTGTAGTGCACTTTTTTCGGCGGACGGATCCTTAATGTGGTCATACCCCAAATAGATGTTTTGCATGTTACAAATCTTCACGAAGGCTAGACTGATATCAAGCTACACACATAACTAGATTAACCACAAATGGGAATGCATGTTACCGTTTTATCTCCGTCACGTAAGTTACAAGAACATATTACGTAAGTTATAGGTGTGAAAACTTATCCCCATTTGATGTTTTATCTTCTCTAAGGCAGCAGTACATTCAGTACTCACGAGACAAACATGTCCTATGTCAAAGTGTTCGAACAAATGTTATGCATATCACAACAAAACGGTATTTGTAGTGCACTTTTTTCGGCGGACGGATCCTTAATGTGGTCTTATCCCAAATAGATGTTTTGCATATTAAAAATCTTCACGAAGGCTAGACTGATATAAAGCTTCACACATTACTAGATTAACCACAAATGGGAATGCATGTTACCGTTTTATCTCCGTCACATAAGTTACAAGAACATATTACGTAAGTTATAGGTGTGAAAACTCATCCCCATTTGATGTTTTATCTTGTCTAAAGCAGCAGTACATTCAGTACTCACGAGACAAACATGTCCCATGTCAAAGTGTTCGAAAAAAATGTATGCATATCACAGCAAAACGGTATTTGTAGTGCACTTTTTTCGGCGGACGGATCCTTAATGTGGTCTTATCCCAAATAGATGTTTTGATTATTAAAAATCTTCACGAAGGCTAGACTGATATCAAGCTACACACATTACTAGATTAACCACAAATGGGAATGCATGTTACCGTTTTATCTCCGTCACGTAAGTTACAAGAACATATTACGTAAGTTATAGGTGTGAAAACTTATCCCCATTTGATGTTTTATCTTCTCTAAGGCAGCATTACATTCAGTACTGACAAGACAAATATGTCCCATGTCAAACTGTTCGAATAAAAATTATGCATATCACAGCAAAACGGTATTTGTAGTGCACTTTTTTCGGCGGACGAATCCTTAATGTGGTCAAACCCCAAAAAGATGTTTTGCATGTTACAAATCTTCACGAAGGCTAGACTGATATCAAGCTACACACATAACTAGATTAACCACAAATGGGAATGCATGTTACCGTTTTATCTCCGTCACGTAAGTTACAAGAACATATTACGTAAATTATAGGTGTGAAAAATCATCCCCATTTGATGTTTTATCTTGTCTAAAGCAGCAGTACATTCAGTACTCACGAGACAAACATGTCCCATGTCAAAGTGTTCGAAAAAATGTTATGCATATCACAACAAAACGGTATTTGTAGTGCACTTTTTTCGGCGGACGGATCCTTAATGTGGTCTTATCCCAAATAGATGTTTTGCATATTAAAAATCTTCACGAAGGCTAGACTGATATCAAGCTACACACATTACTAGATTAACCACAAATGGGAATGCATGTTACCGTTTTATCTCCGTCACGTAAGTTACAAGAACATATTACGTAAGTTATAGGTGTGAAAACTCATCCCCATTTGATGTTTTATCTTCTCTAAAGCAGCAGTACATTCAGTACTCACGAGACAAACATGTCCCATGTCAAAGTGTTTGAAAAAAATGTATGCATATCACAGCAAAACGGTATTTGTAGTGTAATTCGTTCGGCGGACGGATCCTTAATGTGGTCTTACCCCAAATATATGTTTTGCATGTTACAAATCTTCACGAAGGCTAGACTGATATCAAGCTACACACATTACTAGATTAACCACAAATGGGAATGCAGGTTACCGTTTTATCTCCGTCACGTAAGTTACAAGAACATATTACGTAAGTTATAGGTGTGAAATCTCATCCCCATTTCATGTTTTATCTTGTCTAAAGCAGCAGTACATTCAGTCCTCACGACACAAACATGTCCCATATCAAAGTGTTCGGAATAAAATTATGCATATCACAGCAAAACGGAATTTGTTGTGCACTTTTGCCGGCCGACGGATCCTTAATGTGGTCTTACCCCAAATAGATGTTTTGCATGTTACAAATCTTCACGAAGGCTAGATTGATATCAAGCTACACACATAACTAGATTAACCACAAATGGGAATGCAGGTTACCGTTTTATCTCCGTCACGTAAGTTACAAGAACATATTACGTAAGTTATAGGTGTGAAAACTCATCCCCATTAGATGTTTTATCTTGTCTAAAGCAGCAGTACATTCAGTACTCACGAGACAAACATGTCCCTTGTCAAAGTGTTCGAAAAAAATGTATGCATATCACAGCAAAACGGTATTTGTAGTGCACTTTTTTCGGCGGAAGGATCCGTAATGTGGTCTTACCCCAAATAGATGTTTTGTATGTTACAAATCTTCACTAAGGCTAAATTGATATCAAGCTACACACATACCTAGATTAACCACAAATGGGAATGCATGTTACCGTTTTATCTCCGTCCCGTAAGTTACAAGAACATATTACGTAATTTGTAGGTGTGAAAACTCATCCCCATTTGATGTTTTATCTTGTCTAAAGCAGCAGTACATTCAGTATTCACGAGACAAACATGTCCCATGTCAAAGTGTTCGAAATAAAATTATGCATATCACAGCAAAACGATATATGTAGTGTTCTTTTTTCGGCGGACGGATTCTTAATGTGGTCTTACCCCAAATATATGTTTTGCATGTTACAAATCTTCACGAAGGATAGACTGATATCAAGCTACAGACATAACTAGATTAACCACAAATGGGAATGCATGTTACCGTTTTATCTCCGTCACGTAAGTTACAAGAACATATTACGTAAGTTATAGGTGTGAAAACTTATCCCCATTTGATGTTTTATCTTCTCTAAGGCAGCATTACATTCAGTACTGACAAGACAAACATGTCCCATGTCAAACTGTTCGAATAAAAATTATGCATATCACAGCAAAACGGTATTTGTAGTGCACTTTTTTCGGCGGACGAATCCTTAATGTGGTCAAACCCCAAAAAGATGTTTTGCATGTTACAAATCTTCACGAAGGCTAGACTGATATCAAGCTACACACATAACTAGATTAACCACAAATGGGAATGCATGTTACCGTTTTATCTCCGTCACGTAAGTTACAAGAACATATTACGTAAGTTATAGGTGTGAAAACTTATCCCCATTTGATGTTTTATCTTCTCTAAGGCAGCATTACATTCAGTACTGACAAGACAAACATGTCCCATGTCAAACTGTTCGAATAAAAATTATGCATATCACAGCAAAACGGTATTTGTAGTGCACTTTTTTCGGCGGACGAATCCTTAATGTGGTCAAACCCCAAAAAGATGTTTTGCATGTTACAAATCTTCACGAAGGCTAGACTGATATCAAGCTACACACATAACTAGATTAACCACAAATGGGAATGCATGTTACCGTTTTATCTCCGTCACGTAAGTTACAAGAACATATTACGTAAATTATAGGTGTGAAAAATCATCCCCATTTGATGTTTTATCTTGTCTAAAGCAGCAGTACATTCAGTACTCACGAGACAAACATGTCCCATGTCAAAGTGTTCGAAAAAATGTTATGCATATCACAACAAAACGGTATTTGTAGTGCACTTTTTTCGGCGGACGGATCCTTAATGTGGTCTTATCCCAAATAGATGTTTTGCATATTAAAAATCTTCACGAAGGCTAGACTGATATCAAGCTACACACATTACTAGATTAACCACAAATGGGAATGCATGTTACCGTTTTATCTCCGTCACGTAAGTTATAAGAACATATTACGTAAGTTATAGGTGTGAAAACTCATCCCCATTTGATGTTTTATCTTCTCTAAAGCAGCAGTACATTCAGTACTCACGAGACAAACATGTCCCATGTCAAAGTGTTTGAAAAAAATGTATGCATATCACAGCAAAACGGTATTTGTAGTGTAATTCGTTCGGCGGACGGATCCTTAATGTGGTCTTACCCCAAATATATGTTTTGCATGTTACAAATCTTCACGAAGGCTAGACTGATATCAAGCTACACACATTACTAGATTAACCACAAATGGGAATGCAGGTTACCGTTTTATCTCCGTCACGTAAGTTACAAGAACATATTACGTAAGTTATAGGTGTGAAATCTCATCCCCATTTCATGTTTTATCTTGTCTAAAGCAGCAGTACATTCAGTACTCACGACACAAACATGTCCCATATCAAAGTGTTCGGAATAAAATTATGCATATCACAGCAAAACGGAATTTGTTGTGCACTTTTGTCGGCCGACGGATCCTTAATGTGGTCTTACCCCAAATAGATGTTTTGCATGTTACAAATCTTCACGAAGGCTAGATTGATATCAAGCTACACACATAACTAGATTAACCACAAATGGGAATGCAGGTTACCGTTTTATCTCCGTCACGTAAGTTACAAGAACATATTACGTAAGTTATAGGTGTGAAAACTCATCCCCATTAGATGTTTTATCTTGTCTAAAGCAGCAGTACATTCAGTACTCACGAGACAAACATGTCCCTTGTCAAAGTGTTCGAAAAAAACGTATGCATATCACAGCAAAACGGTATTTGTAGTGCACTTTTTTCGGCGGAAGGATCCGTAATGTGGTCTTACCCCAAATAGATGTTTTGTATGTTACAAATCTTCACTAAGGCTAAATTGATATCAAGCTACACACATACCTAGATTAACCACAAATGGGAATGCATGTTACCGTTTTATCTCCGTCCCGTAAGTTACAAGAACATATTACGTAATTTGTAGGTGTGAAAACTCATCCCCATTTGATGTTTTATCTTGTCTAAAGCAGCAGTACATTCAGTATTCACGAGACAAACATGTCCCATGTCAAAGTGTTCGAAATAAAATTATGCATATCACAGCAAAACGATATATGTAGTGTTCTTTTTTCGGCGGACGGATTCTTAATGTGGTCTTACCCCAAATATATGTTTTGCATGTTACAAATCTTCACGAAGGATAGACTGATATCAAGCTACAGACATAACTAGATTAACCACAAATGGGAATGCATGTTACCGTTTTATCTCCGTCACGTAAGTTACAAGAACATATTACGTAAGTTATAGGTGTGAAAACTCATCCCCATTTGATGTTTTATCTTGTCTAAAGCAGCAGTACATTCAGTACTCACGAGACAAACATGTCCCATATCAAAGTGTTCGAAAAAAAATGTATGCATATCAAAGCAAAACGGTATTTTAAGTGCACTTTTTCGGCGGACGGACCCTGAATGTGGTCTTACTCCAAATAGGTGTTCTGCATGTTACAAATCTTCACGAAGGCTAGACTGATATCAAGCTACACACATACCTAGATTAACCACAAATGGGAATGCATGTTACCGTTTTATCTCCGTCACGTAAGTTACAAGAACATATTACGTAAGTTATAGGTGTGAAAACTCATCCCCATTTGATGTTTTATCTTGTCTAAAGCAGCAGTACATTTAGTACTCACGAGACAAACATGTCCCATGTCAAAGTGTTCGAATAAAAATTATGCATATCACAGCAAAACGGTATTTGTAGTGCACATTTTTCGGCGGACGGATCCTTAATGTGGTCATACCCCAAATAGATGTTTTGCATGTTACAAATTTTCACGATGGCTAGATTGATATCAAGCTACACACATAACTAGAATAATCACAAATGGGAATGCATGTTACCGTTTTATCTCCGTCACGTAAGTTACAAGAACATATTACGTAAGTTATACGTGTGAAAACTCAACCCCATTTGATGTTTTCTCTTGTCTAAAGCAGCAGTACATTCAGTACTCACGACACAAACATTTCCCATGTCAAAGTGTTCGAAACAAAATTATGCATATCACAGCAAAACGGTATTTGTAGTGTACTTTTTTCGGCGGACGGATCCTTAATGTGGTCTTACCCCAAATATATGTTTTGCATGTTACAATTCTTCACGAAGGCTAGACTGATATCAAGCTACACACATAACTAGATTAACCACAAATGGGAATGCATGTTACCGTTTTATCTCCGTCAGGTAAGTTACAAGAACATATTACGTAAGTTATAGGTCTGAAAACTCATCCCCATTTGATGTTTTATCTTGTCTAAAGCAGCAGTACATTCAGTACTCACGAGACAAACATGTCCCATGTCAAAGTGTTCGAAAAAAAATTAATGCATATCAAAGCAAAACGGTATTTGTAGTGCACTTTTTTTCGTCGGACGGATCCTTAATGTGGTCTTACCCCAAATATATGTTTTGCATGTTACAAATCTTCACGAAGGCTAGACTGATATCAAGCTACACACATAACTAGATTAACCACAAATGGGAATGCATGTTACCGTTTTATCTCCGTCACGTAAGTTACAAGAACATATTACGTAAATTATAGGTGTGAAAACTCTTCCCAATTTGATGTTTTATCTTATCTAAAGCAGCAGTACATTCAGTACTCACGAGACAAACATGTCCCATGTCAAAGTGTTCGAAACAAAATTATGCATATCATATCAAAACGGTATTTGTAGTGCACTTTTTTCGGCGGACGGATTCTTAATGTGGTCTTAACCCAAATAGATGTTTTGCATGTTACAAATCTTCACGAAGGCTAGATTGATATCAAGCTAAACACATAACTAGATTAACCACAAATGGGAATGCATATTACCGTTTTATCTCCGTCACGTAAGTTACAAGAACATATTACGTAAGTTATAGGTGTGAAAACTCATCCCCATTTGATGTTTTATCTTGTCTAAAGCAGCAGTACATTCAGTATTCACGAGACAAACATGTCCCATATCAAAGTGTTCGAAAAAAAATGTATGCATATCAAAGCAAAACGGTATTTTAAGTGCACTTTTTTTCGGCGGACGGATGATTAATGTGGTCTTACCCCAAATAGATGTTCTGCATGTTACAAATCTTCTCGAAGGCTAAACTGATATCAAGCTACACACATAACTAGATTAACCACAAATGGGAATGCATGTTACCGTTTTATCTCCGTCACGTAAGTTACAAGAACATATTACGTAAATTATAGGTGTGAGAACTCATCCCTATTTGATATTTTATCTTGTCTAATGCAGCAGTACATTCAGAACTCACGAGACAAAGATGTCCCATGTCAAAGTGTTCGAACAAAATTAATGCATATCACAGAAAACGGTATTTTAAGTGCACTTTTTCGGCGGACGGACCCTGAATGTGGTCTTACCCCAAATAGATGTTCTGCATGTTACAAATTTTCACGAAGGCCTGACTGATATCAAGCTACACACATAAGTAGATTAACCACAAATGGGAATGCATGTTACCGTTTTATCTCCGTCACGTAAGTTACAAGAACATATTACGTAAGTTATAGGTGTGAAAACTCATCCCCATTTGATATTTTATCTTGTCTAATGCAGCAGTACATTCAGTACTCACGAGACAAACATGTCCCATGTCAAAGTGTTCGAACAAAATTTATGCATATCACAGAAAACGGTATTTTAAGTGCACTTTTTCGGCGGACGGATCCTGAATGTGGTCTTACTCCAAATAGATGTTCTGCATGTTACAAATCTTCACGAAATCTAGACTGATATCAAGCTACACACATAACTAGATTAACCACAAATGGGAATGCATGTTACCGTTTTATCTCCGTCACGTAAGTTACAAGAACACATTACGTAAGTTATAGGTGTGAAAACTCATCCCCATTTTATATTTTATCTTGTCTAATGCAGCAGTACATTCAATCTCACGAGACAAACATGTCCCATGTCAAAGTGTTCGAACAAAATTTATGCATATCACAGAAAACGGTATTTTAAGTGCACTTTTTCGGCGGACGGATCCTGAATGTGGTCTTACCCCAAATAGGTGTTCTGCATGTTACAAATCTTCACGAAGGCTAGACTGATATCAAGCTACACACATACCTAGATTAACCACAAATGGGAATGCATGTTACCGTTTTATCTCCGTCACGTAAGTTACAAGAACATATTACGTAAGTTATAGGTGTGAAAACTCATCCCCATTTGATGTTTTATCTTGTCTAAAGCAGCAGTACATTTAGTACTCACGAGACAAACATGTCCCATGTCAAAGTGTTCGAATAAAAATTATGCATATCACAGCAAAACGGTATTTGTAGTGCACTTTTTTTCGGCGGACGGATGATTAATGTGGTCTTACCCCAAATAGATGTAAGTTATAGGTGTGAAAACTCATAATTTAGAAATTTCTTAAATATTAAGGACATAGTCTGATAACGAATTATGAACACCACACACACACACCGACACCGCACCACACACCGACACCGCACCATACACCGACACCGCACCACACACCGACACCGCACCACACACTGACACCGCACCACAAACCGACACCGCGCACCACACACTGACACCGCACCACACACTGACACCGCACCACACATCGACACCGCACACGTACACCGCACCACACACCGACATCGCACCACACACTGACACCGCATCACACACTGACACCGCACCACACACTGACACCGCACCACACATTGACACCGCACACCGCACACCGCACACCGCACACCGCACACGGACACCGCACAACAAACCGACACCGCACCACACACTGACACCGCACCACACACTGACACCGCACAACACATCGATATCGCACCACACACCGACACCGCACCACACACCGACACCGCGCACCACACACTGACACCGCACCACACACCGACACCGCATATGTGCATTGAAACCACACAACACAGTGACACCGCACCACACAGTGATACCGCACCACCCACATATACAGCACCACACACTGACACCGCACCACACACCGACACCGCGCACCACACACTGATATCACTTCTCTAGTTAGCATAGAACAAGAAATCATCATGACAGCACCTGACATCTCACAACACGTACTTGAAATGATGACCAAAAGCCTTCCATCAAATACTCTCCTCGGTGCAGTGCAGAAATGTTGGCGGTGTGTGTAAGAAGCAAGTCGAACAACTAGTGCGACAATTATACTATAGCTTCTTGCATGGGGCCACCACGAACACCACACGCAGGTTGGTACACCAGTATTCTTGTAATTCATCACGCAACTTCTGGGAAACAGCTTATTCAAGTGACGGACGAAAACAAAACAAATGGGCTGTAACAAACAAAAGTTTGTATGATATTTATCATCTTTCAGGAATGGAGTATGTGTACCAGTTTCAGCGTCACAGCCAATTGTCAACGCTTAATAACTATTGAGTTATTATGCCATGTGGGTATCATCATTCCGACATGGTTTCAGAGGCGCAATTGCAGTGCAGCCAACGGCCACTTCCCGAAGGAGGCAGGCGTTGGGGCGAGGAAGTCGGAGGGTTGCCATGGGTCGACCTGTCAATGTCATGAGGACTGCGGAACATGACTTCGCAAAGGAGTCAAAAAGAAGACGTGCATCCCCACACAACCTGGCATATGCTGTAGAGACCAACATGTCATTTGGTACAAAACATTAAACATTTACATCCACAACTACACTGCACACCGACATTACACCGTAGAATATTATTATTACCAACAAGACACTCACCAATTTGTAACGTTATCAGTCAATATTATCACTTATCTGTATGGCCCTTGTAGAAGTTACCGGAGTATAGACTTACCGATGTTATTAGGGAATGAAACGTAATGATGACGCTGGTTACTCTCCTCTCCTTGTCACTTTTGAAAACGTGTGTAGGTACGTTGTTGTAACGTGTGTAGCAACGTTGTTGTAACGTTGTTGTGTAATATAACACCATAAGACATGTAGATTTGTTGTATAGTATTTTATGTTACATTGTGTACGGCAAGATGGAATACGTTTTGTATGTAAGCAAAAGCCCAGTGGAGTTGAGCTCAGCAGTAAACATGCCGAATAGGTACATGAGTGAATGAATATATCGTAATTCTTGCGGGATTTTATTCAGTATACATTATATTATACATCTACAAGAACACAGTTATTCATTTTTGCTAAAATATTTTATAAACTAACGTTAAACAAATCTCAATTATGTTAGCACCAAAGATGTGTTCTGGCAGTTTGTAGATTATTTGTGCTGAATACAACTTACAACACATTAGTTGGCTAGCATTTATAAATATTTCCACATATCCTTCTTCCAAATGAACAACATTCTAATAATTTTACACCCATCCCATCGCAAATATTCATAATAAAGCTTGAAGTCCGCGATTTGCGCATATTCTAGAATTTTATTATAATGCAAAAGTAATCGTTGCTCCACATTGCATCTATTTGCTTCGTATTTACAATGTGTCAAGATAATAGTATGACAACATTTACAATTAAATGGATTTCGTGACTGTCCTAATTAGTATTAGTCTAAATTTAATGCTAAATAATATAATCTGGATGAACGTACGTATACGTAGGGCCCTGCCTACCTGTCCGTATAATTTGTTTGTGTACGTATAGCCCTGCCTACCTGTTCGTAAAATTAGTCTATGTTCCTATAATCCCTTGCTAACGTATAACAAGCCTTGACGTCTTCCCGCGAAAAAAAAATGAAACGCGCATGAAACATGTGTCAAACGCTCCTTGCCTTAGCGGCCAATCACGAGCGCCTGTTAGTTTTTCATAAGTGAATCGTAAAGACGCGAAATGCGGAAGTTAGCTAAGTCAATTTAGTAATTGACTTCGCCAGTCGCGACTTCATCACCCGTGAGAACAGCGCAAATACGCGCCCCAATTTGAAGATGGATAAACGACTTCTGGGAATCTCAATATATAATGACCCGTTCGTCCATTTAGCACGAGCAGCTGAGCGGTATTGTGTATTTGAATAATTATTTCTACTTCCTAAACATTGCATGTAATAGGAGCCACGGTTGGTTGAAATTAGTTTTATTATGACCACCTGACGTGCCTAGATCTACCGACCTAGTGAGCGATTTCATAGGCTGAGCTTAAATTCAGAGTTTCGCAAAGCGATCAGCCAACTGCTGGCTGGCACTGACGTAATCAGCAGCAGCGACCCCTGGTGGCGAGGATGCCAACGGGTGTCACCATAGTCTCGTGATTTATAGCAGACGTAAAGCACGACGTATCAGTCTAGCTCCAGGAACAATGCTGGTGACGTCATGGCGTGTTTGCCGTTGGCCACTCGAGTTTCGCATCTAATCAGTTTGCGTTGGCGCGTTCAACTGCCAACTGTAACGTTCAAACGTAGCGTTACGTCACACTTGTTACTCGCATCTGATTGGCCATACGAAACGTACTTCGCGAAGCACGGACTCAACGAAGCGGCATGCACGGGGGGCAACTCTCGAAACCACGAGCGTCCGAGCAGTTTTTTTCAATGCCCAACGGCAAAATTATAATATATTTATTAAACTGGTGTGTGAGTTTTGGATGGCAGAGCCTGTCGCAGACATTTTTCGTAAAAGAGCTTGCAAACGGTAGGCATGATACGGATCCAATCCTAGCAATAATTTGTACAAGATACAAGATGTTTATTCACAGACTACATTCAGTTACAACTAAGGTGGTAGTTGCTGTACATTCAGGTTTCTGCTTCGCCAGGACATATCACCACCAACCGCCGCTAATATATAAAATCCCCCGATGACACCCCACCCCTATGTAACGATGGTCATTACATCCAACAACTACCCTCGTCATGATCAGTGGACTTGCCCACGACCTCAGAACGCTCAAGCGTTTGATTACGCATGTGCTTGCGCGTGTTTGATTTGATCCGTAATGTATCGCGTAAACGCGGGTCCATAAAATGGCAAATGGTTTTTTCTTTCGTCGGTTAAAAATAGTCCACCCTCCCCGTTCATCCCACACTCTCTCCCATTCCCTCGCCGTTATCAGATGCTTATTGGCCCGTAGCCAGCTTTTCACGATAGATGAATGAATGAACGTTTATTCAACAATAACAACAACATAATACATGCACAGTATGGTTTGCTGCTGCTGCTGCTGAAAGGACATAGCTGAAGTCATAGACTTCTGTGTTGCTATGCCCTACTCGAACTATGAAAACTGAATAAATACAACAGGAATTATAAATAAATCACAAAATAATATTCACAACTCATATATAGACTGTTTACTATAGTGCTTGTGTTACTATTATATGGGTTTAACAAAACATCACCTTCAATTAACAATTCACAAATATGTAGAAAGTAATGACAACTTGATTGCTTTTTTAAATTGTGTTAAACTTGAAAGCTGAGTCAATTTGTTTGGTAAATTGTTCCACGTTTTTATACCCTTGACGGTGATTGACAGCAGTCGGAGGGTGGTGTTTGTCTTTTTACCATAGAACAGTTTGCTTTGTCTTGTATCATGTATGTGTATAGCTGCGGTTGGTTCAAATAATGCTTGAACACGACCATTTAAAGAATGGTTGTTTGCTTTATAAAGTATGATCATAGTCTTGTATTTAACTAAATCATGAAATTTAAGCATGTTTGAGAGATGGAAAAATACAGATGTATGATCATGGTAATTAAGATTATAAATAATCCGTATAGCTTTTTTCTGTAACATAAATAGTTTTCTGAGTCTAGATTGATCAGTATTTCCCCAGATCTCACAGCAATATGACATATGTGGTTCAACAAGTGAATTATATAATGTGTGTAACGCTTGACAATCAAGAACATGCCTAGTTTTATACAAAACTGCTATGTTTTTTGATACTTTTGATTCAACAATGTTTATGTGTTCTCTCCATGTTACGTTTTCGTCAATGGTTACTCCAAGGAATTTAGTATATGATACCTGCTCAATGTTTTTCCCATTCAAAACTATATGCACATCTGTTCTAGGTTGCTTTTTATTGTTGAACATTATAAAATGTGTTTTGTTCACATTAAGTGATAATTTGTTCGCTCGAAACCACAGGTCTAGTTTTTTTAGTTCGTTGTTAATAACAGTGCTTACTTCATCTGTGTTACTAGCGGAATAAAAAATGTTTGTATCATCAGCAAACAAAATAATATCAAGCAATTTTGAGACTTCACACATGTCATTTATGTACAGAATAAATAATAACGGGAGAAGGATTGAACCTTGCGGGACTCCACACTTGATTTCCTATTGTTCTGAGTTACTGTTGTTATAGCATACATATTGTCTACGGTTGGTTAAGTAGCTTTTTATCCAGGCCAAAGCCAGACCCCTGATTCCGTAGCATTGCAATTTACTTAGCAGTATGTTGTGGTCAACAGTCTCAAAGGCTTTTTTTAGGTCGATAAAGACCCCAATCGTGCTTTGGCATTTATCCATTGCGGATGTAATTTTTTCGACAAATTCTGTTAAAGCTAGTGAAGTTGAGTGATTCCTTCTGAAACCATACTGCCCATCTGTCAATATGTGTTGTGTTTCAATGAAAGACCTTAGCCTTTTGTTGAATATTTTTTCAAGCATTTTTGAAAATTGGGATAAGAGAGATATAGGTCTATAATTAGAAAATTGAAAACGATCTCCTGACTTAAATATAGGAATGACTTTTGCTAATTTCATATCATTTGGAAATGATCCGCTGATCAAAGATCTGTTAAAAATGTGGGTTAGCGGTTGTACAATTTGCTTTATTACATGCTTAACTGTTTTCATGCTGATTTCATCGTGTCCGTATGAAGTTTTACTTTTGCACCCAGACACAATTTCGAGTACTTCTTGCTCAGTAACGGGGGACATATACATTGATTGTGATACAGTACGTTTTACATAGTCGGTTGGCTTTGTTCCCGGGCAGGGTTCTATGAGGTTGGATAATTTAGTACCTATATCGACGAAGAAATTGTTAAAATGATTAGCTATTTCTTTATTTTCTAATACTACTATGTTATCGCCAACATGAAACTTGTTCAAATATGTGGTATCAGATTTTCTTTTACCTATTATGCTGTTAAGAGTTTTCCAAGTTGCTCTTACAATCGTCGAGTTTTTTTCTGTAATAGTTTTTCTTTTCTAGACGTAATAATTTTGTTAACTTATTTTTGTAGCGGATTTCTGTTAATTCTGTCCTATTTTTTAGAAACGCTAAGTACATGTTATTCTTCTTTATGCAAGCGTTTTTAGCCCGCTTGATAACCAAGGTTTATCATTCTTTTTTGTCTCTCCTGAATAGTTGTAGTTTTTACAGGACAGGCATCGTTATAAGTATTATTTAGTATTTGCATAAAGCGCGAGAATGCTAAATCAGGGTTTGACTCGTTCATTACAGTGTCCCAGTTTGCATAATTTAAATCGTGCTTAAATTTGTTTAATGAGTCCTCATCTAAATTTTTTTTTTTTTATTTATATGTTGGATCATCGTTAATAACCGCATAAGTGCTGTTGTCACACAGGACGAAAATTGGCATATGGTATGTAGCATCGCTTAAAACAATGCCGCACATTTTGTTTCTACACAGTTCAGAACAGAAAATGTTATCTATTATACTAGCAGTCGTGCTTGTTACTCGTGTGGGCCTGGTGATCAAGGGATATAATCCAGAGCTGAATATTTGATCAATGAAATATTTTGATTCAGCTTGCTCTTCGCAGTGCAATAGGTCTATATTGTAATCACCACATATATACACGATTTTGCTGATGAGATTTCCCAGTATGAATGAGAGATTGTCATTAAATTTGCTGATGCTGGTATTCGGTGCTCTATACATACAACCGACATTAATTTTTTCGTGTTTACTAATTTGTATCTCAATAAAGATGCTTTCAAAACAGTCATCAACAGCATACGATATATTCCTTAGACAAATATCAGAAGACTGGCAATTGTTAAGTACAGATTCACACACATATATGGCAACGCCGCCACCGTGTTTGTTTTTTCTGGAATTACAGTACAGTTTGTAACCCGAAAATACGACATCGTTACAGTTTACTTCACTTCCGTCCCAATTGTTTTCTTTAAGCCACGTTTCTGATATAGCAATTATATGAAATTTATACTCCATGCTTTGGATAGTATCTTTAATCTTGGGTAAGTTAGCTTTTAAACTCCGAGCATTAAAGTGTATCATACTCAGTTTGATTGGCTGGTTTTTGCCAACACTGCTAAAGTTTGTTGAAAATTGTGCTGGGGTGTAGTATTTACCTTGCGTGGGCAAATCGTTATACAACAAACAATCAGTATCAATATCGTGTTCGTAACAGTGTTCATTATAATCAAACGGTGTATCATACGCAGGCGTTAACTCGTCATTTTGTTGTGTAGTTGACGCCATGGTTAAGTCATCACAAAAACGTTTGCCAGGATAGTCAACAGGTACTTGGTAGTTTAACCACGGTTTGCGACATCGTGTCGCTCTCTTACCACCAGTTTGTCAAATGACAAATATGCGACTTTGCCCTCTTCCCTGGCCTTCATCATTTCTGGTAGGAGTTCTTTCCGCCTCGCCATGACCCTCTGCGAATAGTCCTCGTTCACGTAGATGCCACGAGGCCGTTTCTTCTTCGCCGCCTGCAGTACCAGCTCGCGGTCCTTGAACGACTCGAACTTGACCACGATGGTCCGGGCTCTCGTCCCCATGCCGCCAGTTCGGTGCGCGCGACCGATGTTGATGGCGCGCACTTGGGCTTCGGGGAGTTCTAGAGCTGTTGTCATAGCCCTGCGCACGCTCTTCTCCGTCTGCTCCCACGTCTCGCCGTCGACCCCAGCAACGCCGTCGAAACGTAGATTACAGCGTCTTGACTGGTTTTCTTGGTAGTCGATCGCGTGTTCGACTTTCTTGATCATTTCTTCAAATTCGATCATCTTCTTCGACAGATCGTCAATGTTTTCCTTCGACTGCTTCTCTTTGATCTCCTCAACTTGGGTTTGCTGACTCGGAGTTCGGTCAGCGCAGTGGTTGTCTCACGCATAAAGCTGTCCACCCTCCTGTTGATTTCAGCTACCGCGATTTGCAAGCACGCTTGGTACGCATCTTTTTGTATTTTCAGGAGCTTCTCAACGTAGGTCTGGCTTTCGTCCGCGTCAGCGCTAACTTCTAGGTGGATGTCGGCAGCAGGGGCCTCGGTGGCACCATGGATTCACATGTTCCCAATACAGACTCCTGGCGCCACAGGTTCATGCGAGATTAAATTTTTCACAATGCAGAGGGCACTACATGCTCAGTACATTATTAATATATATGAATTATTTACGCAAAAGGGATATGCTGACTGCGTTCGGGAACAAACTGAATAAAGGAAGGCCGGTTCTGGCAGATGGAGCACTCAAAGAGCTCTTGCCCTGCGCTACAATCAACTTGTGTGGGGCGGGTTTTGGCGCTTACTGTCACGAAGTCAAGTAGTTCCGAAATCATTTGCTGCCATAGCATGCCATGCGATGAAATCTGTCTTCAACAACACCGCATTTCGAGAGAAAAAAAATTCAAAGCCATGGTTGTCAGTAGGTAATTAAAGCAATCCATAGCTTGGCCAATCTGGACACTGATGCGTACATCTGGCCGACTTGTCAATCGTAGTTGCATCAGCTGTCACGTATAGCTCTTTGGTCATTGTATCTTAGCAAGCAAGAGTAACACGTGTTCTCGTTATCTATGTTATGCTTACTTAGATTTTCATTATTTGTTTTATCATTTGTCGCAGCAGTTCTTAACATTTAACTTGTGATAAATGACACAACCGCCGTACCAGAGTAAAACTCTTTTTTTGCAGATGACTTTTTAATTTACATAGTTGTTCATACATTGCAAGATCAATTAGTGCTACAAAAAGACAGATTACCCAGTTAATATCGATTCTATAACACCTGTGAACACATTCTTAAAGAAGTTACTAATGCAAAATATCTAGGATATATATACATGCAGTACCATTAACAGCCTAGGATCGTCAAAATCGTTTTAAGAGCAAATTAAGTAGACCAAGATCTAACAAAAATTACCTCTGTCTAAATAATTAGAACAATTCCAGAATGGAATAATTTATCTGGAGACATTCGTGCGACCAGCACTATATTTAGGAGTAGGCTAGAGGCACTGCCTTAAGCACAATGTCTCTCTTTTCATCTGCGTATTGTCCCTGTAGGAAATATGCAGATCATTAATTAAGGTGAAGAAGATCAAGATGTCTTCCCATTCACTTACATAAACGGGCGAATGAATGATTGTACTTTCACACATGGCACACACGTTCGCAAGAAATACTAAAACTATGACAAAACACGTTAAGAACTGCGTAGTGGGAACGAGGAGTCGGTGACGTGGTTTGGTCGTCATCGTAGTTATCCTTCCAAAAACATCTTGGCAGATAACACCTTAGATTCTTCGAACGTTCATACACTGACCCTGACAGTAGCGACAAACAGCTAACTTTTGTATTGTGATACAACTGCATGTCTACACAGGTAAGAAGCAAAAATATATGAATTCACACGTTAATTTATCGATATATATATATATATATATAACTAATAATTAATAATAATTAATATACTAGTATGATATATGTTGATGAGAGTCGTGTGTTATCACTCATCAACTGTATCACAGCAACTCATGCGTGTGGTTCTTGTGGCTGTCATCTCAATGGTAACACTCTAGTGGCATTACAATACTCCATGAATAACCACACGGGGACATAGTTACAATACAGTGTTAACGCGTAAAAAGATCCGTACTACTCTTCCGACACTGTCATGTGATACACAACGCTGACAACTTGATGTTGCGGTCAGTGTTGACGTAGTGGCGTCCAGCTCACTCGTCCACTTTCTCCAGTTTGATGAGCAAACCGTACAGGATGGTGCTACCCCGCTGGTCGGTCGACCACTCCAGCTCTTGGTTGCTGAACTTGGGGTCGATGTCATGCGTCGCGCCGACCGTCTCCTTGCCCACCTTGTAGCTGTCGGGTGCGATCAGAACTTGGAATGCGACCTGACTGGTGTACTTGGTGCCTGTCGCCTTGTCCTCGTACCTGTAATGTCAGTCGCTTTATTGTGGCATACATCGCGAACATGGTAATACACAAATTAAAGATATTTGCTGCCAGCAGTTTTGGCCACGTTTCCCTTCATAATAAGTTTGATGTCAAAGTACATCACACTTTTGCAGTTGGGGTTAAGAACAAAACGTTACGTCGGGTGGGGGTCTGTGGGTAAGCGTTGTGCATAACGTTTTGACATGCTGGCTGGCCGAGAAATCGATATTAGACAGATATTGAATTAGTTATTCAGCCAGTTGCTTCGTTTGATTTCAACAGCATTCTAACGAAAAAACAGCAATGTATTACATAAATTACATACCAGTATTTATATGTGTACGTGTAAACACCGAGTAAACAATACTGCCATCCGACGGGTACAATAATTATTATATGTGTATGCATAACAGTTGTTTTTATTACAACTAACATAATTTTAGGGAGTGTACATACCAGCGTTACGAAGAGTGACAATGTGTGTGTGTGTGTGTGTGTGTGTGTGTGTGTGTGTGTGTGTGTGTGTGTGTGTGTGTGTGTGTGTGTGTGTGTGTGTGTGTGTGTGTGTGTGTGGGTGGGTGTGTGGGTGGGTGTGTGGGTGGGTGGGTGCGTGCGTGCGTGCGTTCATTGGCATCTTGCTCATTGAAGTACGACCACGACAATTGTTTCAGGAACGTTATTAATATGCGTTTTATGCGATATAAATGTTGTTGAGATCTTAAGTGTTGAAGAATAAACATAGACATAGGCATATACAGTAACTAAATGGAAATATGCTACGTAACTATTTGCAGTCGCAAGCTTTGTTTCTGATGACTGATTCGATACGTCGGTGTTCGTTCGACGTAAGATGTCCACAGTACTCGCGTGATCTGTCAAAGAAAATTTAAATTGTAAAGGAAATATACATACTTTGTAGGCGTGGCGTACGCATGATGTCCAGCATATCGGATGCTCGGAGATACGAAGATCTGGCGTATGTTGAAGTCTTCAGGCTTACGGTCATCAGTGAAGTGTCCATCCCTTACTTTGATATTATCACCACCTCGAATCCTATCACCTGCAACATTAGAATATTGATAGTCACGTCAGGAGTGACGCTTGCATTCGACAATATGTTGTCAGAATGCACTTGTTAAAACTGGAGCAACTACAACATTAATGTTCACCTTCGTTCTTTTCTCGAGATCTGAAGAACTATAGAACGTGGTCAACCAAGTATGCTATAAGGCATACGGACGTACATCAGAGGCCAATGGTCAAAGCACACGAATAAACAGAGAAAGAGACGATCAAACATCTGCAACTGGGAAGAGATGATGCCAGACTGCCCCAAACGTTACCTTATTATTATGGAACATATAGATATATGAAAAGCATTACACATAGAGCTATAACAATGTCTAAGTCGACCAACTGAACTACATGGTCATGGGTCATTAGCCACGTACACGGATGCCACTTCAATTCAACACTTTATTTCCCAATGACAATAGAAACATAGAACATATGCACACATTATGGATGTCAACAATTCAAAAGGAAAGTGATAACGTAGAAGCGCATTGCTTATCATGCACTCTCCCCGATATCACTATAGCATGAGCGTAGACGTAATATTTTAAAAGAACAACCATTTTTAGTGTGTTGTTAGAAACTATCAAACACGTACACTTGTGTAGTAACACTGAAGCGTATTAACACATTCACATTTCTTTCTTATTTTCTGTTTCGAAACGGTTACAAATTTAATAATTTTGTGCTTTTTTAGGAAAGTACCACTGTGAATATAGTCACAGTCAAGCAGTCATACATTCTTTATTGATATTTATAGGAGAAACCACAGCTTCTTTGTGGCATTTTTGTTAATTCCTGGAGGAATGTGTTCACTGAGCGTTAATTCCACCTACCCGGCATCACGAGGTCACCAATGTCCAGTATCTTGTCCACTTTGTCGGCCTTGGTGCCGTGGAAGGCTCGGTGCCACACCTTGAAGTGGCGTTTATTTCGCTCAAGAACCCTACGAAGAATTCAGTAATGAGACTCGTTATACAAACTTAATTGCAGAATTGGAAAGTATGTATAAACTATGGTGCAATAATTGTACATTTATACCACCGTCGTGAAACTGTTTACGGAAAGAGTTATTATATAATACTATATGATTTGTTGCATTTTGTAAGTCATATATATATAATAACACAAACTACCGCAAATATAAGAAGTATTACAAATTTAAAAACACTAGGCTTGTGGCTCCTACAGTGCAGTGAAAACAACCCGCTAAACGGTTAATGTTGATATGTTTTATTAAAAGGATTTTAACAAGACTAACATGTTCGTCCATTGCAACAAGCTGCATATTGAAAAATTGACAAGGCAGTAATTGGTCTATTAAGAGTCCAACAATGCTTCATATATGTATAGCCTGTCCTTGGTAGATATATTATATGTGTAGCCTACCATTAGTAGATATTTTAAATGTGTTGTGTAGCTTGCCCTTGGTAGATATCTTAAGTATGTGTAGCCAGTCCTTGGTAGATATATCATATGTGTATCATGCCCTTGGTAGATATCCAATGTGTGTAGCCTGACATTGGTAGATATCTTATGTGTGTAGTCTGCCCTTGGTAGATATACTTTATGTGTAGCCTGCCCTTGGTAGATATAGTATGATACACTTGTAAGAATTGTTGTAATGCCATACATTGCACCCTGCGGATGCAACATTGTAATAGTTACAGCGCCAAAACAAATTCGGCGACACAAAGTAGAGTAACATCCTTAGTTTGACTGGCGACCTGGGAAGGGTAGGCATAGGGCTTCTACCAAAATGACGTCGTGCGTGCAATTTAAATGATATGTCTTCAAATAGGTTATTCTAGTAAAACTGCTAGCATAATAGTGTTGATTGTAGCTATTTGTAGTTAATTTTGACTCATAAACAATGAATATTTAAAGATCATATATCTTGTCCAAATGTTTATTTTCCAGAGAACTATGTAAATATACTTGTACACGTGTGTTATTCAATGTTATAACAAATCTGAAGCCACATATTTTCCAAAACATTGATAAAATAGGTCTTAAACAGTGCCCGGTCCCATTGCAAAACTGGAAATGTCTATTTTCCAGAAATGTCCAAGGCGCAGATACGTGACGTCACTCGTGGAACCGGATACACAGTTACACGATCTGTGCGGCTAAATGTTATTTCATTATAATTATATTTCAGCTGTTTTTATAATTAACATGTATCATTGATGAAGATATGTATTGTGAGAAATAGTGGCAATTCGGGGTTTCACTGGAAATTCGGTGCACATCTTCCCCAAAGACCCAATTTGTCGGCAGAAAATGGAACATTGTGTGTGTAAAGGACGGGATCCATGCTACGTCTACGGCGAATAACATCACTTGTGGTTCAGATCTGTCGATGGATATATCTTATAAGGTTGAAGATGGGTGTCAAAATACAGTTAGATGTCAATAAATCAACAGTCCTTAAAATGACTTAAAAGAAGCGTCAAGATGCGAACGAGTACCACAACAACACCGCTGGCCATTTCACCACAACAAACTCAACAGCCAGCCGTCAGTTGCCGGACTCTCTCGACAGGTTCATGCCTCGACCTGTACACGTAGCACCGCACTGACACCAGGCAATCTAACATCAGCAGAAACAACATTAATCTATCAAACGTCATCATCACTGTCACGGAAATATATTTGATCATCGTATGCATAGGTCTCGGTAACAGAAGAGACACCGCCATTTTATGAGTTGTTTATACGAGGCGGGTTGTGCGCGGGGCGGCTGTCAATCAGTCAGGGCGGTCTAGGCTGGCGGCTGTTTTCAACATATGAAGTCACATAGCCTCACGCCGCTGTCACTCGGCAGTTTCCGTAAGACTTTTTTAATTTAGAGGTTCTTTTTAACTTGTACGCTCATATGCGATTCATAAACATATTTTAATAGCATCATCTGAAAGTGCATACATTATTTGTTATTATGGAACACAGCACATTTTATCCTAGGACATGGCCTTTAAACGTATTCGACCTTTCAACCCGTTTCTAAGAACATTCGGGTTTGTGCAGGACTGTGAATAACCGGTGGGCCAACCTGATCAAACTTCCGCAGACAACATCTGATTCGTTAATAATGAGTGTACATAAAATGCAATGGAGATTTCTTACTGGACTCCGAAGCGGTGCCAGCCGAGGGGGATGCCGTATTCCTTGGGAGGATTCCCGCGAGTGTAGTAGTTGTCGTCCTCCTTCGCCGCGTGGCAGTCGCCGCAGTAACACGCGTGCCAGTTCGCATCCCACACTTCGTCTGCCGACCACAACGTACTTATAGGCAACTTATAGAGTGTGCGTGTACGTGTGCGTGGGTGTTTGTGCGTGCGTGCGTGTGTGAGCGTGTGCTTGTACGTGCATGTGTGTACATTTCATACAACTGGATGGACGGGAGCAACGTAGAGTGGACGAACTTACCAAAGATTCGAAAACGGCAACGACACGATTCGTGTGCGTGCATACGTGCGTACGTGTGCGTGTGTATGTTTGGAAGGGGTTGGAACACCATTTATAACGTAAAACTCACAACGATAAGATAACAGAGAGAGTGCCACGACACATTCCTGTAACAATACAACGGGTACCTGGTATGAATAAGGTTTCCAGATACCGCTTACAGGATTGCTTGTAAGTGCAGTCAGCGAGCGCTTTCGGACTATCCGGCAATACCTGCTGAGTCAAACCACCGACTGAAACAAGACAGAGAGTGTGATCACTTGATGACTGATTGGTATCCGGCAATACCTGCTGAATCAAACCACTGACTGAAACAAGAGACAGAGTGTGATCATTTGGTGACTGATAGGGTTGTAACAGAATACAGAATATGGTCATCCGTTGAACGATCTGGCTGTAACTGAACACACAATGTGATCAATTGAGGAACGGTCTGACTGTAATGTAGAACACAAAATATGATCATTTGTAGAACAGTCTGGCAGTAACAGAACTTAAATCATAATAGTTGACGCACGAGAGTAGAACCTGCACTGTGTCCAAAAAGCACTGTAATTGTAGTGCAGGAGAATTGTGTGTTCGCGCGCACGCGCGTGCGTGCGCATTTGCGTGACGGTGTGTGAGGTTGTGGTAATGTATTTACAACAGTCATTCATTGAAGACATACCTCTACTCCTCCTGAGCACCTGCCTAATCTTCACCCGCAGCCTGTTGGCGGCGTTGGCCACTTCGGTAACACCGGTGTCTTTCAGCTTCTGCACGACGTCCGTCAGTTTCGGACTCATCACAACATCGTCGATCGTCTGCTCCGACAACAGTTCCCAGACTGCATTGCAGGCGAGTTCCTGTTCCGTCTGATTGCCGATCTCCATCAACTGAACGAGGTGTTTGATGACGTTCTTCTTCACCAGCGGCATGCGACATGCGGCGTTCTTGCTCAGTTTGCATATGGCAGCTACGAGCTCAGTCGAATGGAACGAGAAGGTTAAATCTGCCGACTCGAAGTTAACTTCTACAGAGCGACCCGCGGTGTTCGCCACAGAAAGACCAGTAAACCTGACCATAGTCGCGAGCATGTTGTCGTGCACTTTGAGGGAGTCAATTTCGAAGCCGACCATGATGTTAGCGAGGGTGAGCAGTGCAACATGGGCGATGCTGCTGTCGTGTACGCCCGGGTCACAGTATTTCACGAGCATGTCTTTCGCTCCGACCAGGCGCAGTGCTGTCACGTTGGCGGCAGCTTTCGAGCAGTTGTGCAGGACACCGAGAGCATACACCACCCGCCTGGCGTTGTTCTGTTAACAAAGACAAATGTTTGGTTATGTTCTCTGCCTAAAATAAAAATGCTAACTTTGGATTGATGAGAAAAACTAACGTTACACATATAGCCACCACTGACTATTACCAGGTGCCCATTTATGCAGGTGAGTGAACGGGGATAACTACCGTGTAGTGAACGAAATTGTCCCAGCTTTGACAAAGGAGCAGGAGGATTTGAAACTAAGTTCTCTCGATTGAGAATCCGGTGTTCTAACAATGCGCTGGTGTGTGTGTTAGTACCAATTAAACTGAACGCCAGTAATACATCTTACCTTGTTGGATTTGTAGCGTGACATAAGCTTATCTGCCTCCCTGACAAGCAATGCGAACACATCGGTTCCGCCGAGGCTACTTGCAAAGTTGAGGCTCGAGTTGGTCATGTTGAGGAGAACGTTGAAGCACTCCAAGAAACACAGAAGGACCTCGTCATGCTCGACTCCTGCGTCTTTCAGGAACGTCATGTAATCGGCGATGACCTTCGCGCCGCCCAAGTCGTTGAAGCGTTCAACCAGCATTTGCTTGTGATTCTCATTTCGTAGGCCACCGTAGACTTCGAGTATGTCTTTCTGCAAAGCCGTAAGTACTCTGGGTACTTTTCTCGGATCCTTCTGTTTCATCAGCGCTATTGTGGCCTGCACATTCTCCGTGATGATCTCAACCGTCGACTTGGCTTTGGCAGACAGACAGACGTTTGTGTTGAAATAATTAGCTTAACTATAGAAGTGAAGGAGAAGGCCATTAAAACATACCATGTCGTTAATAAGGTAACAATCTTTTAATAATAAGAAGAAGAAGAAAAAGAGGAAGAATTAAGAAAGTAATACTACTAATAATAATACTATGAATATAGTTTATTGTTGTTTAATACACGAACACATAATTACAGTCATGTCATTTCTATGGATACCAGTGACTAACTAATGATATCGTGTTGTTGGATTTATACTGCTATGTCAATATTGTAAGATAACGAAATATTAGTGTTCTTACCGGCGGTCTGTGACGGACGCGTTGGAGAGTTGCCACCGCTTGAGCCCGGCGACGTGTTTGTAGGGCTGGTGGGCGCTGACGGAGTACCGCCTTACACAGGATCAACCATTACAATCGATACAGCGTGGTAGATGTAATGATACTAATTATTATCATTATTACTATTTATTTATTTTATAAGTTGTCTGATGTTCGCAGCGCTGTACACAAAACTAATATATAAATAGAACATTCACAACACAAGGTACACTTTCAACATCAAGTAGTTCAAACATGTTAGACTGAATAATAATAATTGTTGTACTATTGAAACAATTTCAATGTGCTTTAACACAGATTAAGCATGATGAAAACTGCAATGCATAATACTAAAATGAAGCTACTATCATTTCAATGGGTATACACAAAATGCTGACTAATGAATTTTACAAAGTTAACAAGATCAGCCCAAATAATATAAATTTTGATCTGATCTTTGCTTTGAACCACACAGGACTTACCGGTAATGGTGGCCTGACAACCTTTTCCAAACAGATCGACCACAGCATAGACATTGGGCGGTATATTCAACTTGCATTTGGCTTTCAAACGACCATCCAGAAAGATGTGTAGCTGCCCGTCTGCAGTTCGCATGAGACCGACGGTTGATCCTTCCTGAAATAATTATACAACATTACTATAAACCTGTTTTACGAATGCCATTTGCATACATTTCTGCTACGAAAAAGTCGTACGCAACAAATATCTAGCTGCGCTAATAATCGTATTTGAAATATTTCACCCCTTCAAGGTTTTGTGTCCTTAGTCTAGTTAAACCACATTATTTTAGACGTTGTTTTACAACTAAGACTCATTTGTAGAATAGTATATATGTTCACGATTTATGTCCACCATCATGTCATAATCAATTCCCCTTCACTCACTTCCTTTATTGCGTTTTGTATTTCTTTGCTCTCTTCTTTGTTTTGTGTTTGTATCACTACAGACTGCAGTGAAGTAATTAAATGGTCAATGTTGGTTTCTGTAACTACGATACAGCACACATCTTCCAATAACTTGTTACCCCAAACTTCTTGGGTTAGAGTTAGATATATCAAATATAGGATGTCTTTTTGGGCCCACAATCAAAGTTGCATTTTTAGAGCTTCCATCTGTTAAGTACAACTTTCCAGTGAATCAACGTGCTGCATACACTATGTATCCTCAACTTCTTGCACACTTTTTAAGTAATTTATTGAATAACATATCAAATGCGAAATTGACATAGTATCATCAAATAAGTAAATATAATTCATATTGTACATACATTTTCGTTATAAAAAACAGTTTAAATGATACTATAATCTACAATGCAATTTTATGTTGTACTGTTCTTGCGATGAGCAATATTTTACACCATAAGATCATATCAACACCACACGCGATGTTACATAAGTGGTTAAGTGGTGGAATGTGCTAGGGCAATTAATTATGGAATGCTGAATGCGGTCGGTTGAGAAATAGAAAAAAGAAATTATGTTTAGTTCATGTTAATCTACAAAGAAAACGTCTTACTACAATAGATTGGAAGACTATTCGTCTCCTCACCTTCAGGTCGTTTAGATTGATCTTCGAAAAACTTTCAATTCCCTCTTTATTCAGAACAACCTGTGCTCCGCAGAACATCCATGTTTGTCCAACTGTGCAGTTGGTCATTGTCTGCGGAAAATTCAGCTTCTCTGGAGTATTCGTTGTAACTCCGACGTCCATCGTATATGTTGTTGAGAGCGCTTGCATTTTGTTGAGTGTAACCTCAAAATATTCGTTATCTTTCAGTGGTCTGTTTGACATAATTACACCGTTGTTGTGACTTCTGAAACCAACAAGAAACGCCAGTTGTTCTGTGTACACGCATTCAAATGTTTGCATTTCAGATTTAATTCTATAAATGTTACTACAACACCCATATGTTGCATTCTTTTCTAGACCATTCGGCTGATTCGAAATAACGATCAGATCAGCGTATAGTAAACGGAAGTAATATTCCAACAGAAACCTAGTACTAAACAAATGTTACGCCTACCTGCTATCACTATAATTGATAACGTACAATTGACCGTCTTTGAGAAATTCACATGTTTGAGAAACACATTGTACGAAAATACAGCGATCTACGATGCGCTTCTTCGCCAAGCTTCGCCGCAGACTAAGCGCCTATGGATAGGTTGAGACGTGAGCCTGAGCACGAGCACCAACGTGGACGGTGTCGGTGTATTCCCGGCCTTGTTCTGCGGATGCGAGGCAGGAATTCCATACCGACGACATATTAGATGGCTCCAGCTGTTCTACATGCGCAAAAACTGAAACGTAGACAATTACTCAACGACAGACGACTGGTCAACATCCGTTGGGACCTAGGTCAACCTATTACTGTAACCACGTACTGTGGTTGTCAGTTGCATATTCACCATAGATGACTATGTCGGGAGGAGATGCATCATAGATGACTATGTCGGGAGGAGATGCATCGTTCGACGGCTCACTCCATATCAAATCAGCCGCGTATTATACGTGTAAATTGATGTGCGACGCGATCAGCCTAGTTGCATGCCGACTACGACAAGCTTGCTCCAGTCACAATCTCATCACATCTTAATTTCACGTACACTTTTCGAATAAAACATCGTCTTAACTTACATTTGTTTCACCCCTCACCTTACTCTTGTGGCGGTGCGCCGACCGTTGCTGAGTTGAATATTGGCGCCCACCTCGGAGTGGAACACCACCGGTCCACTGGTAGACCCGGCTGCCACGCCAACAGAGTCGCAGATGGGTTCTGCAACACATGTGTATGGAAGTCTTTGACTGAAACACATTGGAACGTGAAAATACGCCAAACTCGCGAAGGCCAAAGGAATATTAGGAGGTTTAGGCACAATGTTGCATCATTGGACAAGTTGTAATTAAGTTGTAGTTAGAAATGATGTATAATTTTGCACCACATGGAAATTGAAAACGACGAAATACCTGCGCTTCCCAAATACTTTATCCCAATCTGTGCGCCCTGCTTTGTCGCACTTATGGCTGGGTACAACTTCTGTCCGTTGCGGGAGAACGCGCGCAGTCCGCTGAGGCAAAGCCCATAGTCTTTGCTGTCAATGCCGCTCTTGAATCGCAGTGTTCCTTCGTCCATGTTGAGGATGACACGGATGACGTCTGGCGCCTCGAAGCCGGACTGGACTCCATCTGGGTACTTGTTGATGACACAATCATTGAACAGACTTTTGTTGGAAACAATGTTCCAGCCTAGAGACTCGTCGTTGGAACCCAGCAGCGCGGAGTAACCTGGTTGGTACAAAGGACATAGGATCTTAAAAAAATTATTAATTTTTACAATAATCGAGCTAGCGTATGTATGCAGGTATGTTAAAGATTTCCTCAAGCGCTAAACGTTCAGGGAGTAATCTACGACCCAATGAGTGTAATGTAACACGTCTAGTCTTTTTTTTAAATACCTCATATAATGTCGTTTCTTGCCTTTTATAGGTTAAATAAATTTTTCGTCACGTAAAACGTAATGCGCGCATGAAACGTAAAGCAAAACAACAACGCGCGTTGCAAATACTTCGGGAAACGGGCCCATGCAGTGAATTAGAATGCACTTTGAGAGCTTTCTGGTATGCTGCGGAGATAATGCACTCACCTAGACACTGCAAGGGAGCTTGGTATGACGCAACACCGATGACAGCATGAGATCCCCGATGCTCCTTCTTCCACGTTATCTCCCAGATGTGAATGCCTCTGGTGTAGCCCTGCTTGCCTCTCACCATGTCAGTAACTGGCAAACGTGCATTGCCACCAGTCTTTCCAGCCTGTTAATGATGAAGGCAACAGTAATGCATGTTCTACTAAAATAAGATATTTTGTGAGGACACGTTGGTGGTGAAATAATTGGCCTGAAGACCATATAATTGTTGACACTTATTGACACTTTGACGGTATTTACTCCCGTTAGTTATAATTTATGTTATCATACGCATAGAATCATTCACTCTACGCTGCTCCAGTTCACTCAGCTGTACGAATGAGTACCTGGCTATAGACAGTGGTGGACGAACAGTCTGTTAATTGCTGCATGGCCGAATGCTTCCTAGAGAAGTCGGGATGATGTTCGATTGAACAGGTCTGCCAGAGAGTAGTGTAAAGCGGTTTGAGCAGTCCTGAGGACTGAATACTACTACAGTGCAACTTCGCTTCACTGTCACCCCGCTAATACAGCCACCTCACTATTAAGGTCACCCTAGGATAGTCCACAATTATTTCCACATAGAGTAAAGTATAGGAATTTAATCTCGCTAATATGGTCACCTCGTTATTCAGGTCCAGTCCCAAATGTGACCTTAATAATAATAATAATAAGATAACAAATGTGACCTTAATAATAATAATAATAAGATAACAAATGTGACATTAATAAAAATAATAATAAGATAACAAATGTAACATTAATAATAATAATAAGATAACAAATGTGACATTAATAATAATAATAATAATAAGATAACAAATGTGACATTAATAATAATAATAATAAGATAACAAATGTGACATTAACAATAATAATAAGATAACAAATATGACATTAATAGTGACGTTCCACTGTATGCTGTGTGAGAGCTTATATTTACTTTATTAACTGGATGTTAATAACAAATTATTAACTGGATGTTAATAATTTATTTTATTTACTACAATGTCAGATTCCATACTTAGAGCATAACTAAAACAATCTATGTAATTAAAAAAAGAATTAAGTAAACATATAAATAGCTAAATAAGCAATAAGATAAACCGATTAACGCAGGAATGACAACGTTGATAGGATACGCAGGAGTACAGTGTATTGCTTACAACGCGATCGTTTTGTGTTAATGTGAAGTTGGGCGAGCAATCTTTGGGGTCCCATGCATGGTCGGCCTGACTCGTCTCTCCTGCCGGGTGCTGTCTGACACCTTGCTCCAGCTGCGCAAGGTTCATCAACAGCCGCAGCTGGTCGACATCTGAACCGCCCAGTGTTGACACCTCTTGCCCCATAGTTCGTCAGTTCTCTCCTAGCGACAACAATTGTATTGTATTGTATGTCAGATTTCAACAGGTCCAATGGACATATAAATAATAAAACAATAAAAAACAATAAGAACAATGAGAACAATGAGGACAATAAGAACAATAATAACAAAGAGGACAATGAGAACAATGAGAACAATGAGAACAATGAGAACAATGAGGACAATAAAAACAATAAGAACAATAAGAACAATGAGAACAATAAGAACAAAGAGGACAATAAGAACAATAAGAACAATGAGGAAAATAATAACAATAAGAACAATGAGGACATAAAACCACACAATATCAACATTAAATATAACAGGCAAGGATCCATTATATAGACAAGTTTTTGAACTGAAGATCTAAATGTTTCAGTTCCTGAAAGCATATCACAAGTTGGCTCACTTAAAGACAATGTGTTGACAGTAGTCATACACCTAATCAAGACACAGTATTTCCTAATGTTGATTCTGCTATTGGAAACTTTAAAAGGAGTGCAGTTTGGTATAGATCGCGAAGGTCAGTAAAATTGGATAGGCACAGTAGCCTCAATGTTGACCACTGTTTAGCAATAGATTACTGACCCGGGTTTTCTGATCGTGTTCCAATTGGAGGCACAAGGTTCGTTTTATAAATGGAGCAAGTTTATGTGGCCTGGTTAAGATTGTATTTATGTGCGCCACATGTGGCTAAATTTCCCATAAGCTTTACCTGCTAGACGCTTTGCATCTCGTGTGATACACTTTTAAGGGTTAATATCTGACCCTTCAGAAGAAAGGCAGACCTTATATTTTCTCGAAATTACCCGTTGGCTAAAGGTTAGAGGTTGGTACCGGATGTTATCGGACGTTAGACGATTGTTCGCGATGTTACATGTTTTCAGCGATTTTTCCGTGCCACGTAAACTATACACCGACTAATGTTTGACAAACGTCCGATAGGCGTACGAAATCCTCGGGGAACCTTCCCCTGTGTACAATATGTGTATTTACCACTATCCAGAGGATAGAGATTTTGCTAGTGTTTTAAGTTATATTCACATCTTTAGAGCTGCGTATTTTGCGTCTGTCGTTATTTATACTGATCAGATACATAGTCCAATACTCTTTGTTTTAGTGATCACATATCTTAGCATCTAAATGGTTGGGTCAAGCGGAACTTATTTTCCTCAGCTGGACCGCAGCGTACGTAGTACGTTCGTACTGTTATGTGTTACGTCACAAGCTCACACGTGACAGCACTGACAAAAGCATTACGTGTTACATTGCACCTGGATGTAACACACGAAGAAAAGGAGCACCATGGATGAGACAGAACACGAAGAGGAGACGGAAGAGACTCCACCGTTACCAGCCAGTGATCCCTCCGCGCCAAATGATATGCCCCCGCAAACAGAAGGTGACCCGTCGGAGCCAACTGTAACGTCAAGGCCGCTAGACGGTGACCACTCGACGACAACCATGGCGATGGAGGAGGCATCTGTGGACGGGAATGATGCTATGCTACAAGCTTTGAACGTGGGGGCACGCTTGCCGCTGAGGGACACAAAACATGACACAAGACCGAGTTTAACGAGTAGCCTAACTGGTATCAATACTGCACAGAAAAGTAACTGCGCTTTCTCCATCACCTCCGCCGACGCGTTGCGAAAAGGGATGTTTGAATGTAACGTTGGGATACCAGTGGGCATACTGCATGCAATCACCTACCCCGTTTGCACGGTGTTCTTTCTGATGGGCTCCAACGTCGCACAGATGCCGAACGTGCCGCTGCATCTATTCGATAACGTCTTGTGCCCGTCCTTGCGGAGCTCGCACAAGTGGCTGGTCGCCATCCCTATCCTCATGTGGTGTATCCATTTCGCGCGTCGCCTCAGCGAGGTCTTGTGCATGTACATGAACCACAAGACTGTGACGTACATGCAGGTGTTCGTATCGGTTAACTTCCGCATAATGTTCTGCGTCTGCATCGGTTGGTCACTCAACTACCATCTACACTACGAGCCGCCCGCCTTCGGCTTTATACTCGTCGGCGGTGTGGTATTCACCGTTGGTGAGGTCGGCAACTGCCTCTCGCATATCCACCTCATGAGGTCTGCAGAGCGGAAGACTATCGCGCTGGGGTGGATATTCAACTATGTGTCGCGGCCGCATTACATGTTCGAGATACTCACGTGGCTTGGCTTTGCCCTGTCGTCGTTTACGCTGCCGACACTGGTATTCTTTTTGATGAATGCCAGCGTGCTATTAATCCGTGGACATCAACGTCATGCTAAATATCGTGTACTAGATATCAGGCGGGAACCCGGAACGGAGTATTGCAGCAAGCGCAAAGCCGTAATTCCCTTTCTGTTCTAAGCAATCTGCCGTAAGAATACGCTAGTGGAACATCGTTCGTTTTCATAGAAATCGGTCACGAAATAGTTGCTGTTTGATCGACGTAAATTTGTATAAATGTTCTTCACCAACTCGATGTTTTTGATTCTTGTTTAAAAAATATTAAGCATATCTGGAGTTTGTTACAACATGCGTGCTCCTTTGCACACTTTTGGGTGAATTTATCACGGAGAAATTATTATGGCTGCTACTACTTAAAATGTCCCCAATCCGACTTAGAAATGGAAACTAATATTAACTCAATACAATAACAAAATTATATTTTGTTACGAATGTAGATATGTTGAGGTTCTTGGAACAACAATTTTATCATCCAATCTACCTGTGGCTTACTGCAATGACCATTCAAACTATGTGACATTCAATTAATGATGTATGTGGATAACGTAGAATACACACCCTTCTGTTGCTGATTTGAAAGTATACGGTTTATGCACAGAATAAACAAATTGTATACAGCATAGAACGTATAATTAATTGATTTTGACCATGGCGTGAAACCTCGAAGCAAAATAGATCACAAATGTTAAAATAAGATGTACAAGCTGTTGTATAACGTAGTTAATAATAATAGTGATCTGTACCCTGGTGTTTTTGTAAGTGCTGGAATGATGCGACAGGTGCGCGTGTGGCTGGACCGATTAAACATGTGGCTTAACGTTACTTGCGTGTCTCAAATACATCCTTTTGGCAAGGTATAACATGGTGTCAGAAGTGGGACGTACACCAAATACTGCAGACAATGTTTGTCTAAGAGTATATTGTACGGAAGAAATGTGAGAACGTTGCGAAGCCAGTACAAGCAGAGCCTGCGTAATAGTACAACACAGCCAGCCGACTCGACAACAAGACAAGATGGCGGGAGCATCCATCAAACCACCAGACACTTTAGAAGTGACGATGACAGGCAACCCAGCGCACTCGTGGGAAAAATGGAAGAGGAGATTCCAGATCTACCTCCAAGCCACAGGGTCAACCGACAAGCCAGGAGAACAAAAAGCAGGGCTACTACTTCATCATATTGGTGAAAATGGAATCGAAATTTTCACAAATTTCACGTTTTAGCCTGACGAGAACAAAAACAATTATGACACTGTTGTTACGAAATATGACCAATATTTCACGAAACGTGACCCGCAGTTAATGTTGCGAGAAAAGTACTGGTATCATTTGAAACGTGAACCAGGACAGACAATTGATTCGTGGGTAAACACTGTGCGCGAGAGAGCAAATGAGTGCAAGTTTCCTCCTGAATTTCACGAGCAGGCAGTGAGAGACAAAATAACATTTGCGTGCACTGAAGACAGCGCCAAACTAAAACTGTATGATGCAGGCGCAGACTTATCGTTGGACAAAGCCGTCCAAATACTCTCGTTGAAGGAAGCTACATACCGCGAGCTGAGAGAGTCGAAAACCGCAAACATCGAGTACGTCAAGCGTAAACAAGGATACGTGTCAAAACGCACAACGCAGTTTGTCGACCAGCGAGATAAACACACTCCAAAAGTAAACAAGAGATGTGGTTACTGCAATATTTGGCAAGTCTATGGGAAAAAGAACTGCCCAGCTGAAGAAAAAAAAATGTCGGTCATGCCAGAAAACCGGACATTTTCAAGTCGTTTGTCGGAGTGCGCGACGCGTCAACGAGGTCACAGGTCATGATGACGTAACACCGACAACTGCATCAACGTTCGTTGGAGGAATTGATGAGCTTAGTGACGATGCACATTGTGATCCAGGGTGGCATATACAGCTGTGCGCAGGCGAGGAGAAACTTCAATGGTGTATTGATACTGGTGCCCAGGTATCGATCATGCCAAAACAAGTTTATCAACCGTCCTTCGGTGAACTGTTAGAGACTGACAGAATTCTCATCGGAGCTGGAGACACACAACTCGACACTGTGGGATTTGTCAAAATGTTACTTGTTCATGATACAACGCAAATCACAGAACAAGTGTACATTGTCAAGGGTGCGTCAAAGCTACTACTGGGAGTACCAGGAATACGCAAACTAGGTCTCATACATGACCTCCCAGGTACATACAGTATCAAAGCTGTCAACGTAGCTGATCTATCACCACCTGTGAGTAAGCAGAGTGTGGTAAACAAATACCCGAAGTTGTTTTCCGGTTTGGAGAAACTACAAGGGGAACACACAATTCACTTGAAAGAGAACGCGACACCATTCTGTCTTGCCACACCAAGGAGAGTGCCTCTCCCGCTGATGAAAAAGGTGAAAGACGAGATCGACCGAATGGTAGATAGTGGAGTGATCGAACCAGTGAATGACCCCACCGACTGGTGTGCTCCAATCGTTGCAGTTCCAAAACCTTCAGGTGCTGTCAGAATATGTGTAGACTTGACGAAACTTAATGAATCAGTGCGTCGAGAATACTACATCATTCCGAAAGTTGAAACGACACTTGGCAGCATTGTTGCAGAAGGAACAGTCTACTCCAAACTTGATGCAAACTCGGGATTTCATCAAATCATGCTCAGTGAAGAGAGTGCTAAGCTGACAACTTTCATAACGCCATATGGCAGATACATGTTCTGACGACTTCCTTTCGGGATATCCTCAGCCCCGGAGTATTTCCAGAAGCGTATGGACCGTGAACTGTCAGGGCTCAACGGAGTCGTTTGTCGCCTGGACGACATACTTGTTGTCGGACGCGACCAACGCGAACATGATCAGAGGCTGAAAGCTGTTCTCGACAGACTAACAAAGAGTGGTCTGACGCTCAATCTGGAGAAATGCATCTTCTCACAGACCAAACTATCGTATCTCGGACAGATCATAGACAACCACGGAATCCACAAAGATCCAGCTAAAGTGAAAGCGATCGTTGAGATGGCTGAGCCAACAGACATTGTGGATCTCAGACGATTTCTGGGAATGATAAATCAGCTCATGAAATTCTGTCCGAACTTAGCAGAGATGACACATCCGCTAAGAGAGCTGCTAAAGAAGAAGAATGCATGGCTATGGGGCCAGACACAGCAGCAAGCTTTCAAAGACCTGAAATCGGAACTGGCATCTGAAAGAGTACTTGCAATGTATGGCACCGAGAAAGAAACAGTTGTCTCGGCGGACGCCAGCAGCTTCGGTCTTGGAGCTGTGTTACTACAACGACAGTCTTCAGGGGAGATGCGACCCGTTGCATTTGCAAGTAGATCAATGACCGAGACCGAATGCCGTTACGCCCAGATCGAAAAAGAGGCGTTGGCAACCACATGGGCACTCAAACACTGGTCTGACCTTCTCATCGGCATGCAATTCAAGGTGGAGACGGACCACAAACCGCTCGTTCCTCTACTCTCCACGAAGCTTCTGCACGAACTTCCTGTACGTATTCAACGTTTCAGGATGCGCCTGATGAGGTATACGTTCAGCATCGACCATGTTCCAGGAAAGCACCTGTACACTGCTGATGCACTGTCACGTGCTCCCATGAAACACACTGGCGACCAGCAGACAGAGGAGTTCCGTCAGGAGGTGGACAGCTACGTCAATGCGGTTATGCTGCATCTACCTGCATCTGACCAAAGACTCGAAGAAATCAGACGAGAACTCAACAAAGACGACATGTTAAAACTCGTCCTCCATTATGTCCGAAATGGATGGCCAGAAGACAAGCGGAAAATGCAAGGACCTATCGTGAAATACTGGCAGGAACGAGGCAACCTGTCAGTCAATGAAGGACTTTTGATGCATGGACAACGACTCGTTGTGCCGCCTAGTCTGAGAGTTGACATTCTTAGATATCTTCACGACTGCCACCAGGGAATCACGAAAACTCGTGAGAACGCAGCATCATCCGTGTGGTGGCCAGGGATTTCGCGAGATATCGAGAAGATGGTAAAAAACTGTGCCATATGCGAACAATACCGCAAAGATCGCATTGAACCCATGAAGGGAACAGAATTCCCTCACAGACCTTGGTCCAGAATTGGTGCAGACTTTTTCACACACAAAACTCATATGTACCTACTGACTGTTGACTACTATTCGCGAGATGTCGAAATCTGCATTGTGTCAACAAATGTTAACACTGGAGAAACAGTAGCCAAACTGAAAAAAAAAAGACTTTTCGAAATCCTGGGGATTCGAGCATGTCACATCATCCCCAAAATATCCTCAGTCAAACGGCGAAGTCGAACGTGCAGTCCAAACGATGAAAACTATCCTGAATAAATGTGATGATGAGTACCTCGCTCTCCTAACATACCGGAACACTCCCCTTCACAATGGATATTCTCCAGCACAACTGAACATGGGGCGGAAGTTGAAAACCAGAGTGCCAATTCACCCAGACGAGTTAACTCCAAAACTACCGGACTTCAATATCGTTCGAAAGAGGGAGAGACAGTATCGGGAGACTATGGCTCAGAACTACAATCGCAGACATAGAGTCGTGGAAGGCGAAACCTTATCACCCGGAGACCGAGTGTGGGTCCCCGACCTGAAGACGCAAGGCGAAGTGGTTCGCAATCTTCAGCATCCTCGATCTGTACTCATCGAGACACCGAGAAGTCGTGTACGACGTAACCGGCGAATGATCCGCAGGTTGGACTTACCTCATCTATGCCAACCCACATTAAACAATGGTCAAGATGTCATGACTGAAACACAGTTAACCTCGCTCCAGCCAGATGGCATGCTTGAGGTAGACGACCATGAACAACCTCCTGTGATCGGACGTTACCAGGAACAGTCGGTGCCAGTACAAGAACCACCTGTGTCTAGAAAGTCTGGCAGAGCAACCAGGAAACCGACAAGATATGTAGAAGAGTGTTAAGTTGCACTCAGACTCTTAGAATAATGTGAAATGAACATTTTTGTGTAATTGGAACATTTTGTGTTAAAATGTGATTGCGCATCTGTCTGAATGCGAAAAGAACTCTTTCCTTTAAATGAACATTCGATTCTAATTTACAGGGACATTTCATATCCTTACTGAAAAAAGGAGATGTTGTATAACGTAGTTAATATTATAGTGATCTGTACCCTGGTGTTTTTGTAAATGCTGGAATGATGCGACAGGGGGCGCGTGTGGCTGGACCGATTAAACATGTGGCTTAACGTTACTTGCGTGTCTCAAATACATCCTTTTGGCAAGGTATAACAGTTCCGACGTTGAATTTGAATCGCACATTTACTTTCGCACTTATTAAATCATTTATATTACAATGACATGGCTGAGATATAATACCTTCATTGCACATTTAAAGCAAAAATATGCATTTTAAAGGGTTTTCAAGGGTTTATTCTGAAAACAGGTGATAATCAAGGGTTTTTGGGTACCCTTGAACGTAATTTCTAAATTCAAGAGTTTTTAAGGGTTTTCGGGGATCCGTGCGAACCCTGAACATCACATCAAGAGAAAAGATTTACAAGAAGTTACCTGCTATGTTAATTATTCTCTCAATCCTTTTAATAAAAGTTTTATGTAAAAAACATTTAATTTACAGTTCTGAAAGTCAGAGATGACATTTGATGCCTGAACTTTGAGGTTTTGGTGAGATGGAGAGACAACATTCTTGATGGCCAACTGTTTGGGAAACGCCTATTTCCAACTGGGACTTCTTCTAAACCTGACGTGACCTCTCATAAATGAAGTTCAGAGACAAGTTTTGGCACCTGAACTTTGACATCTTGGTGAGATGGAGATGAACTTTGAGGTCTTGGTGTTGATTACATGGTTTACCCATGTTATATAGCCGTTTAATTGGTTATCAAGTAACATGACTGATTTTGCACTAGAAAATGTGTTCCTAATATTCCAGCTCTCCAACAATGCAATATGGCAGGGGTAGACAGGATGTACAATTGGTATGAAGCGTGCATTTTGCAATTTTTCCTGATTTTGATGGAGCGGGTCACAAACGATTATTGTAAACATGAACATGAGCGCAAGTATACTACACACTAATACACAGCAATGATGTAAAGTGTTGACATTAATTTTTCTTGTAGTTGTAGTGAGACCAAATCTTTACTCAAACTGCCAACTGCTTGGGAAACATGCATTTCCAGCGGGGAATATTGTTTCATTTGACTCAGTCAGTTATAAACCAGCTCATCCCAAGACTCGACTAGAAACCCTGAATGACAGCGACGGTGTATCGTCTGCAGGACACCGCAGTTTATGTAGAAAATATTTAATTTACAATTCTGAAAGTACAATTATTACACATCAACGGCAATGGTGTAGTGTTAATCAATCAACTGGAGGTAAAGTCAGAGATGAGATTTGATGCCTGAACTTTGAGGTTTTGGTGAGATGGAGAGACAACAACATTCCTGATGGCCAAAGCCTTAGTTCCCTGTTTGGGAAACGTTTATTTCCAACAGGGACTTGTCTCAAATACATCCTTTTGGCAAGGTATAACACAAGCAAGTAAACATGTGTACATAAATGGTGATAGTGTGTTCCTTCGATTCATTACAGTGGAACGACTACATCGTTTATTAAATTATTTAACATTTATAGCATTTGTGGAAGTATCAAATACTTAAATATTTTGGCGAAGTAGTAAAATTATTATTATGTAATAGTCGACTAGCATCACAGCCTGAGTCCTCATTGAGCCTTGGACTCTAACAGATTAGCGGAATGGTTTTGCTTACCATTCATGCACTATAACACCCATGCCCAATAGGTACGGTACAGCTGACTCCTTCTGCAAAATACCCCATGCTTGGATGTATTGCGTCGTCGTGATGAGCGTCCTTTTCTTCACGGCTTGACCAGCTGCGTTTTACAGCTTCTCGTATTCCACCGCATAGACGGTTTACGTAGCCACATTCGCAGTAATGCTATGACGCCGATAACATTATGTTGTACATCACTAGTGCCATTACACCATGTTAAAGAATGTGTTGTTTTTATGTTGACTCGTCTGAGAATCAGGTGTGTCTGCTGGATTATGGGCAAATGTGCTTTGACCCATCCAACGATGACCTTAGAGAATGCGATGACAATTGCAACACCGCGAACCTTCTGGTCGGATAGCAGTACTGTAAAGATGTTATGTGTCATGTCTCCATTTGTGCCGTTACCTGCTTCTTTGAGTAGTAGGCATTTAGCTTTTTGAAGAGATGGCACTGTTAGAAACAATATACTTGTATTGTACAATCATTCTCCGAGCGAACTGCGAAGTTCTAGCTATGGCCTTGAACTATTTCTGTGCGATTTTCGAATGTCTCCATGCTTGAACATCGTAACATTCTCTCTCGCAGACGTCACATGCTGTCCTTTTCCTTACGTTTACTTGTTTAGCTTCCTTGATCAACTGCGCTGTTTTGACACACTACTGTGACACGCGTTCCCTCTCTCTACGCATAATTTTTTTTTTTTACGTTTCCTGTAACGCTCACGAACGAGTAAGTGCTAAATTTCGCGGCATTTTGCAAATATCTGTCTTACCTACCTACCCGAATACTTGAGAGCAAATTATAAGAGGAAACATAAATACTATTCTGAGTATGATCCAATATCTTTATCATGCTGGGTGACATAAAATGACGACTACAAGCTACAAAAAAATCTTAATGACAGTATAAATAAATCCAGAGAAAACAGTAGCGAAACGTGTTCTACGTTGTCCATTTGTGTTCTACGTTATCGATTACATTTTATGATATTGATCTGTTGCTCTCGAGGGGCAGGCAACTTTTGGCAGGTAACAAGTTCGCTGGTATTCACTTGAAGTTGAACACCAAAGCGATTCATTATCAGTGGAAATATGATATTAATTACTCGATGTGAACGAAAATTAGCTCAGACGAGTTCAATACATGTGTGTTTGTCAGGCATTTAGAGATAAAGACTTAGTTTTGTATTTGCATGCTGAGATTCCGTCCCCTTGCAGAATAACGTCTGAATATGACGCCGTCGGAGGGTAGCGACAATCTTCTTTTCTTTGCGATAACGTAGAACACGGACAACGTAAAACACGGCCACTTGGTATTTTCGAATCCTCTGAGGTCAAATTAAGTCTGTATGGCCAATAATGCCATTGTTTAACTAAAGAAGTAATGGATCTACATACACTATATCAAATTATAAACCTGGGAACATTCAAAACTTAGAAAACTGGATAACGTAGAACACATCCTTAACGAGGACGCTGCTTTCATGCAGTTTACATGTTTTGTGACAAGCAGGAAAGTCGATTTAACTTAAGGTTTTTGCCACTGAAACTTAGATATACAAACATATATTCGGATAACGTAAAACATGTGATTCCCTTGGACATGTTTTTAAATCCTATAAAATCAAGGAAATGTGTTTGGAAGAATATCATAAGTCAGTGGGTATGTATACCGACAATAAAATAATACAAGTTGTTAAAGAGTTAACAGTGACTAAGTATTAGTATTACATTAATTTGTAATGCCCCCTGTGATGTGGACATGCCAAAACAGGCAGTTTGAGCACCTTTCTGACATACAAAATCTTATACATTATCACACCACATATGAAAATCAACAATGTCCAAAAAGGGAACACCGAGTTCCATCTGAACAAGCTATTTAGACTGCTATTAAAGCCATTCCAATGATTTGCTGGACCAATGACACATTTTTGGCTACTGCGGACATTTTCGGTAGTATCAACCTTGTAATGTTTTGACCAGTTCTTATTAAAATTCGATGGACAAAATTACAAAGGTGTTCCGGCTCTATATAATATATCATAAGACTGTATATAAAGACCAGTGCCAATTCTTTCAATGATTTTTAAGGAAAACATATGTCACAGTGTTGAGTATTTCCTACAAAGTAACCTTTTTCAACAAATCAAGAATATCATGCCAGTGGTTTGCTAGAAGTGTGTTTTAGATGTGGAATATTCTAGTCGTATACGTGATCTGTGCCGTATTCGTCAACAATTTGCCTTTTCTGTAGCAGAAACCTTGAATGTTATCTCTGCTCTTGTTACTAGTAGACTTGACTATTGTAATTCTTTTTTCACAATAATACTGCAATTAAGGATATCACATAATTAGGCTACAGTGTGTGCAAAATGAGTTAGCAAGGGTAATGAATCGGTATCCACTTTTTGTCACTCAGTACAACTTCTGAAATGTCTGCATCGACTCTCTGGTATCGATAATACAATATTCTGTACTATTACGTGTCATGCACTTTCATCTAAGCAACCGGCATATTTTAATTAACCTGGTTCTTATTTACTTTTTTCTAGTGTCAATACTGGTACTGGAGCTAGGGCTTTTTCTGTTTTTTCCTCTTAAGCTAGGATTCCACATGTACGTATGCGGCAGGCGGACGCAGTACGCTTTAACAATGGCTAAAATGGAAATTAATACGAGTGATTCCATAAAGACGAATGCGGTTGTGTTTTTCACACGGATGCGGAAAATCAAATCGCTCCAAGTAGCGATTCAAATTGTATCTGCACAGGAATCAGACACGAAATTCCCAACGTGATGTAAATGTAGGGCCTAAAGAAGGTATTTTCACCAAGTTTCAAAATGTCTTGTCTTTTATGGGCCTGTCTGTCTATCTGAACGTTCCTGCTAGCTTTCTTGTTGTGCCGTACAGTTGTTTCATGTTTCCTTGGGCTGCAACATTCGCTGCCTCTTTAGCAAGGCTGTCAGTAAAGTTGTCCTAGTCTGTCTTTACGTTTTTCTTGACTGCTTTGTTTATCTCTGCATACTTGTCCTTGGGCTGTTACGTTTGCTGCTCTAGTTCGGTTGTTGTTAATAACACCTTTCATTTCTTTCCTCACTTGCTCTTTGCTGATAGTATCAGCAGAGAGCCACTCTTTATGTAACTAAACCTAACAACAAGAGAAATAGGTCGAAGAATAAAAACAAATAAACTATGCTATCTAAAATGCATTAAGTTGTGTGCTAGTGATTATTAAAACTAGAACACATGTCAAGTGACCATGTTACACAACAGAGAAGTTGAAAACGTTTGGAATAAACCACGATCGAAGAATATAACCGTGGTGACGAGGAAGGTGCGCTCTTATCGGGTGGTGATAGTTTCTTATTCTTCTCATAGCCACAATACGATTCTCGTCGCTGTCATCACCACCACTACCATTGCTACCCAAATATTAATCATTGTCATCATCGACTATATATATATATATATATATATATATATATATATATATATAAATTGTCGGCAGTCTGGTAGTATATCCACCCATATGGTGACGTCCACGCATTAAACAATATATATTCTATGTTCATTCGTTTCCTTAGCCGACTGGCCCCTTATATAGGGGCCTACTAATTGGCGTGGTACGTATTTCAAAAGGTGGCACTAGACACCATTGACAGCTTGCACACCATAGAAAAGCTGGACATAAAACCGACAGAGGAAGAGCTCAGCAAAGCTGTTGACTCACTCACCAATGAAAAAGCCCCTGGAAATCATGCCATACCATCCGAAATCACCACGCATGGAAAGCTTGCAGTACTGCAACATTTGCATGAACTTCACTGCCTCTGTTGGAATGGGGGAGCAGTTCCTCGGAATATGCGTGATGCGAGTGTAGTAACATTATACAAAGACAAGGGTGATCGTCGCGATCGCAACAATTACCGTGACATCTCCCTGTTGAGCGTCGTGTGGAAGGTTGCAGGTCCTGGCTGAACGCGACCTTTGTATATTGCCTTTATCGTCCTCATAAAGGCATTCGACCGCGTTAGCAGAAGCGGATTATTTCAGCTGCTGGAGAAAATTGGTTGTCCACCTAAATTGCTCAATGTGATGTCCTCCTTCCATGACAACATGAAGGGCACAGTCAACTATGACGGGGCTACATCCAAACCATTTGAGATCCGCAGCGGAGTAAAATAAGGATGTATTCTGGCACCAACACTCTTTGGCATATTCTTCTCGATAATGCTACCATGCCTTTAGTACATCCTCAGAGGCGTTTACTTACACACTAGAACTGATGGGTATCTGTTTACCCTCGCCTAGTTGAAAGCTAAGACAAAAGTCCGTCGAGTCCTCATTCTATAAATGCTTTTCGCTGATGATGCCGCAGGCAACTCACAATGAGGAATATCTTCAACAACTACTGGACAGACTCTCTCATGCTTGCAAAGAATTTGGATTGACTATCAATATAAAAAAGACTAATGTCATGCGGCAGGACGTTGTCAGGCAACCATTAATCAAGATTGACGATGTGACACTTGATGTCGTCAATAACTTCACATACCTAGGCTCCACAATCACGAGTGATTTGTCACTAGATACTGAAATTAACAAGCGCATAGCAAAAGCTGCATGTCTAAACTAACCAGGAGAGTTTGGAACAATAAACACTTGACGGAGAATACCAAATTACGTGTATACCAGGCATGTGTCCTCAGCGCACTCCTCTGCAGCAGTGATGCCAGGACAACTTTTCAAGACAAGAAAAGAGACTGAATAGATTTCACCTTCGCTGCCTCAGACGCATTCTCTGCATATCCTGGCAGGACATGGTTAGGAATACAGATATCCTGGAGCGTGGTTCGTGTTTCAGCATATGTACATGCTATAAAGCCAACGACGTCTGCGATGGCTCGGCCATGCAGAATGGTTGATGGTTGTACACCCAAAGATGTACTCTATCTGTCACTGGGATGTTCCCTATTGGCCGTCCATATCTGCAGTACTAAAACGTATGTAAACGGGATATGAATATGGAAGTCGACCATTAAAACAGGCATAAGAAGGGGCGAAGACACAAGAACAACACAACTGGCTGAGAAGAGGAACCACCGAAAGCAGAGATCTACCAATCCTGCATTCTTTTCTAAGTCAACTGCCTATGTCTGCCACAAGTGCTGCAGAGACTGCTATGCTAGAGTGGGACTTTTAAGCCACTCAAGGCGATGTACATCACCAAATTCGCAAACCATTGTCTAACAAGACAGGTGGATGTGTTCTACTATTTCAAAAGACACAAAGGTGGGTATTTCGAGTTGATTACGTACGATACGTTAGCTGCTGGCGATGATACATGCTCCAGAGGGCGCCACTGACGATTTATGTTTGCTTTACCTGGACATATTTAGCATGTCGTAATTCTGCGGAAATTAAATGGCAAATGGAAACGTGTTTAAAATGACACGTATGTAATAGTGATAATTGCTGTGCTTGATTCATTGCTCCATAAATTAAAAAATATATAACAATATTTATCAACCATTTGATTTTTTGAACTTCTGTTTTGTCATCTCTTATGGTCTTTTGGTATGTAGTGTTGTCAAACCACGTTCTATTTGGCGGCGTTCATAACTTTCCTTATTTATATGCATTTATGATTTACCATCCCAACTGATGTAGTGGAGGCGATTGGAGATGTGATCAGAAGAAGCAGATTGAGGTGGTATGGGCATGTAGAGCGAAAGGACGACGCGGACTGGGTGAAGGGTTGTACATAGTTAGTGGTGGAGGGGACAGTTCCCATCGGCAGACCAAGAAGACCTGGCAGAACTCCGTGTCTGCAGACTTGAGTCTAATGGGTATCGACCCACGGGATGCACGGGACCGTGTCAAGTGGAAGAGGGCAATTGGAAGAAAGGCGAACCCAGCAGAGCCATGAAACACCGCCTCTAAATGACGATGATGAACTGAATCATGGGCTACTGCTGTCATGGACAGGCCAGTCTGGGGGGGGGGGGTCATGATTCACCCTGGTCATAACATTGACACAAACACAAAATGACCAGTAGAAGACATCAGCCACGGAGATCACGAACAAGATGATTACTGCGGCAGACAATCAAACGAGAGTTTCCGAGTCCGAATCTTCATGCCGCCATTTTTTTATTTGGTCAAGTCCGGTCACTCTGCGTTGCTCCAGTTCAATCAGCTGCATGAGTACCTGGCTATAGGCAATGGTGTATGAATAATCTTCACGCATTAATTGCAGCATTGCTGAATGCTTCCAAGGGATGTCGACTGCATAGGTTTGCCAGGGAATATAGTGTAATGCCCTTTGAGCACAGTCCTAATGATTAAACACGGAATACCGCACTATATAAGAACTTACCCTTTTTTCTTTTAGTGACCGATGAGTTAGAATGGAAGTTCTGTTATGTTTTCTGACACATTTAAAATGCTTTGTCAGTTGGGCAAATGCACTTTAAATTGTAAAGTGGTGATTTTATACTGTTTTGTTATGCAGTTGTATTTCTAATTATTTTTGTGTGTAAAATGTTTACATTTTTTTAGGGGTAAGCTATTTATTTTTTAACTTCCTAACTTTTTTAATTTGTATACCTATTTGTGTGTACCGGTTTGTTTTTTATCTGAAATAAACGTGTACTACCGGTATTCGTAATAATAAAACCAGGCCACTGCGTGAGCGACAAATGGTGGCGCCACCTCACGGAGCCTGGCTAATTAAAACTATCTCTAAACCTGTCAGTGTATGTAAAACCCGCTAGAGGGCGATCATCGCACAACAATAACATAAAACAACAACAACTTCTAAAACACGTTCACCATTTGGGATCACCGAATAATTGAACCTGTTTTTAAATAAATAGCTGGAAACGTAGATATTAAGTTGGGTGATCGTAACGTCCACGCTATACAATCAATGTCAGTTGTCACACAATGATTGTAGCTAATCCTAGCTAGGCTATCGGTATAATCAAATTTAGAATTTGTTATTTACTTCCGCATGGTCGTTGACAGTCACCGACATTGTTGGTGCAATCATAAAATGTGCCCTAGTTAAGCCGCGGCACCGAAGCAAAGCGAACACGACTGAACAAGTTGTAAGCCGCTATATATAGCTCGGTGAATACCACCTCCTCGTTGATCTAGCCTAACATTGGCAAAGTAAGGTCCAAAATCAAAACGAAAGTACTTTGACAACGATTGCGGATTATACAAACCAATAATGTACTGTATAAATTACATTCAGTGCCCATGTTTGACACACTTGTGTCCATATAGATACGTCAGCATGCCACTTGTCGGCATGTATAATGTCTTACAGCAAACGAGACAAGCCTCAAACATTATAAGCATGAGGCTGAGCTTACCGCGTGAGTTGACGGCGTACGTTCTCGTCGCGGGAAGTAATGGCCGAACTGTCGCAAACACATGACCGCAACCAATAGTAGGTCAATATTTGAATATGCAGCCGTAGGGGCGTAGTTGTATTTGTTTCCAAAAGCGAAAGTTCGAAGTTCGCCACGATCATGCAACGTGTATAACCACGAACATGACTATTTCAGAACAAAAATTAACTTTTATGTGTAAATATATGTATGCATGCATTTGAAGCACTTTTACCAACAATTAGGTTTAGTAAAGAAGTTCATTATGTTAAATAACAGCATGCATCCTATCAAACGCATAACATATGTTATATTCGAACTGAACTCCACATACAGTACGGCCTACGTAGGCTTTGGAACCGGGGACCAGTCACCAGGGGGCTGGGGAGGGGGCTGGGCCCCCAATATTGTTGTGGGAGCTGTAGATACGTTTAGCCCCAATATATATTTCGTCAAGGGGGGTGCATTCGAGGTTTTGGTGCGCCTCAAGGTGGGTGCAGTTTAAGATTTTTTGTAATCTTAGGGGGACGTGCAGCTGAAGGGTTTTGGTTAGCAAAATGATGGAACTGTGCACTTTTGGATAAAAGCAAGACACTTTGCTCATCTATTCTATACACCAAGGGAACCATTTTAAAGATTGGAGGCATTCCAGATTTTGCTTCGTCAAGAAAAGTCGATTGTTTTTCTTAAATGGTCGCTAAATTCGATTTCCCCATATCTGATCAACTGATTTACATAGAGCAATGATATTTGTGTCTAGCTGTAGGTTTCATGGATCAAAGATTTCACATTTGTTACTTTTGAACTTCTCCTGAATTCGCATCCGCCATTTTTAAAGATGGCGGTCGTCAATAGAAATGTATCGATATCTTAATAACGTTACGTAGAGCCATGTAGTTTATTGTTTTGAATAGCTTAAGGGATTGCGATTTCAAACAATAGTAACTTATTACCTTCGGCTATATGCCTATGTTCGCAATTTGTTAAGATAGCGCCCGTTAAAGCATATTATTCCCAAAGTTTATATTGTGGTAATAGCTTGTCTAACTATCACCTTGTACACACGATGAGGCAGACACCAGGATGCTGTTGTATGCTGCTGATTGTGTCAAGCAAGGAAGATAGAAGATTGTCGTAAGAACAGTTGACACTGATATTGTCGTTCAGGCTGTCAGCTTTGTTCGCAGACTTGGCTGTGAAAGTCTTGCGGTAATGATCGGCACATGGAAATCATTCCGATACGTCGATGCAACTGCTATTGCACACGAGCTTGGTCTTGACAAGTGTAAGGCACTGCCTGTCTTCCATGCACTGACCGGGTGTGACGTACACCACATCATGTTTCGCCGGAAGAGGTAAACATGAAACCATGAAATGCTTTCAGTGCTGTAACGCCTGCGCTGTGTGCTCGTGCAGACAATCCCTCGACATCTATCCTGAGAGAAGCTCTTCCACCCGTCGAGAGGTACGTTATTGTACTGTACGACCGGGATAGTTCTGAGGTCCTCGTCAACTGAGCCAGACAGATCCATTTCACACAGAAAGGAGGGGAGATCGAAAAGATTCCACCAACACAGGATATCCTCATGCAAAACCTGCTCCGAGTGTGCTACCAGGCTGGCCATGTCTGGGGAAAGGTCATGCTGGAAGCACCACAACCGCCCAGTCCAGTGGACTTCGGCTGGACTCGAAAAGCGAACGTGTCTGAATGAGAGGTGCAACAGATGACACTGCCACCTGCAGGCACAGCTCGCTGCACGAAAGGCCGTTGCAGGACAGTGTCGGTGTTTCAAAGTCTACCTGTGGACAATGCTGTACCAATGCAGCGGATGTCAGTAGGATGTGTGAAATGTTTGGGAATCGTTGCTGTAGATTTAGAGGGTAGGCATCATAATCTAAAGTTTGAAGTGACATTTAACTTTTTTAGAGAATATCTATGTAACACCCTTAACATCGTTTCTGGGGAAAAAGCACACGTTCTAGCACCAACTTCAAGGTTCAAGAATATCAAGATGTTAAGATACGGGAATAACAGGCTTTGTCTGCCGCCATCTTTCAAAATGGCGGATGTTTTAAAACGGCGGATATATTTTAACGTCAATGAAGGTCAAAAGTAATGTATTTGAAATCACCGCATACAAAAAACAAAAATTTTGACATCAACATTTCTGACACTATGTTATGTAGTTCTTGACATATGGGAATAATATGCTTTGACGGGCGCCATCTTTTAAAATGGTGGATATATGCATGTAGCTGAAGGTAACACGTTATATTGTTTTAAATCGCTATCCCCAAAGCTATTCAGAAACGTAAACTATACGGCTCTACGTACCGTAGTTATTAAGATATCGTACATTAGTATTGACAACCAACATCTTTAAAAATGGCAGATGCGTATGTCGGGGAAGTCAAAAACAAATATGAAATCTATGATCCCTACAACCTACATCTACACACAAATATTGTTGCTCTATTTAACAGTTATAAAAAATATGGGGAAATGAAATTTGGCGGCCATTTTTTTAAAAAGGCCGCCATTTCTGAACGCAGCAAAATCTGGAATGCCTCCAATCTTTAAAATGTTTCCCTTGGTTTATAGAATAGGTGAGCAAATTGTCTTGCTTTTATCCAAAAGTGCACAATCTTTGTACATATCCGCTGGACTACCGAATATTCACTACGTTCCGACGCTTGTGCAATCCTATTATAATCGAGCTTACGCATGTAGGTTAAGGTTTTCCTTTCAGACGGCTTGAACTGCGAGCCCCAATTTTTCAGGGATTAATCTGCGACCCATAGAATAGGTCGTGCCCCTATATCTTTTCAAAATATCCCATATGTGTCGGGTAAATCACTTCGTTCCTTAACGGTTCTGAAATAAAAACGTAATGTGCTCGTAATGCGTTTACTAAACGCATTGTTCGCGTAATACGTAAAACGTAAGCCAAGCCGTAACCTAGCAACTGCAGCAACCACGTGCGTGTGGCAAAAGCTTCGGAAAAAACGGCTCCGGCGTCATCTTCATGGAGTTGAACGCAGACACAATAATACAGGACGAATATCATTTGACAATTTTACTCTATAACGATCAGTGCAGGCCTATCGATGATCGTGAACTTCACATTATCTCCGACATTGTTGACTCGAGTCGCAAGGACTCGATTCGAGTCCGACTCGAGTCGCACATTTCAGTCACTTGTGACTTGTCACTCGAAATGACTCCGACTCAACTCGAGCCATTAACTCGAGCCAATGGCTCGTGCCTATGTCAACATGTGTGCACTGATACGACTGTATAACTGTAGTTATCCAATGGCAGTCGTGAGAACTCAAATTCTACAAACAAGATACTATGCCTATCACAGGCCTATCTTGTATAAATAATTTTATTTTGTGTACGCGCAGTAAACATACTTATTCAGGCGGTATACTAGGCTTAGATAATATTAATAATTATTATATTTTGTATTGTGACGCTGTTGCGGGTGACGCCACATCTTCGATAAATTAAACTCTACGTGACTGTGCTGACATCTAGGCGCAACCATTTCAATTACGAATACACGTGTATACTAAATGAGAGCTGTGCTAAACGTTATCTCGATAATCATGATACGTGTATGGTTCTTAGACGAAACATTTTATCTGCACTAAGTAAACAGAGCCATCGTTGTGTAATCGCAACAGTTATCATTTATAAATATAATATATGTAGGAATACTATTGAGTGACTGAAAATAGTGACGAGATTTGGTTTGAAATTCCGAGAGATGACTTGAGTCGCGACTGGAAAATTTCAGAGGTGACTCGAGACTCGACTCGAACTTCTCAGAGATAACTCGAGACTCGACTTGAACTCGATAGCACAATGACAGGAGAGCTTGCAACTTAACAACAAGTGTGTTACTCACTCACTCACTCACACATTCCCTCACACACTCACTCACTCATTCACTTACTCACTCACACACTCACTCTGTCACTCACAAATTCACTCTCTCACACACTCACCCACTCACTCACTCACACACACACTCACACACTCACACACTCACACACTCACACACACACTCACACACTCACTCACTCACTCACTCGCTTATTTACGTATCATCTTCGTGCCGTGTGGCACATAAGGCTCGCACAAGATCTCGCAAGAGCCTTCTGACTTGGGCTCTCCTTGATGCAGATCAGCCCAGCAGTCTTCAGTCCTTCTTCTGTTCGTCTCCAAGTTGTTTTTGGTCTGCCTCATTTTCTAGTTTAGTTTATTTTGGCACCAGGTCAGTGCTATTTTTGCTGGCACGTCGTTGCTTATCCTGTAGACATGACCATGCCATGTCCACCTCCTCTTTCTTGGGGTGAGGCAGATATGTTGATGTTCCGTTGCTTGGTGGAGTCTCATGATGGAGATGATCTCGGGCCAGTATACATGTACTTTCACTATCTTCCTTGGGCAGGTGTTGTGGAAGCTGGAGAGTTTATTGGTGTCTTGCTGTAATTACATATCACAAACAAAATATATGCTTATGTCTGCACAATCCATCTTTTATTAGGAAGTAGTACAAGACAAATTATGTTCTGCAGGCAAGGTGTTTTTTCTGTGCCTCTGTGTGTACTTCCTTTTTTAGTTGTACCTGTAAAAGACACAATCACTTATTTCTTTATATATATATATATATATATATATATATATATATATATATATATACATATATATATATACTATGCAAGTCTCATGCGACATTTTGTATAATTAATTTGCATTGCCCCCCCTCCGCTTTCCGACCAGTATAATGTCTACTTACGCGTATAACGTTACGCCAGTCCATGAAACCGGCCCCAGGATATTACAACTATTACAATTAGGGTTAGTAAAAAGGTAAAAGTAAAATAAATGTAAGTTGTTATATAGCGCAGACCTGTTCAATCGAACACCAACTCGACTTCTCAGGGAAGCATTCAACCACGCTGCAATTGATGCGCGAATACTGTAATGTTATAGGTTGAAGAAACGTTAGCGTTAGGGTGAAGCAAGTTTTGACAATATCAACTACAGGTATTTACATGCATTTGTACGCGGAAAGGTTGCACGAAATATAGCACATATACACAGAATTTAGCATGGGTTAGCTAGACGCCGTGAGGTGGCAGCACCGTTGGACCCACTCATCCGCGTGATACTATTGTGCTTAGAAATGTTCGCCCGCTAGGTCTTACCTCGAATCCGGGTAGACGTCGTGGTTGGCTCTCGGGCTAACTGTAAACTAAAAACAATATGAGTAAACGTTTATCAGTTAATATTACACTTTCGAACCTATTCAAAATGTAATTTATAGGCCTACTGAAACAAGTCACACAATAAAATAATCCAGTGGAATCTGTTGTCTATCAAATATTTTGTAACGGCGTTGCTATGCTTGTACGGTTGTATTTGGAAAACAATGCCAATATATGTATGTATGACTGTGTGTGTGCGCGTGTGTGCGTGTGTGCGTGTGTGCGTGTGTGCGTGTGTGCGTGTGTACGTGTGTGCGTGTGTGCATGTATTATGTACGTGTACATGCATTATGTGCGTGTATGTATGTATATATGTACGTATGTATGTATGTATGTATGTACGTATGTATGTACGTACGTATGTATGTACGTATGCACATATGTACCTATGTACCTATGTAACTATGTACCTATGTACCTATATACCTATGTACCTTCGTACGTATGTACGTGTCTACGTATGTACGTATGTACATATGTACAAATGTATGTGTGTATGTACGTACGTACGTACATACGTACGTATGTATGCATGTATGTACGTACGTATGTATGTATGTATGTATGTATGTATGTATGCATGCATATGTGTATGTATGTATATGTGCATACACACACGCACCCAGCCACGCACACGTAGTTGCATATTTGCGTGTGCACGCACTCAGCCACTACCACCGACAGCTGCACCATTGATGCTCTTTCCTAGAATAACTCGCCCCTAATCCTATGCACACACCTCAAACCCTCTCGTTGCCTTTGTAGATTCCCTTGGCACTATTCGTGGCATGGCGTCAGTGCGTTGCCGCTGTACCTAGGTAGATTGTTAATTTGCAAACCCGAGGTGCGGAGGACAGATTATTCCACCACCATCCCCCAACCCCAATAAAATATTTTTACGAAAAAATAAAAGTACTTGTACTTAAGTACACTCAAAATGTACTTAAATTTTCAAGTAGTTTTCAAGTACTGTAAGTATTTTTGTAGTGTGATTATGCAACCACATAATAACCAGTCAATCGGTCAGTCACCTCCCAATCCTCACTGTCCTGTGGTCAGTGTTGGACTGGGCTTCAGTTAAAATCAAATGACAAGAGAATAATCGCATGCAAACATTGACTGGTCATACATCCGCGCATTTCTACATGGGAGCACCTGCCCAGCTAGCTAAAGGTAACACCAGAACTGATAATACCAGTGCAGAACTACAGGACCAGAGAACGCAGTGAGAACTGGAAGTCCACTTGGCTCAGTTGACCCCCCCCCCCCACCCCCACCCCCCCCCCCCCTCCTTTCCTACTTGAGCACACCGGCGTCATCAGCTCGCGTTGAGCAACTCTTTAGTATAGCAGTGAAAGCCAGACCGAGCCCCGTGTCTGGTAAGCTTTGAAGAGCTCATTTTCATCAGATGTAGGCCTAATAACAAATTAATCGAATGATTTGACAACACGTCCTGTAGTAAAAAGCTCTGGTATCTAATTAATATACAATTAAAATCATAACAGTACATTGCATTAGCTATACAATAATGGACCTGTTATCGTGTATTACTGATATATACTATCAGGCTTGAATGTTATAACGTGTGCAATCGTTCGTTCTTTCAGTTGTCTATTTATGTGCACAAGTATTCATGTGGTGAAATAAACACGTAACACAATCGGGGATATTTTAAGTATATCATTTCTTAGACAGAAAGTATATCCGATACCTTAATTTCATGTCAAACGTTCCCATCACAAAATCGAACTACTCAGAGTCCTCAGTCACAAACAACAATTATATAACATATATAATAATGTAGCTAATATAACTACTCAGTCCCCAACCCAGAATATAAATATAACTTTTAATGGGTTAAGTCCAACAAAAAGTACTTGTACATATAAGTACTTTTGAAATGTACCTGTAATGTACTTAAGTACTTAACTGTACTTTTTACAAAAGCATGTTGCATTTGTACTTAAGTACACTTTGTCAACAAAATGTTCTTGTACTTCAGTACATGTCAAAATAGTGCTGCTCAGTCCTGACAATCATCCCAATACTTTACTAACACGCTACCTTGAGAGGATCTCATTACCTGACTGCAATAGTTATGGGGGGGGGCTACTAGCGAAGGAAACATTCCTAGCAATCCGACGATCTTGCCACAGCGAGCGAGGGACTTCAGCCGACGTGACCCAACGGGTGAACCTCGACAAAGAACCAAAGCGAGAAGCTACCGATGCCCTGCTCGCGCATATCCATGTCCGAGTCTTCCGCGGCTTTCTTGTGCCGACATGTTGATTTACATCCCCGTGCCCATGGGTTGACCACATGATTTCATTACATTACGAAACGAAAAGGTTGCCTTTCTTTGAAACAACATAAGTATGTTTAACTTTGATGTTCTGTGTTGTTAGTAAAACCATTCGTAAGGGTATTTATCACAAGCAGTGATTAAGGGAGATAAAATGCCCCGTCTGGGTCGAAACGCCCTCCCGTCCATCTCGGCTCGAAAATAAGAATTTCTAGATAGCCATATGGAGCAGCGTATAGCACCATGTCTATCTAGTTACAATATGGGTGCGACAGAAACAAAACACGCAGTAAACTACTCACATTACCATTTTACCTACAAAATTACACAAAAAGTCGTTATAGAAGTGGAACTGCAGCCAGGGAAGACTGATATAAAAGAAGCGAATGTACGTATGGAACATGAACTATATTAGGGTATTAGGTGGATAAATGCGTCGGTTGCCTGCAAAATGTGAGAACCATAAAAAGTAAAGTAAGTATAATATTCAAAACGCACTCATCGTGGCATTTTGCCACGTGGGTGGGCCTCATACCCTCAATAACACTTCCGCTAAAATGGCTACAGTTTGTTTTAAAAACTAAACCCATTAAACATGTCAACACGAGGAATATACCTAAGAAACTGAACTAAATCATCCATAATTCGCAGATTCTGTTATCAACATCCGATGTCCTGAAACCTGGGCATTTTGCCCGACTTCCTCTAAAAGTTACATTGAAGTGGTCCCTGAATGATTAACAGAGTACACGGTCTATCAAACAGCTGCCTGCAGTATGTGCTGCCCTCTGTTCTATATTTGGAGTCCGGTATGCGCTATATAGCGGCGTTGGCGTTCTACCTATCTAGGAATAAAATATCACAGTTAATGATGATGATGATATCACGATGACAATTGTCTACTTATAATCGGGCTAGCGTATGTATGCGGGCTAGTTAGCGTTTTAATACTAGGCACACACCAGCCGATTTTGGGCACACACCAACCGACTAGTTGGCGTAAAAACCGTCGGCCGACGGCAGTCGGTTGGTGTGTGTCGAATTTAAGCCCGACAGTCGGCCTTATAGCGCCGACTAACGTCGATTCGAATCGGCGGTCGGCGTTAATCGGCAGTCGGCGTTAGATTAAGGAGGTATCCGGTGACAAGTCGACGCATATCCGATGACGAGTCGGCTGGTGTGTGCAGGTTTTTTGTCCTAACACGACGGTCGGCGGTAACTTGGCCAATAAGAAATCATAGCGCGACCATGTGATAGGCCTCGCTAAAGCCTAAGCCCGGCGTCTTTTTTGAGTTTTCAAGCCAATTCGGGCCACAAGTTTTCTATTTTACTTTCATATTTTACTGACCTGGCGGGTAACCAACGTTTCAGAAAGTAGTAGATTATTTTTTTATCATATTGCCACTGACCATCATCGTTATTTGTCGCTTGTTCTTAAAACAGGCGCCACAAATAAACCTAATTTCCACCTGACTTTGTTTCCCGCTTCCGACAGGGATCGCCATTTTGTCTTGCAAAAAACGTTACCTCTAGTGGCGCCGCTACCGGGCGTCCATACATTAAGCCTTAAAAATCCGCAAAGCGGCGCTAGCGGTGGAAAACGTTTTTGAGGAATTCGTTGGGTGCGACTGATTACGCTTCAACATAACTGTTAACCGAAACGGCTAAATATAACGTTCTGCGTACTTATATAAAACATAGCTCGACGCTATGCGTTTCTTTGCTCGAGGAAATGCTAAATGCTCAAGCCATATCGTCGTGAAGGCTGACGGCTAAGCTCCGAAGTAGGCCCTACTGTGTAACAAGTTTCGTTTTTCTGATAGCCGCTTTGGCCTACTTTTTACAAATGTTTCATGTGTTTGTTGTAGGGGTAAAAACGCGTATTTATAGTGGATTTGTTTTCCACAAGGATCACGCCGAGCACCGACGGTCGGCGCGAGTCGGTTGGTGTATGCTGGCTGGTGTGTGCGGGCAGAAGTCGGCGCTAGTCGGCGGAACTAATTGGCGTTTAGCGCCGACTGATTTTTGCGCCGACTGGCAACCCAAGTCGGCGTTAGTTGGCTGGTGTGTGCCTAGCATATAAATTAAACGCCATTAACCTCGAGCGTCAAACTTTCATGAATTAAACTACGACCCTTAGAATAGGACGTAAGACCTAAATCTTTTCAAAATACCCCATCTATATATGTATGTCAAGAGTCTCACCTTTTGTGGGGTAAATCAGTTGTTGAACGTAAAACGTAACGTAACAATCGCAGGAATCACGCGCGCGCGGCAAATACTTCGACAAAACGGTCAGTGCGTCATAAACTTGGCAACATGGAGTAGATCAGGGGCTGGCTACCTTTTTCAATGGAGGGCCAAACAGATGAAATGGACTAAGTCGGCGGGCCACACATGTATTATTGAGTATTGGTGATCTTTAGCCTAATCCTCGTGAACACTAAAACACCATCTTATGTTTGGAATCTGAGTATAAGCAAACTTGTTTAGAACTATGCATTGAAATATGCAGTTTTACCAGTTACGGATAAAACATATTATTATCATTAAACACCAACGTCTAAATGTGAACAACTCTTGGATGCCACTATTAAAAAGCACCCATTTTTCATAGTCAGTGTTCTTGTGAGAGAAATGGGGGTGCGGGTGCTGCGCCACCTAACAAATTAACAATGAGCTTAGCGTGTTTGATCAAATCAGGAAAGTGTTTCGTCGCCAAATGCATATAGTAACACTTGCATATAGTAACACTTGCCTATATAGTAACACTCCACAAGTTTCAACTCTGTGACGGTAGCTTTGAGTGTCATAGAGCCGCATTGTAGTTCGGTGAAATCTATCCGAACAGCTTCTGGCGCATCGTCGAGTTCTACGTGGAACGGGTTGGAAATAAGGCAACTTCTCACTGCGAATCCTAACATCGGAAAGACACTCAGCTTTGCGTTTCTCAGTTATGTCTCCCCCAGGAGCAACGTCATCTCGGAAGTAGAAACGAACTGGAAAATCTAACTGATGAGACGTTCTGGCAAATCCATTGGCGTCTGCAAATTCCGATACTTATGTACCCTTCTGCTCCATGAACACCCTATAATCCAATATCTTAGCTCACATGGCTTATGTGCGGCGCAACCTCGCACATAGACTGGGCCGGCGTTCTTCGCAATAGAGGAGGTTTTTATACTGTGCAGTCATATCAGCTAGAAGGTGTTGGAACTGCCAGTTGTTTACGTCCCGAGCGCGAACGTAGTTCACGGTCTTCACGATAACGCTCATTGTGTTCTGCGTTTTCGTTTGCTTTGCGTTCAGGCTTTCTTGAGGGATGATTCAGCAGTTTATCCTACCATGGAAGGTGCATCTACTGTTGTCACTCCGAGGGCCGCATTGTGGATAATCTCGCTTTTAGTCCGCGGGCCGTGTGAGATAGCTGGCCGCTGGTTGCCGACCCTTGGAGTGGATGCTGATTCAATACTGCTTACGTCCACCCTCATGCCAGTAGCATAGCAATACGAATATTATTGACACTACACTATCACGACTAGAGACTATCGACTGATGTGAACTTCACATTCTCTCCGACCTTCGTCATTTTGAACAATCAACGAGTATATGCGAACGCGTTGTGGTGTTTATGTAACGATGCTGTGTGTTTTCTAACATTTGGTAAATATTACTATCATAACAGTCGTCTACCAAGGCATCCCGTCAGGTAACGGGCATTTTTGCTAGTATTAATAATGGTGAATATCAACCAATTATGTTATCCTCTGTGCACAGTGATAGGGATAAACTGCCTGATCACAAACCAAACCGTTAGCCATGTAATATCTGGTACATGGCAACGTATTTATACGTACACATACGTACCTATTCCTTACCTATTCCTTACCTGCTCCTGTAAGACACTCAGCTTTTGTGTGATCATTGTCACACTGACGTGTCTTCTTGCGTTGCCACGTCCTTCCCCGCTTGTCACGCCGAAACCTAGTCTGCATGACGTCACCCATTGTTGCAGCTACCGTACGTATTTCCTGTATACAACATGATTTGTTTTACATTTTGGAGGAATACGATCGTATCCCCTTAGCAAACATTTATATAGAGTATTTCTATAGCATATTTACTGTATTATTTTTGCGGAAATATATATGTAGATAATTTGTTTGCTATAGAACTATAGAATGTCTGTAGAATTCTATACAACTTATGTCGCCATAAAAATTATCTAGAAATTATATATAATTGTATAGAACATGCCCTATCATTCTATAGAAATTGAAGTGGCTATAGAAATTCTGTAGAATTCTACAGAATATTCAGTAGAATTATATATATAGAATGTTTAATGTTACATCAATTTTAGAAACATGCTACAGAAATGTCATAGAACATAGATATATAGAATTATATCGTTGAATGGAAGTTGCATAAAATAAACCCCCTCCTCATAAAATACGCCACAGAAAGCATCTACCAAATTCTATACGGAGGATTCACAAGTTGATAACAGGGAATACGTCAGAAATCTTTCATCTGTTATTTTTGAAGATACTTCTAATACCAAGGCTGTAAGGATACTTCTAATACCAAAATGGTGTGTCTCGTCACAAATCAAGTTGTTCGTTTACTATCAGTGTTGGGAGTGTGTCTTGTCAGTTCCTTTAACCCGAATCAGATGGGATGCTTATTATTATCAGGAAGTTTGCTTCGCACTTCGCCACCTGGAGCGTTGGAACAACCAACTTCAACGTCCCGATGTAGTAAGTTAAAAACACTACCCCTCGAAAACACTACGGTAGTGTTTTGAGGGTACCCTCAAAACACTACTGTTCATTTCAAAAAACTGCCCGTACAATTTCTTCTCTATTTGGCAGTTTAAGATGTAGGACTTTGCTTTTTTGAGATGACATTAAAAAATTAATATAATTATCCATGTTGTACAGATTAATATATCTTGAATTAATCAACCTATATCAATATTGCTTGGAGGAATTATTTTGTGCAGTGATTACATAATCATAGTTAGAACGTACAATCATGTGATGGTTAATTTGCATTAAGCTGATAAAGTATTGTGATTTGTTCAATGAATCACTTGCGAGAGGGTTTTCAGACATTGGTTGTGAGCTAAATACATATATCTTAGTTAAAAGTTGTACACGTTTTGCATTTATGTATCGCATTGTTCATGTTAGAACAACATATCATGTTTAGTTGTAGTAATGACTATTCTATTCAGATGCAAAGATACTATGTTGTTACATTTCCTTAAAAAATCAATTTTAAACCCCAAACGTTAATGTGGTATAGAAGATATTGCTATGT
>OZ023216.1:16502401-16928019 GCA_963995525.1 Escarpia spicata
GGCAACGACTCTCAAAGTTGACGGACGCCAGTGCCGACATGCCAACCAAACAGTTCCATGCACGCTGAAAAGCTTGTTATATTTATAGTTAGTCGTGGGTGCGAGTCTCCTTCGGCACCCCCTAACGCATCCGATATCGCGAGCCTGCGCCGCCGCGTACTACACACAACAAACCATATGGAGCCTAGCTCGCCTCGAAGTTCGACGGAGGGCACGAAAAAGTAGACCCTCCCGCGTAGGGGTGATCACCCGCACCAACACGTCGCTTTATAGGGTGAGGGGGGCATACAAAAACATGTTGGGCGACTGTATCAAGTTGGTGGTCATCACATATGGATTTTCATTGTTGATGGTCAAGCGAGGTTGTAAGTGCCGGACAGTGGCGATTTCACGGCGACCTTACCACCCCGCCGCAAAGCAGGCCGCCCTCTCCTAACAAGGCGGTAACCGAACACCGCGCCGCCGAGACGCCGCCTGATTCGAGGAGCCGGTCTTCGGTCGGTCGTTGCGTGGCGCTGCCCGTTACCGTCTTCGCCGTCTACAGCGTCTTTAGCAGCCGTTGTTCGTCGTGCAGTCGCTCAGTTCTTTCGACTCTCCACGAGCTAGCCGGGCCTCCTTCGTCGTCCTCGAGTGCGTTGTTTGACTCCTTTCTTCCTCTTTCACGTTCACACCGAAGTCGACACCAGCAAAATGGCGGCTAACAACACGATGGACGCTATCAAGAAGAAGATGACGGCGATGAAGATCGAGAAGGAGAACGCACTGGACAAAGCGGATCAACTCGACCAGAAACTCAACGAACAGAAGGAGGTCAACGAGAAGGTACGTACGTCACGAACGTGTGTCACGAACATTAAACTCTTAACCTCCACACCACGCATAACGTACCGCAAGTCACAGTGATTACAGCTTACGAGAATGGATTAAATAAACCGGGAACTGGCGGAGAAAATAACCCCTATGACATGCATTACACCGATGCCGAATTATAACTCGGCGATAGTAGTTTAGTTACCACGTGCATAACCGTGTTGCTTATTGGACATTTCTATGAATGGCAATGCTCTTCTCAACTCCTAGGTAGCGACATAAAATTAGTTCGCCGACCCTTTTTGAGTGGGTTGCCAAGAGTATCCGGTGGCAGTCCGAAGTTTCCTTTATTGTTCCGCTTGCCCGTACCAGATGCACGCTAGACGAATAATAAAAAAGCATGACTTTGAAACACTTATGTGGTACAAGATCACATGGAATTTCAAACTCATGCGATATTTTGTGTAATTTATTAGACAGTAATTCATTCGTTTCGCATACATCTGGTAATGAATGACGAGTCATATTCTGTTCGTTTCCGCCGAAAATGCATCATGCGCACGCGCATTAAGTGAAAATCGGTGCCCCTTTTATTCATTCCTCTCCTACTTAATTGTATATCAGATGCTCATCAGTCTCCTTACTATTACTACCAGTGTAAAGAAAAATAATACGTAATGCATTTAAAACGTTACTGAACTCATACGATCTCCCCGACTTCGTCCGCCATCTTTGCTTTCGATTTGCAAGGCATATTATCTTTCTACGCCAATCACATAGCAATAAACGGCGTTGATTTTGTAATTTCTCCGTGTTCACTATATTCGCAATATAATAATAAGCACCACAATGTCCACATTTATTTATTTTAATTATGCCCGTTTATTTTATCATTATCTAGTTTACCACTTTTCTTAGGCTATCCACTTGAGCACGTGAATCGCCTAGCAAGTCCAGCAACAGAAATGTTTATACCTATTTTATGACACATTTGAAAAAACGTACCGCTCTATACAAAGTCAAGAAAAAACGCCTATCTTTCTTAGAGATCGCAACGTTTTCTTTCTAATATTTAGTTACATGATTAACCGAATGCTATCACAGGTGTGTCCAAAATGCGGTCTCCTCCGTTGTTAAACACTCTTTGCTGAGTAATGAGTTCTTTCAGGGTGGCAGCAGTTCTCGGAACTACGTCACCCGCTGTTCCACAAATTAGACAGGCCCCCGCCGTTCCCAATCTAGCCATGACCCAGGTGCGGCAATTCCATGAACACCCCTCGCAGAGCTATGAACACTCCCTGGTGGCGCTAGCCCATGAACACCACTTTATTAATCCATGAACGTCTATCCATCAACTGTCTCAAAAGTCAATATTTATTAGATCAAACAAAATCCCTGAATACGTTCAGTTGGATGTTGGGCGCGGACATTCACCCCTTATAAATAAATGCATATGAAACTATGAATTATTATTTGTTAAAGTAGTGTCTTTGTAGAGGATCTTCAATACAAATCTATCAGATTTCAACATAATATCAACAGCCTAGAAATGTGAGTCATGTTTAAAAGTCCCCATTTCTCTCTAACAAAATAGACCTAACACTGTTTTATGTGATTCAATACTTTTTATATATTTAATCTTTTTTGGTTTTGTGCTATATGCTTTTCGTCACAATATCAAAACTGTGCATATCTCCAAACAACTAACTCCGATATACAGACGTACGATATTTATTAGGGTGTTTTCGTCCGGGTCAAATTGCAATCTAAAAATGGCTTAATCGTCAAAAATACCAAACCTCGCTAGAACAGCGATACTAGTTGGATAGCAGCAACTGAGCGACGGCGTACAGCTAGTTATCTGCCCAGTTACCTATTTGGAGTGCATTCCACAGCATGCCCAGCCGACGAGTAACCCGACCCCTTCTCGGCACGCTGGCATTACGCGGCCACTGCCAGGCTTTACTCGTGCAATATCTTAGAGCAGCCCCACAAGTAAATCTTCCAAAAGCATTTAATGTCCTTTCGTCTTTAAATCAGCAGTTGCCATCGACATTGTGGAAAGTATTAGGAATGCAGACGTTAGAAAACCCAAAGCGAATAGGGCCTACTACATTATAAGAGATTAAAATGGCAATGTTTTCGTTGTCTTATGTTCTGAAGTGGTTCTGTTATGGCAACGAGCTTCTAATGGGCGTCGTCCTATAGACAGAAAAAGACAGTGTTTTGTTATGTTGTAGACAACGGTGAAAATAAACATTGAGAACAGTGTAGGCCTATTATAGCTCTGACAGTTCATTGCCCACACAACGTCACATCCAAAGGAATGCTGTATTTGTGTGGGATATAGTGCGCATGTGTCATTAGTTACCAAACACTGTGGTACATATAAGGTTGGAAATGTGGTCAGACCGCACGCAGATGGTAATTGCAACAACACAATTCGTATTAGATCGTACGGTAATGCGAAGAACTATCAATTTTCAGTCATTAATTTTTTTAATAGAAACAATGAAACCAGACTCCAAAATCAAAACTGTGACAATCGTTCGTGTAGTATTGAGTGTGTCACGTACTGTTTATTATTCCTGAGTGAGACATCAGCTTTAAGAATGGAATGCCCGTTGTTTATGTAGAATGTAATACTCTTTATTTGTATAGAATTAAAATGGAATACCCTTTGTGTATATAAAATGGAATAACCTCTGTTTGTATTGATTAAAGACACTTGGTTGTATAGATTGGATGCCTTTTGTTTGTATAGAATTTAAAAGATTTTGTTTGTATAGAGCATGACGTCCTTTGCTTTTGTAGAGTAGGACGTCAGTTGCATGTATTGGATTGAATACACTTTTTATATCGACATCCGTTGTTTGTATAGCGCGTGACACCTTCGCTCGTATAACTATGCAATTCTTTGTTTTTTACAATGGGTTAGCTTTTATTATGTGGTAATTCTAGTTAGTGTTTATATTACACTATAATGGTCCACTCTCTATTGTAATTTCCCTAGCTATTACAATTGTCCCCCTCAGTCTTGAAGACACTGTCACTAGCCATTACAATTGTCCCCTTCAATCTTGAAGACAATGTCCCTAGCTATTACAATTGTCCCCCTCAGCCTTGAAGACACTGTCCCTAGCCATTTAAGTTGTCCCTCTCAGTCTTGAAGACACTGTCCCTAGCCATTTCAGTTGTTCCCCTCAGTCTTGAAGACACTGTCCCTAGCCATTACAATTGTCCCCCTCAGTCTTGAAGACACTGTCCCTAGCTATTACAATTGTCCTCCTCAGTCTTGAAGACACTGTCCCTAGCCATTACAATTGTCCCCCTCAGTCTTGAAGACACTGTCCCTAGCTATTACAATTGTCCCCCTCAGTCTTGAAGACACTGTCCCTAACCATTTCAGTTGTCCCTCTCAGTCTTGAAGACACTGTCCCTAGCCATTTAAATATTGTCCCTCTCAGTCTTGAAGACACTGTCCCTAGCCATTCCAGATGCCCCCCTCAGTCTTCAAGACATTGTCCCTAGTCATTTGAATTGTCCCCTCACACCTGATTATTTGCCTTGTTTTTCATTAATAACTGGACGCGTTATTTTGACTTTACCCGACAGTGAAATGTCACATAATCCACCTACATCGTCCTGTTGTACACTTCAATTAGTTCCTTTATATAATAGTAAACCTTTTTTTCATGTCAGTGTGTCACTGTATATATGCGACGTGTGACTCTATATGCTCCTCCAGATGTTGCAGTGTGTTCGTGTTCTGTGTAACGAACGCTGTGTTAATGTAGACTGACATGTCATGTTCGTGTTGTACGAGCGACTGTAGTGTGCTCGTTGTCCTAGTACGCCCGAGTGTCTCTGGACCTATTGATCAAGACAATCCATCCCAGGATGAATCTCAGCTTGGGATATATTGCCTGATGAGATATGTTGGTGCGGAGTAGAGCGCAGTGGCGCAATGCTTAGAGCATCGGACTTCCAATCGAGAGAACCCGTGTTCGGATCCTGTGCTGTCGTGTCGAACCTCGGGAAAATTCCTTCACTTTACATTGCTCCAGTTCACTCAGCTGTATGAGTGAGTACCTTGCTATAGACAATGGTGGGCATTTGTGTATAAACGAATAGTCCTCGCTGCGTGGCTGAATGCTTTCCAGAGAAGCCGAGACGGTGTTCGATTAAGTAGGTCTGCCAGGGAGTAAAGTGTAGAATGATTTGAGCAGTGCTAAGGACTGGCTACTGCATTATATAAGAACTTATCTGTATTGTGTGTGATACGCGTGTGTTTGCTTGCAGCAAGAGGAAGAGACCCAGGCCTTGCAGAAGAGGATATCGCTGCTAGAGGGCGAACTCGACCAGGCACAGACACAGCTCGAAGAGGCGACACAAAAGCTCGAAAACACCGAGAAACAACTTGGAAATGTGAGTACCGTCTTCTTTGCCCACCAGACGGCGCCGACCAGACAACGTCGCCGCCATCCCACACGGAACCGTATGAAGTCATTGTCGTACGCCTCTCGTTCCCACGCTACAATAGTGAATGTGGGAATGTTATCTAACAATATTTCGATGATCGAACGCATACACGTAACTACGTGTGCGCATTCTTGTCCCTTAGTTTTTCTTGTGAACAACACATTAATAATACAAGTATAGACTTCCCCAATATAAAAATAAAAGTAATACTGTACTTTCATTGCAAGTTATAATTCCACTTGACAATCGCTTTTTCTCAAAATTGGGTTCCAGTATTAAGAATCGATATATTTCCCCATATAAAAAAAACCGGGTCCGGTATTATTTACCTGGGGAGATAACATTACACACTATGAGTGAATTGCGTGTTCCTCAGTAGAGGACAGGTGGGTCCAGGTCCCAGTTGTCATTTTCAGCAGTTCATATTCAAATTCTTCAAACATGGGAAAATGCCTGTTTTACACTCCGCCCCAGGACGAAGCCCATTCGGGTCGTACCGAAACAAAGTATCTGCATTACAAATATTACAACATGTTGTGTTTCCCTAATCACATGTAACATTCTGTAAGTTAATTAGCCACCTGTGATGCAGGGATATAGTACTAAACAGAGTATTAAGGATATAATCACAACTAAATATGTAAATATTGGAGCTGAACTGGTGTTTTCAGTGAATGTCATGAGGTTATATTAAACCCCAAAATAATGGGTTCACTCGAATCCATCCGCATATCAATTTTAGTTCCACTCAACCAAACTAGCACGTCTAGTACGATAATCATATGCTTACGTGGCGGCTTAAACGTATTAAAGTTAAAATATGTTTATAATAACCGAGAACATCCATTAGGGTGAATAGAAATAATGTTGCATCGCTAACCATCGATTTGGTATAAACGATAAAAGTGCACAATACGCTAATCAGTTTCTTGTCATACTACATGGTGTAATATTTCGGAATCGCCATTAAAACGATACATTTTTGTTCGCTGTTCTGCAAAGGATGTTGTGAAATCTTGCACTGGACATTGGCGTTTTTTGTGAACAATCACAAGACCACCTGGTTCGCTTTCCAAATCGTTGCAGCGCATTTTTTTTCAAATTGAGCAAGAACTGCCACTATGACTGACGCATTTGGTTTCCTTCAACGTCGGTCTGGCAGCTACGATAAGGTCAAACGGGCAGCGTAGGAAGGCACGCCGTGGTAAACAGCCTGAACACATTTTCCAGGAGGAAATATTGCTTGGGTCGTTACTGGATAAAAATAGCCTGCAGATAATCGGAAACAGCGATTGGCGACTGGCTCCAGGAGGTAACGGTAAAATGGTTGGTCTACGTTTACGCGTTCGCTGATGCTGAGAACTACAGGCGCATGATCGAAGGTGTCTCCAATTTTCCTGTCTGCAGCTTTTACTTGGTGAAAAGTTACATCATCTACTAATTTAACGGTATTTTGAAAAGCATGTTGACATCGGGTTTAAGCCAAATGTCACAGACAATTTGCTCTTTGGAATTTTAGTTTCATGCAGACAGTGTGACGATGTTCGTTAATTTAACTTCGACATTAAACAATTACCGGCTACTATGTCTACCATACGGTTAAGCATAGTCCTATGATAAACGTTTTAAAGGCTGCCTCAAAGAATAAAATAAGACAGATCCCAAGAAATAACTGCATAATAATAATAATATTAAATTTACATTAAAAGCAAAACAGTTCATATAATGCGCGCTTAGATTTGGTCGTTTCTTCTACCAAACGGAACTGGCGTGGTTGGCAACTCAACGCATGCTGTCTTTAGCAAATTAAAATAAAATATTACCAATTACAAAGGTATATTATACATTCATCATAACTCTGTAATGTCAGTATTAAAAAAGATAACATTGTGTAAATCAGAAGAAAAAACCTAACGACACCTTGAAATAAAAAACTTATCATCATTATGAATGAAGTGATCGTGTTACAGTTGTCGCCGTATATGTAAAATAAAGAAATGTTATATCCTACAAAACGAACTTACTTACTGGGGTGTGTAACAAAGTTGATTCACTAACTTACGAATCATCACGTACCGGCAAAAACTGCTGCCGTGAGAAGAAGACGAGGCAATGCAAAATAATTGTGTGTACACTGTCCGCTAGGTGGCACCACATTGGAAGCGTTTGTTGTGACAAGTCGAACAATAAAAACGTGTTACTGAACCAAGAAGCGTGGTTCATTCTCAAAGCACAGTACTACACATACTGCTTTACTAAGCGCCAACAGATGTTATAGGTTCGCACAGATGTCCAAAATCTGACCGATGCAATGTTGCTTAGCAACCTACACTTCCATACATAGATATCCAGGAGCCTGTATAGTGCCTATGGATAAGTGTAGCTACTACACAAAACAACACATCATGTTGACATTGCATCTGACAGTTCAAACTCGTGACAAATTTCTATCAATACATAAAGGCTACAGATATGTGTAATCTTATTGGGGTTACATTTAAATGTAGGGAGAACAATTTCAACAAAGAAATAACCGCGACTTACAGTTACAATCTAATCTCATAGCCGTGGGACCTCTAACTGGATAATATCTTTCCTGGATTCCATATCATGTGATTTCGTGCACGGATTTTGTGGTTTGCGTTGAGTGTATGACGTTTTATATAATATATCACGTTTACGTTTTTTTGGTGTTTCACTAAGTCTTGTACCGATCTACCGAACGCTGTATGTATATACATATCTGAGAAGAGAACGTAACATTCCGCCCGGTGTCACTCTCTCAACCTAGTGGTGGTAATCATTAGCAGGAAGTTCGATGAACTCATTGTACTTCGCCCCACTTGCGATCGTGATTGCTTTTTCGTGAACTTGCGGTTAGCCTCGCCTGCCTCCGCCACAGCTGAGTCTACTAAGGCGTATTTGAAAGTTCCGTGGGCGAAACATGTAATTTGCAAACAACGTTCTGGGTTTATTAAATTTGACGGATAGAATACCTTCAAAATGGTTATTCTATATTTTATTTAAAACATTATATTTTTAACAAGGAATAGTAGTTTATGTTGCTTCCTCAAATCTGGCATAAGTTGGCGATACTATATGTTTAGGCCCTAAGTAGTAAAACAATAGGTAGTACAATTTTTTTGGATTTATTGTACACGTTCTGACAGAGTTTAGCCGTCTTCTTGAGAACACCGGTTAGCGACCGAGAGAGCGCCACGTAGCACTGTTGTCATGACAGCCAGTGTGGCAACTGGAAATCACGACTGCTGGGGCTATTATTACAGGGGATCTGAAACCGGGGGGCTATATATATTACACCAGCTGTCAGGCGGTGTAGGCCCTGGTTGGGACTGGCTGGTATATAGCGGCCCACATCGGGCTTGACTCAGTCAAAATAACTACCTGCCCCCACAGCGAAGCTACTTGGTCTTGGTGCTGCAAACGTAGCAGTTTCTACAGTTCCGTCCAACTTAAAAGCGAGGGATACTTCTACCACCGGCCGACGGTTCGAGTGCCGCTACTACGTATGAACTGTGCCTCCACGGACGGGCTCTTGTCTTGTAACAACTTCGTCGAGCCTTTCCATATATGGGAGGCCTGCTGACTGATACAGGGCGTCGAGCCGCGAGCTCATGAATATGCAACGACCGATATGACATCATCTCTCCGTACAAGGAATGTACGGAATGGAATGCAAGCTCTTCTAGAGGCGGTATGCCCGGCTGTGCCGTCTCGCACACATCACCCCTCCGGCTCGGGAGCACTTAGGGAGACTGCATGTTATGGCGCAGAAGCCCAACGACTCGCTGTGATTGTGTGGAAGTGAACTTGCCGGACCTTTGACAGGAAACTCAATACTTCTAGGACATAGAGACACCTAGCGTCGGATGCGTGACGAACAAAAGATGGCGGCGCTTATTTAGAAAACACTCATAGAAACCGGGGAAGTTGGAGGTTTCTGAAATTTGTTATCGAAAATAAAGTTTCTTGAACTTTCTCGAGTCTGTTGTTTAGGCGTATAGTACGCTGCGCAGAACTTAGGTGATATGGAATACAGCCAGTCTTCGTGGCAACACACGGACTTCACGCCGGCCACTTGTCCGAAGTGTGGCCGTATGGTATTCGCTACTGGCGGGGATGGCGATTTGTCGAAACAGTGTTTTTCATGTTCGACGGTTGTCGAGGAAAACGATAAAGTTGGCAAAGATGTGAAAAGAGTGAAGCAGAATCGTATCGAAGGTTACCGCGCTGGCGACGTCAGCTGCCAGCTCGAACTTAGTGATAAACAAAAGCTGATAGATAATGTTAACACTAAGACTTCGAAGAAGAAGAGGAAAACAAAACAGAAATACGTGACAACAGCAGAGGAAAACGAACAGGACGATGATACGTCATCGCAACATTCCAACTCGTCGCTAACGAGTAAAAAGAGAACGAAACGGTCGTCTCGAAGGTATTGTGAAATTCACTCTAGACGTACGAGAAAGTCATGTAAAGATGGCGATACTGGGGAAGAATTTGTGGAACCCGTGGACAATAAAGACGAAACAATATATAACTGTAATGTCTCTCGGAAAGTATGTACCTGCAAAAAGATTAGCCGGAAAAGACCGGAACCCGAAGGAGGGTTGGCGAATGTACCTTTAATGGACGAATACGATCGGATAATATACAACAACGATCCGCTGTTTTCGGACATTGACGATAATCCGGAATTAGAGGCGAAAGTTCTGCAGGACATCGAGCGGCATCACAACCAATTTCGTCTGCGTACCGGTGCAGCTTCGGTAGCTTCCGTGTCAGAGGGGATCTTCTCTGCCGCTCAAATGGTCAACTCAAACACTTCGCTAAAGTTCGCTATTATACAAGTGGAATTGAAAAATGTCGACGTGTCGCTGGTAAAGGTAAACACCAACAAAACCGTATGCATGCGCCTTCTTTCATTTACTAACAATGACACCAGGTTGGCATATTTATGGGAGCGCGTATACCAGCCTCTCGCGCGCTACTGTGAGTAGGGTGTACGAATTTGCCGCAGTGAACTTGTTTGGATTAGTCACAGCCCTAGGTTGCCGTTGCTAAGCAACCGCATTGGCACTTCGCAGTCGCTGTACCAGCTAAACCGCGCCAGCTGTCAGGGCTAGGACGATAAAGACCGGCGCAAGCGGCGCGGTTGCTCGAATTCCAGACGCCCACTCCTGTTGATGTTATCCGGCTGGAGAACTGTTAATCACCCACCCGGTCGAAATCCCCTGCGGCCCAGTCACCGACCACGAAAGTTAGGCTTGACTCCAACTAGCTTAGATCCCCAATAGCTCCAGCTGTTATGCAGAGAAAATATGTCCATCAGTATTATTGTGAATTATTTAATGAAATATTTAGTAATTATTGGCAGTAATGATGTTGCCGCCACGCGAGGTTTTGTTATGATTTTTCGAAGCTAATATTGATCGGTGTACCGCAAACACACGCATGTTTATTTTGTTAATATTGATCGTTATAAGAAAGTAAGTGTGATTTTGTATAATGTTGCATATGCATACCTATGGTAGATACATTAAGTGACGCTTGCGGCTCAAAATTTTCGTTTTCATGTTTATAAGTTAGAAAGAAGATAACCAGCTCACTAGCTGCATGGTTTATCAAACGTGCTTAGATCATCATATTGTGATGTTAGAAAGTGGTTTTGTAACTCTTTGTTGAATGCAAGCCTCAAACTATAATAATTGAGCATTGTCATAATTATATAGTGTGTTTTGTATAAATTATGGCTCTATATACCTATCATCGGCCAGTGTGTGAGTAATATTTTGGTTTTATTACAACCGGTTGTCATGATTAAGTATATTTACTTAATAATAATAATAATTAAGGTTAATTAAAGACGGTAGCAAACGAACACAATTTGGGAGGAGTTCTATAAAGATACAATACGTGAACAATATACTAGGCCTAAAACATATTTTTGCGTTGATGAAATTGGAAACGATCCGCGTTTTACGATACATTAAACTGTCTATTTCAATGTCGCACAAACCATTTTATGTAGAGCAAGCGAACTTCGATGTCAACAAAATACTCCTCGCACGCGCACACGCGCCACGTACACGCGCACGGAGATACGCACGCACGCACGCACGCACATCGACGCACACAGACGCACAGTGACAAGATGGGTCTAACTGGCCTACCACCATCAAAACAACGACGTACGGACTGAGTACAAATAATATGCGTATGGTTTAACTATCGTTGTGTAATCTTGTTTCCAAATGAGTTTATATATAACCATGGTCAAATCCTTAAATAAACCGCTATCGTTCCTTTACTAGATAATACAAAAATCATATGTAGGTGGGGTGCAAACAATACATTAAACAGCAAGCAACTGTCCTTTAACCACGTGACAATTTTGGGATTACCCTTGTATGCACTATGTCCTGACGCACCCGGACATTTTCATGTAATGACACAGTGTTAGCAGTTCCGGTTGAGTTGTCTGACTGTAAATTGACCTGTCTGGAATTGCATATAAAATTTGTGTCTCCACATTTCGTATTCATATGTACTGGTGACTGTAAGTGAACAAACCTTGCAGCGACAAACAAGTGCGACTTGTTATTTTTCGATAGTTGAATCAACGCGTATTGATATTTCAATAGTATAGTAGTTAATCGCCGCACTGCTACTTGCCGGGGAAGCCATCTTTGGACGTTTGAGGTTGCGTTTGGAATATTGTATCGGAGAAATAAAGCTGGAGGAAATCAACATGTCGGCCGGAGGATCTAACGTACTAATGTCGCTAAAAAATAAGATGCAAAATCTCCGCGATGAGTTGGAGAAGTATAAGGATATGTACGATGAAAAGTGTCAAGAACTGGACGAGGAAAAGGGAAAGAGTCAGGAAGTAAGTAGCCTAGATTTTTCGTTTTGCCGGTGTTTTTTCCGCGATAATCGAGCAGTTGATATCCTACCAAACACTGTTACAAGTACTGTTCAATGATGGTATAATGCACATTAAACTGAAGGTGTTTATTGTCAGTATTCCCTTGAGTTCTACGTGGATTTTGCACAAATGGGCGTGGACGTTGAAGCCGTGAACAACAAGTGGTTGACAGCCGAAACCACGGGGCCGGGCGTTTGAAAGTTGAAGTGAACATTTTTAGCATGACTCCATTGCCTACATCTGCGGTACCCTCCCTACACCTGTACTATATTCCTACTAGTTTGTGTAAATTTTGCAGTGCTTACGAATATGTGCCATATTAACAATATCTGAGCGTACTTTTGTGCAATGAATTTATAATATAATTATAAATCACAAACTATTTATCAATTGCCCCATTGCCGACATTTGGGGCTTACCATAGCATAGGCATAGCCTAGATTGGTATTGAATGCAAGCAAATTGTAACAACAAGTTTTGTCTATGTCTGTGAATAAATTAGGAATGAAGAATGACACTGCAAACAATTGGTTTGCTGTCGGTAGCTTTACTGTGTGACATTATGCAACACATTAAATGTACTAAGTTAACTAACATTACACACATTGCTGTCCAACAATAACTTTCTTAGGGTGATTAAAAAACTCATACCAGTTAAAATTTTATGAATCTAGGTTTCCTACTTGCATACATTAGTAACAGATGTGACTAGGAATTTATTCACTAGAAACTATTAATATGAAGCCAATGGCCTGAGCATTGCATCTAATCTGAGGGAAAATGGGCCAGGCTGGATGGGGCAACCTACCCAAATACATGGACATAGCACTTGTGCAACTGTAATACCAATACCATTATGGCATTACGAAACCTGATTCCTTTGCATCTTGTCAAGAACTTCCACCAAATGACTATCCAACATTCCTGAAACTATTTACAACTAATGACAATACAAATTCTGCAAACATGTAGGTGGTACACAAATGCATTTTTACAAACTGCATCCACATAAAACATTGCAATATCTATTATGTTGTAATGTTACCTAAATGACCAAGTACTGAGTATGCTTCAAGGAAATATTACAGTGGCTGTGTCAGTTGTGTTATGTACCACCCGCAATATTGAAATCAGTATTTCCTGAAGTTATGTGATGTAAGAACAAAATAAAAATCATGATAACTTGCACATACTGTGCATCGGCCATCTTATTGGTATTGGCCTTGTTACTGCACTTAGGAAAATTTATCCAATATTTACCTTCAGAATTCTGCACACTGTTTTTGGTCAGACCAGTGCCCTTATAGCAGTAATATGGCTATTTGTTATACCAACAATGTTGTGTAGTTGGCCAGTTGTCTATAAACATCCACTAAAATAACATTCTTTCACCTTGTAAATTACTTTATAATTATACATAGAGTTACATACCTTAGAAATGCAAGTCCTAATTTTAATACATTGTGTATTCTTACACCATGTGTGTGCTTCTAACTTAACTATGGTAATGTGAGAGCAATAGAACCAATTGATATATAATTTTGATTTGTTATAAACAGTACTGCAGCACAACAGCTTTAATAGTAAATTAATGCATCACCAAAATACACACATACATGCCTACCTTTAAGCTTTAAACATTTAGTGGCAAATGGTTACCTATGGTGCTGAATACATCTTATCTGTCTGGGCATGACTAAATGATAGTACATCTAATTTATGTGTTTGCTAGAAATTTACTACACCTGTATAATAAAAGTGTATGTCATGATTTAATAAATTCATCACCAGTTGGTTTCAGTTTGTTGCCTGGGGGGAAGTCCAGACCCACCGAGTTATGTTTCTCTGATTTGTTCTTATTAAAAAGTTAATGAAGATAAATGGTCAGTGGGATATTATTTAAAACACTATTACCTTCCTACTACAAATCCACCCAAACTTTGTGATGTTTGTGGATGCAAACTCATTTAGTTGATCATGCACTTATTGTTGGAATGTTGTTACTTGCCTAAATATAAATTGCACACGCCACACCAACATTCCTAAATTTTATTATATACTTTCAAATTGTGTTTAAACTTTAACCAGCCCAAGAATCTTTCATATTTTAAATGTTGCGTCCATAAAATATATTGTAAACAACACATTTAATTGCAGTTGGCACTGATTGTGGAGGCAGCCTCAAATTACTTTGAAGTTGGATGTTACCCACATTCCTGATTGCAAAGCTGGTTGGAGTACAACTGATTCCATGAACTTCCTGCTAATAATTATCATCCCTGGCTAATCACGAGTAATGGAACAGAAAAACCCGCTTTAACACATTTTGCTTTTCAACTTTGTTTTGTTGAAGATGGTGTTATGGCTGTAAGAGGGACATTTGTGACGTGTGCCACTGTGTGTTGTAGGCTGAGGGTGAGGTGCAGGCAATGACAAGGAGGATCCGTCTACTTGAGGATGACCTGGAGCAGACAGAGACCAGACTGCAGGCTGCATCAGAGAAGCTCGAGGAGGCATCCAAGGCTGCAGATGAAAGTGAAAGGTATGGTCTTCTAACTGTATACAAATATCTAGCATCTGGGGATTTTAGTGCTTTTCATAAGCAATTACAGAACCAGCGTCACATTGCGTAGCTAAAGCACAATTCGTTATTGTTAGTGGGTCTGTGTTAAATTGAGGATAAATCAGTGGACTTATATTTTTAAAATAAAATCAGTGGTTATATGTCCATACATAACTCTCTATTTAGCGATGTTTGGTATTTTTCAATATTGTATTTTCAAAATTTTATAATACATTGTCAAAATTTTTTTTTTTTAAATCTAGTAATATGCTTACATGTGCAAACACATATAATATTCTAGATAAATTTACCAAACCTCTAGGTCTGGCTACACAGATGATGGAATATTAGCCTTATCAATGGGTGTCGGTGGTAGAAATGTAGAAACATGGATCTTGAAGTGGCTGTATGGTGAGTCGGTGACCAGTAAGGTGTCATTGAGCAGGTAAATTTGTATGGTCTGTCACTGTGGTGACATGGCACACATTATGCCAATACTATTTGGCTGCATTTGACTATTCCTCTCATGCATCTTCCTACAGTCATCAACATGTAGTCAAGACCATGATCCTCCACATTCATTCATTACCTAGATGAACAACTATCTGTCCCTTCTATTCTGTGTCATCTTACTTCAAACACTAGTTCCACCAGTAGGCAGCAAGACAGAAGCCAGTGTAGGGCTTACAGCTCCAACAATAAAAATACACAGTAGAAGTTATAATGAGAGATATTTCGCTTACCTGTCTATTGACCTGTGAAGTATATTATTTTCTCCAGTAAGATCTAAGATCAACTTTATGAATTTAATTGATTTGTATGAGTAGCTGTAATGTAATTTCTTGACTGAAATGTTTCTATGTGTCTGCCCTTACTAATATCAGAACGTAACGTGATGTTTGTCTAACTTCTAAGTGGTCCACATATGGCTATGTTTGTTTTGGGAAACACACCATTCTAGCATAAATATTTTAGGATCTGTATCTAAAACACGACTAAAATTAATTGCAAACTATTGCTTCTATATCCATGACATATATATCATTATTCAAAAGAGAATTTCTGAGGGAAGTTACCAATTCAATTTTACACAACTGTAAATTGTTATCTTTGCATCGCTATTAACATTGTTGGGCTCCAGTTATTTTCACCTGTGTCCTTTATGATTCTCCTGATCTTTGATCCACCATGATCACTAACTGTTAGTTAGCCACCTATCTTGTCTCCTGGTCACCAGTAAACACAGTCACAGCAGCCAGCCAAATGTGTCAGAATGTCCCTCCGGTCAACACTGATTTTGTTGTCATCACTCACTTGATAGCATGCCAACTAACATGTTTTCCGTATCAGTGGAGTTACTGTTTCGTAGTAACCTGTGTCGTTACATATAGACTACATTTATTGCCAGTACCAATTCTACGAAATAACGTGACTTAAAATAATTGAGAAATTACTGAATAGAGAAAGTTTTGTTTAATGTTTATGCTTCCAAAATAAAACAACATTTTGAAATATCCTGGATGCTGGCAGTACTTATAGTCTGACTAACGGTCTAATACAATGGAAAGTTAATTATCTGCTCAACTAACAGATCTATGCTACTTTATTTGCAAGCAGTTACATTCAGTTAAACATTTTGTCATTCTGTGGAAGGATGTTAATAATGAGATAATACATAAAGTATATGTGTATTCAATCATAACTCTCAGCCTGCTACAAGCCCATGGTTATAAAAGCCCCTGGCTATCCTATAAAACAAAAACTTTCCAAATTTGACAACAGGTGCATTTAATTACTACCAAAATGCAGTTTGGATGTGTAGTTTTGTGTGCAACACTATACATGTACAAGCATGACTGATTTCCTTTAACTGATTTAATTTTGGCATTTAAATGTGTTCCTCAAAGTACCATTGCGAGAGGAAGCATTAGCCAATGGGGGTAGCAGATGATTGTCAAATAGTTAACTGTCCATTTGAAAAAGTTGGCATACGCAGCCAGAATCCCTCTTACTAACCTCACCGCTGTTTCTGCCTGCGGAATGGCATCGCCAGGCAGCGACTAGCCTTGGACAAACGGTACAATGCCCGCGATGATAAGATACAGCAGCTAGAGGAACAGCAAAAGTGGGCACAGAACATTCACAGTGAGGCTGGGGCCAAATATGAAGAGGTAGGTTGTTGCTAGCATGAACGCAGGTAGTTGTGATGATGGTCACGGTTACGTCACTGTCACCACCACTGCACCCTCCTTTGTTTGTGCTCTTTGTTGACGTGTCACGTGTCTCTTTTCCCAACAGAGGAAGGCAGGCACTTGAAAAAAGACAAAACGTTGATGATGATAGAATCGATTTGTTAGAATCGATGTTAAAAGATGCAACAGAATCCGCTAACGAGGCCGAGAAAAAATATGAAGAGGTACGTCTAATTGGTTGCATGGTAGGACGGTTTGCATTGCGCCGTCGGATTATAATCAGTGCTGCCATCACACGGTGGTATGTCGTCACATACATGGCTGCTTAGTGTGGTGGCAGCACACTAATCTCGTTTCCAGGAGGCAGCTTCGTACTGTCTGAGCTGAGAGACAACCAAGAGTGGGAACTCAAGTCGTGGATTCAGTGCATGTTGTGCTGTTTGAGTCTCGCTGTTTCACTCTGCTGCTCTCTTGCCCAACAGAAGCCGTAAGACTCTTGAGGCACGCAGCTTCGTGGATGATGAAAAGTTGGAGATGCTCGAGATACAACTTAAGGAGGCTCGGTACATTGCCGAGGACGCAGACCACAAATATGATGAGGTGACTGCATGGGTTGGGTGTTTGCTCTGCATGCCTTCAAGCCCCCTGTTCCTTGGCCATTCCTCGTCACGTTGGCTGGCTCACTGCTAGTGACGTCACAGCCCATGCTAGGTTTACTCTGGGGCCGCTCCCCGCTTCCTGTCCATGTCCACTCTGCCATCGTCATCTTCCCTTTCAGTCTTCACCCGGGCGTGACCGACCCGGGGCCAAAATGTTACATATGTCATTATTGTTGTCTCATAACTGTCATAAATGTGTATATCTTGTGCTCATTCAGAGGACGCAAGGTTCTGGAGAACCGAAATATTAATGATGATGAACGTATTCAGCAATTGGAGAAAGAACTCGAGGAGACGATTCTTCTTGGCGAGGAGGCCGATCGCAAATACGATGAGGTGACTGCATGATCTGTGTGCTGCTGCCAGAAGTTGCATGACAGTACGCGGGTGGGCGGCTCCTTTCACTGGCATCTTCGGATAGCCCCGCCTACAATCCTCTCCTCTGATGCCATCCAACTGTCCAGATGTTACTGCCATTGTGGTGACGGTGGCAGTCGCAATAGTTGCATGTCCAGAGCAACATTACTTGAGAGAATTGCACGCATTTTTACTAGACTTGCTGGCTGCATTTGTTTTAATAGAAAATTGCGCAGCAAAGTTTCGATCGGAAAAAGAAACTGAATTTCGGCGGTACGTTTTCAAATTGACCTGCGCGCTCTCAGGATAGTGTGAATGCTGGATGCATGACCTCCTCCCAACCTAAACAGGGGGCCAGAGTGTGTGTGCGTACGTGTGTTACCTTGTTGCTGTTGCAGGTAGTCGATGTTTCATGATTAATACAACTTTGTTTTATCTAGTGTTCCTTGCTGCTCCATATTAACGTGTTGGATTTGTTGTTGTTGTTGTGCAATATTAATACATCGTGTCTTCATGGTACAACACTTACAATGTGGAAACTGTGAACCCATTCGTTTCATTCTGAAGTTGTTCCTTACAATCAATGTGCTCAAGTCTTTCAAATTCATACTGGTGTGTGGGGAAGTTAGAACACTGCACTGTCAATCAAGAGAGTTCAAGGCCACGTATTGCTGTTTCAAATCTTAGGCAATTTCATTCACCCTTCTTTGCCTGTCTTGGAAGAAACACTAATATCTCGGTTGAAGACTAGGTGAAGTAAAAGACCTAAACACTAGCTCTGATAACGGAGTAAGTATCATGAGCTCGTACCTAGTTAGACTCAGGCACTATGTGAGACCACACATTATTGCATGCTCTCAAATTGGTTGTCTATGTAGATTAATTAAAAAGATAGAATTTTCTAGTTATAGGGATGTGTAAAGTGATTATTACGAGAATAATTTATATTGTTATGCATAGATAAATAAAAACCTTTAGTTGTTGAACCATGAAGGCATGTGAATGCATTGCGTGTTGTGGTTTGCTTTAAAGTTTAATTCTGTCTTGTTTCAGGTTGGTAATGTTTGAAATGATACTACTGCCATTCACTTGCCATTACTGCATGCCTGTATTTACCAAGTCATTTTAGCAATGCACCATTACTGTGCAATAAAACAGGCCCACTGGGTTTAGGATGCCTTTAGTGAAGTTGTGACGTAGCTGACTGCCCAGGCTAGACATGCCCACAAGCTATTCAGCTTGTACCTGTCAAAACTGAATGGTGTGGCATGACCTAGATTCAAAGCTTACTGCTCCTGACTGCAGGACCAGCCAGCGAGATTTTATCAGACATTCTTTGGGGTGAACCTTGAATTCCTTCTTTATGTTCAGTTCAATCCTTTGTATTGTGTAATCAATATTGCTCATGGTAATGATCGGTCCATCCATATTTTAGATTAGAAATCTTAACTTAAGACAGGAAGGCATCTGTGTATAATATAACGTGTAATTTGGTCAGTGAGCTAGGTTTGCCAGTGACCTCACTGGTTGCCATTGCATGGGTCTGTTGTAAAATATTTTAGCAACGTCGATAGTGAGAAGGTTTTAAATGTTAACTACTCCAGTAGTGCACAGGTTTTCATCATGCATATCTGCACCTTGTTCAAGTTGTTGATGTTGTAATAGCCTGTGGCTCATGATATAAAGTATCAGCTACTGTCTAAGGTTTCACCTTGAAACCTATTCGCAGTTTGCTCATTAGACTAGCATTACAAAATGGATATTGACATAATCCTGAAAGTTTGATTCAAATGGGTCGTGATTGAGTTATTGTCATATTCGTTGGGCAGATAAATAGCTTTTCTATAGTGCATCAGAATTTTGCTTAGAGGTCAAAGTTTGTAGTGTTGTAACTGTCCCATCTTAAAACAGTTATATCCACAGGAAAGAATTCCTATCACTTGGTTGTAGCCATGATGAAGAAGGAAAATGCTTGAGACCGCTCTGAAAAAAATGTACAGTATATGAGATTCCTAGTTGGCCCCACATTCTTGGCTGCTGTATCATTTGCTCCAGGGAAATACGACACCAGATGTTACCAACTCACAGTGACCCTGATTCCTATGGGCCAAGTAAACTTCATGTCTTGTCAGTATTTGCATTTTCAGCCATTTAGGGAGAGGGTCTAGTGTCCATTTTATTACACTGTACATAAACTGGCTGGCTGGTCTTATCAGATTAGTGTACATAGCTGGCATACTTAACCTGTGCGCCAGTCATTCCTTTCTCATTACTCAAATTTTTTTGCTGTAATAGAAGGGTGGGAACATAATTTTCTGAATCAGGATTAGGTAGATGTTAACTCTGTTAAAGTCAAAGTGGGAAAATGTCCCATTCAGGAAAACTTGTTTTGTAGATGTTACAAAACAAGTTTTCCTGATCAGTCTTGATGACAGATATATACACTGCTAGTCTGCCCTGCTTCTAGCCCATGGTATGGTGCTGAAAACACTAACACTAGTGATGGCATGTATAGTTTGCATTAACAAAAAGCGATGGGGATCTTCCGGTGACGTGGCTGTCCTCATATCTATATATGGTTGTGGCTTTGGTTCCTCTCATTGTCCACTTATTTTTGTCAGAGCGGCTGCCAGCATGAGTCTCGCTCCATTCATGCTTATTGTAGTCATAATTGCACTGCGTGATATTAATGGCTCATACTGTCCTATCCATACATCAGATCTGCTGTAGTCAGGCAGTTTGTTGTATAGCTTGATTGCCAGCCGTGAAGTTTGACTTGTTGATTTGCACCAGTTGAAATACTACAGAATGGTTCAGTTGTTACTTAAGTAAAAGGGAGTGTTTTGAAGAAACCTAACTTGGCTGGTGAATCTGTCTTTGAAGGGGTGCTATAATGCAGGACTTGTCTGCATGGGAAACCGTACCAAGTAGAATCAGTCACCATTGTTACATCTGAACTCCTAGTCACCTATGTTTATCAGTTCTCTTGGAAATGGCACTAATCATTGTGCAATCAACTGTCAGAAATGGAATATCTTGATTAGGAAAGTCACGTCTGCATTTTGACATGTCCCCCTTCGTTAACATGATACTATTGGGCAATGCAGTATAAGTTATAACTATAAGATCTTAGGGTCAACTACTGCATTTACTGATATACTCTATTTAGACTGGATTTGAAGGTCTACAGATTCATAGATTTGATAGCATCGCAATAATTGAAATTCCTGCATTCAAAGAGAAACAATTGAGTAGTTTTTGCATAGACCACTTGTGCTCTGTCTGACAAACAGGATGTGTGGTTCAGCTCCATGGTTGGTCTAAACGATAATATCTGTATCAATTACACATGAGTAGGCATTCAGCTAATTTATCACCACCACAGCCCTCTTCACCAGGATGGCCAGAGGGCTGAAAGTCCTCTAGCAGTGTGTTGTTGCATCTAGTGGTACACTAGCACACTGCTGGATGTTGGTGTCTTTATAACAAAATACACTCTTATAATTTGTGTTGGATTATATTGTAGTGACTCTGACTAGTTGGTCTTGATTACTTACCTTGTTAGAAAAACCAGTTAGCATAGTATACTTGCTGTATCTGATAAGGCAGCTGAATCACAAAAGCTTAGTTTACACTAGGTACCACACCCATTATAGTATCTGTCCCTTCGTAATTTTAATCATGCAAAGTGTGGTTCCTAAGAAAGTGTGACTTATAAGAAACAACTGATGGCAAGGGAATGGCATGGTTTGCATGTGTTGTTTAATGTAGATTGCAGGACATGTGTATGATGATGTCCACGGGACACCACAGTGCATGTACCGAGTGTACTCTAGCAGTTGCATGAGCGTGACATCCAGCATGCCGCCCAAAGAAAGCGTTGGACGTCGGCGGCAAGTTCACATGTCAATGTTGTCTCTACGTTTCCCTGTAGGCTGCCCGCAAGCTGGCCGTGACTGAGGTGGACCTGGAGAGGGCTGAGGCTCGTCTGGAGGCTGCTGAGGCGTGAGTAGGGCCACTGCCCACTTCTTGTAGGCATGTTGTGTGATATAGCCTCATGCCAGTGGCTACACATCAACTGGTTCATGGACGTGTGTGTTCAGCTGGTAGGAAAACCAACATAACTCTTCCAACAAAATGACCTGACAGCATTGCATGATGATAATTGCAATTTTTGATTCTTTGAGCCTCATTTTGAAATAGTCCTATTGCGCTGCCAGTGAAAGGTGTCTGTACATAAGAAATACGAATGGCTCTTTCCCATAGGCATTTCCTGTTGTGACAACAATATGAGACCACTGAACACACACTCGCTTCCAGTCGATGACCCTGATAACTAGAGGGTATATGTTGACAGGACGTCATATTATGTTTACAGGTAGCACGCAAACTATTGCTGATAGAGGGCGATTTAGAACGAGCTGAGGACCGTGCCGATTTGGCAGAATCGTGAGTTCATCCATAGCGGTGTTTAGTTCTCAAACGTCACCGTGGTCATTTCCGTTCTGCTTTCACTATCGTTTTGTGGGTAGTAAGGTGTTCTCGGGGATTCGGTTGTACAGTATCTTTGGTTTATCCTTATCTGCTGTCACCAATTTGATGCACAAATGTTCTTTTTCAGTGTTTGTTGTATTTTTCTCTGTACTGGAAGCACATTTACAAATTAGCGGAAGCACTAGTTTTTGTGTGATGATATCTGAATGATATTTCACAACAACATTTTCTTTATTGTTCAGATTACTTGCAAACAAATTGTTAAAGATAAATTATACAACTAAAAATATGCACTACCAGGTACTTCTGGTGATAATGTGTCATTCACAGTACAGAGATTAGTCCAAACTTTGTTTTCTACTGTCCGATCAGTTGTGATTACTGTAGCCTTTGTAAAATCCACAGGAACATATTGATTTGTATACAATTGCACTACAAATTTTCTTTTGTAAAATTATAAACACTTTTGGCTGCATAGTTTGATGTAAATATATGTGAGTGGAAACTGTTTGACGGTTGGTGTTAATATTACAAATCTTGTGGACTTTTACATAGCGCTTGCTTACAAGGTCATTCCATTGACTTTTGTACTTAACAACAGAGCTTCCAGACCTTGTTTGCTTTGTTGGTGGTGGACACTTGTTTATTTAAAAGGCTAATGGTGTATCTGCTTCAAGAGTGCCCTAGTCTTGGGTCATTTCACTAATATTAAGGAAGTGCTTTAATGATCCCTTGCCGTGGTAGTCAAAGGAATGACCGTTTCACAAATCATTGGTGAATGTACTTGTTTACTGCACTCTTCTCTTCTGTCATTCCGAATACCTGTATTGTATTGCTGAACGTTAGGTAGACCTATAGCATTCTCTTGATGTTGGTTTAGTGTCCTAGCATTGATTTGCTTGTCGCTAAATGCAACAATCTTTGTCTGTGTGTATCTGGAATGCCAAAGCTGATAAATGCTGGCACTGGTGTGCACAGCTTCTGTCTTGGCCAGTACAGGCTTTCTGCATGTAGTTGTGTTAAATTAAATCTGAGTTCTGCCTTCTTCATAACTTACACAGTTATTATGTCTTACCACATCAGCATGTGTTTTGAACATGCTGTAACAAAACTGTTTTAAAGTGCTAATTATCTTGTTTCAAATTATTGACATAACATTGTTAGTGTAGATAAGTTTTTGTGATTGTGCAGTCCACATAGTGGCTGGTGAAACTGAAAGAAATCTGCATGACAAGTCTACTCTTTGCAAAGAAAAATATTTACTGTAATATGCATGTTATATTAGCATTGGTTTCTTTTTGTTTTGGTAGAACTGCAGTGAGTTAATACTACCCGGTAGTAGTTAAGCTTCTATGATTTATTTCATTAACATTTGCTCGTCAATGCCATCTAAACACACTGTTTCCTTGCAGTGAAATACTTGTTTTTTTATGATTTGAAGAGTTTTAAATTTAACGGTTTTTCAATTTTGTTTATGTTTTTAAGGATGTTCAGACATCTTGCATGGTAGAAATTATTCATAACTTTTGTTTAAAATTTGCATTAACTGGTTTGTTTCTTTCATGAACTGCATGGTGGTGTTAACTATAATTAGTGTGTGTAGACTCTGTGTGTGGCGAACTATGTTTGACATTTCTGCATGTTGCATTGCTGCATATTTGTTGTTTTTATTGCAGTAAATCACGTCAGTTGGAGGAGGAACTGCATGTGATTACTAACTCTCTTAAGTCTTTAGAAATAAGCGAAAATAAGGTGAGCCATTATATTGTTTCAACATGTCTTTGCATGGCAGCATGATCAAAACTTGTCAGACAAAAACCATACACGCAGCGGTCTGTCGTAAGCATGGTGGCAGCTACTGTGTGTAGGTTGAATTCTGGGAAGGCATCCTCTGTCACTGGTCACCAGAATAAATCTGGCAAATTTGATCATGTACGACAGATAATGCAGTATCAGTTATGACTGATAATGTAATATCTGTCGGTGTTCCTGCAAACATATACACGTAGAGTGCAGTAGGACACTGATCAGACGTACATTTCTACTTGCAGTTATTGCTACAAGTGCTGTCGCCATCCAGATTACTAATTATTTCTTTGTCTTGTAGCAGTCATTTGTGAATTAATGTACCCAAATGCAAGCAAAGTTGCAAGTTTATAAAAACCACTTGGAGAATTGAAACAATTAAATTAATCAACATTTTTAATGTGACATGTCCGTGGGAGCTGTAGTGCAAAGTTACATCATTTTGGTTTTGATTTAACCTCAACAAAGTAGCAGTCATCCCTGAACAGTTCTAATAAAGTGGTAGTTAGCACCATTTGGTAAATTTGGGAGGTGGCAAAATCTATTTTTCGTGCAACACAAATTTAGATGGGGTGTCGTTGTAAATCTCCAGGTTTGTTTATGAAATGCAGCATGCGGGGCCACAACGGAGGAAACGACTGACGCTACTCCACTTCGTACAATGATGGCTTGATTAGGTGGAGTTAACTAGATGAATGGGGTTTAATTTACAGCAAGATTCTGGAGCTGGAAGAAGAGCTGAAGGTCGTAGGCAACAACATGAAGTCTCTCGAGATCTCTGAGCAGGAGGTGAACGACTCAGCACCTTGCATGCTGCATGTCGTTGCATTGTTTGGTCTTCACAGAATGCTTACATTGTCTGTATAGCTTCTCTCCAAGTTACTGGACACTTCCGACGAGATTTAACTGCAGAGGTCCCTCTTTTGGTGGTTTTGTTTTAAATGTTTTTATTCCTGAAATTGTTTCTATTTTAAGGATAGTTTTATCATTTACTTTTTGTCACATTATCCACACATTTGCTTATTCACATGTTTTGAGAATAGCAGCATTTGAAATATCTTGTGATATATAACTACCATTACTCATCAAACTACTATTTATTGCATCATTTGGTTATAATTTACAGCTAAAGAGCTGGTCTTTTTTGGTTATGTTTTGTCTAAAATTGTAAAGACAAAATACATAATTATTATAAAATGGACAAAACGTTGTGTACCTGGTAGTCAGTGAAACATGAAACGTGTAGTTTGATTGGTTGCTCTGCAGCATTATGTGGAAGTGTCCTGAGTTTGGAATTGTTCACCACATGTTTGATTGATAAACAAGTGCTCTTTATTGCAAAATATAAAAAAATATATTGCCATACTTATGGTACTTTTGGCAGTTTCTTTGAGGAACTAAATTCACTAATGAATTCAGTTTGATTGGAAACCAGACTTTTTATCGGCTTTGAATAAGAGCTTGGTTTGTTATTGCCACTTTTGTGTGTTGACACATGAAATGCCTTGTCAAAAGCAGAACTATTTCATGAATGTTTTGTGCATGTTGTGATTTTGGAATAGGGCAGCAAAAAGGTCTGGCAGATGTAGGAAGTTGAAGGCACTTGCATGTAGTGGTTAAAAGTAAATGTAAGAAAGCTGCCTTGTTGCTGTCCATTTGTGATTTAGACCTCACAAACACCCATGCAGATGTTCACAATCTGGGCAGAAAACCAGAATCTGTACATCTTCAATCTTCATGTAGCATGTCTGTGCTGCTGTTTTCATAGCTTTGTGCTGTTTTCATCAGACAACAACAACAAAATTTGTAAAATTTCTGGCATCATTACATTTTGGTTTTAATTAAGGCATGTTTGTAATTACTGTGTAGTTTCCAGTTTTACCATGAAATTGTGTAAAATTACAATTGTTGGCTGGAGCACCTAGTTGGCTTGTGTTACAGTAGGCCATTTGTGAGCTTGAAAATAAGGGCATGTGGTTTGTGTGTGTCCCATGTTACTGGACTTGTCACCTACCTCAGATTGATTGTAGGATGTGTTTTACAACGCAGGAGCATGTTTCTGTGTATGTTTTTGTGGCCAATAAGCACCAACATTTTCCATGTGAAAATGGTGGTGCTAGATGCTGCCTCAACGATCTGTAGAACAACTGGATATTCAAAAATCTTAACTAAGCATCTTGCTTGCATTTCTTAATGTGGGGCCTTTTTCGTCTGCTAAGGCCCATGCACTAACATGGTAGATGGCTAAATTTTGTTTGTGTTTTGAGTCTAATCCTGCAGTAACATGTGGTTATACAACGGTGTGTCACTGTGTGTGTCTTACATATTGTTGAGGTTGAATGAGATTTGCTGTGGAACTAAATGCCATATTAATAAAGGGTGGTCACATATGTTCACCAAGTCCCCCAAACTGAAATCAATACATATGGATGATGTAATGACATAAAATGTGGAAAATAAATTGATACAGTGCACAACCTATTGAATTGAACATACATGAACACACGCTGTTGTGGATATCAGAACTGGGCAGCATGTTCGGTAATGTCTAGGCAACCAAGTCATGTCAGTTGAATCCAGTGGGTACAGACTGTTGTTTGTGGAGACAATTTGCAATGCTCAAAATCACAAGTCACTTATCATGCAATGGTGGCAGTTTAAACCAATATGAAGCGTTAACAATATACATTGTTCTGATCTGTGAACTTATGAGACCATCCCTAGATCAACCCTCAGTTTGGCTGCTTTCCTTTCTTAAGAATAGTGACTAGTTTTGTTGTTTACTGATGTATGTTTGTGTAATATCAGGCATCACAACGGGAAGACAGCTACGAGGAGTCCATCCGTGACCTCACCACCCGACTGAAGGACGTAAGTGACTCTCCTGCTACAACTGTCCACACAACCAGTCTCATACTACAAGTTGTTTGTACTAGCACAAATGCACATCCTCCTGACAGGATAATTTGGTGGTTTAAGGGATCGTCTCCATGATTTATGCACAAAACGAAACAACCAAATCCTTAGTTTGATTTGATATGCCAAAGGGCACTACACACAAACATTGGCAGAAGACAGTTTGGTGAAGTGTTCACACCAGTAGTGTACTGAAGATTACGTAACTTAATTTTTTGCGATGTCGCGGATGTTTTCTGTGATTGTATGTAAAATATATCCAACTGTTCACATTATAGGTCCAGCATACATGAACCCATGAAAGTTTGGTGCCTGAGATGTAAGCACCCAGGAGGACTAGCTTAACACACCCACACACATGCCAGCTCGATTGTAAACTATGATGGTATCAAGGTTCAGAGGAACAGTCAAGATTTAGACACACTTACTGTTACAGTGCTAGAAATGTAGATGTGACCCTTCACTCTAATTCAATGCTCCTTCACATGCCACTGGTGCTATTTAAACTTGATAAGAAAATTCATCTCATTCGGGAATAAGGAAGTAAGCTGGCAGTGCGTAATTCTTAAACTATCCATAACCCTGAAACTGGATGCTAGCAGACAAGCACACGCGCGCGCGCGTGCACACACACAGAAACATTGTTAGTCATTGGGGTTTTTTCCTTGCAGTCTGAGACCCGAGCGACAGAGGCTGAGAGGACTGTGTCGAAGCTGCAGAAGGAGGTTGATAGATTGGAGGGTAAGTGCTTAACAGTGACAATACTGGAACTTGTCCCTTCGTCATCCAGAAGATCGCTGGACACTGCAGTTCTGTGGTGTTTGACCATCAAAGCTGGACTGCTCTACTTAACGTAGCAGCAGTGTACCTGTGTTGGCTGTGTTTGGATAACACACTTGGCACGCTATGTAGATTTGCTTGTTTACACGGCGTTGTGGGTACACAAATGATAAGCATTCCACTTCAGTAATTCACATACAGTCTGGCCTTTGTAGTTTGGCTTTGAAATTAAATGCTGTCTTGGTGCTGAACTGTAAATGTATGAAGAGTGGTCAAACTTGATGGTCAAACATAGATAGCTCATCTTAGTCCAGGAATGTGTCATCAAATCCCATATTATTGATCAAAACAGGTGAGGAGAAGCATGGTGTGCATATGTTTGATATCATTTTCAGGTTTTGTGGGGTTCCTTTCACTAACACAGTGAGCTTGTAAGGTGAATTCATAACTAACATAACCAAATTTATTTATAATTGGTATAATGGTGTCTTTTTAATGTAATCATAATAATGTTACTTTTAGAAAACCCATTGTTTTGTATCACCTTAAGACAGTTTTCTGATCCCTTTTAAAGTTGTTTTATTTGGCAAGTTTGGTTCATTATTAAAATCATGACTTATGAGCTCACTCAGCATTGTGCTAACACTTGTAATAAATCAGAAATAACTTTCTATGGGCACATTTATGACGGTGAAAAGTTTGCATGCAGTGTGTTTCTTTGCTATACAAGCAATATTTTAGTTATACCATTGGTCGGTAAGAAATATTTCAATTTATCATATCTCATGATCTTAAGGTTTTGCTTTGATTTCATTTTTGATTTGAAGAACCCACTGTAATGACCGTATGTATTGGACAGAACCCACTGTAATGACCGTATGTATTGGACAGAACCCACTGTAATGACCGTATGTATTGGACAGAACCCACTGTAATGACCGTATGTATTGGACAGAACCCACTGTAATGACCGTATGTATTGGACAGAACCCACTGTAATGACCGTATGTATTGGACAGAACCCACTGTAATGACCGTATGTATTGGACAGAACCCACTGTAATGACCGTATGTATTGGACACTGTATGTTTTGGGACACCTTTGTAAATGTAATTATTTTTGTCCCTATGTAGTGAGACACCAATTATTCATATTTCTGACGAGCACATAACCAGTTTTATCCCTGATGCAGACCCATAAATTTAAAAAATGGTGTATCAATAAAACATATTACAGTTGCAGCTGCTCTGATGTAAACAACACAAACGTGGGTGATGTGAATTACAGTAGCATCAGGAACGATATTTCGCCTTTCTATCAGCTACCAGCTGGCCTCTATACATTTAGGAAGTGTCACAATATGCATCTAAAATTCTAGTCACCATCCACCAATGTTTGGATGCAATGTACAAAACTACGTGGTATCTCGACTGCCTGCATTGTCACAAGACTTGTACATCGTTTTACATATAGTTGATGTGTTAATCTGCATATATGGACATACTGCATCCTATTAATACCAGAGGTAGTTCAATGGAGATTACATGACATTTTGTTGCATTTCTGCAAGTTTATCTTCTATATTTTAATAACAAATGCATTTCTTATGTAGCTGGTATGAGGTGGGCGGTAATGTGGGTGTGGGCGGTACTGCAGTCAAATGCAGTACAACCTGTCACTTAGTAAATAGTCTTTGAACAAGTGTGGGAAACCAGTACCATACAGACTAAATATTTTACATGGCTAAGGTTGTAGTCCCCACATATAATATTTGTTTCACAGGATATTAAAGGCCGTTTGGCCATTCAAAAAATAATATCATGGTAATAGACAAGGTAACCATGGTGAAGTTACAATGCCAGGTTAACACCAGAGTAACAAAATGGGGACGGCATGACATCAGGATTCGTTCATATCCCTAAATATTGGGACAGTGAATCTGAGAATTATTTGTAAGTGTCCCAAAACATACAGTCTTTATGGTAGTGCCATTTGAAAGAGAACATGTTTTACGTGATCTTGTAATGTTTGGAGAAAGACTGCCCACTGTGAGAGACAACAAATTGTTTCCTAAAAAGAAAATTCTGTTTGTAGTAAGGACTTATATAAGAAGTAATGTTGTTATTATATTTTAATTGCAAGAATTCCTAATCTAGACAAAGAAGTGAACAATAGCTGCTGATAACTTGAATGTTTTGTGCATCCAGCAGCCTAACAGGATACTTCTTATACTCTTGTGAAACATTCTTAGCTGATAACTCAGCTACACTTTTGTCGATGCTGTTTACTTGGTTATCATCAACAAAATAAGTAAAAAAATTGTCCAACATAAAAATTGTATGGTGCATATATCTTGTGGACAAACAGCCAAACAAGTATACAAAATACACCCAAATTTATTTTGTAACAGCAAGAAAATGAGTTGTTTCCTGTTGATGAATATTTGCATAGCTTTGTTCAAGTTGTGTTCATCTACCTGGTAGTTGGTTTTCCTGAATCTGTTTGTAACACGTTTGTGTTTCTGTGATGCTAACTGATGCATGGTGTTGTGTGGTCAATGGGGTGTGACGCAACAACCGGTGAGGGAGCTACTCCTTGCATAGGTTTCTGGCTGATAGTTATGAGAAAATGTACTACATCACTTTACATTATCAAAATTGGGAGTTTTATTTAAGTGATATTTGGCAAAATTTCTTAATTTCACAGATTTCCTAATATTTAGAACTCCAACATTTCAAAAGTTATGTTTTGGTCATAATTCAAAAGTTTGTAAATCTCCTTGGAGTTAATTTCTTTCTAGTTAATCAATACCTGAAACTAACATTTAAAGTTGCGAGTTTTTGTAACAATTTAACAACTTAAATTGGTGTCTGTTACCAAATGATGTCCGTAAAGCAATACTATGGGATATGTATGGGTTAGAGTGTTGTGCCAGAAACCAATGGAGGAATGTTAGCCGTGTATCAGGTCGTGAGGTTTGACTAATCTTTTGAGCATGGCATGATGGTGTGCATGGCGTGTGTTTACAGAGGATATGCTAGAGGAGAAAACAAAGTACAAACATCTGCGTGAGGAAATGGACACATGTCTGATGGAGATCCAAAGCATGTGAACACCGGTTATACATCACTGAGGTAGCCCCTCATTCCATAGTCCCAGAGGCATGCTGCTGCTGCAACGTCCTCGTGGCTCTTTTGTGTCATGTCGACCAGTTTCTAGGGCAAACCAAAGCTTCCTCACGTGCAGGGTTGAACGGTTTTAACTGAAAAGTGGTCAAAACCCGGTCAAAACCTAATTTAGTGATAATTATGTGGAATATTTCTGTAATTAATTGTTAATCACTATAAAAACAATGCAAGTGTCAAAATATATTTTCAATATGAATAAGAAACAAGATATCTTTAGGTATTATTGCTCATTGTATACAAATCAAGCTCATGCAAAAAGTAGACAGTAATTTTCAACAATATAATTTTTAATGAACTAGTTTTATTTACATTAAGTGATAATTAATGACATTTCCAAAATTGACACCAGACTTCAAATTCGGCATAACCAGGCCATTTCCGTAGTGTAGATTTATGGCCAGGTCGCGTTCTATGTGAATTATTAAAAAAAACATGGCCAAATTTTGTCTGCCAAAATGGTTTCTAGAATATTTGTGCATATAAAGAACTCTGTAACTGGTGAATTCTTTACAATAATTAATAAGTGTTATACACATGCTTTTATTTATTAAGTGTCAATTCGGTTTCAGTTGTTCAAGAACAAGGACTGCTTCAAAGTAATTGCACAACAATTCAGCATTGATGTTTCATAATCTCCAGCTATGCTTGTTTTAAGCAAGTAGACATAACTTTTATATCCTATCATTAGGTAAAATTAGTGTATGGGCTAAATATAAGCCAGGAGAAGTTTGGTGTATTTTTGGTTAGTTTTAGACTTTTCAATAGTATTAATAGGTTTAGGTTTTAACAGGTTTTGACCAGCTAGAGTGCAACCCTGCCCACGTGCCACACACGTCTGTTTGTTTCTAGTATCTGTCTTATTTTGCCAGAACCAATTATGTACTTCTTGAGAACGTTCAGTCGTATATAATCAAATGTGTTTAATCCAAGAGACTTGTAATGGTAGCAAAGTGTGTTGTTGTTACAGCATTCGTACTTAGTTTGTGAAGCATGCATACTGTTGACACGTGCTATTATCACTACTAATTTCCCGACTATGTTTAAAAATTGTAGTTGCCGACTATGTTTGATGAATTTTGCTACATTGCTGGTCATTCGAACATATCTCCTAAGAATTGCTAGATTTGTTTAATGTATTTAGTACAGTTTAATGTATTTCATACATTTAGGAATCTAGTTTTGTTCAGACCGCGTCCTATTGCGCGTGTCCTGCGAGCCAGACATTGAGCATGTCGGTGTTTGCGTGTTCCAGATGAGCTGCTGTCCGAGAAGCAGAAATACAAGTCGATCAGTGAAGAACTCGATACCACCTTTGCCGAGCTGGCCGGCTTCTAAACGCAACCACCGTTGTCATTGCCGTCGTCGTCAACCAGCACTGCGACGGCATCCACAACGACCGCCGCGGCCGTCACGCAATTGTGATTATGTCGATGCGTGGGTCGACTTTCTTCCATTCCTCGCCCTCCTAATTAAGTATCAGCAGAATCTGCAGTCCGGAGGGCAGGAACGGAAGGAAATATGTTTATAATATGCATGCAGAACAGACATCGGGATTACATTTTACTAATGCAAAAATGATGATGAACACGACGAGAGGACGCACTCTCGGAAATGCATGTTTTGGACAATGAATGAAGTAAATTGCTGGTGGTGTATTTTGAAGGTTAGGCCGTGAAGCTGCATGCTTTCCCTCGTGTTCTCGCATCGCGCGCTCTCTCTCCCTCTCTGTCTTTAACGTTGGTCCGCCCCGCGAGTGTACATACACAGGTGTCGTCTGTCGCCACCCCGACCGACTTCGTCGTCTAATGCCGTATGTTTAGTCCCATAGCATAATGAGGAGAAATTTCGCTCGGCATGCCGTTCGCCGCTTGTCTACGACTGTGCCATATCACGCGAGCGCGCACGCACGCACGCACGCTTCCCGTCCGTACAGCGCCGTTGCCCAAGAGAACGACGTGTATGTCCTCCAAGGACGCCGCGCTGCGGTGCTCGCTTTCTTATGAAGTTTCGTTCGTTCGCAAAAGCTTGGACGAACTTGTGCATTGTCATCGGCCTAAGCATCTTTCATTGCACAGTCAGACAAGCTGTACCCGTCTATTTGTGAACCTGCGCAGTGCAGTCCGGTTTAACGCGCCGGTTGTCTTTGTCTGTAACAACGCGCATGCGTGCAATGTCCTGGCGTCGATAAAACGATCTAATCACCGGCGAACGAGGATAATTTCTTATTGTTGTATACATACACCTTTTATACACGAGTACACATGCGAGTGGCTTTCTGTATATTATACGAATATATGTAATGATGATCAAAGATAGCAATCATAGTAGTAATTGTAGCTGTAGTTAGTGACGCTAATTGTAATAGCTGATGGTGCTTCACCACACGGAGACTAGCAGTACTAATGTCAAGGTTCTGTTACTGCGTGGCCGGTAGCTGGGTAAAAGAGTGACCGGGCAGCGGAAAGAGGATAGTGTGAGCGTTGCCTGTCGCCGTCTTAACAGGCGGCGCTCGCACTGCCAGTTGGGTTGAAAGATGCCCGTGTAACAATGGGGGCGCTGTCGTCAAACGCTGTAGTTTAGTGGCTTGCGTGCTTCATAAGGCCCAATCTTTCTGGTTCATGTCTTGTCGAAACCACCCCATGCCTGCGTGCAAGCGAGAAACTTGGGGTCGACCGATTGGGTTTGCAACTTACGATGATCGATTTGTCCTGGCTAGTTTCTTTATACGAACCGTACGGTAGCCAAATTATCCTGTTTCCAAACTTGGTCAATAAAGCCGAGTCACTCATGAAAACGTTGTTTGTGTTTTTCGTGCTACCTTTAACACTGTCCATGTAGAATATACATGAAATTGACAAGTCGATATAGGATCACACGTTTTGTTGTAGTATAGTCCTATACGTACATGTTCAAAAATAATTCAATTGTATGATTTATATTAATAAAATAGGGGTTTTAAAGCGAGTAACCTGCTGTGTCAGGTCTACCTACACCACCTGTACTAGTATACGACATGCTATACTGGAACAGCGGGCCTTCTATACTATCCATTTCCAGTTGATACAATCGACATCTAACGGGTATGGAACGACGAGAGGCCACTGTTGCCGTTGGGATGAGGCACGGCGCTAAGTCTAGAGGATTTCGCTTAAAGTTGCATTCTCAGATCATCCTTCTTTTATATACACATTTTCTGTGAATCAGCACGCCTCATATACTACACTCTTTAAAACCATATATACTTCGTTTCTCGTAATATGTCATTATAAGGCGAAACGGAGCAAAGATGAACAAATTATATCCGCGTGCCATATATTTATTATTCCACTGGAAACAGTTAATTTTGCAAAAACATGATTTATTAAATAACACCAAATGTCAAAGTGACACGCGGTAGCAAGTATGATCAAATAAGTAAACTTCACTGTGCTGTAGGCTACATACGCTATTAAACAGTTAACAAGGTAGTACAACTCAGAATGCAATGTTAAAGCGAGGTTGTCTGTCCCGTTAGTTACGTCACGTCAGACGTTTTCATTATTAGCAGGAAGTTCACTGAATCCGTTGTTCTTAACCCGGGCCCCATTGCGAGTTTTAACAGAAAAAGGGCGGTAGCGCTGAAATTGCGGGTAGCGTCGCGTGTCTCCGCGGTTGATTGTTTTAGCTTTCTATATTAAAAAAACATTACGACCGCAACGTCGGTTTAAGTGAAGTTTAAATATGTAAAGGTGCAATTTAGTTTACGCGTTACAGGGCACATGGAAATAGTAATCTCTATTCCACACGTGGGGTGACAGCAGAGAAGGATTCGCCACGCTCGCATGCATGTAAAACTGGTGCTAGGCCTACTTCTCGAATATCGCAAGTGACTTTACAGATCGATTCCAGATGTCGAAATGTAAAAAATGACAACATGGCGTTTAAAAACGGGTTGTGATTTACGCACGGCACCAGGCCTGCACAATCAGTACGAAGTCCATGTCAATTGTATATGGAATCCCTACGATAAAACATGCTGCTGAGACTTCGTGACTGGCCAACCCATCCTCGTCTCAGCACCCCCTGGCAGTTCGCCTTGCGAAAACACTGAGCCAATAATCTCGTTGCCATAAAGTTACGGCTGTTTGGAATGGTCAAGCGGGTAATTATGTTGGGATTCTCTGGAGGCGCCCTTTATTGTTGACACGGGGCGTGGGCGTCTGCGCTGTTCTCACGGGTGATAGGGTCGCGACCGGCGGAATCAATTAATATGGAAATGTTTAACTGGTTCAGCTAATGTCCATGTTTTGCGTGGGGTATCTGCCAGACATAGCGTAGTAAACTTTTACCCTTGGCTTATGAGGGTGTGACAACCCGCAGTTTTTATGTAAAACTGCCTAGTATTATGGGGTTCTAACATCTTTCCGCATTATGCAGCTAACGGACCTGGTGGACCGATACTTGCCTGTGAAGATCCTGGAGTAAAGTAGCGCGGCAGATAACGTACTCATTGCCCCTAGAGCGTCTGTATGTTTGACAGCAGGGCTACACGCGGACAAACAGCTATTAAAGAAAACTGAAATTATACGCCAGCAAAAGTGAGACGAAACTCTACCGACGAAAAATTATGTCGTATATATTACATTATTACCCAATTAACTCGACATACGAAGCCTGGAATGTATGGTGTCGCTTAGCAACGCAACAGGGCCACTCGTGTGACGTCACCGAATGGCAAACGTATCAAGTATTCAAGCCTCCGTCGGTTGTACATGTGCAAAGAATTCGAAGTTGTGGGTCTACAGTCCAATAGACTTTGCGGGAGAGGGTTTACCGTATACACTAATGTGAAACTGACTGAAACAGCTAGTGGCCTCTGGTGTGGGAAAATTAGTATAGACACTACATGTTATACATAGACAAATACCGCAAAATGTTATCTATGAATGCAAAAGACACTTACCTACAAATACCGCAAAATTTTATTTATGGATGTACAAGGTAGTTACCTAACACACTGTAGGCCTTCTGATGTAACGACATTGGTAGCGGATTGGCATTGGATTAATTTGTTATGCCACGTCTTGGCGAAGGGGCAGATTGTCACAAGAGAGACCCTTTTTAAATGACCAAAATATTATATATTGAATAAAGCTACGTTAACAGTATTACTAAGCCCCTATCCATGCATACATACATTATCGATTTTAAATCTTAGCAACAACAAAACTTATGTAATTGTTAGTTTACAAAACAGAAAATAAGAAAAAAGTGTGATAATCATCCCTGGTCTCATCACTTAGGTTTAGATAATTATAAGCTAGGTCTAAAAAGCAGGATCTACAGTATGTCATAACCTGCCAATAGCATAACATCACACACACGCACACACCCACGCACACACACACACACACCGATCAACAAACCATAGCACATTGGCGTCAGAATATGGTGAATATTCGGGGCGTAGGCTATTCAAATACCTCAATTTGTACCTCCCCTTAATATTCGCCAACACACCCACATTGAGGCTCTCGAAAACCTCGATTGGCACTTCCCTGAGACTCGCCAAAACACCCACATTGAGAAACATCAATTTGTACCCCCTTGAGACTAACCAAAAACGTCAAATTGCCCCACACATCCACCCACCTTCCCTAAATATTGGGGGCTAATCTTTGTCCAGCCCCCTCTAAAATATTACGGGAGGGGCTGAGCCATTACCAACCCCCCCCAGGTTCCGACGCCTATGTAGCACTATATGGGACAGCTTCGACCCTATAAGAGAGGTAGAGGGTCTACCATACATACTAAATATATATATATAATTTTTACATAAATATATTTATAATTATATATACACACACACACAGCATAGACCTACCTGGAATCTCGTAAAGACGGGCCAAACTTTGTCAGTCGTTACTTTCCATACTAAAATAATTATAGTTGCGCTACAGATTAGACCTTATGTAGGGCATAGACACCTATACGAACTGTATTTTTTTTTAATTGTGGCCCAACCCTTGCACACTACGACATTGCATGTAAAAGTGCGTACAAACAACAAAGGTTACGAGTACGGTACATGTTCGGCCAACCTGCGCTCGCTGTGCGTGTCATGTGAGCGCTGTCAGTGCAAGTTCTTGCGCTGTCTGAGCACTGTCAGTATAAGTACGAGCGATATCCGTATACGTACGAACGATGTACGAGCGTTGTCAATATGCTGTCAGTATCTGGACGAGCGTTGTCAGTCCACGTACAAGTGTTATCAGTACAGGTGCAAGCGATGTCAATAGTTACACATACAAATGCTGTCAGTACACGTACCAGCGCTCTCAGTACACGTACGAGCGCTGTCAATACACGTACACGTGATGTCAGTATACGTATGTACGCTGTCAATACACGTACGTACAAGTGATGTCAGTATACGTACGTGCGCTGACAGTACACGTACGTACAAGTGATGTCAGTATACGCAGGTGCGCTGTAAGTACACGTACGTACAAGTGATGTCAGTATACGTACGTGCGCTGACAGTACACGTACGTACAAGTGATATCAGTATACGTACGTGCGCTGACAGTGCACGTACGTACAAGTGATGTCAGTATACGCACGTGCGCAGTAAGTACACGTACGTACAAGTGATGTCAGTATACGTACGTGCGCTGACAGTACACGTACGTACAAGTGATGTCAGTATACGCACGTGCGCTGTAAGTACACGTACGTACAAGTGATGTCCGTATACGCACGTGCGCTGACAGTACACGTACGTACAAGTGATGTCAGTATACGCACGTGCGCTGTAAGTACACGTACGTACATGTGATGTCAGTATACGCACGTGCGCTGACAGTACACGTACGTACAAGTTGTTGGCACAAGTAGGCATACGAGTGTTGTCGGTACAAGTAGGACTATGAACGTTGTCGGTACAAGTAGGCCTACGAACGTTGTCGGTACAACAAGGCCCACGGACGTTGTTGGCACAAGTAGGCCTACGAAGGTTGTCGGTACAACTAGGCTCTACGAACCAGCAATATGAGTAACCGATCGGCACAATAAACTGACGTCAACGTGTGGTGTTGACTATCCTAGTGCCTGACCGCCCGTGGCTTTCTCCTTGTATGTCTTTGCTTTATGGCGAGTTCCTGACACGTGGCTACCAGCAGCGGATGCGCTGTCATTGGAGACATCTTATAATCGTTTATAAATGGCATAACTGTAGGGGAAGGTGGGGTAAGACGGGCTAGGCGCGCCTACCTGACCAAAAGGGGGTGTAGCACAACACAATCTAAGTTCTAGTAAACAAACAATCGTATGATTAGCTATAAGCGGGATAAAACGGCCCCCGTATGATGCTTATTTGACAAGATTGCCATCTAAAGCTATAGGCTCCATACAGCATGTGGACTAGAAAATCTAGGATACCGAGACTTTACAATGTCCCACTTACGTACAACCCTCCCTTATAAGATATCTGCCAATTCAGAAATATATTGCCCTCTGTTAAAATAGGTAGAATTACTTCCTTATATTCAACATGCATTGCTCTTTTATAAAATGCTGCAATGTGCCCTTTGGTTCTTTTTTAACTTGGAAAACTATTTTATCAATACCTTCATTACTATTCAATATTAAAATACATCTGGTCTCCTCATGGTTCGCTAGTTTCTAATGTTGTCAACCCACAGTCTATTTCATAACTAACTTTCATAATTAGTTTCTCACATCGTCGAGGTGGCCAAAATTTAACATAGAGCCTATTTATGGTAACCGCAGGTAAGTTCGCCAGGAAGTCTCGGTCAAAGTATCTAGCCATCTGTAAACCTGCCAACTCCACCAGATTTCAGGGCGTCTACTGGATTTAGGGTGTATCTCCCAGTCTCCAGGAAGAAATACAAGCAAATCTCCAGGATTTTCGCTGAAAATCTCCAACAGTACCCCCCGGTCTTCCGATGTAAAAATCCGAGACAGCTAATTTAAGGGCGTTTTTTTATAACTAATATGGTTTGATGATGTATTAGTGAACATGTAGCAGAGTTGATCACTAGATCACAGCCCCAGAAGAATTTTGAAAAAAATCTAAATCTTTCAACCACTACAAAGGGCCCGCTAGATCGCACAATTTCCAGCCCACCACACGCAAAACTGAGGGAGATAAGTGCCATTTTAAATTTGTGACTCTCCAAGATCCCGACCCATGTATCAATTTAAACGAATCTAAATCTTTGATCCACTCCAATGGGCCCGCTAGAACTGCACAAAAGTTTTCAGCAACATACATACAAAACTGACGGAGATTACTACAATAACATTTTGTTACCCCATAATTTTGCATTATCTTAAATATTTTATCTGATTAGACAGTTAATTTTTTTGTTAATTTAACAAGAGTTTGATTTTCCAATACATTGTGTAAACAAATACAACAATCAAAATTTTTTTTTTATTGTAGTATCCTTACTGCTAACCGTTATCTAACAGCCCCAAGTTAGTTGACTCCGAGTGATGGACATGACACGGTTAATGCACATAAAAGGGACTACCTATTTATGCTGGACAGCTGCACTAGTCTCCTGAATGCAGCATTTGTAAACACAATCTGGTTATTCTTTGTTTACAGACATATACCATATTATTTCTTTAACTATAATACAGACTTCCTGACTGGTTTGCAAGTACTTGCTGTCCAGTTATTACTTATTACAATTAATGTTCTATTGTCACTGTAGTAAAACGTATCAACTGTTTTGGCTAAACAATTATTCTCCCATGAGCATTTATATTAAAACAGTTGATAGATTATCAATACATTTGTAATCATTATACTATTCTTCTTGTTAAGTATTCAGAGCAGTCAAATTAAAAACGTATAACACAGTTGTATTGTAATGATTAATTTTATGTGATTTACCTAATTACTTTGTGATTTGTGTATTAATCACTGCTCAATGTAATAAATTGCACACAATAATGATCCGTTTCTACAAATGAAACTGAAAGTGCCCTTTTTGACATTGCCCCCTCCGTGTAGAATTTTTGGTAAAAAAACTCCTTAAGGTCGATTGCGAAATCTTAGGAACCAATCAGACGACGATGGTAAATGGACAAGGTGTAAAGTCATTATTAATAATTATTAGGCTTCCCGCGATTAAGCATTCGACCGCTTTCTAGTCTGGCGTACAGCGAAACTCACAAACGCAGTCGCCATCTAGCGACTAACTCGATCATTACATCCTGTAACATTCTTAACAGGAGATGGTTTGTTAGTAGTTTATTATTTATTAATTTATATAATGCTCTTAAGGCTACAATAAATGTATTGAATGTATACTGCCGGGCCAAATTGTGTTTAGTAAACCCATAACAACGTTTGCAATTTGACAGTAGCCAACCTCTGGTAAATGGTAAACAAAACACCAAGTCTCAAAACAAACTTTATTAACAATATTGTTGATGCAGGCCGAGTTAAACATAGTATCCTTTGATGTTCACCAAGGTGACATTCTCCCACATTTAACAGAGTAGACTTCCTCTTACAAATTACTGCTAATTCCAGGAACAGGAACCAAGTGTCTCAATTTAATAAATGAACCACAAAAATAAAGTATCAGCGATAATATGAGCCTAGTCTGTGCTTGGGCAGACAGTATTCTTCCACTTATTCTACATCTCTGAAAAGTATATCTGCTACATTAATTAAATTCTTCAAGATAACCTTTTTGAGAACGAGTGTTGATAAGTTTATGACTGTGTTTTGGATTAAGTTGGGCTTAGTGGAAGCACTGGACTATATTAAGCATAATATTTTGTTGTCTAGAATATAGTGTGTGGCGAAGGTCTAAGATTAAGTGCACAATTTTGTTTGCAAGGGCAGAAACTGCTAACAGATTCAAATACACACTTATTTTAGCGAAACAACATTATAACTAAACACTGTGCTTCCAAACAGCACACACGTTAGGGACTTTCTTTACATCACAGTTGCATCATTCTCGCGAGATCAAAAATTCCTGGATGCACTGCAAATTAATTTTATGCGAGGTAATCCAGCAGACGCAAACCATTATCACGAGCAGGATTCTAAGTGGATTGTTTGCAGTTCTTATGGGACTGTTACCAGTTTCTTACTTGTATAAACCGCTCAAGGGTAGGATCTATGTCGGTCCGCAGTACTGTTTCTCTCCAATAACTACGACCCGAATTCATAAGAAATGACGCAAATATAAACGGACACAGCCAATACATGTTTTATTCATCAAGCACCCATTGTTACTACATACATTGGTTACAATGTTTACAATTTTCTTACGCAGCCTGGTAGATCTAATAACTGACTTTACACCTAGTGAAAGAATTTAAGTCCTGCAACACTGCAAAAACATAACAAAAACCTTTAACAACATCCCGTTCTGTCACATCCTGATAACAAACTGTGATACTTCAGTCAGAAAACACTCTGTTGAATATTTCTGTCACACTCCATGACCATTTATTGTTTTAGTATATTAGAATCAAACTACTAGTTGGCTACAAGACTTGGCGATCAAATTAAATGTCCAGGAAAACAACTTTCAAAAACTGTCCAATATACTACATCCAAGTCTTATGGTACATCAAACTATCCAAAGTTTCTGCCTAACCAGATTACACATTTCAGACCTAAACTACAGATTATATTACAAATTTTTACTTGAAATTAAACACCAGGCATACATATTTGATATATTGTGTATGTTAAAATGTGTATTTTATTTCCATGATACCAAAATATAAGTTTGAGATTTCTTAATATAATTCCCACAAATACCATTGCACACCCTCGCAAATTATGGGTGGTAGTTGACTACACTACCCCTGGCATTCATCCTAAATTCAATCAGTTTACTCTTTCCTAATTATTGACTGCCCTGGTGATGACTGTACCAAACAGTGAGAACAGTGGATATGCATGCATCCCATAACAAAGATAAAGTCAGCGACTCCAGGGAATCCCAATATAATTATCTGTTTGAACATTTTCATGAGGAATTTTATATATTCAAATAATTACTTTGACTTCCGAACATTAGGACCTTCACGTAACAGCCAGAACCCAAACAGCTGAAGGCAGCGATATTATTGATTCACGTAATTTCAGCATTTTGCAAGGCGTTCTGTCCAGGAATACTAAAATTTTTAGTCCATACAGTTTTTATAGAATGGAAAATGGACATAAAATGACATCAACAAATTTACTGAAAACAAATTAGTAGTTAATTACTGGGACCTATTTGGGGGATTATGAATACAGGAAATCCGGAATAGTGAAACTGTCAAATATGACAAAGTCATTTGATTCATCCATTAGACATTGTTTGTGTACAATATAAGTAGTTTGTCTCTACTCACACGTAAAAAGATAGGAAGAAGACCCTGAATAGGCAAGCTTTGAGGAGTTTAACCAAGATATTCGACAGAGGTGATCTGGTGTCCTGTGTATACGACATTACACTAGCAAAAAACATTCGCAAACACACAGATAGCTTGTGCACACAATATGGCTCAAGTAGATGACAATGCCTCAGTTGCAACCTTCACCTCACAACATCACACAGCACAGGAGATGTGCTTCATGTGCTGTCTTTATAACAATAGTCCTCTATATAATAATAAACATATACACAAGAGATACATAAATACATTGACTGCACTATACATGTTTCAAGAGTGTCATTGCTGTGACTGAAACTATCTGACTGTTACCCACTGGCAGGGCAGTTCTTCCTGCAGATACCAGTCAAACCGACATTATTTTTATTAACTGCAGCAAAATGCTGCATTCATATATTTCACATTTGCAGTTCTGACATTAGATCATGCGGGAATCCATTAAACTCAATTTGTACGCGTTACACAATTCTGTTGAGATGAGTTATGTAAATGAAATTGTTGATAAGGTTCTGCTGAGTTGGATCAGTCACAGTCGCAAAGTCTATGTCAGTTACCAAGCGACCTGCAAATAAAACTGATCAATACATAGCAGCTGTCACCCAAGTTGTAAAAAACAGATGATCCGATGATATAGCTGTCATGCAAGTTGTAATATGACAGATGACACAATGACATAACAGCTGTCATGTACAGATGACTCAATGACATAAAAACTGTCATGCAAATTGGAATAAGACAAATGACCTGATGACATAAAAACTGTCATGCAAGTTGTAATATGACAGATGACTTGATGACATAACAACTGTCATGCAAGTTGTAAAATGACAGATGACTTAACAACTGACATGCAAGTTGTAATAAGACACTGTTGACACGGGCAGACATTGTTGTACACGACCCCACAACCTGTGATGTGGATAATACCGTTAACTGGGTGTATGGTGCCCTCAATAACATGCTATTGTACAATCGCCTAGTAGCGTTACCCCACAACGCATCCACTGGAACCATCATCAGGTATAAACGTTCTGTCCTAATAAAAATGGAGCTGTCACACCAAGAAATAACTGAACCAAACCAGCTGACATACGTAGGCCCGTACAGTGTCTAAAGTCACGTGATTTCCTTAAGACAAATCTGAGCTACCATAGCGACATAGACTGTGCAAATACACGTCTTTCAAAATTTATATAAATCATTCCTACACTGAAAACTGTTTTCCGGACTGTAATAAATGCAATGTAAGAACAGACACAAACACAATATGAAACATTTTAAACAGGTGTTCCAAATATATGCAAACAAACACTAGTACCACTCCAAACATTAGTTTCTGCTCAAATACCCACCAAGGCTCAGTTAATATACAGATATTCAGTGCATTTCAAAGTTCCACTGTGTTCGCTTCAGCACCACACTTTAAAAACATGCGTCATTGTCACCTCTCAAGCCAGACCGCAGTTCAAACAGAAGTAGTTTATTGCTGCAACTGGAACACGCAGCATCACATATTGGCACAAATCATCGCCATATACTCGGTGACAGCACGCCCTTGTAAATAGGGGCAGCATCACAAATACAGATCCTCCGTGCAAAGATCAAACAAAATCATATGTACAATTGGCCGTCTCTTGTAGATTCTGAAAACCAGCACGACGGGCTTGGAACGTCTTCTTGTTGCGCACACGGCTATGTACATTTGCCGTTTAATCTATGTACAAATTGTCAAAGCATTCACACGTTTTACACGGTCATACCAGAGCTGCTGTTCGCTCTATTTACACGGTACAGCTCCACCTGGTGTGACGGTGGCGACTGGGTCTTGTGGCCACACACTGGCCAGTGAGGTCTTGCGGCCACACACTGGCCAGTGAGGTCTTGCGGCCACACACTGGCCAGTGAGGTCTTGCGGCCACACACTGGCCAGTGAGGTCTTGCGGCCACACACTGGCCAGTGAGGTCTTGCGGCCACACACTGGCCAGTGAGGTCTTGCGGCCACACACTGGCCAGTGAGGTCTTGCGGCCACACACTGGCCAGTGAGGTCTTGCGGCCACACACTGGCCAGTGAGGTCTTGCGGCCACACACTGGCCAGTGAGGTCTTGCGGCCACACACTGGCCAGTGAGGTCTTGCGGCCACACACTGGCCAGTGAGGTCTTGCGGCCACACACTGGCCAGTGAGGTCTTGCGGCCACACACTGGCCAGTGAGGTCTTGCGGCCACACACTGGCCAGTGAGGTCTTGCGGCCACACACTGGCCAGTGAGGTCTTGTGGCCACACACTGGCCAGTGAGGTCTTGTGGCCACACACTGGCCAGTGAGGTCTTGTGGCCATACACAGACCACTGAGGTAGTTCTTCTTCCGATCTTCATAAGATGACTAATTACAAAACGTCGAGCCAACTAGGAGAAAGACAACAAGCTGTCCAAGAGTTGCCTTCACTTTGTCTGTACATTGTATAAAAATAAATTACGTTGGCTTGCACGTGTACAGCGTGCTAGTAATGACCTGCATTAATGTTCTCCGTTTCATCGGCGATGTTATCAAATAGACAATCTCCTTCTGCTACTTGGGCAATATCTAATAGCACCTCACAGTCTGACTCCAAGTACTGTCATCTGTACACAAATTAACCTCACTCACCCAACCTAGATGGTATTACCAAGTGAACCGTGGTCTTCATCGAAATACCACTACCTCATATAGCTGTAATATGCAATGTGATTTTGCTACTTTTGGACATGTTTTTCATCTGATCCATCCTTTCTGATTGTTAGGCATCACACACACTCCTTGGCATAACAGATGATAGTTAGCCATGGTCGATTGACTTAGATATGGTTAAACCATTAATTTTAATTATTTTTCAACAATTAGTCTTCTGTAAGTTGTTGCTGTTTGCAGGAGCAATGATCTGGTTATCTCTTCTAAACATTGCAACACAAACTGCTGGCAAAATGAATGTTTCACTTTCAACAGTGGACCAGTTCTTGCTCTAAACTCTCACCCTTCCACAGGTACACAGTACAGTGTGTTCTATGTGCCCTGCTCTAAACTCTAACCCTTCCACAGGTACACAGTACAGTGTGTTCCATGTGCCCTGCTCTAAACTCTAACCCTTCCACAGGTACACAGTACAGTGTGTTCCATGTGCCCTGCTCTAAACTCTAACCCTTCCACAGGTACACAGTACAGTGTGTTCCATGTGCCCTGCTCTAAACTCTAACCCTTCCACAGGTACACAGTACAGTGTGTTCCATGTGCCCTGCTCTAAACTCTAACCCTTCGACAGGTACACAGCACAGTGTGTTCCATGTGCCCTGCTCTAAACTCTAACCCTTCCACAGGTACACAGTACAATGTGTTCCATATGCCCGGCTCTAGACTCAGTTGTTTCATGCACAAACACACCAGCAAATATTCACATGAACTGATGGCACAATACTCTGCACCAAAGCCTTTGGAATGCTATACACGCTTGATATCAATGCGTTAAATGTCCTTGTTTGTTGTGAGCAACGCATTTATCATTGGACTAGAATTCATCCATCATCCATCTGGATTTCGCTGCGGTGACACAACTACATCGTAGCTCTTTCTACGAACACATTCTTGTTCTTAAACAAAAATAGAAACCACAATAAATAACTATATTTCCAGTCACACCTGGAAAAAACTGTGCCCGTTTCTGTTAGCATTGATGTATAGAAATCCATGGGCATGTTGGTCAGTGATAGATTCACATAAACATTGCAACACCGACGTCCCACCGCTGCTGTATATACCCTTGGGCAATGTTCCCACTGTTTGGTGTTATACATATAATGCCTGACTATGTTCATAATGCCCGTAATGTTTGTGGCATTGTACAGAATGGGCTGCAAGACTTGTGGATCTTATGATTTGTGCAGCTGCCCGTGTTGTCATTGTTATAACGTCCTACACATGGACCTGACCATGACTGTCTCCATGGCAACCCGTATTTCTTGTTAGATCATTGTACATCAGACTGCGCATATTTAGACACTCTGGCCGACTAACTGTACATCTTACAATATACAGCACAATCTCCAGGTGACGCAGAATCAACCACTGCCTGCACCCGCCTTCGGCTACACACAATGCCGCTTGCGAAATTGTTCACTTGGCTCTCAAGTAAATGCACAGTACATACGTTTACACAATCAACAAACTCTCACAGCAGTATACAATAACTTAGAGAAAATTCCGATGACTAGGAAATGTTAAAACTTCTACGATGTTAAACACGGTCAACATTAGTTTGTGATAAAACTAAACACCTCACCAAAGCATACATCACCTCTGTATTGGCCAAGGAATGTATCGCAAACATGATAAAGCAACACAGCTGTTTAAATCACCATCAATCACACGTTCAATTACAATAATCCACAACAAGATTCTGCATCATTCACTCTTGTACATCATCAGGTTGACTTAGTTGCTGTAGTTATCGAATTTGATCTTTCTAACATCCGCCCCCGACTCCACCTTATGCGCTTTTATTTCTGCTAACTACACCTCCAACTTGCTGATTTTTTATAGGCTTATATAAAAACCAATCATCCAATTTTACGACCACCAATACAATCGCACTGTCTGCATAAGAACCACAAATGAAAGCATGGCAAAAAGTGAACTGTTTCCAATAAATTAATTTCTTTAAAACAAAAGTGAAATAACAAATTTGTTCCGTGCATAAATATACGTGCTACTAAACCAGAGTGTGTGATTACCACCACCATTAAAGTATATCATTCACTGAATATTTTGACAAGGTGACATTAAAGTTCCAATCAACACTATCAAAGTGCCTTTGTCAAAATGTTTTCCAATACGGCAATAGTTAAGTTTATTTGAAGTCTCCAGTGCTCTGTGGATGTTATCTTGAAAATATTTATATGTAGTTTCTTACATCAGATTTTCATATCTTTATATATCATTTGTGTCTATTATCTACTTTACTGATCTTGCTTATACAATGACTAAAACGTTAAGATCTATGATGACATATCACCCAAAGTAAAATGATATTAGTGTCTAAGTGCATTAAATGGGACAGTGTAGTTTCTGTGCACATAAATGTGTGTGTGATTCTGTCAATTGCATGCTACCAACACATAACAGTTAACTGCTAACGGAGCTTAGTATTTCATCTTTTTGTATTAGTTTTAATAAATATTCCTGGAATGCCTACCCCTGCCCAGCCATCCAGCCTCGACAATAGTCAGTCAGAGGCTTCCTGTTAAAAAGTTACTTAGCAGAAAACATCATTGTTTACAATTATGTTAAGCTACTGTCAACACAGGCTCTCCTATAGTCAGGATGAACGGCATCACAAAAGGTGACCCATTGCAACACTAGAGAGGTACACACGACTAAAGACATGGCCGCCGTTACATACATATCAAAGCAAACACAACTACATTATTAAGTCGCAGTGTAATAAAAGTTTCAAATGACCTAACACATGAAGCATGTGTAAAAGCACACGCACAATTGTTGTCGTTGTTATCGTTCTTAGTAGTTGCACATTATTTTTAAAAACAAACCACCCTCCGGTAAAAACATACAATCTGAAAACGCACATGACAACACATAACACCACCGCGTGAGTTAATCACTGGCGGTGTCGCACTGAGGCAAGATGAGGTCGATAGCAACTTCACCAGTCACACATCTCATGGTAATGCAATTTCTTTCAACTGCGACCTCACAAAAACATATAACTGGTCTTGCAGCACCTCAGAAGTTACAGTTTAAAACACGACCTTGATACACACAAACAGATTGTCTCAACCAAGAAACAGCTCATTAGATCCTCCCTGCAGCTTTGCACCAGGTAACCGAGTTTGATTCCTCAATTACTCTATCATCAGTTAGTGAACTTATACAAAAACATGGTCAATCAATGATTTACAAATTCTCACTTTTTGTGATCACAAATGATTTAATTTTAAGATTTAATTCATCATTTTTGACAACACCTACCTATCTACAAATCTGTGTACTTAAAAAAAAGAACAACTACTTTTCTAAGAACATGAACGATACAATGTTTTTCTGCATTTAAAAACCGTCAGTTTTAAACGTGTTAGATTAAAATACGTCTCATAAAAGCATACAAACTTGGACTCTGATGTCTAGCTGCAGGCAAGACCTGTTATTAAACAAGTGCACACACAAAGGCAATATGAGAGTGGACGAGTTTCCTGGCCTCGACAGCTGTACCCAGTCTTAGAGATCTGTGTTCACTAAGTGAGCCTCCCCACACGGGCCACACACCTCACACCCAAGTGTTGGTGGGCTGTGACAGTGCTGGCCCGCATCGGGTGAACTTAGCAGACCCATGACAGCTGTACCCAATGTGCGAGGCCAGGGCGTTGTTCCCCCATACATAATGCTCCCCCATCCCCACCCCTCGTGGTGTCTGTCACCGCAATGCCAGTGCACCGAAAAAAACTTTGTTATACATGCGAGAATGCGAAATATCCGTCCACCGAATGTGCAATCGACACAAAAGTGACACCACTGAGGAAGATCGGCCAGCGGCGTGGCCTTTCTTACCCAGTTCTCTTTCCGACTTCGCCCCCCCCCCCCTCATTCCGGTGAATTAATTTACCATGCTTTGAAATCGCTGTTAATATTTGTAGTAGTCATCTTTAGCTGACACACGCAAAAGCGTTGAAGCAGGAGCCGGTCCTGCGTGTCGACGCCGCTTGCTTGCAGCGTCGCTGGAATGGTTGGCACGGAACCAACGTCTTGCTAGAAGGCTTGGTCTTGCAGCAGCATCTCAAGGTATGCCATCTCCGCGTCTGCGTGTGGATCCTTCACCGCCAGGTGGAGCTGCTCATTCGAGATTGGCTGCCACTCACGGCCAACACTTTTAGAGATCTGCAAGTCAAGATTATCTTTTGCAGCCATAGACTTGGGGTAATAGTAATATATATAGATAATAGTCTATAAGTTTTCTATTACATCTATTGCTACAAACGTACACAAATTGGGTTTGTTTGCACATTTCAACTGCTACCATGTGTGTGCCACTGTGGTAACATTAAGGAAGCTGTAAACAGTGTAAGGAAATTGCCGAGACATTATTAAGAAAAACAGGAAAAGATCAATGGGCTGATAATTTTCAACAAATATCTGCTCAATGAAACAACACAGGTCAGGTCTGATGCAGGATTAGCAAGCTAGTTACTAATCGTTGGGATGCACCACAAAAAATCAAGTGATGCGATAGCCAGTATAGCCACTGTAAAACATCTACCGGTTAATTAAGAACCATCATCTATTATTGTTGTACACTTGTGATGCCACAAGTACAGATTTTGAGGCCATTATTACACATGGATGCCACTGGAGGCCATTATTACACATGGATGCCACTATTACACATGGATACCACTGGAGGCCATTATTACACGTGGATACCACTGGAGGCCATTATTACACATGGATACCACTGGAGGCCATTATTACACATGGATACCACTGGAGGCCATTATTACACATGGGTGCCACTGGAGGCCATTGTTACACATGGATACCACTGGAGGCCATTGTTACACATGTATGCCACTGGAGGCCATTATTACACATGGATGCCACTGGAGGGAGACCATTATTACACATGGATACCACTGGAGGCCATTATTACACATGGATACCACTGGAGGCCATTATTACACATGGATGCCACTGGAGGCCATTATTACACATGGATGCCACTGGAGGCCATTATTACACATGGATGCCACTGGAGGCCATTATTACACATGGATGCCACTGGAGGCCATTATTACACATGGATGCCACATAAGCTGCTACTCGGTGCCAGGGGCTTTGCCAAAGACTGGCCAAGACAGGTAATCACAACTGATAAGACAGGTGGAATTTAGAGGGGGCCAGTTGGTCACTAGATTAACTAATAGTTCCATGTCTAAGTGCCCACATTAATGACTATCATTGGCACAACTGGTAGTGAAACAAAACAAATGGATCAGTATTAATTAAATAAATGGCTCAATTCACACTGGTTTGTCATTGAAGAAAACTGAACTGGCCAATAATGGCTGTGATTGATGGGAATGGCCTCCATACAAGCTGTTCGCATGCTCACAGGCACACTTTTTATTAATTCAACACTGGCAACAAATTATTTCTGGCTAAGTGCCTGCTTGACGCAACCTGCCTACCTCTGCATTGAAGTCGTTGCCAACGCGACCGTACTCAAGCCCCACAGTGTGGGCATTAGACTCAGGCTCCACACTTGAGATACAGCACAGTGGCACGTCCAGCGTGTGGAGCTGACGGCCTCGCAGTCGTGCTATCGCCACCACGTCATCGTCATTCATCTCATACCCTGCAGCAAACATAGTTTCATTTCATAAGATGAGTCATGCACAGTGCCACAGTGACACCACGGTGCACAGTGCCACAGTGACATCACGGTGCATACTGTCATGTGACACACAGAAACTAACGTCAATTAGTTAATTGTGACACCTCATTCTCGGCAACTCTGATACATTAAAATATTGCATTCAATGCCACGTCAGAAAAGCAAACCAATTAATTAGTGAAACAGAGAGACAGACCAATAAAAGAGAGACTGACCAAGGTGTGTGACTGACCAATGAGAGAGAAATAGGTGAAAGAGACTGACCAATGAGAGAGTAGTAGGTGAGAGAGACTGACCAATGAGAGAGAAGTGAGAGAGAGACTGACCAATGAGAGAGACTGACCAATGAAACAGTTCTAAGTAAGTGAGAGAGACTAACTAGTGAAAGGAGTAAGTGAGAGACTGACAAATGAAAGAAAAATAGTTAAGAGAGACTGACCAATGAGAGATAAGTAAGTGCGAAAGACTGACCAATGAGAGTGAAGTGCGTGAGCCTTGAACACTTCCAAGCCAGCATTACAAACGGATCCTCATCGCTGAGATTGTCAAAGACGGCGTAGTAGCTACTGGGCGTCATGTTCAACATCGCGTCTATGATGTGCACGGAGCGTAGATGAGTGGCCATGTGACGTGCGATGAAGTTAATCGCAGCGACGTTGATGAGCTGGCAGAAGAACATCCGCAGGTGTGTGAGTGGCAACGCCGGCCGCAGGATGTCCAGGAGACCCGTGGCGCCATCTGCTGAGTGGATCAGATTGAGCGTGACCTCAACAGTCGGGTTCGTGACGACAAGACGGCGCCAAGCATCGTTGGCGATCTTCTCATGTCCGTGCTCGATGCCGTGCACGTGTACGATGAGCCGCTCGAGTTTCTTCACGCGGTTGCATGTCGAGAAGCCATCAAGCAGCTCGGTCGTCACGTAGTCGTAATCGATGCCCAGCACCTGCAGGTGACACAGACTGTGCAGGTCCGACATGGGCATCTCGATGAGACCGTACGAGTCCGGGTCCTCCTTCACGGTCGCTACGTGCAGGGTCTCGAGCGTAGTGGTCTGGTGTTCAGCCAGCAGGGGCAGCAGCACGTTAGCATTGTCCCCCAGATCCTCCAGACAGCCCACAGATAAGTGCTTGAGGCGGCGAGCATTCTTGATGATGGCCTCCAGCGAGTCACTGAACCTGTGAGTAGGACACACAGGTGTATGCATTCAGCTACACAAGGGCTTAGCCAGAGACCAATCTTCAAGACTGGCAGATGACTGGCCAAGACCAGTAACTACAACTGATAAGGATGGAATTTAGAGGGGCCAGCTGGCCACTAGATTAACTAATAGTACCAAATCTACAGGCCCACATTAATGACTATCATTGGCACAATTTGCAAATCAAATGGGTCAGTATTAATTAAATAAATGGCTCAAATGACACTAGTTTGTCATTGAAAAACTAAACTGGCCAATAACGGCTGTGATTGACATTATTCTTCAGAAGCAATTTGTGCACTAAAAAAATTCAAGAACGACAAAAAGTGATTTCTAACTAAGGGCCTGTGTGTACACAATGTGTACAATAGTCCCTTCCTTCAGCGAACCCTCTGATGAGGGGACACCCGCTATGTCGGGACAGTTTGTCAATGTACGGACTGGTTTGCCACATTAATGTCCCTCTGATGAGGGGACATCTCGTGGACGCAGACAGGATATTTTGGTTATATGTCCCTTCTAAGGTGGACAATATTAATTAGTTTGACGATTTTTTACCGAATTTGTTTAGAAAATGGCAGACAAACACTGAAACTGCTGTGCGTAGCAATGAAAACACCATAGTCCAAATTACATGTGTACCCATAACGACAATCTTGTTTTCCTCGATGTACTCCTTGTGTTTGTCCAGACTACCTAGAATTCCTTTGATGATGCATCACTGTGATGTCACAGTTGTAAGTCACCGTATAAAATTACTGTACGTCTTAGCAACTACAAAAAGTTGTATATACACAGTACTTCATAGGACTTATGTAATTCGATGGTTATGATGAACATAACAAATTTAATGGAAGTTTTAAGAAAATACTATACTAGAGGCTATAAAAATGTCTCTCACGTCACAACCACTAGGGATGCTCTAATAAATTCACAAAGTCCCAGAAACATACTGTGTGACCTATGGGCTCAAACCAACAACCACCCTCATTAACACATGGCGGGAATCTATCACAATCATTGTATTATAAAAACATGGTTATACAGCATAAATTATATATATTAATGTAACGGAGTGAGACTGACCAAATATGTTCTAACGAGCCATTTTAAGTTGGTGAAATTTTTATGATTTGAACAGATTCATCATTCAGTTTGTTTATATGCCAACATGCTGCTTTCGAAGGTATGGTGTTAGGTCCAATGGGAATCATAATTAAAAATGAATGAATGTAGTAAATCATGGATATTTAAGGACAAGAATATTCGCAGTGCAGATATGTGAATTAGGCCTATGGCAAGATTTTTTCTTATTCATGGCACAGTTTGAAAAGTGCCCAAATAACATGAACATCTTTCAAACTACATGAGTACATATTAGGCTTACTAATCCAAGCCCCACTTGGGACATTTATTATCAGAACATTTCTGAACTAGGGGTGTAGTGCTTAGCATCCACATATGAAAGGAGCATCCTTGGTTAAGGAATAGTGCCAAGAATTCTTGGCAGCACTTCAGAGCTGTTTTGATCGTGGACGTTCAAACTATACAGTATACTGTAGTATAGAGAAAACAAAGAAAATGCTCAAGACCAAAACGACCCAAAAGTGCCACCAAGAATTTTTGCAAAAACTAACGCAAAACATCTTAAAAACTCAGTGTATTAGGTGGACCATAGTCACCATATACTAAGGTTATTACAAAAGTATATATATATATTGTGATGTATGCTGCCATCCAGCGAATTTGTATGGAACTGCAAAATGGAGACTGTTCAGCTTTGTTAACCTAGCTGTTGTTGCTGTTGTGCTCAATTTTAGAATAAAGTTTGTTGTTCGTTACGAGCACCTTGAATCTTTATGCATGTTCAAGGAACATGACATAAATTGGCGACGAGTGCGGGATCCGCTTACTAACAAGTTAAAGGGTAGGTGGGAATCCACGGAGAGACAATAACCCGCGTGACAGAAGCAAAATTCTGAGAACTTTGTTTGGCTGTCAAGCAGCTATGAAACAACAAGTGAAGTGAAAAGTCAGCAAACAAAATTTGGCGCCGAGGCTAAGCCCAGTGACATGGCCGCGTTGATAGGGACTGTGGGTCCTTACACTGAGGAGGAAAGTTGGGACGCCTGTGTTAAAAGACTGTTACTGTACTTCGAGGTCAATGACATTGTAGCTGCAAAACGTTTGCAGGCATTTCTATCAATTGTAGGAAACAACATACGGCGAACTGAAATCCTTGGTGTCGCCAACACCACCTAGTGGGAAGACACTTAAGCAGTGTATAGGTGTGCTAAAAGCCCACTACTGTCCGAAGCCCCTGGTTATCGTAGAACGATTTCGATTTATGAAGAGGTATCAAGTTGAGGGGGAGACAATTGTAAAGTACAACGTGCAGTTAAAACACCTAAGTAGTACATGCGAATTTGGTGAGACACTGAGTGAATGGCTCAGGTATCAGTTAGTAGTCGGAATAAGACATGAAGCAATTCAGCGTCGGCTACTGGCGGAAACTGACTTGACTTACACAAAGGCAATAGAAATTGCCACATCAATGGAAATGGCCGATAAAGACAGTAGAGAACTGATTGGTTTGGCATAATCTGTCAATTATGTGGCCAAAACCAGAGGAGAGCGACCAAGTGATTACAATGCAGCAAGCAACAGGAAGTCGGTAGCAGCAAGTCCATGTTACCACTGTGGAGGACAGAACCACAGGCCGGATCAGTGCCTCATGCCTTAACTGCCACAAGAAAGGCCATCTGCAACGGATGTGTCGATACAGGAAACAGTATGATGATGGGAGGATTCCAGTGAAGAAGAAAGACGTGTCCAAGACAAGACAGAGGGAACAAACAACAGTTCACCATGTTGAAGACGAAGAGTCTTATCGATTGTTCAAGTCTAAGCACCAGTAACAGTTCGGTAATGTCTGCAGACACGCATCTTGAGAAGTACCCGGAACTCATGAAGACAGAAATTGGGACGATTTATGGAGTAAAAGGTCATTTACAAGTGGATGTTGATGCCGAACCTCGTTTCTGTAAGCCCAGGAATGTGCCTTATGCATTACGAGGTAAGGTGGACCAAGAGCTCACCAGACTACAGAAAGAAGGACTAATCGAACCTGTCGAATTTGCAGACTGGGCTGCACCAATCCTTCCTGTGCTGAAAGGAAATGGTGAAAGCATACGAATCTGTGGCGATTTCAAGTTAACTGTGAACCGAGCATCAAGAGTTGACACTTATCCATTGTCATGGATTGAAGACCTGTACGCAAGCTCATCAGGATGTCAAAGTTTCACAAAACTTGACTTAAAGAACGCATATCTACAAATAAAACTTGAACAGACGTCCAAGAAGTATGTGACGATCAACACATCACATGGACTGTTCCAGCACAAACGCCTTCCGTTTGGTGTCAGTTCTTCGCCAGCCATCTTTCAAAGAGTGATTGCAAGGAATTCCACATGTGTATGCCTACCTTGGTGACATTCTGGTCACAGGTCGGACACAAGAGGAACATTGGCAGAATCTTGACAGAGTGTTGTCACGACTTGCGAAAGCCGGAATGAGACTGAACGTTGACAAGTGCATCTTCATCGCTCCAGAAGTGACATACCTGTGGTACCGCATCGACAAAGAAGGTATGCACGCAGTAAAAGAGAAACAGAACAGCAAAGAACTGAGAAGTTACTTGGGCAGTTTTGGGGCTGCTTGTCCAGATCGCCTTCAGAGTTGTTGATGGGCAGAAAAATCAGGACACACCTGGATCAGTTGCATCCTGATGAAATCAGAGCAGTGGAAGATAAACAGCTCAATCTGAAGCGATACCACGACTGCCACGCAAAGGACACATCAATGTTGGTGACCAGGTCTACGTAACTAACTTCAGTAGTGGGCCAAATTGGCCACCTGGGGTAGTGGTGAGTCAATCGGGACCAGTTTCATTCATCGTGAAACTGGTAGATGGCCGTACCATAAGACGACACCAAGATCATATCAGAGAGAGCTACACACGAGAAATCACCTCGAGAACAGCCTCGCCTGGCGTGGAGGAAAAACTAGTGGTGGAGGAAGAGCCTGATAGAGCAACAGATCAGCGAATTATGTCATCGGCGTTGACAGAAGTTGGAGATTCTGCTGAGATAACCCTTGATGACACACAATCGACATCAGGGACAAACACCACTAACAGGCACTCGACACCAAACGCCAGTGTAGATGTGCAACCGATGAATCCGCAGTTGCGTCGATCAGACCGTGTTCAAAAACAAGTACAATGTCTCGATCTGTGAACGCCACAGAGTGCCGAGGAACATTACATGAATGATCAATTGTTCGTGATAGACGAATCAAATTTAGTCGTTTCTAGGGTGAGACTGAAGCAGCATATGAGGTCAGAATAAGACCTCCTCACCATACTGTGATGCAGGGCAGTCTACCCCTGTTCATTCACAAGTTAGTTAAGCTACTTGCATTTTGTTAACGTTAGCATTAAGTTAAACAACATATGTGTTGTAGACACGGAATACGGTTGGACAATTGTATTGGACGTTGACATTTGGTAAATGAAACACTAAAGGGGGAGGAATGTGATGTATGATGCCATCCGGCGGATTTGTATTCAACTACAAAACGGAGACTATTCAGCCTTGTTAACCTAGTTGTTGTTGTTGTGCTCGATTCTAGAATAAAGTGTGTCGTTCGTTATGAGCATCTTGAATATTTATGCATGTTCAAGGAACATGACATATATATATATATAAATATTTTTTTAAATAATTAGGTATATATTGGGAGCATTAGTTGTGGATGGTTGTGGACCACGGTTTAGTATGTCATACTAAACACCATCCACAATCATTAACTAATGGGGAGCGGTGGTTGAGTGCTTAGAAGTTAGAGGGCCAAATCAACAATCAAAGGAACTGGGGTTTGAATGCTGGTACCAACGTTGCTTGTACATATATAGTTGATATTTACTCGGGTGAATGGACTTTAGAATATACAGGCAGAATAGACACGATAGTTCTGCTAAACCAAATTTTATTCAACGTGGCTGCCGTGACAAGGTAGGGGCTTGTTATTTCACTTTCGGGGGAGACATCGTTAAGTGATACTGTTACATATATTCTTCGGAAGAGACACTATAACATACCAGACTGGTCTACTGACTTGCGAAGTTTGATGACTCCTCAGATCAAAACGTAAGTTCTGCAAGTATCACATGATTAAGAATTTAAAGACTAATCTAATGGTAGAAGTCTCCTGGCGATCAGACTTTAACTTTTGAAGATACGAACAAAATAAGGAATGCTTGGCGATATGTAGAGTTGAGGCGCTCTGCAAAAGTCCGTCGCTCTGGTTTATCTACTTTCGAAGGTCGGCTTCTCCTCAAATCAACGTATTTCATATTTTTGGCACACACGATTAAGAATTTAATGGCGACCGGGATAACAGTCAAGATAGGGGCGCTTGAACAATCAAAATTACCCCCATGGTGCGATTGGGATACGTAGTCAACATCAGGGTGCTTGCAGATGATTGAGTGTCTGCAAGCATCCTGATCTTGTGACGCATCCATTCCCGAATGCGGGATGCACTCAGTTGGGAACAATCTAACCATGCGTGTGGCGCGATCGGAATGCGTTTCGAGATCAGGGGGATCTTTTTGCCTTTTTTGAGTACCAGGGCGTCACTGAAAAAGGGCATGTTTGATGCCTCACGTAATGCCCTGTAAATTCGACCTAGGCAGAACATTGATAGTATAACTATATAATATAGAGAGTATATATTCTTTCACGTACTAAGTCTACTCTAATTCTAGTCTAAAAAGAGTCCAACACATTTTGGCACTTACAGGTCGGTTGTTTCTTCTGTTTCAGTGCTAAGCCAGTTGACTTGCATTACTTGACAACTCGATGGTCTCAATGCCAATCTTTCAAGATTTGCGTTCTCTGCTAACATGTCTAGTATTCGGAGGCATTCTTTGACATTTTCACAAATTTGTGAGTTAAATTCGACGGTGACATTTCTCACGAATCTTCCGCACATATTCGCAAGGTGTTTTGATCGACTTCGACTGTCATTTTTCACTTTAAAATGAATGCTCCGCCACAATATAGGGTGGAATAGACAGTTTCTCCATCTCCTGCACGCACTGGTAGCATTTAGTCTGTCAGCTAAAGATAAATACGACAATATTTCAACGATAATTATGCTTGGTAATTTCACCCACACATCCTCTCCAGCCATTTCGCATGTTTTGAAAACGAAAAAGTGAGACGAGATGTAAACGAGATTTCATTTCTGCCACTACAAGCATTGAACAATTATTGTAGGTAAATGTCGTAATTCTACCTACTTCAAAAAATGTTCAGTATTTGTACAAAAATAATTTTTTAACTACCCAATGCATCACATAAAACGACGATTGTGATAATGTTAGTTTTGGAGATGGTATAAGGGGTCTAAACTATGAAATGTTATTTCGAATTTATTGAAATTATGAGTCAGTTCACGGAACGTGTGTGGTTGCAAATTATTTATTGAGGCCTCTAAGTACAAAATCGTAAAAATAACTAATAATAATGACATTATGTATGTCCAATCATTTCGCATTTCAAGTAGTGGGCGTGGCTGTTTTGTTTACATACATATCCGCCAGAGGGCAGAATTGGCTCGGTCAAGGACTGACACGTACTTGTTGTTCTTAGTCGTGCTCGTCTGTTTTGTGTGATAAAACAACTTTGTTAGAAGTTTCCGTTGCTGGCACAGTATAAACTGCATGCAAAAATGTCGTCCACTGGTCCGGCATTCGACACAGACTGTATGACACTGACTCGATTCTTGTTAGCCGAGCAGCGAAAATTTCCGAAAGCGACTGGGGATCTCACGCAGTTGATGAACGCTGTGCTGACTGCAGTGAAGGGAATCACGGCGGCCGTACGCAAGGCAGGAATTGCTCGGTTGTGAGTGATTTGTTTCGCCTTTGTTTTACCGCAGAAACAAGCACGATAGCTGATTCACGGCCTCATTGCACCATTACCATAACGCGACAGTCTGTTATTTAACTTGTCGAATTATTAACTTATTAAGTTAAATTTGGCCTGGGGAGGGTTAATTTTAAGTTTAGCCGGCCACTTAAACTTAAAAACCTGCCTCAATTTTGCAGTGTCATAAAAAAGACATAGCAGTAGGCATATCAATCTCACTAAAAATTAGGTTTAGCCATATGATATGTAGGCAAACATTTGTATTTTATACATTTAAAAAATAATATCTACCGTAAATTTCTGTGTATAATACGCATTTTTTCCCTTCACTTTTTACTCAAAAGTTGAGGTGCGTATTATACATAGTGCTAAGACTAAACAAAATGTTCTCTTGCAAATTTATCAATGTTTGCAGACCAGGATAATGCCGCTGGAAAACTAGTCATATTATCAAAGTCGGCGTGATGTCACAATCACATAAACCACTGCAACAACGCAGACGAAAGGCTAGAATCGCACTCCCGTAACCGCCTCTCTAGGATAGCCCTAAACTAGCAGCGAGAAATTACAAAGACAAGAGCCCGGATGTCTGACGTCGGGAATAACACGAATGAGCGGGAAGCATACGAGACTGGGAAGCGCCCCTCTATGATTATTTTTGGCGTTCCTGAATCACGTGAATGATACCCGCATCAATGGTCAAGTGTCAACAAGTGTGACTCCATGTTTGAAGTTGTGAATGCAAATGTTTTGAATGTAAATAAAGACGAATGTACCGTAGCGCATGTATGCCTCGCAGTTGAAAGTACCAGGTTTGCATGTAGCATTTCAAAATAGAACTTGGTGTTAATTTAAAAGTGATATCAGAACGACACAATGCAAGTTCTAGCTAGTGCTGATTTAATCAGTTGCGCAATCGTCAAGCTACAACACAAGTTACATAGTGCTTACACACTAGCGAGCGACAAGCCAGCATCAATGCCGTAACTTGCGTAGGTGACATGTTTACGATTCTGAGATGGGTTCAAGCAAAACATTAGAAGCGGGAAAATCGGGGATTGATGTTAAAAGTCAGGGTGCATATTATACATGGTGATATAGAAATTGTGTCAAAATTTAACAAAAGTCAGGGTACGTATTGTACATGGGGGTGTATTATACACGGAAATTTATGGTAATAGACTTTATATATGACTGCTTGCAGACATAAGAAATTAAAATGTGAACAAATTTCAGGAATCATGGTAATTTTCAGATGTTTTTTGGAAGTTGATATGTTAAATAACAATTATTATACAGCTACAATAAACCAGAAAGTAGGCCAAAAGTTAGGTCATGTCATTGATTAAAACTTATAAAAACAGTTTTGTTTTGTCAACTAAATTTGGAACATTGACATCATCACTGATATATTTGTAATGTAGGCACAATCTTTATCAGTGTTGTTTGCATAAACAAATATAAAGTGCATACTATGATTTAAAGAGAACTTTTAAGTATTGTTCATATTTGTATTACTTTGTTTCTGACTTTATAATCTTCTGTTTACTCTACAAAACATTGACCAGTGCTGCAAGGATGCCACCCACAATTTCTTCAGACTATCAGTATAGGGAAAACATTATTTCCCATATTTTGACAGCTAGATTCTGGATCAGGCAGAACATATTTCTGTTTTCCTTGCAAGGCAAAAAATGATGTATTTCCATTGACAATCTACATTTAACAGGTTATACCACATCAGTATTTGATTTAATCATTTTGTTCCAGTTACTCCACTTTTTAAAACCTAACAGACTTATCCTACAGTATCCATGAAAGACAATTAGTTATCTTTCAGCCATTACAAGATGACTTATGCACCACAGATAGTGTAGTTAAATAGTCTAATGATATCACTACAAAAGTACAATGAGATCAAACACGATTTCTGGTTACTGATTTTTAGCATAATTTAATAATATATTGATTGTGTTAATTTTAATTATTAAGCAGTTTTCTAAAGGTAGTTCCTATTTTAAGTTTAGTGAACAAATAAATATGCAGATAGCCAGTTACCAATTCAGTTTGACAGCTGTTCTGGCACCTTTGAACCAAACAGTAACAAACAGTCTGAACTTCAATGTGAAGTAATTATGTGCACTGACTTGCTCCTGGTAGAGTAGTTATTAGTAAGGTCAGGTGTTTACTGAAAGCACCAGTTGTCCACTTTATAGTTCACAAGACTCATCAACTAGACATATATCAATGGTAATGCTACCAGTACAATAATTAGTATTTTGTGTAGCTCCACAGTAGTTCTTCAAAATTTACAGTCTCTGAAAATGTACACAATGCTGTATATTTTAAAATAATGTTTACTCTTCAGATCCAGAAGGAAATATGCTTGAAAACAGTTAAACTTACCATTACATAAACAGTCATGACAAAAAGTTGGAGGGATAAAACATGGGGTTGTATATCTGAGAATTTATTCCAAAGTTCAGGTAGTCTTTGCCAAGTTAAATTTTTATGAAAATAATTTTAGGAATTTGTTTACTAGAATTACACATATTAGGCCTGTATATTTTCAGCATGTAAACAATAATAGTTATGGATCATGGAACTCACATGACCGTTAACCTATCTACCAGAAGTGGGGATACGCAGTTCAGTGTCCCTAATAATATGAAGGTCATGCCAGGTTGTTTACAGCTATTTGGGTTGTGATTGAGGTCACTTATCGACTAGTGGCCAGTGAAAGGAACGTGGTCAGTTTAATTAACCACATTTGTTACACATGCTTCAGATGAATAATGTTAATCATATTGAGTATGTGTTATCCATCGTAACAAGCATCACCTGGAAGAAATACTGAGTACCCCAGGTGGTAGGCCTACCAAACATCAGTGTAACTACCCCCAGTGACTTGTAGTCTTATTTATATTATGAATTAAAATAGGTCAAGTGTGTTACAACATGAGCTAGTGGTTTTGTTTTGTCAGTTTGCAATGTTTGATGATCATTGCCGCCACAACCTAAAGGTAGTAGCAAAGTGTGGTTATCAGTGTTATGTAATCCTGACCAGACACTGCCAGACAGAATTTATGATTTATCACTTTTGTCTGCTTAGTGAAATGTCTTGGTTATGGGTCGGTGTGATGATTGAACTTGTGGGCAGTAGCTGGAGACACAAAGAGAGCACACAGCTGTGTGTGTGTTGTGTGTGCTTGCGTGCCTATTTGTGTTTGCGTGCATGTGTGTGTGTATGAGCTCGAAAGTTGGAAACATGGGTTACCGGTAGCAATCAGTTGTTTTTATTGCACTTGTCCATCAGTTTAAGACTAATGGAATGGTGATAGTATTACAGAATGGGGCTTTGATAATGAAATGGTTATAATGATGTTATCAGCGGCCTGTTCTTAGAATGTGTGGTGTGATTCATGGCTTCCTTGTGTGTGTGTGTGTGTGTGTGTGTGTGTGTGTGTGTGTGTGTGTGTGTGTGTGTGTGTGTGTGTGTGTGTGTGTGTGTGTGTGTGTGTGTGTGTGTGTGTGTGTGTGAGTGTGTGTGTGCATGCATGCATGCATGTGTGTATTTGATGTTCTTTTAAATTGCCTTTACTTTTGTTTTATGTTCTTCTGATACTCCAGATGAATTCCCCCAAGCAACAATAAAATACTGTCTGTAAATTCTCGATATCATAATGTGTTCTCAGGTATGCAGCATACATCAGTGTGTCTGATTTTGCTAGTACTAATTTGTTTTTCATTTGTGAATAGAGTAACTAACAATTAGTACAGTTGTAGGCCATTTGTCCATGGCAGTACTTGTTACATGCAGATATGGGATCTCTGGTCACCAGAATGTGACAGGGGATCAAGTGAAGAAGCTTGACGTTCTCTCCAATGACATGTTCATCAACATGCTGAGGTCATCATTTACAACATGTATGATGGTCTCAGAGGAGAACGAGACTATCATTGAAGTTGATGCAGAGAAACAGGTGAATAATATTTTGATTAATTTTCCATAGCCGGTCAAACTTTAAATATGAGTAATTTTTACCCTATCTAAATTGTTTGTTTCTCCTACAAAGTAATATTCTACACATGCTGTTTGTTAGGAAGAATTATATTTTTAAAGATTGATACAGTCAACCCTCACTTTCTGATCACATCGATAATATGGCCACATCACAATTCCTGTCACCCTGGGACAGTCCCAAATTATTTTTGTAATATTAGCGTATAAGAAATTAGTCCCACTAATACAGTCACTTCACTATTCAGGTCACTTTTGTCCAATCCTGAGGGTGACCTTAATAGTGAGGTTCCACTGTATTTCAGTTCTTTGTAGATACTTTCAAATGGTGCTCCAGATGAGAAAGATTTAACAAGATTGCCACCCAGAGAATTAACTCTAGGTAGCAGGTGGACAAGGAAGCCCTTGGCTTATCGAGAGTCCGACCTTTTTATCTATGTGTATCCCGCCCGTCTGAGGTATGTGTCGATTTTATTTTTAAACATATTCACGCTACTAGCACCCACACAATCAGCAGGTAATCTGTTCCATTCATTTACAGTCCTTTGTGAAAATTAAAACTTTCTTGTATCCAATCTACTCTGCTCCTTTGCTAATGCAAGATCATGTCCTCTAGTCCTTCTATCTTTCTTAACTGAGAAAAACATATTTCTATCAATATTTTCATAACCCTTCAATATTTTAAACACTTCTATCTGATCTCTCAATCTCCTGGTCTCTAGTGTTGTTAAACCGCATTTTTTTAGGCGTATTTCATAACTAAGATCCCTCAGATTTGGTATCATTTTAGTTGCTCTCCTCTGCACTCTTTCTAGCATATCTATGTCCTTCCTGCGATATGGCCTCCACGCTTGAATACAATATTCTAAATTAGGCCTAACTATTGTTTTGTACAGCGGTATTATTAGCTCTTTTTCCTTATACGTTATGTTTCGCCTAATTAATCAAAAGGATTTGATTTCCCTTTGAAGCTGCAATTCCGCACTGCTCTGAAATCTTCATATCAGCACTAACGGTTAACCCTAAGTCCTTTTCTTTTACAGTAGTACTTAGTACAGTACCCCCCATTGTATATTCTACCTCTTCGTTCCCATGTCCTATGTGGAGGCATTTACATTTCCCAAAATTTTACATCATTTGCCACTTCTCAGACCATTTGATCAACCTGTCAAGATCATCTTGTAAATGCTGTCTATCTCCATCACTTTTAATCCTTCTAAACACTTTTGTATCATCCGCAAATTTCAACACCTTGCTTGTTATTTCATCATCCAAATCGTTGATGTATATTAAGAATAATATAGGACCTAATACTGATCCCTGTGGTACCCCACTCAATACCGATTTCCAGTTTGAAGCCTCCCCATCAACTACTACACGTTGTCTTCTGTCAATCAGCCATTGTTCTATCCAGTTTATTATACCATTTCCTATGCCATGGGCCTTTAGTTTAAGCAGTAATCTTTGATGTGGTACTTTGTCAAAAGCTTTTTGAAAATCTAAGTAGACGATATCTACTGGTGATCCCTCATCTACCCACTTAGTGATGTCTTCCAAAAAACATAACATATTTGTTAAGCATGACCTCGCTTTAAAAAAACCATGTTGAGATGGGTTTATCAAGTTTTGTTTAACAAGAAAATCCACCATGTGATCTTTAATTAGTCTTTCTAATAATTTACAAATCACTGATGTTAAACTCACTGGTCTATAGTTCTCTGACTTGTTTCTCAAACCTTTTTTGAATAACGGTATAATGTTTGCTTCTTTCCATTCTAAAGGAACCACTCCCTCTTCTAATGACAAGTTGAAAACTGTTGCAAGTGGTATGCTAATTTGTTCTACAATTTCCAATAGTAGTTTGGGTGGAATACCATCCACTCCAGGTGATTTATTATCCTTCATAGCCCTTATTTTCTTAGCTACCATTTCCGGGGTTACAATTAATTGTCCTAAATAGTCTGAATCTGCCCCCTTGAACTTAGCCTCTGGTATTGGCAGTGAACTAATATCTTCCCTGGTAAACACTGAACTAAAGTACTCATTCAGGTCTTCTGCCATTATGAATCCCTCTGATATTATATTTCCAGCACTATCTTCTAGAGGACCGACCTTATCTTGAACTTTCTGTTTGCTTCGAACATACGCCTAAAAACTCTTGCTGTCATGTTTTATATTACTAGCTAATTGTTGTTCATAGCTTCTCTTTGAATTTCTAATTTCAGCTGTAGCTTGGTTAAGTGCTTCTTTATAATTGTTGTAGTCTTCATCATTTCCAGTACATCTATATGACTTCCACATCATTTGTTTATACTTAATTTTTCTAATGGCTTCTTTCGATAAGTGTTTCTTTTTGGACCGTTTTCCTTGTTTTTTGAAGGGTACAAATTTATCGATTATGCACTTAATTTCACTCTTTAATATATTCCAGCATTCTGTTGCCGTCTTATTTTTCAGTGTCTTATTCCAGTCTATCTTTGCTAAATATTTCCTCATGTCCTTATACCTTCCTTTGTGGAAATTTCTCCTATACTGCTTTTTGCAATTCTTTTCTGATTTTACTTTGATGGTAAAATGTATCTGGTTGTGATCGCTACTCCCCAGTGGCTCACATATCTTGACATTGTCAACTAATTCATTCTGTGAGGACAAAACTATGTCTAACACATTCTCACCCCTGGTTGGTTCTAGCACATGTTGAGAAAGGAATGTATCTTGAACTAAAACTAAAAACCTGTGGTCCTCTCTCCCCATACTCTGTAGAGATTTCCATTGTATATGCCCATGGTTAAAATCCCCCGTAATAATACAGTCCCGTTTGCTTACTTCCCTTATAGCGTTTTGTATTTTTTCATTCTCTTCTATGCTTATGTTTGGACTTCGATAAACTAACCCAACCGTTAACGTTGAGTTTCCTGTAACTATGTTACACCAAACAGCTTCTTCGCAATCTGCTTCTCTTTCTAATTTTATTTCATAAGCCTGAATAGATTCTTTAATATATAAAATAACTCCACCTCTCTTTCTTCCTATTCTATCTTTTCTAAACATTACATATCCTGTCAGTCCCAATTCAGCATCTGATATATCGGCGGTGGTCCAGGATTCGGTTATACCTATTATATGAGGGTCAATATCTTCTACCATAATGTTTAGTTCATTTCTTTTGTTTACTATACTCCTTGCATTTAAACTAACACATTTATATCCAGCTTCAGAAGAGTTTTCCAGACTGTTATTTGTTGATTTATTTGTGCTGTCTTTATCTATGCCTCCATTTTCAGGCTTTTCTGTGAGTCCCCCCTGCGAATCTAGTTTAAATAGATGCAACCTGTCCCACTGTCAACAGATTGCAGCAGATTCTCTGAGAAAACTGCTGCCCCCTTTCCACTAAGATGGAAAGGGGGCAGCAGGACTGCATGAACTGTTATTAATTAAATGCATGTCAGACACAAACATTAAGTTTTGTACAATGTACTACACTGGCCCCTGGTGTAGTAACAGCTTGTCAGACTAGACAACAGAACATGAAGCACTCCCCGGATCTGCAAAACACCTCCAATTCAATGACCCATTAACAAGCAATGTTGCTAAATTAAATGCTCGTTTGGCCTATTTGTTATTTTTTATGACAGCGTTGGTCTGGGTACAAACCTGCTTGTGTACACAGAAAGTGATACATGTTGCAGCATTGTGTCATTTGCTAGATCAAAGAGATATGCTGCCCATAGATAGAGCTTTGGCAGAGGTGATGCAAGATTACACATTCACAATTTTTAAATAAAATTAATAAAACATTTCTGCATTCATCTGGCGACGTATTTGTAAATGGCATTACTATATTTACGGTGATATAGAGGAACATTACATTCTGCCATTGCAACTTCACTTGCAGCCTATTTAAATAGTGTGCCCTACAATATCCCCACACCATAGGGGCCCCTGGGGTGGATTCTAAAAAGTCTCGATCTACAAACCTTCCAAGTGTCCATTAGCAACCTACAACATGTCGGCGCCAACACGCAAAACTGCGAAGAAATGCAGCATATACATACAAACAAACAGACCCAAAGTCTGTTTTATAAATAAAATAGATAGTATGTAGCATATATACATTGTTGCTATGTACCCCCAGGTATAAAGTGAAAAGTGTGAGTGTTAGCTTACAAGTATGCTTGTAGAAGAGCACAATGGCTTCTTTACAAACAGAGAGCAGATGTTAACTGGGAACAAAATGTTACGGTGGTTATCAATTTATTCACAATAATTCCCCAGAACATTGTGACCCTTGATAGGACCCACCACCGCTAAGATTGACAGAGTAGTTGTCACAATGTTGACTGCAGCTATGCACGTAGAATACCATTCAGAGTTTGTTTGATAAGTTATGTAATATTTGCCCAGAAATAGCTCTGCTTTGGATGGAAGATAAACAAAGTTGGCGTCTGAGAAGTGTTTATTTTATGAAGGTCAGCAGATAGCCCTGATGTGCACAGTTGTACAAAGAAGATGGAGGATTGCCATACTATAGAACTACTTTATAAAGACAACATGGGTGTAATTATGTGCGACTTTCACATTATATTATACTCGTTAACATTATGTCTTCTTCAATTTGTTCTCTAAACAGTTAGATTACAGCACAGACACTTAGGAAATTACTTGCTCAAAGTGTTAACATAAGCCATACTGGCTAATTAATGTAGTTCTTGGTAGGTTACAATAATAACAAAGTTAGGAATGTATTATAATTTCAGGATGGTGTTCTCCAACATTTATTTGATATTTCCTTTAACTTTTTATGGAGAAAAACAGCACTAATTTCAATGTAAATTTTCAACTTCAATGTATAAACTAAATGAGACAGAGCACATTCCACTAATGTTAATATGTTGTTTACCTTTAAAACTGTACCATATTCTTGGCAGACCAATCCACAAGTTATTGTCAAATTAGTAAACAAACGATTGTAAGATTAGTGTCAGGGGACAATCCTACATTTTGTTTTGTTTTGATTAAGTACAACGTTATGCTTTGCTGCATTGTGTCTTACACTTGTCAACCTGTTTGTTACATGTGTCTCAGTATGACAGCACGGTAAGTGGACACTCGTAGTGATACACTTATCATCTGACACATGACCAGTGCAACATTTTCACTAGTACTTTCATAAGCTGTTTGTTATCAGATTTTATTCCTTTGAATTGATCTGTTCAGGGTACTGCTTTTTAGTCTAAATTAACATTTATATGCTGGACACTAAACCTATTTTCCAGGTGTCCTTATTCTAGTGCATATATACGTGTTAATTTAATTGGGAAATTACTTAGTTAATTGTAATTTCATTAACTGCCCCACCCCTGTCCACTTCCCAGACATTCTAGTCACTGCTGGATATTTGGAATCTTAGATGGCACCCATACAAGGAGAGAAGTTGCAAACTGGTATCTTAAAGGTGCAGTTGAGTATTAGAATGCATAGTTCTCATTAGTATATATTGTCACTGAATCTGAAATGACCTCTCCATTACTTTAAGTGTTTAAAATACTCTGCAACTATAGCCACATTTTGTATTAAAAAAAACTACAAGACTTTTTTGTTTGAAATCACATTCCCACCCTGAATCCTTGATTTAATTATGTTTCATTTATGTCCCTGTTCGTGATCAGGCCTTTTACTACGGTAAAATTCCATTCCCTCCAAAGACAGTACTTCACAATAATATATTATTAGCGCATGTTAATTTTATGTACTGGTAAAGGTGTTGCAAATGTTTGTTCATACTACTGAAGACTATTGGGCATTGCACATTATATGCACTGAACAATGTACCGTATTATCCCCAATAGGCGCGCACTGTGCAAGGGCTTGGGTGCGCGTCTGTTGATTTATCATAAGACATACATAGCACAAGGTGCCAGCGGTGGACAAATTGCATACACTTCACACATGTGAAGATAGGCAACACTTTGTAAAGACAAAATCAACTCATCTACCAAAACAACTACGGTTCGGTCGACAGAAGACGGTACTCGACACGCTACTCAACAGGCAGCTACTTCCTAGAGAAGTCGAGATGGTGTTCGATTGAACAGGTCTGCCAGGGAGTAAAGTGTAAAGCGCTTTGAGCAGTTCTAAGGACTGGATACTGCACTATATAAGAACTTACCTTTACTGGCAGCAATGCTTGCGGTTTTATATCTCCGGAGTTCAGACAAACACCAGATCGATACATTGTGCAGTGCTAAACTGTCATATCAATCATCACAATGGCCAAAAGACATCATTGGGCATCGCAGGATAAAACTCTGTCTGTACTGAATCGGCATACTTTGCCAGCGATGCAACGGAGCAAAGCCAACCTGGCAACTGCGAACGCTGTTTTGATTCTTTCTCGTGGCTACATTGTGATTGTGAATATCACACTATTTCAACCTTTCGTCTGCAGTGTTAGGAAGGTTTACGTGATTATGACAACAACGAAATGAAAGTCGAATGAAATGAAAGTCGCTCAAATTATAAATGTGGTGCCACCTTACAGAAAAAGTACAATGAATTATTATCTAGACAGTATCAATAATGTGGTGCCAGCAGAGATATTATTACCGTATTTTGCATTTTCAAAGTGCACGTTCATTACCGAAAATAACTTCATGGGTGGTTTCACTTCTGTAAAAGGGTGGTGCACATTTATTAGGAAGTGCACGTCTATGGGGGATAATACGGTTTTGTTATACATGTTATTATGTTTTACTAATATAGAATATTTTGTTTTGTGTTAGATCATTTCAAATTAATTTTCTGAAAAGGAAACCTACATGGTATCTACCACAACAAAGTAGCTCGTTTCTGTACCTTTTGTGTCATCAGGCAAACTATTCACTTAATTCAGGGCTATGAATCAGTTCATGATTTTAAAAATTGAAATCTTCATGTGAATGGATGCTATGAGTCTGTGATTATGCGCATGTTTCTGTGTTCGTATGTATAATGGCCAAAACTAATTTCCAATTTTTTAACCTTTTAAACAAATGTACGCACTTCATTATTAATTAAATTATGTAAACTATTCACAAGTTACATATTTGGACATGGAGGAACCAGATTCATAATAGGCTAAACCAGTTGAGGAAGCAGCTTTAACTGTCGTGAAATGTGAACACTGTGTAGGGTATAATTTCTGATTTGTCAGTGTTTGTTGTTTTCCTTTTTGTAAGTAGTATTATGTAATTAGTAACATAGTGATATTTAATACATTAAGAAGGATTTATAGTGTGACTTTATATATCTTTAGTTTTACCATAAGTATTGTATTTTCACATTTCCTTGGGCTACTTGTCAATGAATTGTGTCTTACTTGCAGGGCAAGTATATCGTCTGCTTTGATCCTCTGGACGGTTCTTCCAACATAGACTGCCTTGCTTCCATTGGCACCATATTTGCTATCTTCAAAAAGGTTGGCACGTTTTGCATTATGTTGACTTTTATTTTATATTTACTTTTATGTAAAAGCATAGGACTGTGTTGTTTAATTATTGTTGCTTTGAGATCTTAATATGTTTGTTGTTTCCCCTCATTTTCATACAATAAGTAGCCACACAATGCACCTCAATATATGTCCTAAAAAACATAACAGGAATATTGGCTGGTTGGTTGAATGACAGATTGCATACTATATTTTCATGGTATTTCAGATCTTTTATGATCTTTAAGGGCAATGAATTGTCGGTGTAAATTTCTCCCAACAAGGCTTGTTTGAACATGTTTCTGTGGTCATTCCTTCCTTGGACCATTGGCCTCAGGTCTACCAATTTACGGGGTGTTAAAAAACAGAGATGTACAGGGATAAAACTTCAACTTTTTAATTTTTCCTGACTAGTAAAGACAAAAGTTTACTAGTCCTGCAAATATCAAAACATAACACAAATTTAAATCGCAACAATTTTATTTCAAACAAAAAAACACTGTCATCCAGGCCTGGTGCTAACACAGCCTGCCTGTCAGTCAGTGTCACTCAGCGTCGGAGGCGCTACTGTCACAGTCAGTGTCACTGCTGTCAGTGTAACTACCACAGTCGTGCCTTGGCCCAAGCGACTGAGTGTCTGGCCTGTAGGCTCCACCAGGACTCCACAGATCGATAGCCTCCTTTGGCTCAAATGCAACGATGTTTGGTGACCTCAGCTGAATGGTCAACAGATGGGTGAGCCAATCCACCTTCAGCACTGACTGGATGCTGCTCTTAGTCAGTTTCAGCTGACTAGAGCCCCTCTCAGCACCAACCGAGTTGGCTGGCGGAGTGAGTATGGCGACAACCAGCCCATTATGTTTCCATACTCTGCCTGGTGGGTTTTGTTGACACCAGACCATGTCAGCTGTTGCGCGTCTGGGGACTGCTTGTACAGGACTGTCTTCAGCAGGGCTCATTCAATCTCCACACTGTCAGTGTCGATGCCTGTGCAGATGTTTCATGTAGTTACTGAATTGCGTGTTTGCTGCACACAGGAAACAGTGGACACATATAGTAGTGAGTCACAGTGTTGTCATTGGCAACAGAAGATTGGTGGGAATAGGAACAAAAATATGTATGTCATTCATGTTTCTGCACAGGTGTCATCGTCGGGCCGAGCAACATTGCAAGATGCACTACAACCAGGGAACGCGATTGTGGCTTCTGGCTATGCTCTGTACGGCAGTGCCACAATATTGGTCTTGTCAACAGGCAATGGTGTTAATGCCTTCATGCTTGATCCAGTAAGTTGTCAAGTGTTACATTATTCAATGTCATATGTCCCCCGTTATTCTCTTTTCTGTCACCTGGTGTCAGAAAATCATCAGTGGTGTCCTAATGGCCGCATGGTTATGGGATAGAAGAAGTTCCCATTGTGTCACCTGCTAGCACTCTCTGCCATCTGATATTCCACTTCTGTCAATTGTAAAGCAATGTTTGACTGTATCATAATGATATACAGTCTTAGGATGATCTTATTGTAAAGCAATGTTTGACTATCATATACAGTCTTAGGGTGATCTTATTGTAAAGCAATGTTTGACTGTATCATATACAGTCTTAGGGTGATCTTATTATAAAACAATGTTTGACTGTATCATATACAGTCTTGGGGTGGTCTTATTGTAAAGCAATGTTTGACTGTATCATATACAGTCTTAGGGTGATCTTATTGTAAAGCAATGTTTGACTGTATCATATACAGTCTTAGGGTGATCTGATTATAAAACAATGTTTGACTGTATCATATACAGTCTTAGGGTGATCTTATTGTAAAGCAATGTTTGACTGTATCATATACAGTCTTGGGGTGATCTTATTGTAAAGCAATGTTTGACTGTATCATATACAGTCTTGGGGTGATCTTATTGTAAAGCAATGTTTGACTGTATCATATACAGTCTTGGGGTGATCTTATTGTAAAGCAATGTTTGACTGTATCATATGTGACCCATCTTAACGAAATGAGTCGGATGTTGGCAAAACTGATTTTCCGTAAATGCCGTTTATGTGAAACAATCGCGAATCCATCGATTTTGAGATTTCCCCTGAAAATTATTCTTTGGTATTCGTTTTATCGATTGCTACTCTAGCTACCCTCTAATTAACTCTGCTTTGTGTATTTTAAAGCGATTTTTGTAGAGCTGTACGAAGTGTTCCGCTCGCTTTCCTTAAAATAAAGCCGAAAATGCCAGTAATTGCGCGTGTTTGCAGCCGCTAATTTTGGGACGCTCCTAACATATTGGATATCACCACGAAGCTTGATGTGTCATCTTCCCAGCTGTGCAAACAATACGGATCACGTGGTAGCAACGGCAACTGCGTGACCCAGGCAGCTGTTCTCATTGGTTCAGTTATGAGTCATTTACATAATCTGTAAACACACACATGCGCACCGTGTATTTCCACCGCGTCAGTGCTGACCCACATAGCGATTAGGAAGACGCGAAGACTGGCGTTTAACGTGGCGAAGCTGTTAAATTCGGATGGAAGTGATCCCGCACAGATTGACAGTTTATAACATTCTTACTGACCCACCTTTGTTACAAATACTAATGACAACTGTCTCTAAAATGATGTATACATTGGTGTAATAGTGTTGCCTGTCTTCATTTTTCTTAACAATGTTATTACACAAGCAATTATTTTCTAACAAAAATCTTGTTTTCCTATTAACAGAATATCATGAGAATGCCACTGTCTTCAAGTTGTCAAAACTTCAGCCAGATATGTCCATGCTAACAAAGGTATAACGGTGGTGCAGGTTTTTGTTTTTTGTTTTAATTACATATGCAATTAATGTTATTGCTAATTATTTCAAACAAAGATTTGTTTTCATAGTAATTGAATGTCACAAGAGTGCCATTATCTTCAAGTGTTCAAAATTTCAGCCAGATATGTCCATGCTAACTAAGGTATAATAGTGTTGCAGGTTTTCGCTTTTCATAACAAGGGTGGTAATTACATAGGCAATTAATTGTATTGTTAAATATTTCTAATAAAGATTTTGTTTTCTTATTAATAGGATATCACGAGAATGCCATTATCTGTGAGTTACCCAAATTTCAGCCAGATGTACCCTTGCTAACCAAGGTATAATAGTAGTGCAGGTTTTCGCTTTTCTTAACAATGGTGGTAGTTATATTATTAAATTAATATGCTATTTTTTTCTAACAAAATGTCTTGAGAATGACATTATCTTCGAGTATTTCAACTTTTAGCAAGATCTGTACAGGGTAACTAAGGTACATTTAATGAAACAAGGAATATTTTGCATCAACTTTGACGGCCATTTTTGGGGTTTGAAGGTTTTTACACCACGTGTTTGTTAAGCCATAACTTCAGTTAGAATTAAGATATCGTCTTACATGATAGATCATGTGAAAGCAGAGATTCCGATCTTTCCAACGCTACAAATAACTCAATATAAAAAATTTCCGACATACGACTCATTTCATTAAGATGGGTCACATATACAGTCTTGGGGTGATCTTATTGTAAAGCAAAGTTTGACTGTATCATTTACAGTCTTGGGGTGATCTTATTGTAAAGCAGTGTTTGACTGTATCGTATACAGTCTTGGGGTGATCTTATTGTAAAGCAGTGTTTGACTGTATCGTATACAGTCTTGGGGTGATCTTATTGTAAAGCAGTGTTTGACTGTATCGTATACAGTCTTAGGGTGATCTTATTGTAACGCAGTGTTTGACTGTATCGTATACAGTCTTAGGGTGATCTTATTGTAAAGCAGTGTTTGACTGTATCATGTACAGTCTTAGGGTGATCTTATTGTAAAGCAGTGTTTGACTGTATCATATACAGTCTTAGGGTGATCTTATTGTAAAGCAGTGTTTGACTATCATATACAGTCTTAGGGTGATCTTATTGTAAAGCAGTGTTTGACTATCATATACAGTCTTAGGGTGATCTTATTGTAAAGCAGTGTTTGACTGTATTATATACAGTCTGAGGGTGATCTTATTGTAAAGCAGTGTTTGACTGTATCATATACAGTCTGAGGGTGATCTTATTGTAAAGCAGTGTTTGACTTTATCGTATTGGTCAGAATGTTGTGGTTGATTCTTCTGCTAGCTGTACCATTGTTCTCCGTTGGCAGACAATTGGTGAGTTCATTCTCACACAACGAAACATTCGCGTCAAACCCCGAGGCAAAATCTACTCAATAAATGAAGGATATGCAAGTGTCTGGTTGGATCCAGTGACGGACTACATTCAGCAAAAGAAATTCCCGAAGGTAAGCATTGCTAAGTACATCCACTAATAAATTATTCTGACATAAAACAAGGATTGTCTAGTCTAATTGTTTAATACATGCTTAATACAACTGTATTAGATTACACATGTTGAAGGTCCAAGGTATGCTGCCCGCCAAATTACGTTTAATAAACTTGAAAGTGTTTGTAATTTGAAGTGATTTTTGATTTCGGGTAATATAAGAGGCAACCTCGTTTTAGGCTTATTATTAGTGTTGTTTGAAAAATATAATGATAAAATTGTTTCTGGCACACAAGAATGGATTTTAAAGTTGCATCTTTTGAATACACATTTCCAGTGAATAAACATACCCTATACATATGTATTACTTTCCTCAACTCTGTATGAACCTTTTTAACATAAAATGCAATTTTGGGACAAAACTACGAAAAAGTACATCTGTGTACCATACCTTAATTTTCTGCTGGTAATTTTGCAAAACCCATAATGTAGTAATATTAACATCAAATGCCAAAGTGACAACTATATGGTAGTGAGTATGGTCATATAAGTAAATATAGTTCATGTTGTACAAACACTGTTAAAACACCTTAAAAGAATGCCACGTTAAGGGAATAGCATGTTAATATGTTTATTAGCACACCAATGCCTTCTCAGAGAGTATGCCCATTCCTTTCATGTACGAATTATCCATTTCTCACTCGCCATACGTTTACCAACACTTCATTCAGATGATACAGTCATGAGATTTGCAATGTAACAGCCTGCTATATTTTAGCGTGGACATGTTGGTTGTATCCATTTGAGTGCTTCATCGATGCACTTGAATTAACCGATACTCTTACGTAGGATCACTTATCTTTGTTGTATTCTATCAGGATGGCAGCAAGCCTTACAACGCTCGATACGTTGGGTCAATGGTGGCGGATGTGCATCGAACACTCGTCTATGGGGGCATATTTGCCTACCCTGCCACTAAAGACACACCACAGGGCAAGGTCAGATATCACTTTCTTACTCCTCTTTGTTCATTCAGTGTAGACAACATGGTCATCTCCAGTGCATTCTATTGGTTGCCGCATTCCACATTTCCTTCTAGCTGGTTTCATGAGTCTTCATTTCTTCAGTGATGTATCTTCTCCAGCTGTCTTGGGGTGTGGTTTAATTTTGTCTTCCTGGTTCCACTCTAAAGTCTGTCTTGTAATGTTGATGGTTTCCTTCCAGAGGATGTGTCAAGTGCAGGTCCTGCTTTTGTGAATCTCTTTCTTGATGCTGTTTCATTAGATCACAGTAGAAGCAATCTTTGCTACCTCAACAAATGTTACTAGATATTTTCACCAGTCTGCATATCCTGTTACGAATATTGCTCAAATTGTTGTAAAACTAGTCTCCCGTTTTTCTAATTTTGTCTTCTCTTCTTTCTCCTTTTTTGTCAATAATTATGATAATTAATTTAACTTTGAATTAAATTCTTAATAATTAGTTAATCTAACTTTGTAACATTTAAGGGTGGCTCTCCCGGTAGTGACCTTGTGGTTTTAGTGCAATGTTATATGAACTAATTTTCTTCTTTAAAAATTAAACTCAATTATACATGTATCGTATTAAATTTAAAACAAATTCTTAGTACACTAGAAATTTTCGATTCTCATCAACGTTTCAACCGCTTTCAGCAGCCTTCATCAGGAAGTTCCCCATAATGACCGCTGAAGGCGGTTGAGAGATTGATTGCGAGTCGAAAATTTCTAGTTGTGTACTTATTTAATTTCTTCCAACTTGATAAACATTTTCACGAATGTATCATATTATTTTGTATTTAATTTTTTTTACAAATTACACCATGGATGTCTTGATGTTATATATATATATATATATATATATATATATATATATGTATACTATGTATCTTTGTATAACTTATCATATGTTAATTCTTTCACTATTGGTTACTTTTACTGTTATCATTAAAACGATGTCTGTTCCTCGTACTGAACATCTGCATGGACATTTAAACTTTATCCTATTTAGTGTTTAGCCTAAGAGGACCATTGATCGAATGATGTACTTACCGGGTATATATGAAATGAAAACTGATATTTAGCACAAGCAGATACATGTTGGCTGGCAGTAATGGTGTAACTGCATCTGTGTTCAACATAAACACTTCTTGCTCATAGATGGCAGTAATAGTGGACAGAAGAACACACGCTTCTACCATGTTGCTTTTCTGTAGTTTATGTATTATTGCAAAATAAAGTTCATTGTAATAACAAGAAATCTGTCCAAATGTGTTTGTTATAAGGAGGTAAGATATATAAAAAGGATTATTGTTGTTATTAAAGTTGTTATTTTGTTGCTGTTTAGCTGCGACTGCTGTATGAGTGCAACCCTATGGCCTTCATCGTGGAACAGGTATCAACAAATTTCAGTCTCTAATCACTCACCTGGAAAATATTCAGTCAGAATCGTGTCTGCATCATCTAAAATTAGGGTAGGAGTAGAGCTTACGTATTAGAAGTTGTGCAGCAATCTTTGAATTGGTGCCAGAACTGAGATGTGTCATATAAAATACACATCTTCAAAAAGGAAGATCACTGGGTCATGTAAAATGGCTCAAAACACGCACACACGCACACACGCACACACACACACACACACTATTGACATTTCAAGAGTGAATACATATATCTGCATTGTTTGAAATGTAACCAATTAAAAACCTCTAGATTTACAATTATCATAATTCCTATGTATTTCACATTTATCTTGTGTTTCTTTAGTGGTGCATAATTTCTGTAAAATGTTAATAGTCCACTACTTGGACAAAGGTAATGGAAACTTTAGTGTCGTCTTGCTGCCTACAGGCTGGTGGTCTTGCGACGACTGGGACGATGCGCGTCCTAGACATCATACCCGACCACATCCATCAGCGATGTCCCATCTTCCTCGGCTCACAGGACGACGTCAATGATGTCATTGAGTGCTTCCGCAAGTATGAGACAGGCAACTAAAGTCTGAAGGAAGGAAACTGAAGTCTGAAAAAGGGAGCTCAAATCTGAAGCAAGCGAACTGATGTCTGAATCAAGTGTACTGAAGCCAAGCCAACCGAAGGCTGAATGAAGCAAAGTCTGAATCAAATGAATTGAAGTCTGAAGAAAATGAACCAAAATCTGAAACAAGCGAACTGAAGTTTGAATAAAGTGAAGCAAAGTCTGAATCACGGAAACTGAAGCAAGTGAACTAAAGGCTGAATCAAATGAATTGATGTGTGAATTAAGCGAACTGAAGCAAGTGAACTGAAGCAAGTGAACTGAAGCAAGTGAACTGAAGGCTGAATCAAATGAACTGATGTGTGAATCAAGCGAACTGAAGCAAGTGAACTGAAGGCTGAATCAAATGAACTGATGTGTGAATCAAGCGAACTGAAGCAAGTGAACTGAAGGCTGAATCAAATGAACTGATGTGTGAATCAAGCGAACTGAAGCAAGTGAACTGAAGCAAGTGGACTGAAGGCTGAATCAAGTCAGCAGTGTGAACTTTGGGTTAATGCCGTATTGATTTTGTTATTTCAGGTACCACACCATACACAGTACACAATATTATTATTATTGTGAATTATCTTTAAGGTGGAGGTTAGTTTGATAGAAGACACAATATTTAATAATTAATTTTGAATCTCCTTGTTTCCATGTCTACTGTCTGTTTTGACAGGAAATGGTTGTAGTGAAATAACATTGTATTTATTACACATTTTGATGTACTGATAGATGTATGTTTAGGATAATACATTCGTACCATCGTAATTATTGATAAGATGCTATGCATTTTAAAACATTGTTTTCATAACATTTCTATGTAAAGTTATATGGTTTATGAAATATTGTATCTATGTGTTAGTTCAATCAGATCATTTATTTCTGCTATAAAAGGATAATTTCTTTAATTTTAATTTACATTATGTTTAGTTGTAGTCCTAATAATATGTTAAGTCCCCATGTAGCTTTGAACTGTTTAACAAATTAAAAAACATTGTCAAATCATCAACATGATTAACATATTAGGACATTTGTTTACATTTATAGTAGTATTATCTAAAGATTTATTTTAATTAAGATGAAAGCTAATTAAAACATATAGAAAATGTGTAGTGAATTATGTTGAAAATAAAATTGTTTTCAGATGTGAACTGAAGACATCATGTTTGTGTGTAGGTAAATGGATTGTCACACCTGTCATAGAAGGAACCAACAATAAATGTAGTATTCGCCCTACTTCATGTATACTGGCATTGCGTTTACATAGGCTCATACTTGTTATGTCTTGTACACTGACAGTTCATACTTGTGTTGTCATGTACACTAACAGTTCATACTTTTATTGTCATGTACACTAACAGTTCATGCTTGTGTATTGTCATGTACACTGGCAGCTCATACTTGTGTGTTGTCGTGCACAGCAGCAGTTCATACTTGTATTGTCATGTACAGTGGCAGTTCATACTTGTATTGTCATGTACAGTGGCAGTTCATACTTGTATTGTCATGTACAGTGGCAGTTCATACTTGTATTGTCGTGTACAGTGGCAGTTCATACTTGTATTGTCGTGTACAGCAGCAGTTCATACTTGTATTGTCATGTACAGTGACAGTTCATACTTGTGTATTGTTATGTACACTGGCAGTTCATACTTGTTTGTTGTCATGTACACTGGTAGTTCATACTTGTGTGTTGTCATATACAGTGGCAGTTTATACTTGTGTGTTGTGTACAGTGGCAGTTCATATTTGTGTGTTGTCATGTACAGTGGCAGTTAATACTTGTGTGTTGTCATGTACAGTGGTAGTTCATACTTGTGTGCTGTCAAGAACAGTGACCGTTCATACTTGTGTGCTGTCAAGTACAGTGGCAGTCCATACCTGTGTGTTGTCATGTACAGTGGCAGTTTATAATTGTATGTTGTCATGTACAGTGGCCATTCATACTTGTGTGCTGTCATGTACAGTGGTAGTTCATACATGTATGTTGTCATGTACAGTGGCAGTTCATACTTGTGTGCTGTCAAGTACAGTGGCAGTTCGTACTTGTGTGTTGCCATGTACAGTAGCAGTTCATACTTGTGTGATGTCGTGTACAGTGACAATTCATACTTGTGTGTTGCCATGTACAGTGACAGTTCATACTTGTGTGTTGTCGTGTACATTGGCAGTTCATACTTGCAAGTTGTCATGTACAACGATAGTTCATACTAGTTTGATGTCATGTACAGTGACAGTTCATACTCGTACACTGGCAGTTCATACTTGTATGTTGCCATGCACAGTGGCAGTTCGTACTTGTGTGTTGTCATATACAGTGGCAGTTTATACTTGTGTGTTGTCATGTACAGTGGCAGTTCATATTTGTGTGTTGTCATGTACAGTGACAGTTCATACTTGTGTGTTGTCATGTGCAGTGGTAGTTCATACTTGTGTTGTCATGTACAGTGGTAGTTCATAGTTGTGTTGTCATGTACAGTGGTAGTTCATACATGTGTTCTCATGTACACTGGCAGTTCATACTTGTGTGTTGTCATGTCCAGTGGCAGTTTATACTTGTGTTGTCATGTATACTGGTTGTTCATACTTGTGTGTTGTCATGTGTACTGGTTGTTCATACTTGTGTGTTGTCATGTGCAGTGGTAGTTCATACTTGTGTTGTCATGTACAGTGGTAGTTCATACTTGTGTTGTCATGTACAGTGGTAGTTCATAGTTGTGTTGTCATGTACACTGGCAGTTCATACTTGTGTGTTGTCATGTCCAGTGGCAGCTTATACTTGTGTTGTCATGTATACTGGCTGTTCATACTTGTGTGTTGTCATGTGTACTGGCTGTTCATACTTGTGTGTTGTCATGTATACTGGCTGTTCATACTTGTGTGTTGTCATGTATACTGGCTGTTCATACTTGTGTGTTGTCATGTTAACTGGCTGTTCATATTTGTGTGTTGTCATGTATACCGGCTGTTCATGCTTGTGTGTTGTCATGTATATTGGCAGTTCATGCTTGTGTGTTGTCATGTACAGTGGCAGTTCATACTTGTGTGTTGTCATGTACAGTGGCAGTTCATACTTGTGTTGTCATGTACAGTGGCAGTTCATACTTGTGTGTTGTCATGTATACTGGCTGTTCATACTTGTGTATTGTCATGTTATCTGGCTGTTCATACTTGTGTGTTATGTATACCGGCTGTTCATGCTTGTGTGTTATCATGTATATTGGCAGTTCATGCTTGTGTGTTGTCATGTACAGTGGCAGTTCATACTTGTGTGTTGTCATGTACAGTGGCAGTTCATACTTGTGTGTTGTCATGTACACTGGCAGTTCATACTTGTGTTGTCATGTACAGTGGCAGTTCATACTTGTGTGTTGTCATGTACAGTGGCAGTTCATACTTGTGTTGTCATGTACAGTGGCAGTTCATACTTGTGTGTTGTCATGTACAGTGGCAGTTCATACTTGTGTTGTCATGTACAGTGGCAGTTCATACTTGTGTGTTGTCATGTACAGTGGCAGTTCATACTTGTATTGTCATGTACAGTGGCAGTTCATACTTGTATTGTTGTGTACAGTGGCAGTTCATACTTGTATTGTCGTGTACAGCAGCAGTTCCTACTTGTATTGTCATGTACAGTGACAGTTCATACTTGTGTATTGTTATGTACACTGGCAGTTCATACTTGTTTGTTGTCATGTACACTGGTAGTTCATACTTGTGTGTTGTCATATACAGTGGCAGTTTATACTTGTGTGTTGTGTACAGTGGCAGTTCATATTTGTGTGTTGTCATGTACAGTGGCAGTTCATACTTGTGTTGTCATGTACAGTGGCAGTTCATACTTGTGTGTTGTCATGTACAGTGGCAGTTCATACTTGTATTGTCATGTACAGTGGCAGCTCATACTTGTGTTGTCATGCACAGTGGCAGTTCATACTTGTATTGTCATGTACAGTGGCAGTTCATACTTGTATTGTCATGTACAGTGGCAGTTCATACTTGTATTGTTGTGTACAGTGGCAGTTCATACTTGTATTGTCGTGTACAGCAGCAGTTCCTACTTGTATTGTCATGTACAGTGACAGTTCATACTTGTGTATTGTTATGTACACTGGCAGTTCATACTTGTTTGTTGTCATGTACACTGGTAGTTCATACTTGTGTGTTGTCATATACAGTGGCAGTTTATACTTGTGTGTTGTGTACAGTGGCAGTTCATATTTGTGTGTTGTCATGTACAGTGGCAGTTAATACTTGTGTGTTGTCATGTACAGTGGTAGTTCATACTTGTGTGCTGTCAAGAACAGTGACCGTTCATACTTGTGTGCTGTCAAGTACAGTGGCAGTCCATACCTGTGTGTTGTCATGTACAGTGGCAGTTTATAATTGTATGTTGTCATGTACAGTGGCCATTCATACGTGTGTGCTGTCATGTACAGTGGTAGTTCATACATGTATGTTGTCATGTACAGTGGCAGTTCATACTTGTGTGCTGTCAAGTACAGTGGCAGTTCGTACTTGTGTGTTGCCATGTACAGTAGCAGTTCATACTTGTGTGATGTCGTGTACAGTGACAATTCATACTTGTGTGTTGCCATGTACAGTGACAGTTCATACTTGTGTGTTGTCGTGTACATTGGCAGTTCATACTTGCAAGTTGTCATGTACAACGATAGTTCATACTAGTTTGATGTCATGTACAGTGACAGTTCATACTCGTACACTGGCAGTTCATACTTGTATGTTGCCATGCACAGTGGCAGTTCGTACTTGTGTGTTGTCATATACAGTGGCAGTTTATACTTGTGTGTTGTCATGTACAGTGGCAGTTCATATTTGTGTGTTGTCATGTACAGTGACAGTTCATACTTGTGTGTTGTCATGTGCAGTGGTAGTTCATACTTGTGTTGTCATGTACAGTGGTAGTTCATAGTTGTGTTGTCATGTACAGTGGTAGTTCATACATGTGTTCTCATGTACACTGGCAGTTCATACTTGTGTGTTGTCATGTCCAGTGGCAGTTTATACTTGTGTTGTCATGTATACTGGCTGTTCATACTTGTGTGTTGTCATGTGTACTGGTTGTTCATACTTGTGTGTTGTCATGTGCAGTGGTAGTTCATACTTGTGTTGTCATGTACAGTGGTAGTTCATACTTGTGTTGTCATGTACAGTGGTAGTTCATAGTTGTGTTGTCATGTACACTGGCAGTTCATACTTGTGTGTTGTCATGTCCAGTGGCAGTTTATACTTGTGTTGTCATGTATACTGGCTGTTCATACTTGTGTGTTGTCATGTATACTGGCTGTTCATGCTTGTGTGTTGTCATGTATATTGGCAGTTCATGCTTGTGTGTTGTCATGTACAGTGGCAGTTCATACTTGTGTGTTGTCATGTACAGTGGCAGTTCATACTTGTGTGTTGTCATGTACAGTGGCAGTTCATACTTGTGTTGTCATGTACAGTGGCAGTTCATACTTGTGTGTTGTCATGTATACTGGCTGTTCATACTTGTGTATTGTCATGTTAACTGGCTGTTCATACTTGTGTGTTATGTATACCGGCTGTTCATGCTTGTGTGTTATCATGTATATTGGCAGTTCATGCTTGTGTGTTGTCATGTACAGTGGCAGTTCATACTTGTGTGTTGTCATGTACAGTGGCAGTTCATACTTGTGTGTTGTCATGTACACTGGCAGTTCATACTTGTGTTGTCATGTACAGTGACAGTTCATACTTGTGTGTTGTCATGTACACTGGCAGTTCATACTTGTGTTGTCATGTACAGTGGCAGATCATACTTGTGTTGTCATGTACACTGGCAGTTCATACTTGTGTTGTCATGTACAGTGGCAGTTCATACTTGTGTGTTGTCATGTACAGTGGCAGTTCATACTTGTGTTGTCATGTACAGTGGCAGTTCATACTTGTGTGTTGTCATGTACAGTGGCAGTTCATACTTGTGTTGTCATGTACAGTGGCAGTTCATACTTGTGTTGTCATGTACAGTGGCAGCTCATACTTGTATTGTCATGTACAGTGGCAGTTCATACTTGTATTGTCATGTACAGTGGCAGTTCATACTTGTATTGTCATGTACAGTGGCAGTTCATACTTGTATTGTCATGTACAGTGGCAGTTCATACTTGTGTTGTCGTGTACAGTGGCAGTTCATACTTGTGTTGTCATGTACAGTGGCAGCTCATACTTGTGTTGTCATGTACAGTGGCAGTTCATACTTGTATTGTCATGTACAGTGGCAGTTCATACTTGTACTGTCATGTACAGTGGCAGTTCATACTTGTATTGTCATGTACAGTGGCAGTTCATACTTGTGTTGTCATGTACAGTGGCAGCTCATACTTGTATTGTCATGTACAGTGGCAGTTCATACTTGTATTGTCATGTACAGTGGCAGTTCATACTTGTATTGTCGTGTACAGTGGCAGTTCATACTTGTATTGTCATGTACAGTGGCAGTTCATACTTGTATTGTCATGTACAGTGGCAGTTCATACTTGTATTGTCGTGTACAGTGGCAGTTCATACTTGTGTTGTCATGTACAGTGGCAGTTCATACTTGTGTTGTCATGTACAGTGGCAGCTCATACTTGTATTGTCATGTACAGTTGCAGTTCATACTTGTATTGTCATGTACAGTGGCAGTTCATACTTGTATTGTCATGTACAGTGGCAGTTCATACTTGTATTGTCGTGTACAGTGGCAGTTCATACTTGTATTGTCATGTACAGTGGCAGTTCATACTTGTATTGTCATGTACAGTGGCAGTTCATACTTGTATTGTCATGTACAGTGGCAGTTCATACTTGTATTGTCATGTACAGTGGCAGTTCATACTTGTATTGTCATGTACAGTGGCAGTTCATACTTGTATTGTCGTGTACAGTGGCAGTTCATACTTGTATTGTCGTGTACAGCAGCAGTTCCTAGTTGTATTGTCATGTACAGTGACAGTTCATACTTGTGTATTGTTAGTACACTGGCAGTTCATACTTGTTTGTTGTCATGTACACTGGTAGTTCATACTTGTGTGTTGTCATATACAGTGGCAGTTTATACTTGTGTGTTGTTGTGTACACTGGCAGTTCATACTTGTATGTTGTCATGTACAGTGGCAGTTCATATCTGTGTGTTGTCATGTACAGTGGCAGTTAATACTTGTGTGTTGTCATGTACAGTGGTAGTTCATACTTGTGTGCTGTCAAGAACAGTGACCGTTCATACTTGTGTGCTGTCAAGTACAGTGGCAGTCCATACCTGTGTGTTGTCATGTACAGTGGCAGTTTATAATTGTATGTTGTCATGTACAGTGGCCATTCATACTTGTGTGCTGTCATGTACAGTGGTAGTTCATACATGTATGTTGTCATGTACAGTGGCAGTTCATACTTGTGTGCTGTCAAGTACAGTGGCAGTTCGTACTTGTGTGTTGCCATGTACAGTAGCAGTTCATACTTGTGTGATGTCGTGTACAGTGACAATTCATACTTGTGTGTTGCCATGTACAGTGACAGTTCATACTTGTGTGTTGTCGTGTACATTGGCAGTTCATACTTGCAAGTTGTCATGTACAACGATAGTTCATACTAGTTTGATGTCATGTACAGTGACAGTTCATACTCGTACACTGGCAGTTCATACTTGTATGTTGCCATGCACAGTGGCAGTTCGTACTTGTGTGTTGTCATATACAGTGGCAGTTTATACTTGTGTGTTGTCATGTACAGTGGCAGTTCATATTTGTGTGTTGTCATGTACAGTGACAGTTCATACTTGTGTGTTGTCATGTGCAGTGGTAGTTCATACTTGTGTTGTCATGTACAGTGGTAGTTCATAGTTGTGTTGTCATGTACAGTGGTAGTTCATACATGTGTTCTCATGTACACTGGCAGTTCATACTTGTGTGTTGTCATGTCCAGTGGCAGTTTATACTTGTGTTGTCATGTATACTGGCTGTTCATACTTGTGTGTTGTCATGTGCAGTGGTAGTTCATACTTGTGTTGTCATGTACAGTGGTAGTTCATACTTGTGTTGTCATGTACAGTGGTAGTTCATAGTTGTGTTGTCATGTACACTGGCAGTTCATACTTGTGTGTTGTCATGTCCAGTGGCAGTTTATACTTGTGTTGTCATGTATACTGGCAGTTCATACTTGTGTGTTGTCATGTCCAGTGGCAGTTTATACTTGTGTTGTCATGTGTACTGGCTGTTCATACTTGTGTGTTGTCATGTATACTGGCTGTTCATACTTGTGTGTTGTCATGTATACTGGCTGTTCATACTTGTGTTGTCATGTTAACTGGCTGTTCATACTTGTGTGTTGTCATGTATACCGGCTGTTCATGCTTGTGTGTTGTCATGTATATTGGCAGTTCATGCTTGTGTGTTGTCATGTACAGTGGCAGTTCATACTTGTGTGTTGTCATGTACAGTGGCAGTTCATACTTGTGTTGTCATGTACAGTGGCAGTTCATACTTGTGTGTTGTCATGTATACTGGCTGTTCATACTTGTGTGTTGTCATGTTAACTGGCTGTTCATACTTGTGTGTTGTCATGTATACCGGCTGTTCATGCTTGTGTGTTGTCATGTATATTGGCAGTTCATGCTTGTGTGTTGTCATGTACAGTGGCAGTTCATACTTGTGTGTTGTCATGTACAGTGGCAGTTCATACTTGTGTTGTCATGTACAGTGGCAGTTCATACTTGTGTGTTGTCATGTACACTGGCAGTTCATACTTGTGTTGTCATGCACAGTGGCAGTTCATACTTGTGTGTTGTCATGTACACTGGCAGTTCATACTTGTGTTGTCATGTACAGTGGCAGATCATACTTGTGTTGTCATGTACACTGGCAGTTCATACTTGTGTTGTCATGTACAGTGGCAGTTCATACTTGTGTGTTGTCATGTACAGTGGCAGTTCATACTTGTGTGTTGTCATGTACAGTGGCAGTTCATACTTGTGTGTTGTCATGTACAGTGGCAGTTCATACTTGTGTTGTCATGTACAGTGGCAGTTCATACTTGTGTTGTCATGTACAGTGGCAGTTCATACTTGTGTTGTCATGTATAGTAGCAGTTCATACTTATGTTGTCATGTACACTGGCAGTTCATACTTGTGTTGTCATGTACAGTGGCAGTTCATACTTGTGTTGTCATGTACAGTGGCAGTTCATACTTGTGTTGTCATGTACAGTGGCAGTTCATACTTGTGTTGTCATGTACAGTGGCAGTTCATACTTGTGATGTCATGTACAGTGGCAGTTCATACTTGTGTTGTCATGTACAGTGGCAGTTCATACTTGTGATGTGGGGCTTGGCAACTTGTGCTATGTTATTTGTTCACAAAGTGACAGAACATCAGTTTAAATTACATATTTATTTTTCACACCATTCCATATAATCATAATCATAGCTACATTTGACTATCCAGTAGTCAGCAAGAGTACAAGGCACACACACGTAACAGAATAGAATAAAAAATATAAGACCTATAATCCTCCTCAATTAGTTTAACACATCACAAATCAGGTCAAAATTTCCTCTGGTCATTGGATTAGATTATCAGGTAACTAGCAACAATGTAAGAATTGTCTTGCTATATAAATAAAATGCGAACACTTTTGTAGAATTTTGGCCAGACCAGTTCAAAAATTATTTAATACTTTGTCCTATGATTTCATCAAAATGAAATACAAATTATAAATGTCTTGAAATTAGTTAAATAAGATGTTTACAAATTTAACTAGATTGATCAATACTAGATTGCCACCCAGATAATTTACTGCAGATGGCAAGTGAACAAGGATAAGGGCTTATTGGGAATCCAAATTTTTAAGTGGATTGAGGAGGAACTGTATCCTTTACAAGACACTATGCAACCCTAACTGCTGAGTTAACTAAGTAACATATTATACTATTAAAACATTGACATGAAGAGCGCACACATAACTTAACAATACTGTTATATTAAAAATCCAACAATGTGTACAGCTGTAATTTGTTACCATTGGCATTTCAATGACTGGCATATTTAACCAATTAGTCAGATTTGGTCACAAAATGATGCAAATCAATTGTTTTGCCATGAAAATGGAGAATATTCTTACAAATATATGTGTTCAACAAACAATCTGTAAACCCGAAATTTGGATTATAATTTGTTGTTCATAATAATTACAATGATGTTACATTAAAAAAATTCATTATTTATTTAATTGTTAACTTTGCAATCAGTATACACTGTATCATGGTATACAATAAATAACTGACGAGAGAAAGGCTGTAATCCCAGCACAGCTTTAAATACTTGTCAACATGTTAACATTAAATAAAACAGGCCATCCAAAACAGATCCTGCTGTTTTGAAAAAATTGTTACATTTATTTCTGAGTTATTTAAATAAATCACAGCGTACATTAGCTTGTTCTGATACTGTAGTTTGAATTATTCCAAATAGATCACACACTAAAATAGTTTAAAGCACTTTGAGTAAATAAAAGTATATACTATGACGCACACAAATCACAGCTATTTATATCACAGCTCTTGATAGTTTTAACGCACACCCAATAAATTACAGTACACTTGTATGCCTGCATGACTGACTTCCAATAATTAGAAAGCATTTTTTTTAATATGTCCTAGAACCTTCCCCAGCAGTACCATTGTGTATGATAGCCATATCACAGCCTAAGAATACAAATAAATAAACAAACAGATTATACATGTTTTATAACAATCTATAATTAACACTATAACAATCGTATTTGGGCAACAACATAACAGCTAATTCTGCCAAGCTGAAAATTCATGATACTGATATAATAGTTGCTGTTATATACATCAGTTTTACTTTTAGAAAATCCTAAATGCAGAACAGTGTAAACGTAATATTAATTCCCAAAAAAGTTGACAGATAAAATAGTTTGCATTATTACAGTATATCTCAATTATAATTTATCATTATGTTGTTAAAAACATGACAAATATGATAACCTGTAAAACATCCATTTTGCAAACATACAACTGCAACTTTTTACCCAAATGTTACAGAGATGTGCATATCACTCACTACAAAATAGGATACAGTTGGAATGTGTACATTTTTAATCGGGGGAAATGTATTTTCGCAGGCCTATTTTCTTGGGGAGTGAATACCAGATGATTGTGAGTCGGTCGACCTACAAGTCTTCATCCGCCGCAACATCTCCACCACTCTTCAACTTTGCAATGACCTGAAACCAGCAGTGGCTCATGCAGGGTCTGGCAACCTTTTAGAATAGAGGGCCAAATGGGTGACTTCGACTAAGTCAGCGGGCCAAACATGTATTAGTGAATATTGATAATCATTAGCCTAATCCTCACAAGAACTGATACGTTGTGTTACTGTTTGTATGTGAATATACACAATCTTGTTCTTATGCACTGAAGTTTAACATACAATTTATTGCTGTTTATAAATGACGTTTATCAATGTCGTTTATCAATGTCTAATTGTGAACAACAATTGCACTACCAAAAAGGCACTCATTATTCATGATCAGTGTTCTTAGCATACAGATGACGTTGTGTGTGCGTGCGTGTGTGTGTGTGTGTGCGTGCGTGCATGCGTGAGTGAGTTTATTCAGTAAAATTATATACATGCATTACATAATTAGAAGAAATGTGACATATATATATAATAATTCCGAGGATAGCAATAAAAGTACACATAGTACACTTATTTTCAATGTGGTCCTCCAAAAAATAGTGAATAAGTAATTATAGTATAAAAAAAAATAGTACGATTTAAAAAAATATACATTATATATGTAAAAAATTGCTAAATTAAAAATACAATAAATAAATATTATGCATTAAATATTAAGACACTACATAAAATCATCATGACTGGTTTGATACTTGGGGTAACTGCTGTGCCACCAAACAGATTGGCAATGAACTTGCCATGTTTGAACATGTCAGGAAACTGTTCATCAACAAATGCATGTGATAGAACTCTACAAACATCAACTTCTTGCGAGTTGTAAGATCTGTAACACACTCTGCAAACTGTCGGCAACTCGATGAATGCTAGGTACACTCGATTGTTTGTTTTGCAGGAGTGTTGGGAAGGGAATGTAGCTGGAGTACAGTTATTGTGTCTCCCTCACTAGCAACGTGATCTTGAAAGCGTTGATGAGATGTTCTCTGCAGAGTTGAACATTCAGCTGATAGAGACATGATGTCAACAACAAATGCTAAATCGCAAATCCATGTTGTGCCAACAAATTCCAATACTTCTGTATGATTCTGCTCCATGAAAATAAAGTTATCCCATATCGCAGTTCAATCATGCGGGGCAGCATGGCACCTCGATTCGGCTAGCATTCTTCGCAGTAGTAGAGGTCTTGATATTACGCAGTAATCTCAGCCAGAAGGCATGAAAGTAGTTCAGTCTTCATGGTGACACTCGCTACATTCTGCAGTTTCATTGACTTGCCAGAGGTTTTCATGAGGGATGACGCAGCAGTTTCCCAACCATGGACGGTGCACCAACTGTTGTCATCCCGTGGGCCGCTTTGTGTGCAAACTCACTTTCAGCTTGCAGACCTCATGAAATATCTTTGGCCCGCAAGTTATGGACTGGTGTACTAGTGACACACTCGTTTATAAAGAATTTACTAGAACTGACAATAATGCAGTGATAAAGTATAGTTTAACTTTGTGTCTAAACACTGGTGGTGTTTGCGAATGAGTGAGGTTGTGTGTGAGTGACTTACATTCTTCAGTCTGGCGATCTCTTTGTTGTCAGAATTCTTCTGTGCATCATTAGTGATGAGTTTCACTCTCGAGGCGTAACTGCAGAGAGAAATATCTGTTATAACTGGCTGCTCCATTCATCCTCACACATGCTACTCTGACACCTCCATCCATCCTCACACATGCTACTCTGACACCTACATCCATCCTCACACATGCTACTCTGACACCTCCATCCATCCTCACACATGCTACTCTAACACATCCATCTATCCTCACACATGCTACTCTGACACCTCCATCCTTCCACACACATGCTACTCTAACACATGCAACTATCCTCACACGTGCTACTCTGTCACCTCCATCCATCCACACACATGCTACTATGACACCTCCATCCATCCTCGCACATGCTACTCTGACACATCCATCCAACCTCACACATGCTACTCTGACATCTCCATCCATCCTCACACATGCTACTCTGACACCTCCATCTATCCTCACATGTGCTACTCTGACACCTCCATCCATCCACACACGTGCTACTCTGACACCTCCATCCATCCTCACACATGCTACTCTGACACCTCCATCCATCGTCACACATGCTACTCGGACACCTCCCTCCATCCTCATACATGCTACTCTGACACCTCCATTCATCCTCACACATGCTACTCTGACACCTTCATCCATCCTCACACATGCTACTCTGACACCTCCATCCATCCTCACACATGCTACTCTGACACCTCCATCCACCCTCACACACGTTACTCTGATAGCTCCATCCAGCCTCACACATGCTACTCTGACACCTCCATCCATCCTCACACATGCTACTTTGACACCTTCATCCATCCTCACACATGCTACTCTGACACATCCATCCATCCTCACACATGCTACTCTGTCACCTTCATCCACCATCCACATGCTACTCTGACACCTTCATCCATCTTCACACATGCTATACTGACACCTCCATCCATCCTTACACATGCTACTCTGACACCTTTATCCATCCTCACACATGCTACTCTGACACCTTTATCCATCCTCACACATGCTACTCTGACACCTCCATCCATCCTCACACGTGCTACTCTGACACCTACATCCATCCTCACACATGCTACTCTGACACCTCCATCTATCCTCACACATGCTACTGTGACACCTCCATCTATCCACCCACATGCTTCTCTAATACATCCATCTATCCTCACACGTGCTACTCTGACACCTCCATCCATCCACACACATGCTACTATGACACCTCCATCCACCCTCGCACATGCTACTCTGACACATCCATCCAACCTCACACATGCTACTCTGACACCTCCATCCATCTTCACACATGCTACTCTGACACCTCCATCTATCCTCACATGTGCTACTCTGACACCTCCAGACTGACATATATATGATGTGATGACTAACGTGAGTGAGACACTGATGTATGTGTGACGTGATGACATGAGTGAGTCAGACTGACGTACATATGATGTGATGACTAACATGAGTGTGACACTGATGTATGTGTGACGTGATGACATGAGTGAGTCAGATTGATGTATATATGATGTGATGACTAACGTGAGTGAGACACTGATGTATGTGTGACGTGATGACATGAGTGAGTCAGACTGACGTATATATGATGTGATGACTAACGTGAGTGAGACACTGATGTGTGTGTGACGTGATGACATGAGTGAGTCAGACTGACGTATATATGATGTGATGACTAACGTGAGTGAGACACTGATGTATGTGTGACGTGATGACATGAGTGAGTCAGACTGACGTATATATGATGCAATGACTAACGTGAGTGAGACGACAGACTCGTCAGCGTTGTAGTCAGCGGGTGAGATGTTGACAAACATGAGTGTCTTGGCATTGCCTCCGAGGGAGTCTTGCATCAGCATGGTCAGCTTGTTGTTACGGTAGGGGATGAAATCCTGCTCACTGGACAGGGCCGAGATGACGTCACCCAGGGCCGACAGAGACTTGTTGATGGACATGGCTTCCTAGGGGAGGGACAGTTCAAGTTAGTGACCACTGTCTCACTTGTAATGCAGATAAAAATAAAAAGGTAAGTTCTTATATATCGCAATATCCAGTCGTTAGGACTGCTCAAGGTGCTTTACACTTTACTCCCTGGCAGACCTGTTCAGTCGAACACTATCTCGACCTCTCTGGGGAAGCATCCAGCCATGCTGCAATTAATGGGCGAAGGCTATTCGTACACAATTATCCACCACTGTCTATAGCCAGATATATATACAGCTGAGTGAACTGGGGACTATTTCACTAACATTCTTAAGAGCTCTTAAGCCCCATTTTGCCCCATAAAATCGAGTGTTCTCCTTACCTAGGAGCAAAAATTAAAAACAATGTTGCACTAACAATTCATCCTGGATACGATCCATCAAAACGGTCCTAAAATTGTCAATATCTAAGACAACATTACACCACTCTAACTATCATAAAAAGCTAGATTTTATTAACTGCATTTTAATTTAGGTCCACTTTCACGCAGAGAACCAGTTGTTCACAGCAATATAAGTCTTCCAAATGTCAGCGATTAAAAGTTTGCTAAAGCATGATTTGTTTACATGACATTAGTTTCGTGACCGGTTGACGTGTGCATAGCGGTTTACGGCTTTGCGAAGGTCAAGGTTAATTTTGGGCAAAGTTTAAGCTGTATCTAACTTAACCTGTGCACTACTGCCCTTCATGTCATTGTACTTGACGGCACAATTTTGGCGCTCTCTGTGCTCTTGTAAACTGAAAATTGTCAACAACGACGCTCCCATCAAAACATTGCAGCGTGTGTGATGCGGAAATATTGTCCCCTGTAATATGTTGGCGGCTTCTGCAAGATTTAATTAATTCTTCGCACAGTTGTTGACAAGTGGTTGTTAGGCCGAATTTTCAAACACTTTTTGACAACTGTTCAATCTCTTTTGCCAAATTGTGCCAACTGTGTAAATTATCGATAATCAAGACGGAAATATGGCTCTTTGCCTTAAGATTAATTTAACGATCACGTTAGTGAACGCATTTTTACACTACTTCTTTATTTTTCCGTCAGATTCTGTTCTAGGATGGTTTTCCTTAATATCTTAGTGAAACGGTTCCCAGGAGCAATGTAGTGTGAATGAACTAGCCCAAGGTTCAACACCGCAGCACAGGATTCGAAACCGGGTTCTCTCGGTCGAGAGTCCGATGCTCTAGCACTGCACCACTGCGCTCCATGATGGTGCTTGATCTTTAGGAAGGACAACAACAAAACTGGTCCGATCTAAGCCTACCACGCTTCCTTTGCACAGATTGTAGCTAACTATTTCACTGCACTTTCCTACCCTCATTGCTGACATCTACATTTTACCAAGATGGTCATGAAACACATCTCACTTCCATAATTAAGAAAATCTACCAGTGATTACATGTCGATTTTCCATGAACATTAGGATTTTCCAAATGGATTGTTTTCACAAATTAAACAACTGATAGATTATGACATTATACTGTCAGATCAAGAAGTGGTCAAACCAACTATGGGGGATTAGTGGACAACAGTTAACCACACAAGTTTTTTTTTTCTACCCAAACAGACGGTGCTTACAGACAAAGTCAGCCATACCACAGAGTTAGGATTTTCCATATACAATAATAAAATTTGAATTTGCCTGGTAGATGGCACCACTTGATTGGACTAGAATGCTGTAGAGCGGTGTGTGCGTGTGTGCGTGTGTGGCACTGTGTGCGTGTGTGAGTGTGTGTACTCAGGTTGTATATAACATGTTTAATCAACTTAGTTCATTGAGCTGAAATACCAGATAACAATATAATTATAAACTGCATAGTTCGTTCTAACTATAATTATTGTATCATGACAGATACCAGGTTGAATGTATGCCTTCACACTGACCTACCGGGGTATGTACCAGACTGTTGTTGCGATGTTACGTACCTTCAGTTGCTGAGCACTTGCCCCCGTCTTACCAACTCTCTCACTTCCAGCCAGATCCACAAGACTCAGCTGAACAGAAATACACCATTACAACCTAGTTAAGGGTGACATTAGAAGGACATTTCACATTTTAATGCGGATACTCGCTATAAAACTAGGGCTGTAGCTATACCCTTAACCACGATATGACACGCATCATGATATTTGTATCATGGTATATATTGTGACACAACAACAAGTTTTGGAGAAACAATTTATTTGCAAAGAATTATACAGTTATAAAGTAAGGTCTACTGAGAATATAATGTTCATGAAAAATTATAATAATTAATACCTTAAAGACGTTAGATCAAACATCCCTTGATGTTATATTTGTGGTTCGTTTAATCTCATCACCAATGCCTCACACTAGTGATCAGTGATGCATTAAGGCAACATTTTGGTAATCTTGTATTTACTGGGTCCATATTTAATACTACATTATTACCTTGTTTTATCAGCACCAAACGTTCATTCCGTTACAATACAATGTTTGAGGTAACAAAATAGCAGATAATTGATTATCAAAAATTGCACCCTCCCAGTCTCCCAGTGCACCCTCCCAGTCTCCCACTGCACCCTCAGTCTCCCAGTGCACCCACCTACCCTCCTGCACCCTCCCAGTCTCCCAGTGCACCCTCCCAGTCTCCCAGTGCACCCTACCAGACTCCCAGTGCACCCTCCCACTCTCCCAGTGCACCCTCCCGTCTCCCAGTGCACCCACGCATTGCACCCTCCCAATGCACCCTCCCGTCTCCCAGTGCACCTACACAGTGCACCCTCCCAGTCTCCCAATGCATCCTCCCGTCTCCCAGTGCACCCTCCCAGTCTCCCTTTGCACACACCCAGTGTCCTACTGCACCCTTGCAGTGCACCCTCCCGGTCTCCCACTGCACCCTCCCAGTCTCCAAGTGCACCCTTCCAGTCTCCATGTGCACCCTCCCAGTCTCCAACTGCATCCTCCTGTCTCTCAGTGCACCTTCCCACTGCACCTTCCCAGTATCCCACTGCACCCTCCCAGTCTCCAAGTGCACCCTCCCAGTCTCCAAATGCACCCTCCCAGTCTCCAAGTGCACCCTCCCAGTCTCCAAGTGCACCCTCCCAGCCTACAAGTGCACCCTCCCAGTCTCCAGGTGCACCCTCCCAGTCTCCCACTGCACCCTCCCAGTCTCCAAGTGCATCATCCCAGCCTCCAAGTGCACCCTCCCAGTCTCCAGGTGCACCCTCCCAGTCTCCCACTGCACCCTCCCAGTCTCCAAGTGCACCCTCCCAGTCTCCCAGTGTACCCTCCGAGTCTCCAAGTGCACCCTCCCAGTCTCCAAGTGCACCCTCCCAGTCTCTAAGTGCACCCTCCCAGTCTCCCAGTGCACCCTCCCAGTCTCCAAGTGCACCCTCCCAGTCTCCAAGTGCACCCTCCCAGTCTCCCAGTGTACCCTCCGAGTCTCCAAGAGCACCCTCCCAGTCTCCAAATGCACCCTCCCAGTCTCCCAGTGCACCCTCCCAGTCTCCCAGTGCACCCTCCCAGTCTCCCAGTGCACCCACCAAGTCTCCCAGTGCACCCTCCCAGTCTCCCAGTGCACCCACCCAGTCTCCAAATGCACCCTCCCAGTCTCCCAGTGCACCCACCCAGTCTCCCAGTGCACCCTCCCAGTCTCCAAGTGCACTCTCCCAGTCTCCCAGTGCACCCTCCCAGTCTCCAAGTGCACTCTCCCAGTCTCCCAGTGCACCCTCCCAGTCTCCAAGTGCACTCTCCCAGTCTCCCAGTGCACCCTCCCAGTCTCCAAGTGCACCCTCCCAGTCTCCCAGTGCACCCACCTTCCCCTTGAGGATTTGTCCTGAGACTCTGTTCGCTGTTTCGATGACAATGCCAATGACGAGATGCGATCGAGAGCTCTCCGCATTCATCACTGTCAACAGAGCAAGTCGCAGACCTCCACAACACTGCCAGTAGAATAAGTTTAGAAACTACAAAATGGAGCGCAGTGGCACTGTGGCTAGGGCATCAAACACTCAATCAAGAGAACCCAGGTTTAAAATATGTACTGCCATTTTGAACCTTGGGAAAGATTTTCATTCTATGTTGTATTCAGCTGTATGAATATTAATTCTGGTATAACATATTAAAAAATGAGGACAAAACAGCCTCGGTTTAACGACACAGTACAAAGTGTCTGTCAAAGCTTCAATACTGTTGAGGTGATCATGTTCATACCGACTGACTGTAATATACAAGTGTGTTATATCACTGGTCGTGTCAGTGAGATGTGTTAGACAACTCACTTGTTGAGGCTGTGTGTCGATTGCCCGAGCCCTGCTCAAACAGTGCATACAGTTCCTTTGCGTTGCTCGCCTTTTTAATCTCGGCCCCCGAGATTACAACCATGCCTCGTTTGTCTTTCTTAATGTCCATCTTCTCCTGCAAACAGTGGACACAACACTTAGGGAACAGCTCATAAAGTACATCTACCTATAATTTAGATATATATATATATACACACACACACATATATATGTATATATATACATATCTATGTATATATATAATTCATGTATGTATAGATATCTAAAAAAAGTCAACATAATTTACTTTTTAACAAAATGTATTAGTTTTAATAAATGAACTTTTTATCAAGTTCTTTGTATGTTATTAAATGTCATGATTGCAGGAAAATAAATTATTATTATTAATTGGCACACCTACAAGTATGTTTGTTAACCTTTCTGTTCTAGATGCTTTTCATCTCGGGCCCCAAACTTCCATAGGTTTGTCTACAAACCAGGGACGGATCCACATTTTATTTATCAAAATTCTGTGATTAAGGGTTTGTATGGTTTATGGGTTCGTACCAAATGTTTGATGATTGTCATAGCGCAATGAATATTTCCTACGACTGTTTGAGTTATCTAAAACAACCATGTATTGGTGGTGGTTTTAACCAACATAAATCACTGGATTTTTTTAATTTGCAATCTTATGAAATGATTCGTTAGTGTGTACAAGAGTGATCTTGTTGACGCAATACGAGATTGTGGACATGTGTTTGTGGCTGCTGATGACACTTACTTCTGTGTGTGCACCGGGCTTGGTGAACAAGTCCAGCAACTTGTCGTTGTACAACTCCAGCATGTAACATGTCACGTTGTACGAGAACTTACTTCTGTAAATGTAAATGACATTGAGGTGATAATAGTTTGTCTCATTATATCCTGTTTACCTCTCATCAAACTGAAATGCAAGTTCGAGTATATTAGTTTCTAAAACTTAAATATTCGGACATGAAATTCAGTTTTTTTATAAATAAATAATGATGAGGTAAATAACAAGTAATAAATAAAACTATTACTGACTACCTGGAAACACTCTCAGTGATCACCATCATAATGAGGCTGTGATGATATTATCATTATCCCAAGCTTTTCCACGTTCAACACTGCACACTTCGTATTACAAATTCCAGGCAGACGAATAGAATGACCCCTTTAAAGTGACAGGGACTATGTTGTAGAGTTTGGGTGCAGCTACAGAAAAGGCACGCTTGCCCAGATGTCAAGCGACTTACTTGTTTTCTTCGAGCAGGTCAAAAATGCGGTTGAAGGCCCGAGGAGCGATACCAGGCATCGACCCACCGCTGCCACCTATGATGGTGAATGTCTTGCCCGAGCCCGTCTGTCCGTAGGCAAATATGCACACGTTGTAACCATCCACTGCTGATTGGATCAGATTCTGAAAGGCATCCAGTGGATAGGTGTAGAAACAGCCACATGTGTAGTTCTGTTGTATCTAGTTTGTGCAGACCACTGCTGATTTGAATCCACATCGCTTCATAAATCTCACCAATGTATTGTCATTTAAAGGTCTGCCAACAAAATGTGAAACAGATTGTGTAAGACTATTTTAAGCTTGTATTCAACATCTAGTTCCATAAATTCTCAGCTCCAATTCACAGCTGTTATAAAAGATATGTATTATTATCAGTCTACTATACTAGTATATTATTTTAATTATTTATTCATAGTTATCTTACCATCTTTTGTAAAAAAGATGGTAAGATAATTATGAGTGTCTAAATAAAGTGTATTAACATTTATAGTAAAGTAAATCATACAGAAGTTTAATGACCATCCAGTACTCCTGTTGTCTTATTTATAAAATCCACTTCTTGGTGTCTCTAGTCTGATGGTGCAGCTCTGTCTGTGATTGTTTATATAATGTAGACACAATTCTGACCTGTCACAACAAAGCGGATATTAAGTTGTGAAACAGAGATTTGTACATTTTTCGATTCCACAGATCATGAGCTTTAAAATTATACCAAATTTTTGTTATATCTTCAGTAGTTTTTGATTGATTACTCAAATTAAAGCAAACTTTAAAAAATTACATTTGAGAAATGAGCTCATTTTGACTCATATTTTCTACTCTTTTTTAATACGTGGGTTCATAAATGCATGTACTTTAATAGTTATGGATTACTTGTTGAGAAAAATAAACTGGGCATTGAAAGATGAGATTAAAAAGTACGCATTTATGCCAACATTACAAAATTGATGGGATATGTAATAGACAGCTATTTTTAGCTTGTGTGCAGAATAGACCTGTGCACCTTAATAAGTTAATTTCCAGTTAGCTGTGGCGGGTCACAATTAGATGTATTGATGATGAGTGTCGTACATTTGTGTCTTCGAAGACCTTCTCCTGTGTGGAGTCGGGCATGAAGACAGTGTCGTACTGGAAGTCTTTGGTGCCTCGGCTTGTGTTCACGATGACTGTATAGTCGTCTGGCGACTTCACTACGGAGTAATTGCCCTACAAACAAAGCACAAACATTGACAACTACTGCAAATACAAGCAGCATTTTCCACAACTTCCTAAATCTTTCTAGAAACACATGCAAACAATTTCTTTTTGACATATCCAAAACAAGATTTTACCTTCTATAGTCTGTCAGTTTGTTATCGTATATAGAGACAATTCGTAATTCCCTTCAGCTCGATTGACTGGAGTTTTGGTATTTCTTATATGTATGGTTTCTTTTATGTGTTGTGTTGTTCTGTTGGTTTCCTTGTCTCCTATGTGCGTTCCCTACAGGGGAATTACGAACTCTCACACGTACAGTGGCGTAATATGTCACATGTACCGAGGTAGTTGACACGACATGCTGACGAAAGACTCTACAAGGTAGAATCACATATTGGATACGTCAAAAAGAAATTGTTTCAAGTATCAAGAAGAATGTTCAGCAACTTCTAGAATTGCACTTCAATTGAGTACATCAATGCGATAACAATGTCCACAGAAAAACGTCTGAAAATTGTGGTTTTCACTTCAATGGTGATTATGGGTTTAATGCATCGAACAGTATACAATAGTGTTGCCCCTGTTCTAGTCACAGCATTGTCAGTGTCCAGCTTCAAGAGTGATTCTCTCAGTTTCACTCTATTAGCACTTTCAGTGTTTGATGCACTTAGTTCTCTATGACAAGGGGCTGCAACTTTCAAAGACAAATCTTCATTAATCCTGCGACCGGCCAATGAAAATCCTCTGTAGAGTACTGTTACAGTAAAAATCATAATTTTGCTAATACATATCACAAAAATATGAATGAGGTATCATTAATTTAATTGCTAAAGGAATGTTTTTTATAATAAAATCTATATAACATTTGATAATCAAGGGGATATTATTATCTGAACTTCATCCAACAAATTAGAAAACAATTTACATTTTATCTTGCTACCAGATAATTACTGAGTGAATATATGCCCTACATCCAGTGAGACAAATGTAGCCAGACATGTTAGCTACCAAATAACATAAAAATGAATCAAATCCATTGAGAACTTTAATTTTTATTATTTTTTCCGACATCAAAATATGGCAATTCTAGCAGCCCTTGATCTTAGACAAAATGGGTAGTCACTGAGAAGATGCCACATTTAATTTCGCTTACTACTCTGAAATTATGAACTGATAACATTAAATACCTATGACCGTTTAAATGAATATGCCATATGTATTTGATACTCTACATAAAAATCATTCTTCACATGTGACATTGATGTCTGACGTGACTTACCCTGTCCTGTTCCGACTTGCTCATTGGACGAACACGACAATACACACGGATCTTCCCCTTCATGTCCTCCACCATGTTGTAGTACTTCTTACGTAGCACCTATCACATGACAGTCACATGACACGTGAGTATGAAAAATCTCCAACAGTGCACAACATCAATGTTTTATGACTACCGAAAGCAATGACAGCCTAACCAAAGAATTTAGCATGCAAACTGTGTGATATCGTGTGGTTGCATATAGGGCTCAGGGCAGATTTAGTGTGTGTGTGTGTGTGTGCGCGCGTGCGTGCGTGCGTGCGTGCGTGCGTGCCTGCGTGCCTGTGTGTGTGCATATCATAATATCATATACAACAAAATCTTGAACATGTCACAACATATGCCACAACAGACATTGTGTCATGATATACAACCGACACATTTTATGTGCTGTTTTGTAGAACATACAAACTGGAGTGAATTCTGTAGAGGTGAACAAACCTATCCTCTCACTGTTACATTAAACTCATCCTCTCATAGTCGAAAGTAAACAAACTCTGCTTCTAACTACTGAAGTGAACAAACTCATCTTCTAAATGCGAACAAACTCACCCTCTCAATCTAAATTAAAATAACAGTAACTCTCCTAATTATTAAAACAACCAGTCACCCTCTCACTGTTGAATTAAACAAACCTACCTTCTACCTACAGCCATGTTGATGTGAACATCTCACCCTCTCACTATTGAATTAAACAAACTCACCTTCTAACTACAGCTGCACTGGTGTGAACATACGCACCCTCTCACTGTTGAAGTTGTCAGACAGGGTCTTGTTCTCTTCTGCGAGTTTCTTCGCTTCATGTTCGAGTGTTTTCACCCTCTCTGCCATCTCTGCACCCTCAGTGGCCGCCACATTTAGTACCGCCAACTGGGCCACTTGTTTCTCCAGCTCCTTGTCCTTCTCAACAGTGGCCTTTAAACAAAGTCACAAACACATTTAGTACCGCCAACTGGGCCACTTGTTTCTCCAGCTCCTTGTCCTTCTCAACAGTGGCCTTTAAACAAAGTCACAAACACATTTAGTACCGCCAACTGGGCCACTTGTTTCTCCAGCTCCTTGTCCTTCTCAACAGTGGCCTTTAAACAAAGTCACAAACACATTTAGTACCGCCAACTGGGCCACTTGTTTCTCCAGCTCCTTGTCCTTCTCAACAGTGGCCTTTAAACAAAGTCACAAACACATTTAGTACCGCCAACTGGGCCACTTGTTTCTCCAGCTCCTTGTCCTTCTCAACAGTGGCCTTTAAACAAAGTCACAAACACATTTAGTACCGCCAACTGGGCCACTTGTTTCTCCAGCTCCTTGTCCTTCTCAACAGTGGCCTTTAAACAAAGTCACAAACACATTTAGTACCGCCAACTGGGCCACTTGTTTCTCCAGCTCCTTGTCCTTCTCAACAGTGGCCTTTAAACAAAGTCACAAACACATTTAGTACCGCCAACTGGGCCACTTGTTTCTCCAGCTCCTTGTCCTTCTCAACAGTGGCCTTTAAACAAAGTCACAAACACATTTAGTACCGCCAACTGGGCCACTTGTTTCTCCAGCTCCTTGTCCTTCTCAACAGTGGCCTTTAAACAAAGTCACAAACACATTTAGTACCGCCAACTGGGCCACTTGTTTCTCCAGCTCCTTGTCCTTCTCAACAGTAGCCTTTAAACAAAGTCACAAATACATCCCTACTGTAATGACAGTATGTATTTAGACACTCTTTGTTTTCAGACAGCTTAAACATCTACCAAAAAATTTCTGTCCTGTATATTTTTTCACATGTTGGTCAACTGTGAGAGATTCAGTGATTCTGGCACACCAAAAAGTGCGAAGGAGCAACCGATGTGCATCATTTTTAAAATATTTTTTTAATAAATATATATTTTATAATATTTTTTGTTCTATATGTTTTTGGACAGCTGATAATTGAATTGTCTCTAAGTGTCCAGTTACATAGTTGTTACGGTAGTTACACTACTTTTTTTGGGGGCTTACCAGTTATTACAAACTAGACGAATATGCCTTAGTACAATGGCAGCCTTCGACATAGACATTGTACAAATATATCATACACACAATCTGACATCACAAATCAAGTTACATTCTTGTTTATGTCAAAACACATGAAAAATCATTGTCCTCATCACAGTACCTAAACTATTATGACGAAAGTTAGAAGAACTATTTAAGGTATTCTTTCACCCTGCTTTCATTAACTGTTATAACTTAACATTAGTTTTTCCAACTTATTTATTAGTAACATTTCCTACGTCTGTTCAAGTTTGGGACTGGAAGTGACTTATGTAAAATATGTCAACTAGAACCAGAGCAAGTTACTCAGGAAGTATTTGAAAAAATACAACTGAAATATTACAGACAAATCTGAAACAAACCAGAAAAGCAACATTAAAATGAGAACAAGAGCTGTAACTAAAATTAAAGAGCATTGCGGGAGTGAAGAGACAAGGGATGAGTGGAGGAGGGAGAGAGGGAATTGGTGTGGAGGAGAGTTTCAGGAGGAAGCTGGTGTGGAGTCGGTTAAAGTGGGCAGGAACAAATGGAAGGGAATGGCTACTGAAGAGTGCAATAGGAGTGGAGAGCTGAAGGAGAAGAACAGTGATTAGACAGGGAGATGCGGAGACATTTTTTGGGATTGGGAGAGAATGAGAGAAGGGGGGTGGAGACGAGTGGTGGAACAGCCAGACAGGATCGGAAAAGAAACAAAGGAAAACAAAACCAAAGGACAAGTATCGAGGCCTGTCTCTCTCTGGACTACAGTGATCAAGAGAAGACCAACCAAAAACTAACATTTATTAGACTGTTGGAATGAAACCACAATAGATTTTACATGGGCGGCCATTATAACCTATCCTGCACTGGATGGATGATTTAACTATAGATTTTCTATAAACTTACTCGACCCATAAACCATTAATTAACTAACCATGTGGGGAAAATTTTTGTAAATGTCATTCTTCGTTTTTCAGAAATGTTGTTCCAATTTGATGCAGACTTTGAAATATTGGTGCATTCTGCAAAATAGCCACTGTGTGAATATGCGAGCGACTAGTGTATATCTACAGCGACCTTGTGAAAACTCTAATGCAGTAGTACATTCAATATTCACTGTACCAACTTGTTCACTGGAAAAATGCTCGAAAAAATTCACACATCACACCAAAATGCTATTGTCGTAGGGATTCTTTCAGTAGGTAATAGCGGATACTCAATGTGGTCTGACGCCTGCTGCCACCAACTGAACCAGACCTCACCTTCTCTGCTTCTGCAAGCTGATCATCGCGTTTCTTGAGATTCTCCTCATTCTTGCTGTTCTTCTTGGTCACTGCGTCGAGTTGCTTCATCAGTTCCTTCAGAATCTTCTCGTGTTTCTTCACTGTTCTCTGTCGAAACAACATGGACATGGACCACCAGAACATGATATATGAAGGGTGGGATCCTCCACTGACTCATCATATATTTAGTACTTTCTGAGGAAAAAAATTGATTTGTGAAACATATTTTGTACAGTAATAATTACGTGTTTTTGCAATGCGAGTGACATCTTTAAAAAAAGGAATAAAGGTAAGTTCGAAGAACGTTTTGTGTCGTTCAATTATGCGTCATACAAGTGTTCCATTAAAAGAAAACATATGTTTGCAGTACCAGTTAATGTCCAGTTATTAAGTCAGTCCATTTTAGGTTTTGTGTAATCAGCCTATTACTAAAAATGCTGGGGTAGTGTATCTCGGACGGAGCCTATGATATCAATGCTCCACCCACGGGGCAGCAAACGACAGGCATCTGCTAGTACCATTACAGTATTCCGATTCGAAACATGTTCACAGTGGCGCCATCTGGAGAGCTGCTAACCACTATCATTTCTCTCATAGGTGGCAAAACAAATGTATCATTTTGTAACTCGAAATAACTACCTTTTGTGTTTCCTAAATACACTGCCAACTGGTGGATCAGAGAGCACTAGTCCAAGGTAGTGAATCACCACAGAATGAGGTGAGTGGACCTTGGTGCTTAGGAGGAGATGCACTTACAAGACTCAAAATTGAGTGTATTAATATATAGATGTGTTCAGTTTCTAACTGCCTACCTCCATCTCAGTGTTTGACTGAGTGCCCCCTTTCTTGAGTTCTCCTTCAAGCTGTTTCAACTGAGCCGTCAAAGCCGCGTTTTCTCTCTTCAGTTCTCGGATCTTGTCATTGGCTGCCTGCAGTGCCTTCGAGTCGTCTCCCTAGGGGCAACAACACAGGGATGAGTGGGTTTCAAAGACAAGAAAAGGGTTCTCAAGAAAATATAATAAATTGTTAGTGATAATTATTCCAAAGTAATAATTATCACGATACAAATTGTTCATGAACTTACTACGTATGTTATGACACAGTAACTAGGTACAATTATTACTGTCACATGTCGGGGTTTGCTTATCCATTTCCGGACGTTGCAGCCTTGATGGATTGTCTATAGACAGCTCTTTCATTTGCCAGTCTCCCCACTCGCCAGACATCTGCTCCCATCCATTCCTCTATGTCCTTCCCCCATTGTCTCCTAGGTCTTCCTCTGCTTCTGCTGCCTTCCACTTTTCCTTCCATTATTAGTCTCTCTAGAGATTGATGCCGTTTCACATGGCCAAAATAACTTAGTTTCCGTTTCTTTACAAAGTTCAATAAAGTCCCGGGTATAACACCAAGCTCATCTGTGATGGATTCGTTAGTTCTATGTTCACTCCACGAAACTCATAATATCTTTCTATAACACCCGTTTTCAAATGCATTGATATGTTTAGTAATGTTCTTATTAAGAGTCCAGGTTTCGCATCCATACATGGCATTTGGAAATATGCAGACTCAGATAATTCGTAGTTTCATATCTTTGTCCATTGCTTTCCACAGCTTCTTCATCTCTTTTCAAAGTATATTAATATGCATAGGTCATTCATTAAATGGACAACTAAAAATGAATATAATCAAAAATAAAATATTCACCTTGCCACCATGAACACTTCCTCGTTTCCCGACTGCCCCTTTCCCGGCCAGCCCCCCCGCAGCACCAGCCTGTTCCAGGTCACGAATCTGTCGGATACAATTCAACATATTTGCTTACTGACAAATGCCAAACTTTTTCAACTTTTTTATCTATCAAAAAGTGTATAAAAGTTGCTGAGAAAGAAAACCAGATAAACAATTGTGAAACCATAAACTTACGCTGAAAACTTACAAACTGATCCTAAAAACTACTTTGAAATTGAAATGGAAGCTGTCAAATTTGAAACTGAACATTAATTGAAAACATCGATAATGTCTTTAAAATGTTTTAATTGCTGTAACCACAAGAATTTATTTTTACTTGTTGTAGTCACAACAATTTCAAACAAAAACTCTACAGCTAAGACCATTTCAGTGTAATGTTTGGTTTAAAATTTGCTAAAATAGCACATTTTTCATAACTTCACATATTTTAAATACCTCTACGAGAAAACTGGCTATATTACCTAATATTTCTGATTAACAGGTGTGAGTGAATACACAGCCAATATTATTACAACTATCGTATTATCCCACTAATTACCTTCTTTTCTAGGACAGCAATTTTCTTTTTTTCCGTCTCAGCCCTCTTCCCTTCCTTCTTTTCCCACTGGTCCTGCAGTTTCTTCAGCTCCCTCTCCTTCTCCTTCTGTATGGCCTTCAGTCGCTCCTTAAAAGGAGACACAGCAAGTAGATAGGACTAATTTTTTATTTACAATGTTTTCTTTCCAGCTGTAGAGTGGGTCTTAGTGAGTAAAATATAAACATTCACACACGCACGCATGCACGCACGCACGCACGCACGCACGCACGCACGCACGCACGCATGCACACACAGTCAAGCATCCATGCCCGCACACAAACACACACACGCATACACATTCACACACACACACACACACTGTCAAGCAAGCATGCCCGCACACAAACACACACACACACACGCATACACACACACACACACACACACACACTGTCAAGCATGCATGCCCGCATACAAACACACACACCCACGCACACGCACGCACACGTTTCTGCTGCCCACCCATTGTAACAAATAAAATGTCTGCCTTTTCATATAAATGTTAACAAAGCAAAACCTAATCAAGCTAACTAAATTACTTCCAGAGGTATTCTTTTTTCAAAAATCTATTTTTTTTAGAAAACAGTCATCAAGCATTGAGTTCTGAGATTACTAAGCACTGCCAGACCACCTCAACACTGCCATAGAAACAAGGGCTACACTTTAACACTATCATAGAAACAAGGGCCATACCTCAACACTGCCATAGAAACAAGGGCCACACTTTAACACTATCATAGAAACAAGGGCCATACCTCAACACTGCCATAGAAACAAGGGCCAATACCTCAACAGTCATAGAAACAAGGGCCATACCTCAATAGTCATAGAAACATGGGACATATCTCAACACTGCCATAGAAACAAGGGCCACACTTTAACACTAGCATAGAAACAAGGGCCATACCTCAACACTGCCATAGAAACAAGGGCCAATACCTCAACAGTCATAGAAACAAGGGCCATACCTCAATAGTCATAGAAACAAGGGACATATCTCAACAATGCCATAGAAACAAGGGCCACACTTTAACACTATCATAGAAACAAGGGCCATACCTCAACACTGCCATAGAAACAAGGGCCGTACCTCAACACAATCATAGAAACAAGGGCCATACCTCAATAGTCATAGAAACAAGGGACATATCTCAACAATGCCATAGAAACAAGGGCCACACTTTAACACTATGATAGAAACAAGGGCCATACCTCAACACTCCCATAGAAACAAGGGCCAATACCTCAACAGTCATAGAAACAAGGGCCATACCTCAACATCATAGAAACAAGGGCAATATCTCAACAGTCATAGAAACAAGGGACATATCTAAACAATGCCATAAAAACAAGGGCTGTACCTCAACATTGTCATAGAAACAAGGGCTATACCTCAACACTGCCATAAAAACAAGGGCTGTACCTCAACACTGCCATAGAAACATGGGCTGTACCTCAACATTGTCAAACAAGGGCCATACCTCAACACTGCCATAAAAAAAACAAGGGCTGTACATCAACACTGACATAGAAACAAGGGCCATACCTCAACATTGTCAAACAAGGGCCATACCTCAACAGTGCCATAAAAACAAGGGTTGTTCCTCAACACTGCCATAGAAACAAGGGCCATACCTCAACACTGCCATAAAAACAAGGGCCATACCTCAACACTGCCATGGAAACAAGGGCTGTACCTCAACATTGTCAAACAAGGGCCGTACCTCAAGACTGCCATAAAAAAACAAGGGCTGTACATCAACACTGACATAGAAACAAGGGCCATACCTCAACATTGTCAAACAAGGGCCATACCTCAACAGTGCCATAAAAACAAGGGTTGTTCCTCAACACTGCCATAGAAACAAGGGCCATATCTCAACACTGCCATAAAAACAAGGGCTGTACCTCAACACTGCCGTAGAAACAAGGGCTGTACACCTCAACACTGCCATAGAAACAAGGGCCATACATCAACACTGCCATAAAAACAAGGGCTGTACCTCAAAACTGCCATAAAAACAAGGGCCATACCTCAACACAGCCATAGAAACAAGGGCTGTACCTCAACATTGTCATAGAAACAAGGGCCATACCTCAACACTGCCATAGAAACAAGGGCTGTACATCAACATTGTCAAACAAGGGCCATACCTCAACACTGCCATACAAAACAAGGGCTGTACATCAACACTGCCATAGAAACAAGAGCCATACCTCAACATTGTCAAACAAGGGCCATACCTCAACAATGCCATAAAAACAAGGGTTGTTCCTCAACACTGCCATAGAAACAAGGGCCATACCTCAACAATGCCATAAAAACAAGGGCTGTACCTCAACGCTGCCATAGAAACAAGGGCTGTACCTCAACACTGTCATAAAAACAAGGGCCATACCTCAATACTGCCATAAAAACAAGGGCTGTACCTCAACATTGTCATAAAAACAAGGGATGTACCTCAACAGTGTCATAAAAACAAGGGCCATACCTCAACATTGTCATAAAAACAAGGGCTGTACCTCAACACTGCCATAAAAACATGGGCTGTACCTCAATATTGTCATAAAAAGGGCCATACCTCAACATTGTCATAAAAACAAGGACTGTACCTCAACACTGTCATAAAAACAAGGGCTGTACCTCAACACTGCCATAGAAACAAGGGCTGTACCTCAACACTGCCATAGAAACAAGGGCTGTACCTCAACACTGCCATAGAAACAAGGGCCATACCTCAATACTGTCATAAAAACAAGGGCTGTACCTCAACACTGTCATGGAAACAAGGGCTGTACATCAACACTGCCATAGAAACAAGGGCTGTACTTCAACACTGCGATAAAAACAAGGGTTGTACCTCAAAACTGTCCTAGAAACAAGAGCCATACCTCAACACTGTCATAGAAACAAGGGCTGTACCTTAACACTGCAATATAAACAAGGGCTGTACCTCAACACTGCCATAAAAACTAGGGCTGTACCTCAACACTGCCATAGAAACAAGGGCTGTACCTCAACACTGCCATAGAAACAAGGGCTGTACCTCAACACTGCCATAGAAACAAGGGCTGTACCTCGGCGTTAGAACTACTGTTCTTCTGGTTACTCTGGACTTTCTCGACACTGTTCAGTTTTGTCTTCAGTTCTTTCACTTGTGCCGCAAATTTGGCTTCGGCCACCTGGTGGTCATTTCGTTGCTTCTCCATGTTTTGCTGAAACATTATCACTTGACAACTGAAGTGACAGTAATACTACTGTAAGAGTGATAATATTCTTGTAAAAACCATACTAATAAAATAAACTCAAAAATAAATAAGCGACAGTAATATGATATAATTTTATAACAACACTAATACACTTAGCAAAGCAACATTTTTGAACAATTACTGTATGAAATAGTTTCACATAAATTTCCTTTACATTTTTAAATCGATATAAATTTATGCACATAGAGAATCCACAAATAACATCAAATTTTACAAGTAATACATATTCAATAAACTTTATAAATTATTCCTCTGGTATACAGATGTTAACTATAATATTATGTAATGATGCAATAACTGTTCTGAAATACTAAAAACAAATATATATGCTACCAGAGAGCTAACTTAAGAAAACCACAACAAAAGTGGCACTAGGCAACAAATATCTAGTGGCATTAGGCAACAAATGACTAATGGCATTAGGCAACAAATGGCTAGTGGCACTAGGCAACAAATGGCTAGTGGCACTAGGCAACAAATGGGTAGCGGCACTAGGCAACAACAAACCAGGTCAACACCATTAAGAAACTAACCAATTTTGTCTTCAGTTGTTTGATTTCTTTTGCGGCATCAACAGGAATATTTTTCAGCTTTTCTTTCTCCAATTCTTCAATTCTTGCCTCCGTTTCTGCAAGTTTCTGTTACAAAACAAACACAATATTTCTATATTTTGTCCACATTCAGGATTAATAGAATTGTGCAAAGCTGTTTGCAATTTGCTTATAATATTTATTACTGACAATTTCATAAATTTAAAAAAATACCCATTTGTGTAGGTAAATTAGTACAATAATGCCGAAAAATGTTGATAATATGTAACTAGTTATCATTAGTATGCATTGACAGCATAATTAAGATAATTATTATTATTGCAGATAAGAGGTGGCAAATATTAAAATGTAAAACAATATTCATATGTACAATCTTAATTTCTTATATACAAATTATTCATTGATAGTATAATTATAACAAATATTATTATTCTTGTGCATAACATGTGACAAATACAAAATATGAGAAAAAATATTCATATTTACAAGCTTATTAATTTCTTACTCAAAATATATACACCCATATATATATATATATCGAGGCATAGTGTTTATCACTGTGCAGGGTTTATGCCAGAGTAACAACAAGTCACTACAGGGTCAAGAGGCCACCTAAGGGGCATCCACCAACAACAAGTCAGAGCAGGGTCAGAAGGCCGCATTACAGCATTCCTCTCTGCAGGGGGTGGCTAACCAATCACAACACTGGCACCCTCTGAAACTCACTGTCTGCCTCCTCTATGCAGGGGGTAGCTACCCAATCATGACATATTCCCTGGGGCATGGGAAGTGAAGCTATCCAATCATCTACATTTGCCCAGGGTTATAGGAAGAACAACTTCCATGCCTGATGCCATCTTTGTCTCTAGCACGAACAAAGTAGCACGTCACCCACCAACCAGCCCCATTTCTCCACCTTTGTAAATGATAGGAGGGTCAGTATCTCTAAGGGGTTGGCTTGACACCCAGATGGGTTCAGACCCAGGATACTGGTCATGTGGCCGCAGTTACATGACCATTGATCAAGTAGCTGGCCCAGGATCACGTCCGGTCACGTGAAATATCTCGGCTTAACACCCAGAGGGATGCAGACCCAGGATTCTGGTCATGTGGCTGGCCCCAAAGAGATCTGGCCGGACTGTCCCATTTTGCCATAATAAAAATTTGATGCATTTATCAAATGAGTCGTTGTGTTGTTCTGTCATAAACAACAATAAAACATGAGTTAATCAATTTAGTTTGATTTTTTTGTTTTTCTCAGCTGGTTGAAGGCTGCTGATGCTTTCCCCACTGTGCAGTTTAGTTCATGATCGATGATTCCTTGGTTGTTGATGGAGCTGCCAAGGTAGGCGAAGTTTTCGACTGTTTCTACTTTTTTCTGGTTGATCAAAACATCTGTGGGCGGTTGGTGCTCCCCGTCAGCATGTTTTTTGTCTTCAATTCACTGATTGCGAGTCCCAGACCATCAGCATATCTGCCGACTGATTCCACGAGACATTATAGGTCCTGGGTGGTGTCTGAGAGGGCAGAAATGTCATCACCAAAGCCTAGGTCTGATAAACGCTCCTCATTAACCCACACAATCCCTTCATTGACTCTGGTTGCCAGCCGCATGATCCAATCGATCGCCACGGCAAAGAGAAGGGGGGGAAAGAATCCAGCCTAGTCTTACCACATTGAACCAGTCGCTGTAGCCATCTTCTGGTTTTACATATCTTTTTAATAGCTAATACAATCTTTCATGGGATTCCGTATGTGATTAAGACTTTCCACATGGTGGGTCTGTGGATGGTGTCGAACGCTTTGGTGAAGTTTTTGAAACTGATTCCGAGGGGTAACTGGTGCTGTTGACATTTCTCAATAATGCATCTCGGTGTGAATATCTGCTCAGCACAAGAGCGTCTAAAGTCTGCTTGTTCCTCACGCAGTTCGCCATCTACCACATCTCGCATTCAGTTCAATATCATTGGCTATTGGCTAAAGTTGACATAAACATGGAATTCCCTTGCCATATATGGAAAGTAGACACACTGGGCTTTCCTGTAGTACCAAATATGTCCGCCTTCTGTTGTGGAATATCCCCAAAAATGCAAAGCGAACAAGTGCAATTGATCACTTTTGTTTTACAGAATTCATGCATGAAATGTTTCATACTCTTTCTAAAAAGGTTCTAATAGGTACTAAATATTAATATACGTGAGATAAACCATTGCCAATCAATAGAAAAGACATAAAAGTATCATTTGGAAACAAAAAGTCAAAATCACTGTGCAATGCAAAAACAGTGTTTTTCTCAAAATCAAGTTCGCTGACATCCGACTCATTTCGTTACATTTCGACACACACAGACACATATATATATATATTAAACATATATATATATATATAACATATATATATATACATCATATCCACAGTACGCACACGCTTCAGTTGCTCTGCCTGTGTCATCAGGTCCGAGGATGCTGCAGCCAACACGACAGCAGCTTCCTGTTTAGCGTTCTCCAGGGCTGTCTCTGCCTCCTGGAGTCGACCTCTCATCTCCTCCAGCTCATCCCGGGTGATGGTGTGAGCTCCCTGCTCCTCCCTCATTACTCTCTCAGCCTCATCAACCTGTCTCTGGAGGTCGTCTGTCTGCCTCATCAGATCCTGTGGCAGATAAAATAATAATAATAATACTAATGAGGTGTTATAAAGTGTTGGTAGCGGCCAACTAAGGCGCACGGTGCTTGTTCAGTGTGTAAGTTAAATGATGATTTACAAATTACCAAATTAACAATTATAAACCATTATTCTAAATAATCATTATGGCAATTTTCTAATATAAAATATTATCATGTATATCATAAAATAAATATTATAAGACTGTTATCAAAATAATGTAGAATCGCTATCACAAGTTTTATTAAAAAATTATATCTATCTAATCTATATAACTATTATAAGATTAATATGTATGAAACCAATGTATTACCTTAAACATGCTTTTAATGTCTAATACGTTGTTTTAAGGTTATCTTCCTACTCAATCATAATCTACTTACCCATTTCAGTGCTGAGTTTCTGGCCACTCAGTTACCACTGTATACCGAGTTTCTTTTGAGCTTTCAGTGAAACAGGGTAACACTTTTTAAATTAACTTTTTACACAGAAGGTGCATTTTTTAATAGGAACACCATAAACTAGGTTTATCAAAGAATACACATTGAGATTACATTATTAAATTGTATAAGAAGAACAAGTTCTAGTCGTGACATTTTTCTGATGCATTATGCAACATTAATATTTTGTATAATACTGCATAAATGTTTCACCTCAAGGTCTGCATTCTCTGTTTCCTCTGCTGTCATGGCAACCGTTGGCATGGCAACCAGTCTCTGCTCCAGTTCTTCTATCTTCTCATCCTTCGTCTAGATCAGATATCGTTGCATTGCATTCAATCAAATGTAACAACCCCATGAAGACAACACCCCTTTCACCTTTCACCTTTTTCATAACACAATAACATTAAGATCAAGTGATTACAAGTAGTTAAAATTTAATAATTAAGAATGAGATGATGGGTTAAACAAGTTTAGTCCCAATTGTTGTAATAAATAGTTGTCGCATTACAAAATATAATTTAAAAAAACTTATTATGTTAAGAAACCAGACATAACAAACATCTAATGTAGGGTTATAACAAAGGCCACTGAATACAAATATATATTCAGAAAGTCGGAACTCTTGTTATAATTTTCCACAAAGCAAACAGCATTTATATTTTGTCACAAAATAATATTAAAATATAACCCTGTAGCTACACAGATTAAATGTATTAGCTGTCACTAAAACAACTGTCTGAGATGTGCAGCCTACTGACTTTGTTCTCTGCTTCAAGTGTGTCTTTGTCAGATGTGAGGTATCTGACGTCATCTTCCAGTTCAGCCACTCTTTCCTCCAGTCTCTCGACCTCCATCTCCTTCACTTCCTCATTGTCTACGGACAACAACAACACACCCAGTTAAACAACACATTCCTAGTTAAACAACAACACACCCTATTAAACAACACATTCCTAGTTAAACAACAACGACACACTCTGTTAAACAACACATTCCTAGTTAAACAACAACGACACACTCTGTTAAACAACACATTCCTAGTTAAACAACAACAACACACCCTGTTAAACAACTAGTTAAACAACAACAACCACCCAGTTAGATGACAATGACCTTCACGTCCTCGTCTTCAGCGTCAGAATGAGCTGCTCTCTGTTGTCATGAACACCGTCACAACAACAGAGGGCAGCACATTCTGATGCCAAAGAGATGACAGTACAAGTCTTGAAAGCTGTGTTGTGCCAGAAGGTTGGACTCCGAGAGGTACTTACATTTTGTACTTTCACAAAGAATCTAACAGAATACTGAAGCAATTTACATGCTATTAATCCTTTAGTTTGATATGTTTTATTTGAGATGAAACTATATTCTTCAGAAGAGACTACCTGCCCCTAAAAAATACTATTTCAAAATCGGAGCTTGTAAGACGGGTTGCTAGGCTGTGTCAGTCCACATTGCTCCTCCCTAGTGTTTTAGCATTGTCAAAAGAGGCTTCAGTCAGAGTAATACCTGGCGCTGCCCCAAGGGCTGTCTCTGCTACAACAGCAACATCTGGTGGCTTAGCCTGGAACTTCTCCGGGATGCTTCCTGTCTTGATCATCTCTAAAGCGGTGACAACAGCCGTTGCTTCGCCGTGTTTCTTGTTTGCTTTCTCAAGTGCCAGATGCAGTTTGCGTCCTGTGGGGTCTGCTTCTCTGAGGAGCAAAACATGGTTAGAGTAAAAAAGGTACGTTCTTACACAACGCAGTATCCAGTCCTCAGAACTGCTCAAAGCACTTTACACTTTACTCCCTGGCAGACCTGTTCAATAGAACACCATCTCGACTTATCTGGGAAGCATCCAGCCATGTTGCAATTAATCCGTGAAGACTATTCGTACCCAAATTATCCACCACTGTCTATAGTCAAGTACTCATTCATACAACTGAGTGAACTGAAGCAACGGAGTGAACAAACTTGCCCAAGGTTCATCACCGCAGTACAGGATTCGAACCGGGTTCTCTCGGTTCTCTCGTTCAAGTCTGAAGCTCTAGCCACTGCACCACTGCGCTCCATTAGAACACAACATTATTCAGCCAAACTGCAATTACTACAAACTTTTTTTAATATTGTTTTGTTCTGTCTAATGCTAAAATACACGTATAGAATTGAGAGAAACAGTTATGGAGACAGAGAACAACCAGGACTGAGAGAACAGGGGCACGAAACAAAAATGAATTATCAATCAATTACTTGTAGACATTATTTCTCATGAAATGTACTATTCTGCATTTTCAAATATCTTGATTGTGTTGTTGCAACATTATTAGGCATGTCACATGACCAAAGTCATTGTGACTTCACTGACAATGACAGCACAACACCGTCACAATATTTAAAAACAAAAAAGTACTACGTCCTTTGATCATCGATGTCCGATTTCAGATTAAATTACTTTTATTTGAGGGGGATCAGAGGCAGTTTTGTTTGGCGTCGGACATTGATATATTACACATTAGACCGATACTGTTAATATATTAGATGATGGCTAGATGAAAGTAGTTTTGTCTGATATCGGACATTGACTTTATGAGATGATCCCTAATGTCAACAAATATTGAAATAAGCCAAGAAACAAGAACGTTGTCATGCTGAAGGACCAACCAATCGCGTCTCGGTATTTGTGCCAGGGGCTTGGCCAGAGACCCGTCTGCCTGTCTTCAAGATTGGCAGAAGGCTGGCCAAGACAGGTAATTACAACTGGTTAGACAGGTGGAATTTAGAGGGGGCCAGTTGGTCACTAGATTAACTAATAGTTCCATGTCTAAGGGCCCACATTAATGACTATCATTGGCACAACTGGTAGTGAAACAAAACAAACTGATCAGTATTAATTAAATAAATGGCTCAAATGATGCAAGTTTGTCATTATAAAAAGCTAAACTTGCCACTAATGGCTGTGATTGACATGTGTCTTCCACACAGGCCGTTCTTGTGGTAAAAAGCTAACTTTGGATAAATTCAATACTGACAAAAAATTATTTCTGGCTAAGGGCCAACCTGTACCAACCTTTCTTCCTTCATAGGCTCGTGCCCGTGAGATGCAGTGAACGAGGCCACCCAGTTGTCATACGCCTGTTTTGCTTCACTCTGCTTAACTGTCAGTTTCTGTTGGTCATCCAGGGCAGTGGTCAGTCTGTCATCCACCTTCCCGGCTGCTGCGGCCACCTCCGCATGGATTCCTTGCACCTGGCATTGCCAACACACGAGTTATACCATCCAGGGACCAGTTTCATGAAGCGGCTAAGAACGTTGTTAACACCAAGATTATTGTCTTAGCAAATAACGAAATTTGTTTAATATATGCAAACAGAAGTTTACGCAAACATGATGCTAAGTAACTACATAACTTTCAGTATGCTTCATGAAACCGGCCCCAGGTGTGAATGTTGAAAATATAAAGTATTTATTAGTAGTTTTTGATATACCCAAACACACAGCTTTAATAGCACTAAATGGCATCGAGTACAAACTACTCCTGCTTACGTTCCGCAGTTTGCACGGCATGAGTGCGTCATACCTAGCGGACTTGCTAACTCGACACCAGCCCACTCGCACGTTACGCTCCGCCGATGCTCACCTGCTCCAGGTCCTGCGCAGCAAGCTTTGTACTCAAGGCGACAAAGCTTTTTCACGCGCCGCGCCACGCCTCTGGAACAATCTGCCCCTTGCCATGTGTGCTACAGGCTGCCTCATCGTGTTCAAGAAGCAACTAAAGACACTTCTTTTTAAACGTGCCTTTTCTCTTTAAATTATATGTGTGGACAGTGGCGAACTCCGGACTTTCCAATATCCACCTTTAACTATTAGTATTATTACTCTCTTAATTTGTCGTTTTAATTAGTATTAGTATCTTTACTATTGAAATGTATATGTATGTATATGGTAATGATTTTATTTATTTATTTTATTTATTTATTTATATATATTTTTTTTATTTAATAATCTTAATAGCTACATGCCATGTTTTAAGGATTGTAATGCGCCTCTGAATGGTAGTAACTGCCAGATTTATGGCACAGAGAAATGCAGTAAATTATTATTATTATTATTAATATGGAGGTTTTAGATTTTTTTGGAATATGGTCATATCCTGTTTTAATACAGACTTGATTTAAATGGATTGAGGATATATCTGGCATTGATGACCATTATATTGAGAAGGTCCCACGTTGAGAACAACATTATTAAGAAAGTCCTACCTGGAAGACCATTCTATTGAGAAGGTCCTAACTGGAGGACCATGATAATGAGAAGGTCCTATCTGGAAGACCATTCTATTCAGAAGGTCCTACCTGAAGGACCATGATATTTAGAAGGTCCTACCTGGAGGATCATTACATAGATAAGGTCTTACCTAGAGAACCATGATATTGAGAAGGTCCTACTTAGAGGACCGTGATATTGAGAATGTCCAACACAGAGGACCATGATATTAAGAAGGTCCTACTTACCGGACCATTATACTGAAAAGGTCCAACCTGGAGGACCATTATATTGAGGTCCTATGTAGAGGACTATGCTATTGAGGTCCTACCTGGAGGACCATGATATTGAGAAGGTCCTTGAGCTTCTTCTCCTCAATCATCTGCTGCTTCTGTTGCTTCAGATGTTCTTTGAGGATCTTCTTGACGTCTTTCTCAACTGACTTCTTCGCCTTCTCCTGAGCTCGCAGTTCTTCCTGGTGCTTGCGTTCGACTTCAGCCAACTCCTACACCAAGAAAATAAAAAAAATAAGTAAAGAAATATTTTTAAAATTATTTGTTTAAGAAATTTCAATGGACCTTTTCTTGTGCGTTCCTAGATGTCTATAAACCCAAACCTGCCCTAGAAACTATAGCCTATGCTTTACATTAAAGTTCTGATGCATGCAACACATTTTTCTAAAGACATGTTATGCCAAGACTTTCTTTAACTGGGAAGTTTTGAGGGTTGGTTCAGTCAGCAAACATGTAGCCAATTCCTAGAAACCCTTTCTGAAGAACACCACTCACCCTGTTAGAACTTGGTAAGAATGTGCAAAGAATGCAGTACTGTAACTGATTTTATAAACATACAGGTTTCCATGTCCGCATTTTGCAGTACGATTACAGGTTGAAGGCATAACACAGTTATGGCTAACATTCATTAGTAAATAAATAACAGAATTCCAATTTTGTCAATGTTGCTCTTCCTTTTCCGTCCTGTCACATACATGACAGCACTACCGGGTATTCACGTAAAGACTGGGTTGTTGACAAAATGGTTAACTTACCCTTTCCTTTTCTCGCAACTGTTTCTCCAAGTCAGACCTCTCTACACTGACACCACCGGCCACCTAACAGAATACGTCATCATTCTACTGCACGCTTCTAACACAACACATAGTAGAGTTTACTGTTCATGTTATATTTGCAGACATATTTATCAATGCCTTCACCTAACGTATTCAACTGAACACATGATTAACTTATTATATTAACTAACTTCATACACAAAAATTACTACTATAAATATATCTGAATACAACAGAGTCCTGCGCAGCAATTTTAATAGCAATAATAAATACCAAAATAAAAACATTGCATGGAAATGTTATAAATCAATGTGGCCATCGACCACAAAATGAATTTCATTGTGCCATCCCATTGATACCGTAGGAAAGAGGAGAAGATATGACCTGCCACAAAGAACCTATTATTAAGTGATATAGGCCTACTGTGCACATGAGCCAACAAATAGTTGTTTAAGTAATTTCCCATCAATTTTTTTATTTGGGCAGAAATGTATACTTTATAATATCATCTTTCAATGTCCAGTTTATTTTCTTCCATAAATAAACCAAAACAAAACGCATGCATTGACGAATCCACAGATTAAAAAGCAAAATTATGAGTCAAAATTACTTTGTTTCTCAAAACATCCCACCAAATGAGTCAACACTTTAAAGCTTATAATATGTGGAATCCAAAAAGCTACAAAACTCTACTTCACAAATCTGCAATTAACACCAACTTAGCTGTGGCAGGTGACTTATGTTTGATGCACCAGAACGAAAGACGGAAGAAAGACGGTGAGAGATTCTACCCACCAGAAGTGGCCCCGTAGGTGACGTTCCCTGTTCTACTGACTGCAGCTGGACTATTTCGCTCTTAGCTGTGGAGAGTTGCGCCTGTAACTGAGCATTCTGTTCGTTCATGTCTGACCTCTCGGTCTCCATGGCAACCAGTTGCTTCCGCAGATTTTCCAGCTCTGTCTGGACTCGTTCCAACTCGACTGTTACCGCCGGGTCTGTGACCTTCACCTGTCGTATAATAATAATAATAATGGTGATTTCTTATACAGTTCTTAGAACTGCTAAAAGCGCTTTATACTCTACTCCCGACAGACCTGTCCATTCGAACACCATCTCGACTTCTCTGAGAAGCATTCAGCCATGGTGCAATTAATGCACAAAGATTATATGTACACAAATATCCACCACTACAGCCATGTACTCATTCATACAGCTGAGTTAACTGGACAAACTTGGAGTGAATGAATTTACCAAAGATTCAAAATGGCAGCACAGGATTCAACCATGGGTTCTCTCTATTAAGAGTCCAATACATCGCACTCCAGTAAGTAATAAGTAGCTTACACCTGATGATGCAGCTACAAACGAATCGCAGAAGTTATTATCACCACTACACATTTCTGTTCAAATTAATACCTGCTGTTGTCAAAAGCAAGATGCTAAGCCGATATTTACAATGCGTGAAGCTACAGCAGCACCATCTAGAGAGTGGCTCACCTCTCAATTCAGTCACTGTGTCCATCTTTGTCTGACAGGTAGAAAAATATATCGTATGACCAGCAATCATGACAGTAAATGTCTAAGTAACTGGATGCATTCAGCCATGCTGCAGTTAACAGAAATTTCCCAAATATCAAAATGGTACCTAGTAGATTCAACCTCAGATTCCCTTAAGCAAGAGGTCTAACCACTGCGCCAGTCACACAATCAGTACAGAGTACAGGGGCCGGTTTCATGAAGCAGCTAAGAACGTTCGTAAGGCCAGACACCCCAGGTGAAATGGTGTTTTTTTTTTTTAATACTGAAAATCATTTTCTGCCAGATTATTATGCCTTTGTATGCATACTATCAATAAAGTTCACTTCTATGACAATTACGTACCTCTAAGTAAGTTTTAATCATGGATCAAGTATGTCGATATCATGTAATGAAATCCATTATGCAATCTTTGACAGCCATTTTCTCAAAAACATTTTTCTTCAAATTTCTGCATTTGGAAAAGGGATATCTCTTGGAATAATTATGCTATATAAATAATGTTTTCAGTATTGCATTCAGCATATTCTACTGTATGCAATGATCAGACACTTTTTTTAAATCATGAATAGTTTGAAAGATCTAGCCATATTTGTTGCCAAAAAACTAGATTTTTTTTCATATTTTACCCAAAAATTATTTAAAAAATAAAAACACATTTCAAAAAATGCTCTGATCATTTCACAATAGAATCTATACAGAACATGGATTTGCAAGAATTATAACTATACATGAATTCAATAAAAAATGGCAGCTTTTCCAAATTTGTCAATATTTGCTCAAAATGGTGGCCATTTTGTTTGTTACCATGGAAACGGAGGGTCTGGCTGAATAAAGTTCAATATATATTTTACTCAGTAAGACCCATTTTATGCATTGGGCAGGAAAAATAGAACTGTTTGCACAAATTAAAAAATAATCCTATCTACCTGCCGTGTCTGGCCTTAACGTTAAGATGATTGTCTTAGTAAATGACGTGATTTGTTTTAATATAAGCGAACATAGGAGTTTACGCAAACACGTGACACTAAGTAATTGCGTAACTGTAAGTACTCTTCAGTCTTCATGAAACTAGCCCCTGATCTTGGCTTTTAGTCCTGCTCTCACCTCCACGATCTGGACCTCTGGGTCTTTGACGGGAACAGGGAGCATCTTGGGTGCGGGGGGAGCTTCACCCCGCTTCAGGGTTTCTAGGGTTTCAATCTGAGCATCAAGTCCCGTCATCATGGTGCTTACTTCATCCCTTTGTGTGTACATCTCTTGCACCGAGTCACCCCTACAACAACCATGTGTACATCGCTTGCACTGAGTCACCCCTACAACAACCATGTGTACATCTCTCACACCAAGTCACCCCTACAACAACCATGTGTACATCTCCTGCACTGAGTCACCCCTACAACAACCACGTCTACATCTCTTGTACCGAATCACCCCTACAACAACCAGATGAACATCTCGCCCCGAGTCAACATTACAACAACCATGTGTACATCTCTCACACCGAGTCACCCCTACAACAACCATGTGTACAACTCTCACACTGAGCCACCCATACAACAACCATGTGTACATCTCCTGCACTGAGTCACCTTTACAACAACCATCCATAAATATCTTGCACCGAGTCACCTCTACATGTGTACATCTCTTGCACTAAGTCACCTCTACAACAACCATGTGTACATCTCTTGCACCAAGTCACCTCTACAACAACCATGTGTACATCTCTTGCACCGAGTCACCTCTACAACAACCATGTATACATCTCTTGGACCGAGTCACCTCTACAACAACCATCTCTCGCACCGACATCCTTTTGTTAGTTTTTTGTTAGGCAACAAGAAATATGATGGACAGGTAAATTTTCAGCACCAGATACAGTCAATAGCAAAGCATCCATACCTATCTGCCTCTGTGGGTAGTCGGCCGTTCTTCTTCTCAAACTGTTTCTCCCATGTTTGAATGTCAGCATCCACCTTCGACTTCATCTCAGCCATCATTGTCTTGTCTTCATTGACCTTCTTTAAACTCTCCTGCATCATAAAATGTATCCACAATGCTTTACAAATCATTGCAAATAACATCCATTACTAAAAGCAATTAAACTGGCATTGGATATTAAACAATTCTATGTTGTTATCATTAATTATGTGATATACGGTCAATTATTTAGTTGAAAGCAAGAACCTGTAATCCTGGTCTGCATAGTTGTGTTTTTTAATCTGTATTTTATTTGTTTTTATCATGGTGGGTGGTTTTTAAATATAACAGTACAAAGTTGTTGGATATTATCAAAAAATCAGGTTAACCACAAGATAAGGAAGAAAAACAATATGGAGAACGTATTCCTTCTTGCTTTTCTAAAAACACATTTATATAATCAAACATCTTTCTTTATATCAAACCTATAAAATTAATATAAAAAGGTACTGGTAAAGATTCCAGGCACAATTACAAACACACAAAACTACTTCTTTAATGTACAATTCTGCCATTTTCAGTCAACAAAACTATTTTCCATGAAGAATAATAATAACGGTGGCAAGCTACAGTCTACAACTGTCACACATACGTCAACTTTCTTGCGGTCGCTATCGGATGAGGCAGCAGCAACAGCTCCGAGGGCTGTGAACTGGGCGAGAAGGAGTGCATACTGGGCCTTCAGTGTGGCTGCCTCTGACGCCTGACCCAGCAGCACATTGTACTGGGCATCTCGCACATCTCTTGCCTGTAAACACACCCAATTAGCTCCCCACTCACATCTGTAGAAGTCTCACTTCACACTCGCTTTATTCAGAGTAAATTCTGTTTAACTAGGTATTTACCAAGGTAGCCATCCAAAGCTACATGCTCCGAATGGCATGTGGACTAGGAAGCCATACGTTTATCGAGAAGAGTAAAACAATTTTCCACTTTTATATAACCCGACCTTATGAGGTATCTATAAATTTTTACTAAACATATTCACATTGCTAGAAGTAATGCAATCATTGATCAGATCATTTGTTCCAGTCATTTATTGTACTGTGGATGTCTGTTTCGTTACCCAGAATCAGCCAGGGACGGTAATTATTAGCAGGAACTTCACTGACTCAGTTGTAAACTGTCCCATTTTGCAGTTGCGGAAATCATCCAATTTCAAATATCTTTGCGGATAGGGACTCCTTAGTAACTGCCAATTGCGCTGTTAAAAATCCAAATGTTTTGATTTAAATATGAACTTGTTTTGACTCATACTGTCTATTGCATGTATTTTATTAGTTCTTTAATACATATAAGGTATCTCAACAAAATTTACCCAAAAAGAAAATCTTGTTAGAGGGCTTTATCACTGTTTACCTTCAATTAACTAGGTTTGTCTTCTTCCAGGGACCTTAAAGTTTGTTTCACAAGCAGCTAAATATTTGGAACATGCTGCAATTGACTCTGATTCATAGGACAAAAAACATTGCGTTTTGGCCCCAGACAAAGTGTTGTGCCAGTTCAATGCAATCTTTGTCTTACACGTTTCTATGCTGCTCATGCTCCAATTCCCCAAATGAGAGGATGATATTTTTCAGCTTGCATACATTTGTTTCACAAGCAATTGAACATTTGAAACATGCCACAATTGATTCTTATTTATAGAACAACAATTATTGAGTTTTGGCACCTCACTGAAAGTGTTGTGCAGATTCAGTGCAATTACCATCACAGACATTTCAACAGTGCTCATGTTTCAAATTAAATAACTATGTTTTTTCTTTTTCCACGCAACCATATGTTTGCTTCGGCAGCAACTGAGCATTTGGAACATGTCACAATTGGCTCTTATTCAGAGGACAACAATGATTCAGTTTTGGCACCCGACTGAACATGTTGAGTAGATTCAACACAATAATCGCAGATATTTCAATACCGCTCTAGCTCCAAATGAGAGGACTGTCCATAGGACAGTTGCTAAGTTTTCTATAATGGGAAATGTAGGTAATGTTAACAAAGGGCGCAGTGACAGAAAGAGGACAGCTCAATCAGCTGAGGTGTGGACAGTGAGGCTGTTAGGAAGCAAGCAGTGATGTGTGGACATGGAGTTTACATTGAAAATGTCATGTATAAGTGACATAGTGAACTCACTGATGAAACTTGGCATTGGGGCATAAACTTTGACGCTTTAACTTAAACATCTGGCAAAATAGAATTGGAAAATATTACTTACTGTACTTTTGGTAGCAGGATGAAATCAGGTCCCTTTTTGAGACACCCTGTGTTAAAATAAACTGGCCATTGACAGATGAGACTATTAAGGAACGCATTCTGCCAAAATCACAACATTTATGGGCATGATCTAGACAGCTATTTTTGGCTCATTTGCAAAATAGGCCTGTGCGACTTAATTCCCATTGTGGTGTGTCACATATACCCTACTTGAGCAACAAAATGCCCTACCTGTACTGCTTCATTGAGCTCAGTCTGCAGCCTGTGTCTCTCTGTCTGGAGCCTATGTCTCTCCTCCTCCACTATTTCCTGCTCCCTCTGTCGCTCCAACCTCTCCTCCCTCATATGTTCCCTCTCTGTCGCCATGTGTGTCCGCTCCTCCTCCATCCCGCCCCCCGATGACATGTCGGGGACAATCATAGGGGCAGGGGCTGATGACAAAGGTTGCTCCCTCACTGACACTGTACACAAAAAAGGTAAATTCTTATTTAGCGCAGTATCCAGTCCTCAGGACTGTTCAAACCGCGTTACACTTTACTCCCAGGCAGACCTGTTCAATCAAACACCATCTCAACTTCTCTGAGAAGCATTCAGCCACACTGCAATTAATGCAAGAAGACTATTTATACACAAATATCCACCACTGTCTATAGCCAGGTACTCATTCATACAGCTGAGTGAACTGGAGTAATATAGTGAACGAACTTGCAAAAAGTTTGACACCACAGCACAGGATTCGAACCCGGGTTCTCTCAGTTGAGAGTCCAAAGCTCTAGCCACTGCGCCACATAATCAGACATGTCACATGATCCAGATTATTTGCAAAACCAGACTTTTTGGAGATTTGTGGATGAATACAGGGATACCCATTCTTAATAGGGATATGCTTCATGTGGTTAAATCATGATCAATTACAATTTCTGTGTTTTTTTCACAAGTCTGGCATATAATGAATGACAAACCATAGCAGTCGAAGGGGAATACATTTGATGCCAAACAGATTTCCAACAAAGGTCTTAGTGGTGAGATTTTAACCCACAAAATATGATATGTCCTTCATAACAATTTACCCTTGGGGGGTTTTGACAAACCTATTCATGGGTTAGATAGTTAGAAGGAAGAGACTCATATCTTGGATAAATCATATATTAGCATCTGAGTATAATCAAAATATCGTAGAACCTCCCTACTAAGATCACCTTACGGACTGGACAAAAGTGACCTGAATAGCGAGGTGACCAGGTACTTATAATTTTGGACTGTTCTTGTGTGACCTTAAGTGGTCAATGCCAAGGTGGCTGTAAAGTGAGCTTCCACTGTAGTGTAATTTAGTACATTACAGTTTTATCTATTCCCAGACCAGTTTATAAAAATATTTATGTAAGAGCTATACCTCGACTCATCATTAGGATTTCCAGAACATAATAATCTACACTGTACTTGACTTGACATTACGCACATCAACTTACCAGAATGACATACAGTCTACATTACATGGCTTATCATCAGCAAAAAGGCCATTCATTTGTTGACCATACAAATTGTATCAGAATACAACATTGTTATAGTCATGCCATGACTGCCATGTAGGTAATGCCATGATTGCCATGTAGATAATGTCATGACTGCCATGTAGATAATGCCATGATTGCCATGTAGATAATGCCATGACTGCCATGTAGGTAATGCCATGATTGCCATGTAGATAATGTCATGACTGCCATGTAGGTAATGCCATGATTGCCATGTAGATAATGCCATGACTGCCATGTAGGTAATGCCATGATTGCCATGTAGATAATGTCATGACTGCCATGTAGGTAATGCCATGATTGCCATGTAGATAATGCCATGACTGCCATGTAGGTAATGCCATGATTGCCATGTAGATAATGTCATGACTGCCATGTAGGTAATGCCATGATTGCCATGTAGATAATGCCATGACTGCCATGTAGGTAATGCCATGATTGCCATGTAGATAATGCCATGACTGCCATGTAGGTAATGCCATGATTGCCATGTAGATAATGTCATGATTGCCATGTAGATAATGTCATGATTGCCATGTAGATAATGTCATGATTGCCATGTAGATAATGTCATAACTGCCATGTAGATAATGCCATGACTGCCATGTAGATAATGTAATGAGTGCCATGTAGATAATGCCATGATTGCCATGTAGATAATGCCATGATTGCCATATAGATAATGTCATAATTGCCATGTAGATAATGTCATGACTGCCATGTAGATAATGCCATGACTGCCATGTAGATAATGCCATGATTGCCATGTAGATAATGTCATGATTGCCATGTAGATAATGTCATGATTGCCATGTAGATAATGTCATGATTGCCATGTAGATAATGTCATGATTGCCATGTAGATAATGTCATGATTGCCATGTAGATAATGTCATAACTGCCATGTAGATAATGCCATGACTGCCATGTAGATAATGTAATGAGTGCCATGTAGATAATGCCATGATTGCCATGTAGATAATGCCATGATTGCCATATAGATAATGTCATAATTGCCATGTAGATAATGTCATGACTGCCATGTAGATAATGCCATGACTGCCATGTAGATAATGCCATGATTGCCATGTAGATAATGTCATGATTGCCATGTAGATAATGTCATGATTGCCATGTAGATAATGTCATGATTGCAATGTAGATAACATCATGATTGCCATGTAGATAATGTCATGACTGCCATGTAGATAATGTCATGACTGCCATGTAGATAATGCCATGACTGCAATGTAGATAATGCCATGATTGCCATGTAGATAATGTCATGATTGCCATGTAGATACTGTCATGATTGCCATGTGGATAATGTCATGACTGCCATGTAGATAATGCCATGACTGCAATGTAGATAATGCCATGATTGCCATGTAGATAATGCCATGATTGCCATGTAGATAATACCACGACTGCCATGTCATGATTGCCATGTGGATAATGCCATGACTGCCATGTAGATAATGCCATGACTGCCATGTAGGTAATGCCATGACTGCCATGTAGGTAATGCCATGAGTGCTATGTAGATAATGCCATGACTGCCATGTAGATAATGCCATGAGTGCCATGTAGATAATGTCATGACTGCCATGTAGATAATGCTATGACTGCCATGTAGATAATGTCATGACTGCTGTGTAGATAGTGCCATGATTGTCATGTAGATAATGCCATGACTGCTGTGTAGATAATGCCATGACTGCCTTGTAGATAATGCCATGACTGCCATGTAATTAATGCCATGACTGCCATGTAGATAATGCCATGACTGCCATGTAGATAATGCCATGACTGCCTTGTAGATAATGCCATGACTGCCATGTAATTAATGCCATGACTGCCATGTAGATAATGCCATGACTGCCATGTAGATAATGCCATGACTGCCATGTAGATAATGCCATGACTGCCTTGTAGATAATGCCATGACTGCCATGTATATAATGTCATGATTGCCATGTAGATAATGCCATGACTTCCTTGTAGATAATGTCATGATTGCCATGTAGATAATGTAATGATTGCCATGTAGATAATGCTGTGAGTGCCATGTAGATAATGTAATGATTGCCATGTAGATAATGTCACGATTGCCATGTGGATTATGTCATGACTGCCATGTAGATAATGTCACGATTGCCATGTGGATAATGTCGTGACTGCCATGTAGGTAATGCCATGACTGCCATGTAGATAATGCCATGATTGCCATGTAGATAATGGCATGACTGCCATGTAGGTATTGCCATGATTGCCATGTAGATAATGTCATGACTGCCATGTAGATAATGCCATGACTGCCATGTAGATAATGCCATGATTGCCATGTATATAATGTCATGATTGCCATGTAGATAATGCCATGACTACCTTGTAGATAATGTCATGATTGCCATGTAGATAATGGCATGACTGCCATGTAGGTAATGCCATGATTGCCATGTAGATAATGTCATGACTGCCATGTAGATAATGCCATGACTGCCATGTAGATAATGCCATGATTGCCATGTAGATAATGTCATGATTGCCATGTAGATAATGTCATGACTGCCATGTAGATAATGCCATGACTGCCAAGTAGATAATGTCATGACTGCCATGTAGATAATGTCATGACTGCCACATAAGCAAAACAGAGAAATATGAGACACAGACAGGCAACTACAATGATGTTGTAAGCATAAAAATCAATAAAAAAATAATATAGTGCCATATTCATTTAGTGTTCTATGGATCTTTAAATTGCCAAGTTATTAAAAGTAGATATATTTAAAAAGAGATAACGGACTGGACAAAAGTGACCTGAATAGCGAGGTGACCAGGTACTTATAATTTTGGACTGTTCTAGTGTGACCTTAAGTGGTCAATGCCAAGGTGGCTGTAAAGTGAGCTTCCACTGTAGTGTAATTTAGTACATTACAGTTTTATCTATTCCCAGACCAGTTTATAAAAATATTTATGTAAGAGCTATACCTCGACTCATCATTAGGATTTCCAGAACATAATAATCTACACTGTACTTGACTTGACATTACGCACATCAACTTACCAGAATGACATACAGTCTACATTACATGGCTTATCATCAGCAAAAAGGCCATTCATTTGTTGACCATACAAATTGTATCAGAATACAACATTGTTATAGTCATGCCATGATTGCCATGTAGATAATGTCATGACTGCCATGTAGATAATGGCATGACTGCCATGTAGGTAATGCCATGATTGCCATGTAGATAATGTCATGACTGCCATGTAGATAATGCCATGACTGCCATGTAGATAATGCCATGATTGCCATGTAGATAATGCCATGATTGCCATATAGATAATGTCATAATTGCCATGTAGATAATGTCATGACTGCCATGTAGATAATGCCATGACTGCCATGTAGATAATGTCATGATTGCCATGTAGATAATGTCATGATTGCCATGTAGATAATGTCATGATTGCCATGTAGATAATGTCATGATTGCAATGTAGATAACATCATGATTGCCATGTAGATAATGTCATGACTGCCATGTAGATAATGTCATGACTGCCATGTAGATAATGCCATGACTGCAATGTAGATAATGCCATGATTGCCATGTAGATAATGTCATGATTGCCATGTAGATACTGTCATGATTGCCATGTGGATAATGTCATGACTGCCATGTGGATAATGCCATGACTGCAATGTAGATAATGCCATGATTGCCATGTAGATAATGCCATGATTGCCATGTAGATAATACCACGACTGCCATGTAATGATTGCCATGTGGATAATGCCATGACTGCCATGTAGATAATGCCATGACTGCCATGTAGGTAATGCCATGAGTGCTATGTAGATAATGCCATGAGTGCCATGTAGATAATGTCATGACTGCCATGTAGATAATGCTATGACTGCCATGTAGATAATGTCATGACTGCTGTGTAGATAGTGCCATGATTGTCATGTAGATAATGCCATGACTGCTGTGTAGATAATGCCATGACTGCCTTGTAGATAATGCCATGACTGCCATGTAATTAATGCCATGACTGCCATGTAGATAATGCCATGACTGCCATGTAGATAATGCCATGACTGCCTTGTAGATAATGCCATGACTGCCATGTAATTAATGCCATGACTGCCATGTAGATAATGCCATGACTGCCATGTAGATAATGCCATGACTGCCATGTAGATAATGCCATGACTGCCTTGTAGATAATGCCATGACTGCCATGTATATAATGTCATGATTGCCATGTATATAATGTCATGATTGCCATGTAGATAATGTAATGATTGCCATGTAGATAATGTAATGATTGCCATGTAGATAATGTCACGATTGCCATGTGGATTATGTCATGACTGCCATGTAGATAATGTCACGATTGCCATGTGGATAATGTCGTGACTGCCATGTAGGTAATGCCATGACTGCCATGTAGATAATGCCATGATTGCCATGTAGATAATGGCATGACTGCCATGTAGATAATGCCATGATTGCCATGTAGATAATGGCATGACTGCCATGTAGGTAATGCCATGATTGCCATGTAGATAATGTCATGACTGCCATGTAGATAATGCCATGACTGCCATGTAGATAATGCCATGATTGCCATGTATATAATGTCATGATTGCCATGTAGATAATGTCATGATTGCCATGTAGATAATGTCATGATTGCCATGTAGATAATGTCATGACTGCCATGTAGATAATGCCATGATTGCCATGTAGATAATGGCATGACTGCCATGTAGGTAATGCCATGATTGCCATGTAGATAATGTCATGACTGCCATGTAGATAATGCCATGACTGCCATGTAGATAATGCCATGATTGCCATGTATATAATGTCATGATTGCCATGTATATAATGTCATGATTGCCATGTAGATAATGCCATGACTACCTTGTAGATAATGTCATGATTGCCATGTAGATAATGGCATGACTGCCATGTAGGTAATGCCATGATTGCCATGTAGATAATGTCATGACTGCCATGTAGATAATGCCATGACTGCCATGTAGATAATGCCATGATTGCCATGTAGATAATGTCATGATTGCCATGTAGATAATGTCATGACTGCCATGTAGATAATGCCATGACTGCTATGTAGATAATGCCATGACTGCCATGTAGATAATGCCATGATTGCCATGTAGATAATGGCATGACTGCCATGTAGGTAATGCCATGATTGCCATGTAGATAATGTCATGACTGCCATGTAGATAATGCCATGATTGCCATGTAGATAATGCCATGACTGCCATGTAGATAATGTCATGACTGCCATGTAGATAATGTCATGACTGCCATGTAGATAATGCCATGATTGCCATGTAGATAATGCCATGACTGCCATGTAGATAATGCCATGATTGCCATGTAGATAATGTCATGACTGCCATGTAGATAATGTCATGACTGCCATGTAGATAATGCCATGACTGCCATGTAGATAATGCCATGATTGCCATGTATATAATGTCATGATTGCCATGTAGATAATGCCATGACTACCTTGTAGATAATGTCATGATTGCCATGTAGATAATGGCATGACTGCCATGTAGATAATGCCATGACTGCTATGTAGATAATGCCATGACTGCCAAGTAGATAATGCCATGACTGCCATGTAGATAATGTCATGACTGCCACATAAGCAAAACAGAGAAATATGAGACACAGACAGGCAACTACAATGATGTTGTAAGCATAATAATCAATAAAAAAATAATATAGTGCCATATTCATTTAGTGTTCTATGGATCTTTAAATTGCCAAGTTATTAAAAGTAGATATATTTAAAAAGAGATATAGTTCTAATTAAAACAAAAATATGTAATAAAATACTAAAACATGAAGCATGGTTTGTATAGCAAAACAAACAACATTCTACTACCAGCAGCCTCAATGTATCATTCAAATTACAATTAAAAACCATGTGCTTATTAATAAAAAATCTGGCCCATACTTTGTAGTAACAAAATAGCTTAGAAATGACAAATTATCTTGTCAAAAAAAATTTGATTTAATTGTAGAGTTTCATAGCAATCGGCTTTTGGTTTTGCATTCGATACCTTGTGCATGTTGTAAGAGTGACACGTACCTTTGTCCTCGTGTTTGGGACCCTCTGTAATGATCGCAGCAGCTAACACCCCGCTTGATTCATGTTTCATCTCTTCAATTTCTTTCTCTAACTTCTCAATCGTCTCTTTCTCTGCCTGTCATTGTCAAAGAGATGTTATAATTTTCTTAACATACAGTTGAAGTCACAATGACTAATAGTGCTAGTCGATAGAAAGACGAATACATCAGCCTAAAACTGATTTAAATACAAACTGCACACATCCTTTCTGGCTTCCTGAAATGCAGTCAAAGTGATATAAACAAAACGCTACTGATGGCAGTATAATTATTTATCATCAATATAACGAGGCAAAGAACAAGCTAGGAGACGCACAAATAAAGATGGAAATAAGTATGTTAACAGCACAAACAAAACAAACATCTGGGTAAGAGAAAAGACAAAGGTCATAGACGTGATAGAACGAATCAGAAGACAGAAGTGGACCTGGGCAGGGCACATTAGCAGACTACGAGATAACCAATGGACATCGCCTATCGCTACCTGGAGACCTTACAAAGGGACACGATCTAGAGAAAGACCGGCGAGACAGTGGAGAGATGAACTAGATGAGTACTGGAAAGGCACCATCTGGCAGAGGATAGAGCAAGACAGGCAGATCAGGAAACGACATGCTGAGGCCTCTGCCCAACCACGGGACACATCGGCAGCACAATGATGAAATATATAAACATATGGTTAATGAAAATCTCTCATTATTAAAAACAAATTTTTTTTAATATTGATTTGTACAACAGGTCAAAAAAATTTGTTTGTGAAAACATGTATGGCTAAGGAATGCTAATAACTGAATATCCAAAATGCATTATTATTCAACTCCTGGACATTATATTTCCAACTGCTGTTATTATTCTAGTCTTACTTTGTTTTCGTCTTGTAACAGGAGATTCATCCTGTCCTTTTCTTGCAAATCATCTTCCAATTTTTTGCAATCTGGATATAGAAATGACACACAAACCAGATATGATAATCTAGCATTCTTTTTTAATGCTATACAGTTTATGGATTTAAAAATCATAAAACTTAATTTTAACAGACACATGAATATACTTATATCAGATTTTTCCTTTGCAAATTATATGTAGCTGTGATTGTATGAGACTATGGCACAATAGTATACGTAAACATACTTGTGTTACTGTGCCTCAGCTGAGATGCTGGCATAATAGTGTACGTAAACAGACTTGTTTTACTGTGCCTCAGTTGAATGCAATTATAGCCGACTACAGGTCGCAAAGGCACCACCATTAGATTCACTCCTAATGATAAACTGGAACATATTTGTACTGATTCAGTCTGTTGATTATGTAATCAAAACTGCACACCCATATTGGAAAGAACATATTGCACATGTGGGTAATAAGTAAATACATGGCAACCTTGAGAAAGTGTACTTCAAAGGTGAACTAGCCTAGTGATGTGTTTGCAAAAATCACATTAGTGAGAACTTACCTTCCACATGTGCTTTGCTGTTTGCATCTAATGAATGTGTCATTTGCTCAACAGTTTCTTCCTGTCAAGTGAAAGAGAGTGACAATGTACATAATAGATTAAACACACCATTTATAAACATTTGATGAATGTGTCATTTGCTCAGTAGTTTCTTCCTATAAATTTTACAGCTGCATAATGGTGTTTGTAGAATTACCGGTAATCAATGTGATATTAATTAATTACATTAAAACAAATAAAGAGATCAACTATAGAAATGCTTGCATCCATCTTCATGTAAAGCTGCAATGGCTAACAAATGATATTATCTGACAATGGTGTATAATGCAATTTTCCCAGACAACAGTAGTTAGAAAAGTATGCTAGGTCTAGATAAGTTTAAACTCCTGGTGAATAAAAACAGTTCAGATTACAAACAGGTTTAACAGCTGAACAAAGGTGACACAGTTTCTCTACCTTTTGTTTTTCAAGTCTGTCAAACTCAACCTTGTTCTGGATAAGAAGAGCTTTCTTCTCATTCAGCAATTGCTTGTTTCTCATACTCAAACTCTGTAATACAGACACATTCTTTATAACATCCACATCAACAAACATGGCTGCATTCCCATTTCCCATTTTTGTCTTTATCGTTAAACACAATACCACCAAACCATATGATTAGTTTGATTCTCATATTGATTACATTTATCAACCATAAGACTGTGTTTTCAGGAGGTATCTCAGAGTGCCAAGTTGTGTTGAGAAATGTGCAACAGATCTAGTTTCACAACAGGACACCAGGTAGCAGCACCTCATTCTAATTTCCATTGATAACAACATTTTATATACATCACTGACAATGATAAGAATAACATCGCATATTCCATGACCGCCCTGCGCTATTTGCGTATAAATAAAATACATCAGTATACATACAGTGTGCATGGAAACAAGTCTGTTTGTAGTAAACAATGTTTAATGATTTGCTTGAGATTAACTTAGGCAGTCTTGTGAAAGACACAGAAAAATGGGAAGGCCACAGCTAAGATGTGAGGACTGCATAAGGAGGGTCATGAGAAGATCACAGGAGGATGAAAGATGGAGAGAGAGAGCAATGGACATACAACTATACAGCAGAGAACAGGGAGGAAAGCAACATGGGATATGGGAGAGAAATGTGTGTCTCATAGCAAATTCACGAGACTTATTAGCTCTGTGACTACATTGGATCAGAATACTACGAGTACGTAGTGTTGAATGAATGTTCCCACCTTGAGTGCATTGTCCCAGTACTGTTGTTTCTGACTGAGTTCGACCCGGTGTACATCAATGACATGTCTGAATGTCTGCACCTTCTCCTTGTAAGTCTTCCGTAGATCCACCACAAACACAGTGAACTGTTTCTGCACACAACAAGAACAACACAACGCATCAACCAACATCTAATACAACTGGTGCCGTGGCATAACACAACGCATCAACCAACATCTAATACAACCGGTGCCGTGGCATAACACAACGCATCAACCAACATCTAATACAACCGGTGCCGTGGCATAACACAACGCATCAACCAACATCTAATACAACCGGTGCCGTGGCATAACACAACGCATCAACCAACATCTAATACAACCGGTGCCGTGGAATAACATAACGCATCAACCAACATCTAATACAACCGGTGCCGTGGCATAACACAATGCATCAACCAACATCTAATACAACCAGTGCCGTGGCATAACACAACGCATCAACCAACATCTAATACAACCGGTGCCATGGCATAACACAATGCATCAACCAACATCTAATACAACCGGTGCCGTGGCATAACACAACACATCAACCAACATCTAATACAACCGGTGCCATGGCATAATGATTTCTTGTGAAAAATAATCATGTCAGCAGTTTCACCGTACCATATATCATAGTGACAGCAACTGTAGTGATACAAAACACTGTCTACACATAGGGTTTGCTAAAATCCTTAGTAAATGTAAGTTGTCAGTATTCAGTCCTTAAAGTGCGTTACACTTTACTCTCTGGCAGACCTGTTCAATTGAACACCATCATGATTTCTATGGAAAGCATTCAGCCATGCTGCCGTTAATATGCAAAGACTTTTCATACGCAAATATGTCTATAGCCAGGTACTCATTCATGCAGCTAAGTGAACTGGATCGATGTGAACAAACAAACTTGCCCGAGGTTCAAAACGACAGCACAGGATTCAAACCCAGCTTTTAACGATTGAGAGTCTGATGCTCTAGCCACTGTGCCACTGTGCTCCACTAAGGCATGTGAAATATATAAATCTGCGATACGCATCCTGCTATAGTCATCTTTGATGAGGCCATGTCCAATTATTTGAGCTACTATGCCACCACCTTCGATAATTCATAGATGATGCACTTCGCAGATATCATTTCATATATATATGAACAGACTTCACTTAAGGTGACCTACAAACCTGCTTTAAAATGGCTTAGTGACCTGCTTAAAATGAACTACTGATCTACTTAAGATAACCACTTACCTACTTGAGATGACCCAATGACCTACTAAAGATGACCCACTAACCCACCTAAGATAATCAACTGGCTTAATTGAGATGAACTACTGACCTACTTAAGATTACCCACTGACCTAATTAAGATGACCTACTGACCTGTGTCTCTTCCTCGATGTCGCCGTAGTTTTTCTCGATGTCGTTCACAATGATGACGTGTCTCACTTTCATCCTCTTCATGTCCTCAGTGATGCGTGCGATGCGGTCACGTGCGAACAGATAAGGCACGTATGCGTGCTGCAGCTCAGCCAGTGCCGCCTCATCCATTGTGTTCGCCAGGTTCTCCACATCTGCACACAAAGTCAAGTAAAGGTGAGTCCTTATATAGCGCAGTATCCTGTCCTTAGAACTGGATACTTTACTCCCTGGCAGACCTGTTCAATTGAACACTATCTCGGCTTCTCAGGGAGCCATTTAACGATGCTGAAATTAATGCACAAAGAATATTCGTATACAAATATGCACCACTGTCTACAGCCAGGTACTCATTCTTGCAGCTGACTGAACTGGAGCAACGTAGATTCGAAATGGTAGCACAGGATTCAAACCCGGGTTCTTTCGATCGAGGCTTATATCAAGATAAAATATGCCATGACTATACAAGTTCTCAAAAAGATATACATGTGACCTGCCTTGGCGTATTAAGTTGCAAAATGTTGAAATAAGTGTTGTACTTTTTTGGATACCACACATGATAAATATATTATAAAAAAGTATTGTTTGTATTCTGTCTCATGGTCCAAACCTTGCCGCGGTGAGATGGATTGTGTGTTGCAGTGACCCGGAGAGCTAGGTCAGCCAGAGCTTTGGCTCCTGACAGGGTTACCCAAGCTGGACAGGTCGAATGGTAGAGGCAAAACAAATAGGGACCACCCTCTCCTCAAGGCTAACAGGTCTGCTTGGGGCAAACAACCCCAACTGTAAAAGAAAAACTTACAGAAACATTTATGACAAACTCTAGAGAGCAACTTGGCTTGGGAGTGGTTGGGCCTTCAAATAGAAGCAATATGACACAGTACAGTGAAAGCCGAGAGGAAGCTGTACGACCGACAGCCCTACTGAAAACCAAGAAAACCACAAAGACTGCTACCTGGAACATGCAAACAAAATATGAAGCAGGGAAATCAGCAAAGGTAGCAGTGGAGATGATGAAAACTACAAGTTGACCTGCCTGGACTGTGTGAGACCAATCAGTCTGGCCAAGTGAGACTTACAACAGGAGAGATGATGCTGTACTCGGGACATGACAACGAGGATGCCCCGCACACTGAGGGTGTAGCCTTAATGCTGTCTAGGGATGCTCAGAGAGCACTCATTAGCTGGGACGCGATCAATTCCAGAATTATTACTGCCAAATTAATAACGAAAAAGATTAACGTGATACAGTGCTATGTTCTGACAAACGTTGTGGACAAGGAAAGGAAAGACGACTTCTACAACAGACTGCACAATGTACTTGAAGAACAAGGGCCGAAGGACTTAACCATTCTCATGGGTGACTTCAATGCAAAGATAGGAAACAACAACACAGGTTATGAGCAAGTCATGGGCAAGCTGGGATTAAGACAGATGAATGAAAATGGAGAACGGTTCGCAGACCTATGTGCCTTGAACAGCATGGTCATAGGGGGAAGTGTCTTCCCACATAAAGACATTCACATGGCAACCTGGAGATCACATAACCATATTACTGAAAATCAAATAGATCATGTGTTTGTTGGACAGAAGTTCAGACGGTCGCTGCAGGATATGAGAGTGAAGAGAGGGGCTGACGCTGCTTGTGATCACCAACCTGGTTGTGGCAACACTCAACCTTCATCTTAAGAGGCACACAGCACAGGACAGCAGCACAAGAACACGTTACAACATAGATCTACTGAAGGACAAGGGAACGACAGAAAAGTACCGGATCAGCCCCTCGAACAGATACCAGGTGCTGCAAGAACTATACGATAGCAACACTGAACTAGAACCGACGTAGCAACAAGCCAAGCAGATGTGGACAGGTGTTTGTGAAGAGACAGTAGGCAGAAAGAAAACACAACACAAAGACTGGATGACGGCCGACACATTACTGAAGCTATAAATGCGAAAGAAAAAGAAGTCGAAATTGAATAGCAAAAAAATTAGAGCAACCAAAGCAGAAGCCCAAGCACAGTACACACAAGCTCAGGAGGAGGTAAAGAAGAGCATCAGAAGAGACAAGAGAAGCTTGGTGGACAACCTAGAGGACAACCTGGCAACACAGGCAGAGGAGGCAGCAGCAAAAAGAAACATGAAAGATCTATATAAACATAATAAAGAAGCTGGCAGGCAAGTATCAGCAAAGGGACAAACCAATTAAAGTCAAGCAAGGAAACGCCCTCACCACGGTAAATGACCAACGAGTTGGATGGAGCACGTCACAGAACTATTAAACCGACACACTGCATAAGATCTCCCAGTCATCCCCCCAGCAGAGACAGTTGTACCCTTGAACTGTGATAAACCAAGCAGAACAGAAATCAAGAACGCTATCAAGAAACTGAAGAATGGAAAAGTAGCAGGGCCGGATGAAATACCAGAGGCGATAAAGGCAGATATTAACACATCCACGGAAATACTGCACAGCCTCTTTGAGAAAGTCTGGGAAGACGACAGAGTTCCAGAGGAATGGAGAAAGGGACTCATAGTCAAGCTCCCCAAGAAAGGAGATCTCAGAGAATTCAAGAACTATAGAGGAATAGTGTTATCATCTATCAGTCCCGGGAAAAGTGCTGAACAGAGTGATATTAGAGAGGATGAAAGAAGCAGTGGATGCAAAGCTTCGAGAACACCAAGCAGGTTTCCGACAGGATAGATCTTGCACAAATCATATCGCTACTCTGCACATCATATTAGAATCACTGGAATGGAACTCAGCAGTGTATGTCAATTTCATTGACTATGAGAAAGCATTTGACAGTGTGGACAGACAGACACTCTGGAATCTGATGAGACACTGTGGCATTCCAGAAAAGGTAATCTCTGTGATCCAGATTCTCTGTGATTGCCTTTCCTGTTCATCCTCATAATCGACTGGATTATGAGGACCACCACGGACGGGAGACGAAATGGCATACAGTGGACACCATGGACTCAGCAGGAGGACTTGGACGTTGCTGATGACCCGGCACTACTACCACACACCCACAAACAGATGCAGGACAAAATGACAGTTTTTGAATCAATATCAGCAAAGACAGGTCTGAAGATGAACAAAAGTAAAACCAAGATCATGAAAATACACAGTAGGAACGACTACCCAGTTATAGCAGGCAGAGAGCCTCTGGAGGATAAACAAACAAGCAAGCAAGAGTGGACAAGGCACGGACAGCATTCCTGATACTAAAAACATCTAAAATACAAAAAAAATTAAAAACACAACAAAAATCAGGATTTTTAACTCCAATGTAAAATCAGTATTGTTGTTTGGCTCTGAAACATGGAAAATGACAAAAACAACACTAGGCAAAATCCAGACTTTCCTTAATCGATGTCTGCAATTAATTCTATGCATAAAATGGCAAGACAAAATCAGAAACGAGGAGTTACGGGAAAGGACTAGCCAAAAACCTGTCGCTAGGCAGATCCTGAGGAGAAAGTGGGGGTTGGACACACACTGAGAAAACCAACAACAAACATCACAAGGAAGTCTCTGACGTGGAATCCTCAAGGAAAGAGACGGTGAGGAAGGCCAAAAAACACCTGGCAAAAGGACACAGCTGCAGAAGTACAAAGGAGTGGCTACACCTGGAAAGAAATAGAGAAGATTGCCCAGTCATGTGCGCCGGGGAGTCGTCGTCGATGGCATATGCTCCACATGGAGCAAAGGGCATAAGGACTAACCGCTTGTATTCTAGAATGACTTGGTAGTGGTCGTATTCATTTGAAGTAGGTATGTTTAATTAACTGATTTGAGACCACCTAACCACATGCTGCTGAGCAAGGGCTTCCAAAGAGTTCTGCACAATGAAATGTTTTCTCACTGTTTACCACATCTTGCCATCCAATATTGTAAGCATACACACTCCGACTCTGAATAAATCAGAGTAACATGTTATTATTGTAAAAGCTCACGTTTTGGTTAATCATTTGTAGTTATTACGTGTATAAACTACCTCCAAGTCAAAGTTTGGAGATAAATTAGCAGTGGTGATGAAGACAAACATCCAGATGGGAGCAGCCATTCTAAAAGCTGGTTAATGACTCTGTCAGTACTCTGGCAACAACTCAATGAAAGAGATTGGCATGTGATTCAAAGAAGAAATAAAAAGTGTGAGTTGGAACTATCGGCTATATATACCTTCACATGTGAACAGGATATACCAGAGCACTGCAACATCAGTTGGCAGTGAGAGTTTAGAGCCTTAACATTGACCCATCAGTGGAGATGGGAGGAAAGTACAATCCATTGATATACACTCAAGCTTACATGTTACTGACACTGGTACAAAAGGGGTGTATGCTTATTAGGGCATGTACGTCACTTATTCGTCACTTACTAGGATGAATTTGGTAATTATATTTGTATTAGTAGCCTCTCACCAAGTACTAGCCCCAATTACAAAGTACTTGCCCCATTTACAAAGTACTTGCCCCATTTACAATGTACTCGCCTCCATCTATCAAGTGTTTGCCCTATTTACAAAGTACCATATTTATCAAGTATTATTATTATTACTAGCATTTCTATAGCGTCATATCTCCGGGACCAGCCCGTTCATAGGCACGTACACACATTACAAAATGTACATGGAAACAAATGTAAATATATATATTTATGCAGAAGGAACAACGCAAGTCAGGTATTGATTGAATTAGGCCAAATTAATGACATGCAATTTTATTGACTGTATATTGTTATAAATTGTTACATACACATCCATTGTGACAACGACAGACAGTAGTGCTTAGCAGTCAGGGGCCGGCATGCTTGCTGTCGTTGTCACAATGGATGTGTATGTAACAATTTATAACAATATACAGTCAATAAAATTGCATGTCATTAATTTGGCCTAATTCAATCAATGATGTACTTGCCCCATTTACCAAGAACTTGCCCCATTTATCAAGTACTTGCCCACTTACCAAGTACCTGCCCCCATTTACCAAGTACTTCCCCATTTATTAAGTACTTGCACCCATTTACCAAGTACTCACCCCTTTTAATAAGTACTTGCCCCATTTACTAAGTGCTTTCCCAACCCTGGTAGTACCTGTCTGAGACCTTCTGGTCAGTGAAGACTCGGGGCGTGGAATGTTTCCCTCCTTCTCCCCACCGTTTGTCCAAGCCTCTGTCAACAGCAGTGAGGACAACACTAATTGTACAGAACACTGGTGCTTAGTCTAATATGTGCAATATCTTAACATCAACATGTCCACTACACTCAATTAACTACAGCAAATTGCCAATTTATAAGTTAAAATGTTTGCTGTCAGCTTTAGGTTCAATGAATAAATTATGTCGGGACATGATTTGTTTTATTTATTGTTTGTTGTTATAAAATATGTAAATAATTAATAAAGTAATAAACTGTGTTATCATATAGCAATGATTAGTTAGTTACAATCACTGGATAGGCCTTTAAGTCATTTAAATGTAATTATATTAGCCATTGTATTGATGAAAATGTCAGGTTTACATAATGCAAATAAGTTTAAATGCCTTGTTGCAATGTGTGGTGGATCTTATTAAAACTATTAGTAGCAATACCATATGAATAAAACTGAATCTATATATAGGCCAGAGTTCAAAAAATATTTTTTTGTTAAACACTTATAGTTTTATGTAAGCAAGTGTATTTTTTTATCATATGACCCAAGTGGAAAACTTTTGTGATATTAGGTGACCTGGTTAATGTTAAAAATGGTGCATAGTGCTAAACTGCAAAGTACCAGATACAAACGACGAGATATCCAATGAGAGACTTGCCTTTAGACCGCAGTGAAGCCACACTGCCCTGGGTGGATGGGCCAGGGAGGGGTTGTGCCTCCACTGGCGCCGGACCCACCCCGTTCTTCCGGAAAATTTCTGGGGTACGACTTGCAGCACTGCCAGGTCGCGAACCCAACTGACCCCCATGTGCCCCGGAACCTGTGGCCGATGGTGGACGTAATCCAGTGGACACTCCAGACACAGGTCTGGAGGCAGCTGAGGTTGGGTGGACAGCAGCTGAGGTCGGACGGGAAGCTGCAGAAGTCGGGCGGGAAGCTGCAGAGGTCGGGCGGGAAGCTGCTGAGGTCGGGCGGGAAGCTGCTGAGGTCGGACGGGAAGCAGCTGAGGTCGGGTGAGAGGTTGCTGAGGTCGGGTGGGAATCTGCTGAGGTTGGACGGGAGGTCGCTGAGGAGGGTCTGGAAGTCGGAGGGGTGGGCAGCAAGAGTCCATTGGTCGTCTCAAGGTCTGAGCCAGCCTGAAACATGACAACACACATCATGACTGTGTAGAGAGACACACGGAATAAAGAGTGAAGTAATAACTCCAAAGGTGACATGGAATCTTGGCTGATTTATTGGGCATTTTATTATTGATTTTATTTGTTACCTACACATTGTGCCCATCCTAAAGATGCAGTTGCCCTCATAAGGATGAATAAAGTTGTATTGTATTGTTCATTACACATATCGAATGAGCAATGGAGTAACAGCTCCAGTGATGACATGGAATCATGTGGAGTAACAGCTCCAGTGATGACATGGAATCATGTGGAGTAACAGCTCCAGTGATGATATGGAATCATGTGTGGAGTAACAGCTCCAGTGATGACATGGAATCATGTGGAGTAACAGCTCCAGAGATGACATGGAATCATGTGGAGGAACAGCTCCAGTGGTGACATGGAATCATGTGGAGGAACAGTTCCAGTGATGACATGGAATCATGTGGAGGAACAGCTCCAGAGATAGATGACATGGAATCATGTGGAGGAACAGCTCCAGAGATAGATGACATGGAATCATGTGGAGGAACAGCTCCAGTGATGGCATGAAATCATGTGGAGGAACAGCTCCAGTGATGACATGGAATCATGTGGAGTAACAGCTCCAGAGATGACATGGAATCATGTGGAGGAACAGCTCCAGTGATGACATGGAATCATGTGGAGGAACAGCTCCAGTGATGACATAGAATCATGTGGAGGAACAGCTCCAGTGATGACATGGAATCATGTGGAGGAACAGCTCCAGAGATAGATGACATGGAATCATGTGGAGTAACAGCTCCAGATATGACATGGAATCATGTGGAGGAACAGCTACAGTGATGACATGGAATCATGTGGAGTAACAGCTCCAGTGATGACATGGAATCATGTGGAGGAACAGCTCCAGTGATGACATGGAATCATGTGGAGGAACAGCTCCAGTGATGACATGGAATCATGTGGAGGAACAGCTTCAGTGATGACATGGAATCATGTGGAGGAACAGCTTCAGTGATGACATGGAATCATGTGGAGAAACAGCTTCAGTGATGACATGGAATCATGTGGAGGAACAGCTCCAGTGATGACATGGAATCATGTGGAGGAACAGCTCCAGTGATGACATGGAATCATGTGGAGGAACAGCTCCAGATATGACATGGAATCATGTGGAGGAACAGCTCCAGTGATGACATGGAATCATGTGGAGGAACAGCTTCAGTGATGACATGGGATCATGTGGAGGAACAGCTCCAGAGGTAAACGATATAACTATGACATGATGAAGGAAGCATGGATATATAGTTTTGGCTAACTTAGGAGGGCTTGCGGTCCTAAATGTTGTTGCACACAATATGAGGTTCCCACTCACCATGTCTGTACTGTCCATCGTGTCTGCTGCCTCCCTCACTGAGATCATGCTGCCTTCTCTCGTTTCACCACTAGGGGTCGCCAGTGTATTGCCATCATCACCTACAGTTTCATGTCACATCCACGAAGACACAAGTTAAAGGAAACTGACAAATCCAGGAACTGATGTCACAATCACAACCATCCAGTCTTGCCTTACCAACAATGTATACATGTGCATAGCACTACTTGGATGGCACGAGATCTGCCAGATCAATAATTCTTTGATGATTCCCACATATATATAAAAATATATACATATATATATAAATATATAAAAATATATATATTTATACATATATATATATATATATATATATAGTTCTCACTTAAACAACTTTTTTCTATGTTTTTGTCGCCAAACAGCATCTGTGGGGGGCTAGATTTTCAAAATAAATATATGGAATGTCAATAAAATTAAATTGTGTAAGCTTTACCTAATCACCTATTGCAAAGCAATTTGATGTCCAGCATATTCGCAGTGTTCCCACATTCAAGACAACTGATTCAGAGAACTTCCTGCTAATAATTACAACCGCTGATCATGATGAAGGGTAATGGAACTAACCACCTAGCTATAACATGTAAATAATATGTAAATAAACACAGTACATTCATCACTAAAATAAATGTTCTTCCATTTTATATTCTAAATAATAATTGATAAGTTGATCACATGAATATAACTTATTGCAATTCTGTATAGTCGGTAAAATACAACTAGTCTACCATAACCATCTCAACAACAAAACATTATTCTGTAATAATACTAATGTTAGGAAATAAATGTAGAATAACTATGTTGAATGTATGCGTATATTTACTTATTTTAACTAATTAGTTAGGAAATATATCAACATTAATTATATAGCAATTACATACACATACTTTTTTCTCTGTATACTTGTTTCTTCCACTGAATAATAACTGGCTTTTATTTAATTTTAAATAACTTTTCAATTATTAACTTTTTATTTGTTAGTGTACTGATTAACTACTGGAGTTATACAAAATTCTGAAATGTACGCCTTTTCATTTCAGTTGGAATATTGAGGGGAACATACGGCGGGGGGGGGGCATTGTTGGCACACAAACAAACACACAATTACCATTGGTAGTGTCTTCCTGCTCAGGTGAGGTAGCAGATTTCTTCTGTTTTCCTTTTTTCTTGACCTTCTCAGCAACTGGCATGGTGGCTTTCTTGGAGTGTGTTGTGGCTGTAAGGGTGGAGGTTGTAGCCAAACATACAACAGGAACTTTAAGAATAAGCATGACACACAGTCACTCAGACTCTAATCAAAACTAATAAAATACTTAACAATTTTGATTCAGTAACATTTCTGTGTCCTTAAAATTATATGTGTGTGTGTGTGTGTGTGTGTGTGTTGTGTGTGTGTGTGTGTGTGTGTGTGTGTGTGTGTGTGTGTGTGTGTGTGTGTGTGTGTGTGTGTGTGTGTGTGTGTGTGTGTGTGTGTGTGTGTGTGTATGCGTGTGTAAATCTGTAAATAATATTTTATTTTGTTAAGCGCCACATCCAATATTGTTCACAGCGTTTTACAACAATATACAAGTGTATGTTAAAAATAATGCATTTGAATAAAAAACAAGAGTTGTTATATCAAGATAAAATGAATTAATAACAATAGCAATTAAGACAATAAATATAGTAGAAGTAGACAAGGAAGGTGATATAAAATATAATAAAATAAAATAGGTAAGATCGTATTATTTTATAAATAAACTAAAATTAATGTAAACATCACTAAATTAGGCTAAAATGTATATGAAAAGTAACTAAATAGATAAATAATAACTAAATGCTAAACCTCAAACAGCTATGGTAAAACAGTGTTGGTAAGGGTCCGAGTTACAGTATATGTTGTAGTGTAGTGAGTAGAACCTGATCAATGGTCTTATGCAGAATCATTCAACTAAACGGTAGTCAGTATCAACACAAACTACTTTTGTAGTTATATCAAGATTAAAGTAATATTTCTGACAAACATCCACTCCAAAGTACATTATTTTTATACTGACATAAGAAGTCCTACTTGAATGCACATTTTGTATAATTTTTTATTCCATGACGTATGTCTATTATTACAATATCTTTGACTTTGTATTTTTACTTGTATACATATATGGACTTTTGTCTGAAATGTAAACATTATTATTATGACATTACTTATCGAAAACTGGTTTCCTAGGTAAAAGTATAAACGTTTGACTAATAATCCCTAAGTCTAAAATGCTTAGGTAAGGTCATAGGGTGCATGGAAACAATAATATTTATACCTGTAATGCTGTATTGTCTATTGAGCTGTAAGTGTAATAATGCATTGATTATTTATTATTAAGAATTAGACACCTGGATGGAATGTACTGACAATTATACGTGTCAAAGACAACCGTCAATGGTGATGGCTCCAGATGTCACATTTTGCAATATTAAAACACTTATAGAAATCAGCATTATTTATCAGAAAATTTTAACCGCCCATCCCGGAATTCCTAAAATATAGATTTGGCAATTTGCCCATTCTCAAATTGAAACGGTAGGCATATTTGATGATGATGTCCTGATTACTACATTTAGTTAAATATTCATAAACGATGCAATGTAAGATATATTATGATATTAGAGTAATCAGATGGTTTATGGAACACATACCTAAAGCGTAATAATTCAGGTGCGCACTGGCCTTCTCATGTGAATATGGCCGCCATATGTAAACAAGTGCGTGGTGGTAGCAACATGACGTCATCAGTTTTCGCGCGATAGACTTGGGCGGGCCGCTTGCATGGTATTTTGGGTAAGGCATTATTTACAATATTTATTTTAGATTCAGATTAATAATTTCTTAGATATCTTTAGAATTAAACTTGTTATAAACAAGTTAGCCTTTACCTTATTTTAGCATGCTTATTCAGCAATTCATCCGTATTTTATACCAATATCCGTGTTTTATACCAACATTGGCAATAATGGTTAACCATGCAAGTTGTGATGTTTTTTTAATTTAAAATAAGCATTGTATAATTTAAAGTGTCATATTAATTAAATGTTAACTAACGATGTTTTATTACTTTTTGTACAATATAATAATAATAATGTTTTTATTTAAGACAAAAGTCCATATGTACACACAATACAAGTAAATAAATAAATAGAATACAAAGATATAGATACACATGAAATACAATTAGATGGTTAATAAGATATATATAAAATATTATATTAGTACGACTACATTTCCCACTGCATGGATTCCACATACCAAGTTGTAATATATTACTGGTCAATTGTACTTAAACGTTTGTATCCATTAATTACCTTCCTTGGTTGTCATTGTAATGGTAAGATGCAATGGTAAGATGCAATGCAATTACTAGAAATGTCCCAGTAACATTTATTCATAGTTAAAAAACTATAAAATGTCCAATACATCATACTATACCTAGGTAGTTTTATTTGTCCTGAGTGAACAAAAAAGTTGAGTACCAAAGCACACACACGACCTGCAACTGCACTTAAGCTGAACACATCAGACGCTGGATCCTTTCGCAATTCAAATAGGATTTTATGTACAAGGGTTCCTACCATGTAGACTGGTGTTGTCTTTGTGTGACAGACATATGGAAACCAAAATCAGTCATGTTCTCTACAATGAAACGTATCATCAAAGTTGATAAATTGTTTACTAATATTGCATGTAGATGGGCTAGAAAGTGACTGGGAGGACTTTTAATTAGTAACCCATAAGAACAATAATTCAATTGATCCTTTACATTGTTAGATATTTTGCAATGAGGGTTGATCAAACTTGTGCTTACTGGCTCCCACAATTCACACATCTGTAGCCACCTTTAATTAAAATCATCCTCACAAGTCAGGGTGGTAGTTGACTATACTACCCATGGGGTAATCATATATGTGAAGCATATCTTTCTGAAGACAAATAGAACTAGAGAATCTCGCTCACAGAGCCTATCTACGCTGTGAAAAATAAGATGTAGTGTTAGTGTTTTGGTTTTGCAAGCAATTTATTACCTTGTTTGTCAAACAATCTAATGTTATTTTATTTGGAAATGACGAGGGTTTACTTTGAGATAAAAACAATTGTCATGTGTCACGAGTGCAAGTAATGTTTAGAATTATTGTACGCCTTTGGTCATGAACCCAAACTAAAACATTAATATCTGGTGGCATTATGTGTGCTCTACTTTCAAGTATGTATATAATATTGACACACATTCTTACCACAGATATGTAACATACTAAATATATCAGTGTGATAGCAAAATTAGATATGAAGCCCTGTAATTAGTAAACATATAACCAGTTGTGTTTGAGGAAGGCGGTTCTCAAAAGTAAGGGGGTAGTGTTAGTATTTTGGTTGTATATGCAATATATTACATTCGTTGTCCGACAATTTAGTGTCGATATACTGCAATGCAGCGGTGCATTTTTTTCTTGTTCTGTAATTCCAGGAACCAGCTTGGCTATAAAGAGCATTTTGATGAAGTGTCTGTCACTGCCCGGTCGACTCACAACAAGAAGGTAATTAATTCCAAATTAGTGAAATCTAAAAAGGCTTGGGTAACACTCTCAGCAATAAATCCACATTTTGATAAGTTAACATGCCACGGGAAACTGCCATAGTCATCAGTACTCACTGACTTGTGGTATGGATAAAATGTTCAAACAAATTGTATTAATTTATTCTTAACATGATCCACCACACTACACTCATGTTTTAATGCACTGATTCAATCATCACAACAACTTCACAATCCATTTGCTGTCATAAATGCGAACAGTGCTGCAAGTTATCTCAATCACTGACACCACTTGTTAACAGTACAACGTAACATTACAATTCACACATACTCTCCAAAAAACATTTTAATAACTCAATCCAGCCAACCAGAACATAGTTTTTACTGGAACAACTGATCAGATTTTGATGTCATGTCATAGTGAGGGTTATCTGATATAAAAATGTTATTGCACTACTTACAACCACATGGACATAGAGCGTGCTAATTATACTTCTGCAGACACAGCTTCATAGAAATCATACAAAACATAAACAAGAAATGTTCTAAAAAAATGAATTACATCATTACAACTATAACACAGCAAGTAAGATATATGAGAGAGCAGCAACTAAGTATTTGTACACCTCCGTCAGCTGGTCTCTATTTCAGTTTTCAGTTTCTGTAAAATCTCCTCAACAGTCAGCCCTGATGATACAGCCACAACTAAACTCTTGTTTCTTGACCGGGAACCCTAAAAATTAAACATCATCATGAAATAAACATTAGTACATTAAAGCATATAACAGTTGAGATAAGTTCTTGGTAACACAAAGAAAACTGCCTTCAGACAGATGTATTTCTCAAAATGTATGCTTTTAGTATTATACATTAAATTTAATAATAATATATTTATTTCCAAGTGGAAAAGCAACAGGTACTGGGACAGATACTTGATAAAAAGGCTGCCCTTTGCACTTTAGCTACCAGATGGCACAGGTGTCAAACTGGGCAGTCTGTACTGGCTGGTAAAGCCACACGTTCCTGGTAAAGCCACACGTCCCTGATAAAGCCACATGTTCCTGGTAAAGCCACACGTTCCTGCTGTTTACACCTTTTTTACAGGTGGTGAGTTTTTTCTCTCAAATCCAAATGACGTACAGTATCTTCTCTCCCCATAATCACAACATGTTAGAGACATTAGAAAGCAAACATAAGCCCTATTTACAGTAGCCATGCAAACTATAAATAAACACCATCAGCTCAACAAACATATACTTTTGATTTTGATTTTCAAAAACGTGTGTTTGCTAATGTTTTGTGTATTTAAATAATTTGAGCATATTATCAAATGCCAATGAAAATTACTAACTCTGTCAAGGGACACGTCAGACTTGCGCACCCCCAGAACTGTCGCAATATATTTCACTAGTGTCGTGTTTGCCTCCCCGTCAACAGGTGGCGCCGCTATCTGTACTCCAACACCTTCTGTTGATATGTCTGTAACATCGAGACCTGACATTATCAAAACACCTTCTGTTGAAATGTCTGTAACATTGAGACACAACATTATCAAAACAAATGCACATGAAACACACAATGAAATATTTAACGCAATTTATGTCCATGCATGTAAGAATAAGACACAGTTTTCAATTAACTATCTATCAAATCTAGAACAGATCTGGCAATACATTTAAGTGAAAAGTATAATACAATTATTTTGCATGATAGGTCTTTAAAGTGGCACTTTCACTCAGCTGCATTAGTCAAATCTGAGCACAATTTGTATCACTGAAATATGTTTTAAAGGGAAGCAATCTGATCTTTTTTCATAAAATCATGTTACACAGTATTCATTATGTCTATTATAATATACTGGCTGCCCAAATATGTTTTAGCAACCCATTTTTGATGTTGAAATTTAAAGGATTCTTGTAGAATCAGTTTACTCGACAGCATGCTTTCAAAGGCGTGGTCTCTGGTCCAATAGGAATCATAAATCAAAAACAAAACATTCAATTGAAATTATGCTAGGTCTTACTAACTTAGAAAAACTAGTAGACACATAGTACATAATATTACAGTATTTACCTGTTATGGATTTAACCACCAGACAATATATGCAATGCAGGTATTAAATATTATATATATATGGGATTCGGATATTCAACTATTGTCGTTGTTTCGATTTATGCTTTATTGCCATTTTAACCAAGAACTTTGTGAGTGGTTATTCATACGTGGCATTCTGAATATAAAAGTGGCACCAATATTAAAACCTAGCTCTAAAAGTATAAAGTGGTACAATGCCACTTCAAAATAATTTCATTGCTAAATTTCATCAACTGTCTGTGCAATGTTATAACAATTTTATTAGGGTTCATAAAAAAACTTAGTGTAAGTAATTAAAAGTAACCAGGACACATAACTGCGGTAGAGTACATGATATGACAATATTTAGTAAAACTGCACAACATAATCAATGACATCAAACAGATGGACAACTTAACACATTTTTACTCATTATTACCTGTTACTCCATTTTGTTTAGCACCTGGTTTAGCCAACACTTTAATGATTATGTCACCAGACTTTTCTTGTAGCTTCACCGGTGGAGCTTCTGTTGTCTCGTCTTTTTCTTGCACAGTTTTTGTCTACAGGGGAAAATAATAAAAGAGACCATATACGTCAACATTCTACGTGGCAGTAACAAAACATTATTCATAAAAAAATTATATTTACTACATATTTATTACATTGCAAAATTCTTCAAATGTGGAAATGTGATTTTTGGTGGCCTTACATTTATGCCAGTGAGATCATGGCATTGGAAAGATGAGCATTTCTTATCATAATTTTGTATTTAAATTTATTTTGAAAAATATGATTTGTTAGGATTCTATCGGTTTACAGAAAATTGTGATATAATTGTTCTTCACAAATGTTTGTGTAAAATTAAGCAACCATGGAATTATAGTTTTTGTATCAAAAATATTAACCATATTAATATTTTTGATAAAAAAACTATAATTCCCTGTCATTTTTAAATAACTAAATATAATAGACAGTGACAATTAATTATGGACGCATCCCAGAGAAGTTGAGATGGCTTTCGAATAACCAGGCCTGCTAGGGCAATGTGTAAAATGACAACCTTTTACCTCCATGTATAATTTCAAATTCATTCCTGTCAAAAACTACATACGTTATTTGTTAACTATGACTATGTCTCTATCTATGTCTATGACTAGTTGACATAAATTCATAATGAGTTATAATAAATAGTAGGAAGTTCCAATAATATGGGTAGGGAGGTCAGACCAATTTACCTCCCCTTCTGACAACATGGGCGACAGGGGTCCCAGTTTAGTGGCCATAGTTTTTTATCATGCATTCTACCTGTTGGTTTGTGAATTTTTTTATGTTGTAATAATGTCAATGTGTGTATCTGCGCTAAAAAAATATTTTTTGGCGGTGTTTATTAGCGGTAATGATTTTTTTACTCTCAGTGTCGTATTTTGGTTTTCTTGATTTACGCGTGCGGCCATCTTGGATCACGTTGACAGGCCCCACCTATCAAACTGATTTGCGAGATTATGTTAATGAGTACATCCATATTGAAATATGATGAAGAAAGAGGAAATTCAGAGGAAAATGAATCTGAAAATATTATTGTAATCCGTCGATAAAAAATTATAGTAATTATGGATTTTAAATGGCCTATGTTTGACGATGTTTTGTGAGTATTTAGTTAGTTGGTTTCAGCGGAAAGCATATGCCGAAGGGTAAAGAATTGTGTCAACGATAACGTGATTACAGTGATGGCTTACCAATTGATAGCACAAACATGCACAACGTCCGTTTATGGAACCCCCGTCTAAAATGATATCGCCATTTTGCCTTCTTCCCTGTATGCGCGCAGTGCGTCATGGTATACAATGCACTCGTGACTCGGATAGCGATGTGATCGACAGCGGGTGACTTTGATTAATACTGCCAAGTACATATGCCTACACCTGAGTAATTCATTGCTGCCATGTTTAATGTAACTGATTGATGTTTATATTAATATATTATTAGTTTATTTATTGGTATTACTTTAGTTTAATTATACAACTGTTGAGCTATTTAGCATATACATAATATTGTGTGTTGGTTACATTACTACAATTTATGATAATTTATGTTTCAATTCATTTATTGTATTATTATTTGTTTATACAATTTTGTATCATTATAAATTATTTTGATGTAGGGCCTACTGTTTTTGTATTTGATATGTACCCCCGGTATGTACCAGTTTTTTATATATATATTAAGATTACAGAATAAGATTATATCTTTGTATTTGTCACTATATAGTATACATAAAATAATGTACATTAAGTAAACATTATGATTTATTGTATCTATTAATTATTATATAATCATAGACAAATAAGTATAATAGTACGCCCTATTGTTGATGATAACAATGGGTTTAACCACAGTATATTACAAGTTAATTGGTTTGGCAATTATAGTAGTTATGGGATTTGCCCAATGTAACAAGTGTTGTGTATTGGGGGGACTATTATTGGCATTTTGTGCCAGTGTATTACGAGTTAATTGGCTTGTCAATCATAGCAGTCATTGGCTTTGCCCAATAAAACAAGTGTTGTGTAATGGGATACTAGTATTGTCAGTTTGTGGTTCTAATTCACAATCAACAAATCCTTTCATGTGGTTGTAAGTTCATACAGTTGTTTTAATGTTACGAAGATAGAACCACATTGATCATCTTTGCTCAGTTGCTGTCATGTTCATGATTTAATGCTATTGTAATACATGTGTGTGCGTGCGTGCGTGTGTGTATTTACTTTTTTATGTGTGTATTTATTGTTACATGTAATTTTGTATTGGCCTTCTTTATAGATGGCAAGACTCAAGATGATAAAAAGTAATTTTCTTGTGATTTATGTACACAATCAGATCCGTCAGAAAACGTTTGGAAAAATTCATGAAATTTAGAACTTTGCAAAACTGTAGTTTTCTGTTGTACTTAGCTACATGAAATAAATAGCATTGTACTTCTTATAGTGACCACTATGTGGGAACATATTTTTAACAAATTGTCCTTGTGATTTATATGCAAAATCAAATCTAACGGAAAATTGTCGGAAAAAACATGAAATCAGAAACTTTACAAAACTGCAGTTTCTTTCATATTTCATTGATGTACATGAAACAAGCACCATTGCACTTCTATTAGTGACTGTTATCAGGAAAAAATAATTAAAAAACAATTCTTGTGATTTATAAGCAAAATTAGATCTGTCAGAAAATGTCATGAAATTTGAAACTTTACCAAGCTGTAGTTTTTTTTAAATTTCACTTAGATACATGAAACAACTACCGTTGTACTTCTTATAGTGACTACTATCAGGGAAAAATGAGAAAACATTTTTTTTTACGAAACAAAATTTTGGTCCGACCACCCTAATATGGGTGTATTTCGAAAAACTTCAGATTTTAGGGAAACGGCATGTATATATTAAAGGGCACGATCGTCGACAAGCTCAGTATAATTATTCTATACCCATGGCTTATTTAAGTTATTATTACGGCTAGCACTATGCCATGGTCATAGGCTATGCCCATGGCATAGTACCATGGGCCTGGCCATGGCATAGTGTGGGCGTATGGCATTGGCCATTGCAATATCGCCCAATAATGCACTAAAATTACTGGTTCAAGTGATGGATCCTGGCATTCTCTACCTTTTGTTTCCCCTTGAATGATTTTTTAGGCATTGATAATGTGTGTTTTGTCCCAAAATTAATAATGCACAACCACAAATGCTGAAATCGGTGTTCTCTCCGTAAGGCTCTAAGCATCGTGCGTGTTTAGTGTTGTTTACCAGACGGTGACGCCACCCAACGGGTATGTTACTTGTTTAATAACCGAAATGTGCCGAACGGCAACGAGCCACGTGCCTCTGCCTATTTTGTCCGGTGTACTCGGCTTGCGTGATTGTGATCTCGACTTGTTTGAGGAATTAATTGATGTTGGCCAGAAAAAACTTATTTTGTTAAATAATACCTTGTATTATATATTGTAATAACTGATGTCTACAACACTAAATGTTTAACAGTGTGTGATCAGAATGCCATATACCATATGACATACACCACCACCATCATCGTTGTGCAGCCGTAGTGTCCCACGGTTGGGCAAAGGCCTCAGCATGCATGCCGTTTCCAAATCTGCCTGTCTTGCGCTATCCTCTACCAGATGGTGCACTTCCAGTACGCGTCTAGTTCGTCTCTCCACCATCTCGCCGGTCTTCCTCTATAACATTTCCCTTCTTAAGGTCTCCAGGTTGTGATACGCGATGTCCATCGGTTATCTCGTAGTCTGCTGATGTGCCCTGGCCAGGTCCACTTGTCTTCTGATTTGTCCTATCACGTCTATGACCTTTGTCTTCAGTCTGACGCAGATGTTTGTTTTTCTTTCCCGATATGTGAGGTTTAACATATTTATTTCCATCTTTGTTTGTGCGGCTGCTAGCTTAACATTTTTCTTTGCCTAGATGGTGATCGAGTGTCCATGTTTCCGCGTCTTATGTCATCGCTGGAAGTACGCATAAGTTGAAGACTTGTCTCTTCAAGCAGGTTCCAAAGTTACCCTTGAAGATGTCGCGGTGTTTGGAGAATGTATCCAGCCGGCGGTGATCTATCTTTGAATCTCCTTGCCTAGGTTTTTGTCTCTGATACTGTATAGCTAACAATCGCTGTCCTAGATAGGTGTACCTTTCAACGTTGAGATCGCTATCTGCGTGTGTTAATTGATGTATATTGGTGTGTCATTTTCTAGCATCACTTTTGTCTTCGAGATGTTCATCTTTATACCTTATTTTTCCTTTTCATTTTAGCTCCTGCAGCATGACATATATGACATTCAAAATGAAAATTAAATGGTCGTCACAGAAAAAATTTCTGCACACATTTTGCGTACGTAACGTCGCGTTAAAACAAAACACTGAAGAGTACCATCACAGTGAAAATACTTAAACACACACACATGGAAACATTATCAAATACGTACTATACTCTCGTATTTTACTCGGTGTTTTGGCGTCCATCTTGGATTTTAAAATGGTGACCACGACCGGTCACAATTGTTTATATCTGAACGTCTAAGCATGCATATATCAGGTTGATTTTAGTTTCAAAACACCCCCCCCCCCACACACACACACACATGCACACACGCTTATCAGTATTTTGGCCGTTGTTTAAGGAGCGTTCATCTTGGATTTCAAAAGGGCCACCATGATTAATTGCCATTTTACTCACACCTGAAATTCTAAGCCACATAGAAAGTTGATGTTAGCGGCTACAGCCATATATTTTAGGGATCGAGGATCTGCTCTTAGTAAACAGCTAGTACGTGGATGAAAAGATAAACCATATACATAACAACAATACCACAACAAAACAATCTTAATTATTAATATTCAAACAATAGTATAGTTTTTCGAAATCGAATTAGGTTTGATCTGATACCGTTCATCTTTTAATACAAAATTACAGTGAATAAAAGTAGTCTTCTAATATTTAAACATCGCATACCATTGGTACTTTACTGGACTTTTCGATCAATGGTTACGCCTATCAATGTTTACATGTTTACACGGGCCCATATTTACACACGTCCCACGTGCTTTACGCGCAAAGAATATGCCATCCTCATTGATATGTGAGAATACAAATATTAGGTAATGCGTACGATTGGGCTGTATTGTTATGTTTTACAGCCAGTTGGAAATGCACGCTGCATTGCTACTGCGTCTGTATTATCGCTACGGTATAACGTAATATATTCCCATAATTTTGTGATCGAAATGGTGGGTGTGAAGACAAGTGGCCCGGGGATGTTCACTAAAAGTTAAAGTAAACTAAACCAAACATTACAAAGAATCGATCAATGAACAATACAATTTTTATTTTATTAAAAGGGGCCCTTACATAACTGCCCTCGAAAAGATCCAGAAGAGAGCAGCACGTTGGGTCACCAACATACATTGCCACACTTCCTCAGTATAGAGTCTGTGTTAAATGCATTAAACTGGCCAACCCTCCAAATCCGTAGAAAGAAAGCACACCTCAGCACCCTATATAAATACAAAACAGGAGCCATCGCAATCAACTCGCTGTACCTGCCCACACTATCTGGTCCTCGTAAAACAAAAACAAGGAAAACCCACGACATCAGGTATGACCTTCCCTACTGCCGTACACAGTACAGGAAGATGTCATTTTTCCCGCGCACAGTAGCTGAGTGGAACAGCCTGCCCCAAGAAGTGGTATCTGCGACCACCTTGAATTCTTTTGAGTCCAGGCTCCAGCACCATCTCTAAACCCCCATCCCCTTCCCTCCCCTCTTTCTACATCCCCCTAACCCCACTAAATCGCACCACTACAGTTCTTCTCTGTTTCCTGATGCCAAAGATTACCCTCCCCCTAAAAAAATGACAAAATCTTCAACCTAATGAAGGTGGTTATAACACAGAAGATGAAATATCCAACATTCTAGACATCAGGCCTTGTCCAAGCTCTTGTCAGACATATACGACATTCAAAATGACAAATGAAAATTAAATGGTCGTCACAGAAATAATTTCTGCACACACTATTTCTGTTATCTATGCATTATTTGTGTTAATTGACCAAAAATGCAATCTGTACATAAAAGCACAGTTTCTGTTCGCCTGCCAACCACCACCGGTATCCCCAGCACTTTGAGGGTAGGCGGAAGCATGGGAGAAAAAGAACTTGCTGACTAACCCTATCCTGCTTGTACCACACTTTATCACCATGCAGGTATGCAGCTGGCCAATAATCACTGGCATCAGAACATGGTGAATATTAGAATGGGGGCTGCTGAGTCTCGCGAAAAACCTTAAGCAGGGACGAATCCAGAGAGGGTAGTCTAGGGGGTCAAAAAACCTTCAATTGCACAACTTGATGCACGCCAAAAAACCTCCACTGGCGACTGGACCAAATTCAAATTCGGTGGTCTGAGCCAGATCATGACATTGAAGACAGTTGCTGTTGACATTTTTTCGTCACCATAACTTCAGCTTCTTCTAACCTAAATGGGGTCATATTCCAAAGGTGTAAGGGAGGGGACACATAATGGGGGCACATTCCAAAGGTGCAAGGGAGGGGACACATAACAGGGGCACATTCCAAAACATCTAGGGGGCTGGCCCCCTGGATCCGCCTATGTTGAGGCTCTCCAAAAACCTTGATTTGCACCCCCCATGAGGCTAGCCCAAAATACTCACCTTAAGACTTTCCAAAAACCTAGATTTGCACCCCCCTCCTGAGGCATGCCAAAATATCCCACCTTGAGACTCTCCGAAAACCTCGATTTGCACCCGTCCCACTTGAGGCTGACCAAAAACCTCAAGCTGCACTCCAAGATCCACCCACCTTCTCTAAATATTGGGGGACTAATCCTATCCCCAGCCCCCACCTAAATTATTGGGGGCCTTGGTTCCGATGCCAATGATATATATATATATATATTTTTTTTAATTGTAGGCGGTTAATAATTTTGTTTTAGGTCAGTTATGCAAAAGATTGCTAAATCTATGTTTAGTGGGTGAGCTTGTACTTATATGTACCTTTAAGTGCAATCATATACTGCCATTACAGCAGGAGCCAAAATAACCATTCATGTATACACAGTGAATTAGTGGATTTCATCAATGCAATCATCAAATTATACTAAAATTATATCGTTGTATGTGTTTTGTTTCTATGATTAATAGTTGGTTCAAATTAACAAGAAAATCTCAGCAAATCACACAAATCCTGTGTCTGCTTTCTTGAAAAAAATGCATTCCCCAAGAAAGGCTGCACCAGCTTGGTTTCGTCATAGTGCCACTAAACTGTCTGTTAAAACAGCTGCATATTAAACTGATAATATATAGTAGTGTGGGACAAAATGCACCTCTTTAGCCACAAAGACAATTTTGTCGACTTATTTTTCACTTAGGCAGAAACGGTTAGCACAATAAGCACATTCAAATAGACAGCTAAATAGTAGTATAATTACAGAGAACCATCGTAACAAGATAACAAACAAAAATACAATTTTAAGAACAGTTCTACTCATTTTGTAAACTTGTTCCTGTGGGGCAGGGTGTAGCCTTGGTGCATTTTTGACTCGTTATTGTATATTTCTTTGTATATTGCATGATGCTAGTTTTAAATCCATATTTGTAAATATTGTTTGTAAGCATTTATCAGACCTTCATCATGTTTTCCATCAAAGTCAGTGTTCTAAAGGGTAATGTGAAGAAGCAGCTGTCTGATGGGTGACATGAAGTTTGTGTTTGTAGGGTGAGTTCAGTCTTGAACAGAGATGTTAAGCAGTTTGGTAAGAAGCATATGTTTGACAACGACGATGAAACATGCTGGAACTCCGACCAGGTGAGAAACTCTTCCATTATAGTCATTATAAATAACTTATTCACAGTGCCCTGTGACCAGGTGAGAAACTCTTCCATTATAGTCATTATAAATAACTTATTCACTGTGCCCTGTGACCATGTGAGAAACTCTTCCATTGTAGTCATTATAAATAACTTATTCACTGTGCCCTGTGACCATGTGAGAAACTCTTCCATTGTAGTCATTATAAATAACTTATTCACTGTGCCCTGTGACCAGGTGAGATAGTATTAATTTGTTTAAAAACTGAAATGGTTGGCTTCCATGAAAAGTCATATTGGTGATAGTATAAACAACTCAGCCAAGAGGTCATATAAAATAATGAAATTTGTCATCTACAAAACATGCATATATAGCTTCTAAGTTCTACTTTGTTATGAAACACTACTAAAAGAGGTAAAAATGTAAGCTTTTTATAGCAAAGTATCCTGTCCTTAGGATTGCTCCAGAGGCTTTACATTTGACTCCCTGGCAGACCTATTCAATCGAGAAAGCCATTGATGAAGAAGAACAGGCATTCTCACTGTTACCTTCGAGAATGACACGTACCTTAACTACCTAGATCTAGCTTTGGAAAACCAAAGCTCAACAATAATAAACATGCCTTTCTTGAAGCTAACTGGAGACATCCTACTAATTCATTTGTCCATCAGTGTGGACACAAATTATTGAAATTATAAGTGTCTTTTAATAGATGTGAGATAATAATAATAATTTCCGTTTTTTAATATAGCGCTTTTTAAGTAGGTAAATACTAATCAAAGCGCTTCACATACTAAAATTATGTGTTGGCTAAATGTTAAAATATAAATTAATTAAATAAATAAGCTAAGAAAAAAAAAATACATAAATAAATTAGAGTGTAAAAATACAATTTCAAACAATTAAATTAAAAACCAATCAATACTATAAAATAAAAACCAGTGTCATTTAGATGTTGCAGCAATGCTTGCATCAAGGCATGTAGTGCATGCGAAATAGATGGGTTTTAAGTTGTTTCCGGAAAGCCGCCAATGTTCCAACCGATCACACACACTTTGGCAAGCTATTCCACATACGTGAGCCTGTCACTGCAAAGCTGCCCTGTTCGATAGTTCTCTTAGACACCGTCACCGCAAGAAGCGTTGCGTCACTCGCTGATCGCAATGCACATGTGGGCGCATTGCGAACTATCGCACAGTTGAGGTAGTTCGGGGCTAAGCCATGCAGGATCTTAAATATGTAAGTACATATCTTGAAAGTAATTCTCATTATGATCGGCAGCCAATGCAGTGATTGCAGTATTGGTGTGATGTGATCTCGCCGTCTGATGCGGTTGATGAGGCGAGCGGCTGAGTTCTGTGCTCGTTGAAGTCGGTTGGTCTGTCCATTGTTCAATCCACCGAGTAGAGCATTGCAGTAGTCGAGGCGACTTAGCACAAGACAGCGTACTGCAGCATGGCACGCGTATCGCGTCAGCAGGTGACGAATTCTGCCGATCAGGCGTAGATGGTAGTAGGCCGAAGAACAGTAGCTGGAGACGAGGTGGTCTAACTGCATGTGTCGGTCGAAGTAACAGCCTAGATTTCTCGCTGCATCTGTTGATTGGAAGGTAAGTCCAGGTAGTTCCAAGCTGGGGCTGCCGTAAACACGTAGATTGTGCGGTGACTGCAGCACGATGAACTCAGTTTTATCATTGTTGAGTTTAAGTTGATGAATCAGCATCCAGGCTCTAATCTCGGCGATGCACTGGATGAGCAGCTGTTTAGCGTTTTCCAGTTCGTCAGACACCATAGGGTTATAGCTGACATATAGCTGGATGTCATCAGCGAATCGGTGGTAAAGCACATTATGTTTCTTGCAGATGTCAGCAATGGGTGTCGTATATGCGTTAAACATCACTGGTCCAAGTACTGAACCCTGAGGTACACCGTGGTAGATGGGGATAACTCGCTTAAGTCTTTCCCAGAAAGTGTCTGCAATGGCTGATGTATTTTCTCGCATCCCCAGTGAATGTCTTGGATTTGTTGAAGCCGTCAGCACAACTGGTGAAGCATTGGCCAGAAAGTGTATAGTTCCACATGAAGAATATGGAGTTTTGGTGGCAAAGGTATGCACTCGGTGATATGAAGGAGCTGCCGAAATGGCATCGAGCATGGAGTGCACGCTGCATTTACTTTGTGAGACAAGATGGACCAGTTGTACAAATGCACTGTACACATTCTCTGCTGCAGTCACTGTCCTGGAATATTTATTAGTTAATTATCTATATATCTAAGAAATTTGACTTCATCATAAAACTAGTGACTATGTACTGAGCATGTCCAGCATAGTCTGCTTCCTTAGTCTACTACAGGTCAAACAGTGTGTCCTTGTACAGGCAGCCAATGGTGCAGCCTCTGTTGTCTCACAGCTACGACAGGTCAAATAGTGTGTCTTTGTACAAGCAGCTAATGATGCTGCCTCTGTAGTCTCACAGCTACTGCATGTCAAATAGTGTGTCCTTGTACAGGCAGCCAATGGTGCAGCCTCTGTAGTCTCACAGCTACTACAGGTCAAACAGTGTGTCCTTGTACAGGCAGCCAATGGTGCAGCCTCTGTTGTCTCACAGCTACAGCAAGTCAAACAGTGTGTCCTTGTACAGGCAGCCAATGGTGCAGCCTCTGTAGTCTCACAGCTACTACAGGTCAAACAGTGTGTCCTTGTACAGGCAGCCAATAATGCAGCCTCTGTAGTCTCACAGCTACAGCAGGCCAAACAGTGTGTCCTTATACAGGCAGCCAATGGTGCAGCCTCTGTTGTCTCACAGCTACAGCAGGTCAAACAGTGTGTCCTTGTACAGGCAGCCAATGGTGCAGCCTCTGTAGTCTCACAGCTACAGCATGCCAAACAGTGTGTCCTTGTACAGGCAGCCAATGGTGCAGCCACTGTAGTCTCACAGCTACTACAGGTCAAACAGTGTGTCCTTGTACAGGCAGCCAATGATGCAGCCTCTGTAGTCTCACATCTACAGCATGCCAAACAGTGTGTCCTTGTACAGGCAGCCAATGGTGCAGCCACTGTAGTCTCACAGCTACTACAGGTCAAACAGTGTGTCCTTGTACAGGCAGCCAATGATGCAGCCTCTGTAGTCTCACAGCTACAGCAGGTCAAACAGTGTGTCCTTGTACAGGCAGCCAATGATGCAGCCTCTGTAGTCTCACATCTACAGCATGCCAAACAGTGTGTCCTTGTACAGGCAGCCAATGGTGCAGCCTCTGTAGTCTCACAGCTACAGCAGGCCAAACAGTGTGTCCTTGTACAGGCAGCCAATAATGCAGCCTCTGTAGTCTCACAGCTACAGCAGGCCAAACAGTGTGTCCCTGTACAGGCAGCCAATGGTGCAGCCTCTGTTGTCTCACAGCTACAGCAGGTCAAGCAGTGTGTCCTTGTACAGGCAGCCAATAATGCAGCCTCTGTAGTCTCACAGCTACAGCATGCCAAACAGTGTGTCCTTGTACAGGCAGCCAATGGTGCAGCCTCTGTAGTCTCACAGCTACTACAGGTCAAACAGTGTGTCCTTGTACAGGCAGCCAATGATGCAGCCTCTGTAGTCTCACAGCTACAGCAGGTCAAACAGTGTGTCCTTGTACAGGCAGCCAATGGTGCAGCCTCTGTTGTCTCACAGCTACAGCAGGTCAAACAGTGTGTCCTTGTACAGGCAGCCAATGGTGCAGCCTCTGTTGTCTCACAGCTACAGCTGGTCAAACAGTGTGTCCTTGTACAGGCAGCCAATGGTGCAGCCTCTGTTGTATCACAGCTACTACAGGTCAAACAGTGTGTCCTTGTACAGGCAGCCAATGGTGCAGCCTCTGTTGTCTCACAGCTACAGCAGGTCAAACAGTGTGTCCTTGTACAGGCAGCCAATGGTGCAGCCTCTGTTGTATCACAGCTACTACAGGTCAAACAGTGTGTCCTTGTACAGGCAGCCAATGGTGCAGCCTCTGTTGTATCACAGCTACTACAGGTCAAACAGTGTGTCCTTGTACAGGCAGCCAATGGTGCAGCCTCTGTTGTATCACAGCTACTACAGGCCAAACAGTGTGTCCTTGTACAGGCAGCCAATGGTGCAGCCTCTGTAGTCTCACAGCTACAGCAGGCCAAACAGTGTGTCCTTGTACAGGCAGCCAATGGTGCAGCCTCTGTAGTCTCACAACTACTACAGGTCAAACAGTGTGTCCTTGTACAGGCAGCCAATGGTGCAGCCTCTGTAGTCTCACAGCTACTACAGGTCAAACAGTGTGTCCTTGTACAGGCAGCCAATGGTGCAGCCTCTGTAATCTCACAGCTACTACAGGTCAAACAGTGTGTCCTTGTACAGGCAGCCAATGGTGCAGCCTCTGTAATCTTACAGCTACTACAGGTCAAACAGTGTGTCCTTGTACAGGCAGCCAATGGTGCAGCCTCTGTTGTCTCACAGCTACAGCAGGCCAAACAGTGTGTCCTTGTACAGGCAACCAATGATGCTGCCTCTGTAATCTCACAGCTACTGCAGAATGTGGAATGCATTGTTTGATGGTAGAGTGAGCAGGACAATTTGAACAAGAAATAAACACGTTATCCAGGCAGCAGTACCTGTTGCTATGCTACACTAAAGGTTTATATCGAGTTTTTTTTATCAGAGATGGATGTCATCTAGTAATAATAATAAGGTAACTTCTTCTGCACCTAAATCTTTAGAACCCAAGCATGGTCAATGTAGGAGTCGTGTTTTTCTCCGTTATTTTAGTCCTTTTTTGTTTTATTTAGGCTTCGAAATGCACCCAATTGCAATTGGATACACAGTTTCGGACTCCCACATCCCCTCTACGTAGGCATCAGGCTGTGGTGAATATTGGGGTGGGGCTGCAGGGGGGGGGCTGAGACTAACCAAAACCATTCAAGTGCACCCCCATTCTTGAGTTCACGAAAACCTTCCAGGGACGGATCTAGAAAGCGAGTCTAGGGGGGCACAAAAACCTCCACTGGCGCCGTGGCGCCTGAACCATAATTAATGGTGTAGTAGAAATTGTTGTCGCTGCTGTGCCGCCATAACTTTGAGCCGCTGTCTCGGCTGGAGCTGGGCTGGATACTTCGGAAGAGAGGGGTTGCTATTAAAAATGTTTTGTCACCGTAACTTCACCTTATAACATGAACAGGGTACATTTCAAAAGGTCTAGGGGGACATGGTCGCATGAGCCCATTATAAAAGGTCTGCGAGCACACAAAATTCCTATGGTCTGGGGAGCACATGCCCCCAGGCCCCCATGGATCTGCCTATGCCTTCAACTGTACCCTTTTGCCAAAATATTGAGGGATAAAACTATCTCCAGCCCCCCACCAAAGTTATGGGAACTCAGCCCCCAAGCTTGGGGGCCTAGGGTGCTTTTGGGGCCGGTGATTACCCCCCCCCCCCCCGGTCCCATATATATACACTCTATAGAATTGTGCTTTCACATGTACTGATGCCTAGCTACACCCCTGACTCTATCTGCTACACCGCCACGTTCCACTATCCATGTTGGCTGACAACAACTACAAAATAATTAATTAATAATCAGTGTGATAAGTACACAAGAATATCAGTTCTGTAAAAAGTGCTGCATCATTGCAGCCAAATACAATGAAGCCACATTGTAGCTGAAAATATCTGTCAAGCTTTTAGCAATGCAAATTTGTATGACTGCTGACAGTGGCCATTTATGTGTCTACTCTAATTTTTTGTCTTGTATGCTAAAATATGTGTTCATGTAGTTCACAAATCCTGCAGTAGCATAGTCGTTAGAGTGTACAATGCGCAATTGAGATAACCCAGGTTCAAATCCATTTACAGCTGTTGAAGCTTGAGACATTTTGTTCAAGCTACATTGCTTCAGTTCACTCAGCTGTATAAACGAGTACCTTACTACAGAGTTTAACAATGGTGGATGTATCGTATGTTAATGAAGTCTTCGCACTGTGTTTACAGCATGGCTGAATGTTTTCCAAAGGCCAGGTAAGTCGATGTGGTGTTCGCATGAACAAGTCTTCCAGGGAGTAAAGTATAAAGTGTATTGAGCAGTCCCAAGGACTTGATTCCACGTTGTATAAGAACTTACTATTATCTTTTCCATCTTCACCCAGGGCTCCCCTCAATGGGTGTACTTCGACTTCAATGACGTCGTTCTGCTGGACACTGTCCAGATACGCTTCCAGGGTGGCTTTGCAGGCAAGCATTGCCAACTAGAGGGCACTGCTGACGACAGTGATAGTTGGATGAAGCTGAAAGACTTCTACCCAGAGGATGTGAATTCCTTACAAGTATCCTTACAAGTATCACCCATTTAAGATTGTTTAGGCACTGTGGATGAGTTGGAATGATTTTTTACTTTTTAGAGATCGTTTTAAAGTTGCTTATTAGTTACGGATTGTATTTGTAAGGGCATATTTTTTAAATAGTTTGTAATTTACATAATTTAGATATGTGTTTGGTGTGCATATCTCAGAAATCAAGTTTTTATTTTGCATATTTTATTTTTAAAAACACAATATTTGTACGAGTGAGTGACTTTTTTAACAAACTTTGAAAGCACCATTGAGCAGTTTAGGTAGAAAGGAACACAATATTAATATGAATATTTAATTTATTCATAAGATATTTTCAAGTTAACCAGATTTTTGTTAAATTCAAATATTGTTAAGATTTAGAACGTGTTAGCAAAAGAGAATTATTGAGGTTTTGACACACAGGTGTACATTAAAAAAATATCTGCTTTGTTAGATTTCCTGAATAGCGCATTAAAATATACATAAATTTGCCTTAACACATTTCGCAGATTTTTGAATTGGCGACATCTGCAAAAGTGAAAAAACTGAGGGTTGTGTTTTTAGACAGTACAGACTTCTATGGCAGAATCACGATATACGAACTTTGCCTACTAGGTTCCAAGAGTTGACATGCTTATAATCCGAATATATAACAATTAGTAAGAATTTTACAGTGAACTAGTATGTATACCTGTATATCATGATGTCTTTCTAACGAGAGTTAATGTGCCTTAACTGCTGTAAATGGGAATCATATTGGTAATTTGGACACAACAATAAAATAATGATGATAGATGGTTTGAAGAGATGCTTAAAGGCAATAAAAAAACCTATTGCTTGAATTTATTATATTATATCTTCTTGCATATTTCTATGTCCACCAAGACAATAATTTTATCAGAATTCGATAAATTAATAATTCCACAGTTTACGCTGTGCAACTGCTCTTCTTTGAATATGCATATTTTGGTGTGCATTTCGGTATGCTTAGATGTGACGTCATAGGCGCGAATGTGGCACAACATGCAGCACTTTCAATACATTCGGAGCATGTTTACAACAACAGATGTTGGTTTGAAGCAAGCATCAGAATGAGTTATTATGAGGTATTCTGATGTAATACGAACACTAGTCAAAATAGAGGAACAAGCATTTATTTTATGGTTCCACACAAATTAAACTTTGTTAAAAAAAATGTATCGAGAGAACCTCAAAATTCGGGGTTATACTAAATTGTACAGCTCTTCCTTCATGTAATGTTATGTCATATAACGTTACTTTCTGCAGTTGGATTCAATATTTTTGTGTGTTCACGTGGGGGCTCATAATGCAGAGGGTTACATTTCTAACTGGAAGAACAATGAAATGGGTAGTAACACTGTGATAGTAATGTCATGATTGACCAATATGTACATCACTAAATTTAATCAGCTTTAAATGTACTAACATTTTTTAGTTAAAGTGTGAATTTTTACCACATGAATTTTCATTTGTGGCCAAATAAAGGTTATTGTATTGTTTTGTATTGTTACGTACATACTTCACATGTTTACAGCATTACAGACCACCTTTAGTGTTCACTCACTCATTCACTCACTCACTTATGCTCTCACTCACCCACCCACTCACTCACTGATCATGTGAGTCACTGCGGTCAAACTGTGCTGGCTTCAACCGTCAATATCCAGACACTTGTAATCCCTCCCGTCTGGAACCCTGCAGGATCTGACCTCACACCATCCCGTGGACAGTCAAGTGCAAACCTGGTCTGAGCTCTTGTTACCACAAGATGTTCCTAGATGATGTTTCATCCAGTGATGTCTGTAGAAATGTCCAGCAAATCTCGGTCTCCTGTCCAATGGTGTCTGTGTAACTTTATTCGTTTCTAATAAAAATCCCTGACCTATCTAGTCATTTTAGTGCTTTTGTTAATAGCCATGACACTTAACACCCTCATAAAAAATTCCTACGAAAATATAGATGGTGCGTTGTATGGGAAATTTGAGAGCACTTGTGTAGGGTTAATCACTTAATGCGATTGATTATTTGTATTGTGAGCTATGGCATAAAGGCTGTCAATAATTCAGTGGTTGTTGGTCCAGGCGTCACACTATTTTGAAATCAGTCATTGGTCGACGTTGTAAGCGACGCTAGGAAATGGAGGTAGAGTATATTTCGGTTTTACAAATTTCATACAGCGGATAGGTTAACACGTCAACTCGCGGAATAAACTTTCCAAAGAACCAAAGAAACACTTATTATTATTATTTCCTAAGTAAATTTGTCCGTGGTTTCTGTGATAATACTCTGCGTACTGCGAGATGCAATAAAATATAAAATTTACATTCGCTGACGAAGTACGGTACTTGCGTAGATAACTCGCGTGCATTAATTTATAGCACCCGCCATCATTGAGGCAGTAACGCGTCATATCTGCATGCGATATTATTCTACATTTAGCACAAGCGCCGCCTCGCGTCGTACAACGGTAAACATGACAGCCTACGCGCTTTTTCCAACAAATAAACTATTACAAAATGACAGCCCTGTATTCTGCAATCGTAGAAAGACACTTGAATATATAGTTAATACGATGGCTGCAATATTGCGGCCTTGCTTCTTGCGAAGTTCGTTTGAAACTGGTAGAAATGTGGTCGTCTAGTTTGGTTATGCTTGCAACATATTATATGACCATCAATCTGTATATACTTCTGATAATTATATCTGATACTTGTAATACATTCTAACGTGGCGTTTTTTTGCATTTTAATTATGTACAGTGTATTTATATTACTTGATTAATTTTAAAGCAGCGACTGTTTGTATTTGTTATCTGTTTTGTGTTATGTACAGTGCCTACGAACATTAATAGACATGGCGCTGTATTAACTAAATATTAATGTTATGATAGTTAAATACCTACTTTAGTCAGTATATATACTTATTTATCCGATAATTTATTTCATGTAACATAAGTTATTTCTTTTAAAATGTATATTTTAAATTACATAGTATAGCTTATGTTTTACCAATTATGTATTTTATTAAGATACACGGCGTTATACAATTAATAGTTATATCTATTATTATTATGTGACTATGTGCGTGCGTGCGCGCGTGCGCGCGTACGTACGTGTGTGTGTGTGTGTACAAATCTGAGGAAACCTTCGTGCGAAGAATCAATATTCCAAGTTACTAATAGTTATGCCATCGATTGAGTACAGACAAACTGTTAACAAAATGGTCTTAATTAATAATTAACATTATCTAACGCAAATACATGTTTTGGTCTTAGTTTTGATATTATGGGTAATTGTGAATTAATTATACATAATAAGGCTGTCAATACCAACCAACAATTACGTTACAATAATTAATATCGTCAACAGTAACGTTTTACAACCCCAATAATATTATTAATTTGATAGCAACACATACAATACTTAATTAAGACCAAGTAGACAATCAATACATCATAGACATAGTTGAACTAAAGTACACATTAATAGGCTACGCTGACGTAGGAATGTCAACAAACGGAATACAATTACTTCATTTCACACCCATTTGGGGAATAATAAATATTTATTTGCAACATTAACGACTTACAATTAGAAAAAAATGAAACAATACAGCGTTGAAGTTTGAATTTGCAACCTCTTGGGTCTCAGGCGATTGTATTTGTGTGCGATCGCTTCGACGCGAAATTCCTTTGCAACGCTCTATTGTGTCATTTTTTTCTCAAACCTAAGACGTACATTGATCCGGGTTTATTAACAGTTGTCGCTGTCAGTTTAACACACACTTTCACCGAAGCAATCAAACAGAAAAACGAGACAACGTCCAAGTGGATATTGAATTGCACGGTGCACGAATTTAGGACGCGCAACGAAATGGATATGCAATATGAAATGTTCATCAACATCCCTAGCTGCAGTAAAGTTCTTTTGTAAAGTTCGGATAAGCTAAGTTAGACTCGCCAGTTAGACTCGTAAATCTGACCGAACCCAAGAGTCAAGATGACGGCCTCCAGGAGAAAACCTCCATTTCTGTCCTCCCGATTGTTTTGTATGACAATTTTTAACGAATGTTACACAGAAACGTATGTACTGACGTTTTATCATCTCCCCAACCATTTTACTATTGTGATATATACTGACACCCTCCTTTGGTTGACATAATCACCCGAGAAGTCAACGTCCCCATTGCTCTGCGTGTGGTATTATGGTTTCGTGATGGCACGTACAAAACTAGCCAATTATACATTGCTAAAATCGGAATTTAACTCCCACAGACTAACCCTCTGTCGATGTGTGGTACTCAGCCCATACATGGACCTCGTCAACCAAGATTTCCCTGCATCTTTAGTTGTACATTTCTCACGATTGCGTCGTACGTTGCTGCACCACCCACAAGGCCTGTCGCTTCCCGGTGAACACTGTATTCTCCCCGCACTGTTCTACTGTAGTTTTTGCTTTTACACAATCGAGATTTGTTGCGACCGTTTTATCTCCCCGAATCATGACGCGGTCTTCATTCCGAGCCTCCGCTTGCCTTACTTGTTAAACTGGTTTTTTACCGGTTTGAGAGTGCACCATCGAACACGAAAACAACGATACGGTCCCCGATTAGTTGGTCTTTTAATGCACCGTATTCACAACCATCTGCAGTGCGATGCAAGGCTTATATAAACTATTCATTGATTCACCTGGCTTTTGACATATTTTGCTGAACATCGCTCTCTCCACGACGATTTGATATTTTGCAAGTTGCATCATTGTATTCGTTCAGCACATATCTCACTTCCTTGTATGTTGCATTAACTTATTCTTAGTGTTGTAAGCTGTCATCAGTACATCATCCCATGACATATAGCAATGTTGTGACATGTTCAGGGTCTGGTTTGTTTCGTAGACCTAAAGTGATTCTTTACCGAGATCGTCTTTATGCCATTTTATCAAGAGTTCTGTCTGACTTAAATATTGGTTAGTTAGCCCCCTTAAACGTGATTGGTAGTGGTTAGTCCAACGGCCCATTTGGGATACTATAATAATATGGGACATTACCAAGGTTAGGGGTGTAGTATTTTCAGTAGAAATACTTGCAATATACCCACGAGCAGCCTTGGTTAAGGAATGCCTCCAACAAGAACGATACCAAAGTGCCGACAAGAATTCGTGTCGGAGCAATTCCTTAACCGAGTTTGCTCCTGAGTATGTTTCAAGTAGTTGGGGAAATATGTCCCCATAATAATTTTTGACTATGAATATGGAGCGGCAAGCCCACTGACTGCCTCAACGTTTTGCGTTCCCTGGAACCCACAATCCAACACAGTTGTATCGTTTCCATTCGCCGGTGTTGTCACCAAGACAACTTTGATGGCATATCATGTCTGTCTGCCTAAAGCCATAATATTATATATCTTTACCGGTGTAGCGGGCCGAATGTAACCCGCACTATGGGTAGCCATTTCCATATTGCGCAAGCGCACTGAACAACTTGACCTGCCATTTGACCATCGCGCCGCGTTTTTATTTCTGTGTTTTCTCATGATTTTTTCCAGCACATAATTGCACAGGTTATTGGACATTTATGTTTATGCTATTATATGTTTATGTAATATGACAAATAATAACGTTAAACATAAAGGTATTAGTAGCGCAAAACACTTTAGATGCCAAGCCTGCTTCTTGCACGGGACTACTTTCGGCCTGTCACGCCCGGTCGATAGCTAAGACGTCGTACTTGTGGATATTTATAGCGGCATCCGTTGCACAGTCTCCGGGCGGCACGTGATGTGTTTCAACCACAAATCATGTATGAAAACGTTATACCAGCCAACGTTTTTATTCCGGGAGATTCATCATCGGGTCAGCACGTTCCCCGTGTCACGCTATTTCGTCGCGCTGTCTCGGTTCTTGAAATCGGAAGACTGGGGGGGGGGCGCTGTTGGAGATTTTTCGCATGAAATGCAGCAGTTCAGCACGCCTCAGTGCGTCTTTCGTGGTGTCGCGGTGTCTCGAACACGGAGTGGGTGGGTGTTGCTGGAGATTTTCAGCGAAAATCCGGGAGATTTGCGTGTGTTCCTGGACACAGGGAGATATACCCAAAATCCAGTAGACTCCCTGAAATTCCAGGAGAGTTGGCCGATATAAAACGTCCATACCTGTACACAACACCGAACAGACCTCGCCTGACTTTTGCATAACTCATCTCTCACAATCGTTAAGTTATTTCGGCGAAAAGAAAAATACATCAAAAAAACCTCATCCAGATGCGCCACTCATCTTTGTGACCCTGCTTACCCGCCATAGTTCCCTGGCCTATCTATCCTTTGTGACCTTGTTTTCCCGCCATAGTTCCCTGGCTTGTATATCCTTTGTGACCTTGCTTACCCATCTATAGTTCCCTGGCCTCTCTATCCTTTGTGACCTTGCTTACCCACCTACAGTTCCCTGGCCTGTCTATCCTTTCTGACCTTGCTTACCCACATACAGTTCCCTGGCCTGTCTATCCTTTGTGACCTTGCTTACCCACCTACAGTTCCCTGGCCTATCTATCCTTTGTGACCTTCCTTACCCACCTACAGTTCCCTGGCCTGTCTATCCTTTGTGACCTTCCTTACCCACCTACAGTTCCCTGGCCTGTCTATCCCTTGTGACCTTGCTTACCCACCTACAGTTCCCTGGCCTATATATCCTTTGTGACCTTGCTTACCCACCTACAGTTCCCTGGCCTATCTATCCTGTGTTAACATTATTACTGCGTATCGAATTTGAGATTGACCAATCCCTTTGTCTTGGTGTTCCTCTCATATTGGTTTCCGAGGATTAAAGCGCACAAGAAGCTCTCTTACCATTAGTTATGGAATGGTACTCCACACGGAACAAGAAGAAAGATTGCTGACCGAGGACAACGACACATGTTGGGGCTCGTCTCGAGTAGTGCCATTAAAGGCCGGGAAACACGAGTAGTTTTCGCCGACCAAACCACGTCAGACCATATTAGACTGCAGTGTATCCACGACACCGACTGAGATTATACTGGAAGCCGGCATGACGTCACAATCACGTAAACTTCAAAATTTATTTTCGAATACGTCAGACAGACACTGACTAGCCCAGACTACAATCGACGTAGTAGAACATTTTCAAGTTTACGTGATTATGACGTCACGCCGGCTTCCGGTATAGCGCTGTCGGATTAATGGGTACACCGCACTCTGGGGGAGTCTGATGTGGTCTAGTCTGGCCGGGTCTGGTTAGGCATAAAGTGCCAGTGTATACCGTTTGAAGCTACCAATTAATAGAACGCTCCGATTACTCAAATGAACATACGAATCGCGTGCAACAGATCACAGCTTTAATTGTTCAACAGAATGACACCGATCATGTCAAAATGCACAAATAAAAACGGAAGAAAATATGTTAGGTTACTGCAGTGATGAGATCAAATGTGTTTTGATATAATAACCACAATAACAACAAGTGGAATCGTGCACAATTTTTAAATGGACTAAAAAGACAGGTTACATATATATTTCATGATGTGTCAATTTAAAATCGCCTTCATCCATGCGTGTAGGACATATTGACATGTCTGACAAGCATTCAATCATGCTGCGAACATTGGACAGAGAGTTCACTAAGTTACCAATGTTTATAATTATTCATGTAAGCCGAACCCAACTATGGTCTCGGCAGCATCCGGCCCCTAAAAATCGATTGTATTATATATAACTTCATCGAAAAAGTATAGAAATCTAAATAATTACTGTAGAATTTTATACAAATTTATGTGGCCATACAATTACGAAGTGCCGTTGAAGATTTTTCACGTGGTGACGTTCATAATTTTTAAAGCTCACCTACAACCTCGATTTGCACCGCCGCCCCCGAGTCTCGCAAACAATTCCACCTTCTGGCTCTCCAAAAACTTCGATTTGCATCCCTCCCAAGGCTCGCAAAACACATTCGGGCTCTCCAAAAAAATACCACCCTTAAAATGCACACCATCTCCCTAAATATACTGCTTTCCAACATTGGTTGATGTTTAGTTGTTCACCTATTACTGGCCGCGTTTTACACTTTATTCAGTATCAGTACCGTTATAATAAATTATACCATTAACCGAAGCCTTCGCTTGCGACAAACACAAATAGAATACGTGTCCCATTAACATTATGAACATTAGCGTGATATGTCGGACCTTTGCCGTGAAACCGTGACATTTAATGCAACATTGAATCACATGGCTTATATGCGCAACACGTAGGATGTATGGATTGGTGTACAGGGAATCTGGTTTTATGACCTTCAGCGCAATGTCTACCCGAACACTACCTAATTGTGTCAGACATTAATTTACGCTTGATTAAACATACGCAGCAAGGACTGAGAGATGCTGCCAACAATTCCCACGGTGGTGACTGTGTATTGAGCCAAGGGCTTCCACACCAGAGACCAATACTATAGATAAATTGGTCTTATTAGCACACACGTCGTAACACTGATTTAACGGTTCATTCAGATATTACACCATGTAAACAATGTTTAGACAATAACTGTGTTGATGTTGGGTGAAGTGCAGGTAAATACGTAATACGTGCAATTAATTGAGCAAATTCCATTATATAATAATTCACATATAACAGCGAGCTGCACACCAGAGTCAATCACAAACTCAAAGCCAATGTAGAACTCATCTATAACGCTTGCAGCATGACAATTAATAACCACAACGTGCAGGCATCGCTAATGTGCATTCATCCATCCACGTCAAGGGCGCCTAGCTGTCATGGCCAACGCAAACGTCCACAGCCCAGGGCAAATACTGTGATGTCAATATACTCTACATAAATACTGTAAACAAGCCAGTGAAATACAAACGGATAACAGAAAAGTGTAGAGAAACGTATAATATTTTGGAGAATTACAGCATTCATCCATAACGTCTGTGGGCTGACTGAGCGCAGTTGAGTAACAGTTGTCTCCAATACGTCTCAGTGGAGTGTACGGAAACGTCCGTTGAACAGTTTCCGTTCGTGAAGTTCGGAGTCGGATATTTGTGAAAAGGGGCCTACGATTACTCTTATATGAAATCGTTGGTTGGCCCATCACAGTGTTGCCTTTTCTTCGCCGGCTTCTCACTTGCCCAAGTCTTCTTCACTGTAACACAAAATCGTATTGATTGTCAAAGGGGCACTGTATGTATATATAGCATTATTCCACGGCAGAAGTATTTTGTCGGCCGACGCTTGGCGTCTGCGGCTATTTATAGAACAGTGTGGTGCAGGCGATATGGTTGCCGTCGTTAGTTCTCGGGAACACAAGACAAGCGTGCGCAGGTTCTAGTGATTGTGTTGTTGATAAGGATTTAGTTATTTAGTGTTGTTAGTTTGCAACAGAATATGTTATAAATAAATCTTATAAACAACACAATCACTAGATTCAGCGCACGCTTGTCTTGTGTTCGCGAGAACTAACGAGGGCAAACATATCGCCTGCACGAGACTGTTCTGTAAATAATCGCAGACGCCAAGCGTCGGCCGACAAAATGCTTCTGCCGTGGAATAGCGCAATCTCTACAGTGCCCCTTTAATTAAGTGTATGCTTATTTGCGCATTCACTCAACAAAATATACCACTGTTTACTTACTCCCGGTGTACGTCAGAACTTGATAAATGTACCATGTCTGGTCGAGGCTACGTAGAGTAACATCTGGTCTAACAACCGGATAGCACAGGTGTGTGCGTGTGCGTGTGTATGTGTGCGTGCGTTTGTGCGTGTGTGTGAGAGAGAGAGAGAGAGAGAGAGGAGAGAGAGAGAGAGAGAGAGAGAGAGAGAGAGAGAGAGAGAGAGAGAAGAGAGAGAGAGAGAGAGAGAGAGAGAGAGAGAGAGAGAGAGAGAGAGAGAGAGAGAGAGAGAGAGAGAGAGAGAGAGAGAGAGAGAGAGAGAGAGAGAGAGAGAGAGAGAGAGAGAGAGAGAGAGAGAGAGAGAGAGAGAGAGAGAGTAGAGAGAGAGAGAGAGAGAGAGAGAGAGAGAGAGAGAGAGAGAGAGAGAGAGAGCGCGCGCGCGCGCGCTTTAATGAGGGCGATGATAGCGTGTGTGTACAGCCTATTCAAATAAAACAACCAAACGAGAAACTGCGCTACATAATGTTCTCGCACAAAACCTATCGCACCGCAATGCGAGGTGTGAGTACAGTAATGAAGCTGGTTGGTAATCAACAGATGCTGAACAAAGATCACATATTTCACAAACCCGTAGGTGCCGGTCTGGTCTTTTACGGCATTGTTTCACACCAGACTGACGCGCCACCACAAATCCATTCGAGCCGTTCCGAAATGTTTGTTTGAGAAGGAAACCCGTCCATTACGCGGAGTTAACAGTGACTGAGCGGGCCGATCGGTAACTGCTCCAGTGACAGGTGCTTTACCAGCCGCATCCGATTTGCATTTATGTCGCACAGCAGACTTTTATTAATCCAGGCATTTGCATTGTCATAAAGCACGGTCATTGTAAGGCACTTACAGGTTCGTTTCTGCTGTTACATTTAACTGGAAATATCGTATTGATGTACGCACCCACCCATTTATTATCACTGCAATAACATTGCATGCATCTGTTTGTTTGTTTGTTTGTTTGTTTGTTTGTTTGTTTGTTTGCCATCTATTATGAAATTATATGTGTGCTAAAGATGTGCCGCGTGTCGAAACATAAATATAAATATTGCTGTTGGCATTTACCATATACCCAAGTAGTAAGGCAACGACAATTATCATTTGTATTTCAGCATATAGCCATGAATGGGCGGTGTATGTTGGCTTAGTACGTTCCTTGCTAACTACCATTTTGTGCGCGATACTGTTTTATTTAACTGAACATACTGATAGATTGTTAATCATTGTTTTAAATACGTGTTGACCGAAATAGGTAACCTCGATTCGCATTGTATAAATTTGATCGATTCGGGTAAAGATTTTAAACTACGCTTTTGATGCGGTGGTATAATTGTGCCTTATCGTTGTTATTTGTTGTCATGTTTCCGCATAACAACAACTGAAATAGGCATACTTATTCTATATAACTATACAGTTTGGAAGGCGTTTTAATTAATTAGTGAATCACTAGCAGATCAATTGTATCAAACGTCTTCATAAATCAAGCTATACATTGGTGTGCTGATTTATGAAGTTCTTCTATAATTCTATTTCTAATTTCGAGCATAGCACATTCAGTAGATTGCTTCCTTCTAAAAGTGTGTTGGCTTTTGTAGTATAATATTTTAGAATGGAAATATTCGTGTATTTGATCATATATTATTGACGATTTTAAGTTAAACGTGTCCCTGTTTGACTACAGAAATACACTTTGATTTTACATGTATTTGGTTTAATAAGCGACCAGCATTGTCCGTTCTGGTCGCACTAGACCCTGATTGGACACTTGGGATAGGACCGCGTCATACACCGAAGAACGCTTAAAGACGATTAAGAAAGTATAGGATTGCGTCACCATTAATTTGTCTCGCCGACTCCGGCTGCCTCCGACGGAAGAGTTTGGTCTATATGTGTAATTTCTCGGTTCAACGCTCGAGCACGCTCCTCTCGTTTCTGCTTCAGGACAGCCGCCTGTCTCGTCCGCTCTGACGAGAACTTGAGGTCGGTACCCGCCATGATGCCCATGATCTTCATTGTCTCTGAAGAGATCTGCATGCGAAAACAGCCGCATTCAAATGTTGGGGGAATGATTCTCAGCGGAGAAGAATTGAAAGTATCGTACATAAAGAAATGGGAATATTGGACCGATCTGAAAGTAAAACTATAAAAGATAAATCAATATATGTATGTATGTATTAGCTTGAATTACGCTTACGCGGCAGATTTTCAGCAGGCAGAATGCCTGAACGAGGTATAGGATTAACAAAAAGAATTAATTCACTTGTGGCGATTAAACATTGTTAAATGTGTGTGTGCGTGCGTGCGAGGTCAAGAACTGCAGTCGTTTGGTTACTTGAATTCACCGCTGTTGTTATAAAATAGAACGAACGAACGAAGAAGTTTATTTACCCCATGTATATAAAAAGTACAAATTGTTTTTCATACTTGATTGTAGAAAAACAATAAAGCATATACAAACACAAATATATATACTACGCATGATACATAAGTATGTAATTCAGTAATTTGCAGGAATAAAAAAAAAACTTTTATTTGATAACATACTGTCTATATATATGTAGATATCAGACGGGGTCGGTGACTCCTATTAAGACAAAATGTCGCTATCATAAGAGCCACCCCATTTACGTAAAAATAACGTAGGTTCTTTTATTCAACAATAATGTCAATCTCAAAGGTGTATATGTATGTGTGCGTGTATCATCCCCTGTTGTCTACGGAGCCACCCGAGTAAATAAATAATCAAAATGCGTTCATACGTAAACAGTACCGATGTTGAACATGTTCCCACGTAAATAGTCTAGTCTGTTATTACCAATTGCTGCCGTCACGGATGCCTCGTGCGCTAATCATTCTATTTTGTGCTGCGTTTGTTCATGTGCGATGCAAGCATCCATTATTAACGAAAACGCTAGTTGCAACTCCCGTGCGCTGTTGGCGGTATCACGCGATCTCAATGGCGATACTCTATCGGTGCTCAATGTTGGGGTAAGACCATATTTAAATTTTATAGGCGGCCATTATAACGTTTCCTTCATTTCCTGCAAAAGTTGTCTTACGATTTTCTTGAAAAATTCACAGCATGTTTAACCTCCATTGACACAAGTGCTGTGGAAAACTCGTGAAATTCTCATACCTCATTTTTCAGAAAAATCCATCCAAACATGACACCCCTCAATGTCACCCCAATCCGGTGACGGATTTAGAAATATTGGTGCGTGCTGCAAAATAGCCACTTTGCGAATATGCGAGCGACTAGCGTATATTTATTGCTATCTCGTGAAAGATCTAATGCACTAGTACATTCAATATTCACTGGACTAACATGTGCCATGTCAAAGTACTCGAAACAAATTCACAAAACGGTATTTTCAAGGGTACTCTTTCGGTGGGTACGAATCCTTAATGTGGTCTTACCCCTGTTATCAATACTCGCAGTCGTTCGTACAATCACGCGCGCGCGCACACACACACACACACACACACATATACGCGTGCACATGCATACACACGAACGCACGCGGCACGCACGCACACACACACACAGGTCGATCATTTGTAGATGTGTGGCTAGACGTTGGTCACAGTGACCAACAGCCAGCACAAGTTTCCGATATATATCTACAAAACATCGACTCTCCCCCATCCTTGTCCGTTAGACCGCGGCATATTGGCGTGTCAATAGGTACTTCGACATGCCGATGGTTGCAACGTGCGTGGTATCGACAGCTCCCGTCCTCCCCATCAGAACGGCAACACCGACCTCGTCGTCATCGTCACGAACGTAGGCAGATATTACATGAGTCTTTATTTGCTGATGACTGATATAGCTTTCAGCGAGACAAATGTGACCAGTACACTTGCAGTTGTCAGTGCATAAAATGCTTCGAACAGTTGATAAACAATCGATGGTCTGTAGCGTGAAGTGTATGTTCCATACACCAGCGTTCGAAATAGCACTTGTCCGTTTGTTCGGGACAAGTGATTTTTGCCCCGGACAAGTAAAATGACTCTACATGGTTATCCGGTGGACAAGTAAAAATTTACAGTAAATACGCGTGCAACATTGCATTTTATTTGAAGAAATTCAAAAGTAAATGAAGTTTGCTAGCAATCGCGCGCGTTACAATTTTGTTAGTGTGTCGGCGTCTTGTCGTTCCGCCGCCAGTGTGTTGTACGTCAATGTTCGACCGAGTTTAGTGCCTGCGTTAACAGGGTCATCCGCTGAGCGCAACGAGCTAGGTCTGTCATACACGTGGAACAGACTTCGCTTCAGCCATCGTTGATCGAGGCTGTATTTCACAAAATCGTTCAGTTTGGCCGACGTACAACTTGCTTCCATTCACGGATCATATTTGATGAACTTTGAAAATAGTACACTTTGTATCGCTACCTGTTATTTGATCAATTATATCGTTTTAACCATTATTACGCCTAACCCATGCGGACTAGGCAGTCTTTCAAGTCATCGAACGTTACTCGTTAGCCGATCCAAGTCGGTGAAAATTGTCAAAACTTGTAACTGGCTCTCCGGTAAATCTATGATGGTGGTTGATAAACGGAATATTAATGTCCTTTCAGCAGTGTTGTTGTATCTATGTAACATTTATTTTAACCATAAATTGCGAGTATTTGAAACCGAATTATGCAAGACGCGCGGCCGGGGACGGGGTGCCAACCGCCGTTGACTTGTCAGCTTCCGCCAACTTCGGCGGTCTGCGCGCAGCAGCAACGTTACAACGTAACTAAATCTATAAATTATATTCCGCCTGGTAATTAGGGCACCGTTAAATCTGTTTGATCATCATTGAAATGGTAATATAACATTTAGGAAAAATATGCGTTTGTTTGCTGATGATCAATTGAATATTATCTTGGTTTGTAAAATGCAGAACTTTGTTAATATTGAAGTTCGTAGAGGAAGTTCGTAGAGGTTGAACAAAATAATAAAAAATTATATAGTTTATTTTGATTTTTGTGACAACATTTCCTGGCTTTGAATTGCAACCTGATGGTTGAGCGGCATCTTCAATGACAAACTGGTGCCAACATTTTACAGCAGTGTTATATGTCGTGTATATATATATATATATATATATATACCATATTAAACACAAACAGTTTTTGTAACATTATAACAAATAGCAAGGAAAACAATTGTCTCATTCCTATCATCGTAATAATTATTTGTTATTAATAAAAGCGTTCATATCAGCATCACTAAAATATTGGTATGCATCATGTAACGTGTCTACTTTTTATATTCATGATGAATAATAATTATAATGGACCGGGAAATAGTTGCAAATATAATTTTGCAATTTCAAAATTTGCAGATTAAATAAAATTGTGTCTTTGATCACAAGTCACTCAGATGTACGTGCGTTTTTTCCGACGCTTCGATTTCCCTTGACAACCACTCGGACAAGCTAAAATTTTGGCGGACAAGTAGATTTCAAAACTTACTTGTACGCCGGACAAGTAAATATTCTGGCTTATTTCTATCGCTGTAGACTATGAGATAACCTGCGTAAACATGTACTTATTAACATTTAGCGCTACTCGGCGACCATATGTGGTTTGATCTGACGTCACTCCGTGGACACTTGTAAGAGAGCTGCGTACAATGGCCATACTTCGGATACTTTGTACACGACTGATGCTCTGTAGCACGAATAGTCTTTGAACAGCGACCATGTGATCACACACACAGGCCTGTGTTTGGTCGTTACACGGGTACGCTTGATTTGTGAGCCAAATCGCTGGTTTTACCTTTCTGACGTTCCGAGGCCAAAGGATGGTCACCTGGATGGGTCAACAACAGCGGCTACACGCTAAGGATCGATGGAAGCGGCTACACACCAAGCACCGACAGCCACTGGTACACGCTAAGCCTAAGGGTCGGCAGCAGAGGCTATAATTTATGCTACGCCCCAGACTGACAGCTGCGGGTATAGATAATGTTAATCCACCACACCAGACGGTGGGGTTGAATTTAAGCTATGGTTACGCCCAGAGCTAACGTGTCACCGTTGTGATTTTTGACAATGATATCAATGCAATGATTGCCCGAAATCAACTTCGCGGGACAAACCGCTGCGCTCCCGCCTTCCCGACATGTTCTCTTTTCCCAATTGAACCCGAGGTGACGAGTGGAAGCGCTCCATTCAACAGGCCAAATCTCACTGACATTCGCGTGCTGTCCATTGTGCAACGGGTTACTTTATACCAATGTGGCGTTGAAGAAAACAAATGGCGAGGAACAAAGACCTATAAGCGTCACTTCCACCCGGAACCTCCTGTCACACTGCCCCGAGTCTGAGATTTAGGGAATTTAGTATCAGGCTCCTGAATCACATCAAGACCTGCGATCGACCCATGGCATACAGACGTCATCTTCGTTCCTAGACACCGCCGATGATGAGCCTGCCTTCTGTCATCGTCCCATTCCATGATATCATTTAAATTATTTCTTACCCCGTAGCTCCATCGTTTATCGGGAAACGTAACTAACGTAGGTTTATGGTCTGTCATCACGTCTCGCTTACGTCGCTGATTTTGAACGGAAATCGGTAAATGCACTGTTGCGTGAAATAATAGCCCCCTGATTTATCAAAAAGCGTATGATGTTAATCAGCAATTATAGCAATGTAAACAATATTTATCAATATGAATTTACAACCAGCTTACAGTAACAGGGCCAAATTACACCAAGGCTGCGCTTTTTGGGGTGGGATCTTCAGATTCAGATGACGAAATTTGCAAAATGCATAGGAATGCCACAAAGAAGGCATTTTGTTATGTAGCTACTAAGGTTCTGTAACTGTTTAGATAAGTGTATATATAATAATACTGCATTAATTGTTCCTGCCTTAGCAGAAAATAAGTAAACCAAATAGTTTTATCACAAAAGAGGTCCCCCATACTACACCCCACGATCCTGGATCCCCCGAATCAACCATCCTATGGACCTGTATTTGCGTAGACCCTCTCTATAGTTATCTCGGCGTCACATTTAAACACCACGGAGAACACGTGATCAACACATTTATTTTTATTTCAGTGCCCATAAGTTACAGAACTAACAATGTGTAATAGTCCGGCAGTCAAACGTCCTTTTGAAGGTGGACAGTGCATTAGGGTCCGCGCGATGTTTTCTTGCATTTTTGTGACCTTCTAACCTTCTAGGTCAGTAAACCGACGGGTGCCACACAGGCACCCTTGAGCGTTTTTGTATAAACCCACTAATATGCAAATTAGTCATCGCCATTAAAATAAATACTGCTTTCCTAAATATATCGAATTGAAAACACCCAAACAATAACAATTTTGTGACCAAGCGAATGTTTTCATGGTCTCTAGTTATTATTACATTAATTAGGAAATCATAGTTTGCAAATTTGTCCCATGAATATGCAAATTAGCTATGATCACTAGAACTATAACACGATTTTTTATATCTCATCAGAAAATCGTGACAATCTCTCAAAATGGGTGTCTTAATCCATGTTTTGGGATCGCTAATTTTAACTATGCCATTTATACGCCACTCATAGACATGGATCCTGCTGATCCCGATACAATGCTGACAGCAATGGAGGAGGGACAACGTTTGACATAAGATTTTGAACAGACAGTTACTATCTTCACAAATGACCAGCAGCTTTACCGAGTGGCCGTTAATGTGACTTGGGTTCATCCCGAGCGATTTTCACCATTCGTACCCAAGTTGGGCAGCATGCATATGCTGAAGAGTTTCATCGGTTGTGTTGGAATACTAATGGCTGACAGCGGTCTCGATGATGTAATGAAATCTGCCTTTGGCAGTGTCAAACATAGGCTTGGTGGAGAAAACAAGTTTCCACAAATGTTAGGGTCCTGCGACTTGTGACTGAGGGGGTTCTTCATTCAGACTTTGCGCAAGCAAAGATCCAGGAAGAATGAGTGAACATGCTTGTGTCTAATGCGGCAAAGAGCTCGACCACAAAGCCATGGGTTGAGAACCTAGTGAAGACGGTATTCACCATGATGGTGTTCTTCCGGGCTGAACGCGAAGGTGACTCGCCGTTGCATCTTTGGGCTGTGACTGAAATGCTCCCATACTTTTTCGCCGCCGGACATCAAAACTACGCTAGGTATGGGCTGTACTACCTTCGTGAAGGGAGAGCATGTGATGCGTCACAAGAAAGGTTTATGGAACGGCATCTGGTAGGATATGTATATCGAGTCAACCATCATGCGCTACAGTCATGGCCCACATGGAATCATTGGCAATACAATGAAACCATCTGCATTGAAGAAATGAGCCTACAGTATGCACATGTGCAGTCAGATTGTCCATGACCTTACACACATGTCGGAGGGTCACACGGTAACAGAGGTGACTACCCACAACGAAGACAAGCCATCTTGTATAGGATCAGATGACAAGGACAGAGACAGGATAAGGGAAAAGCTCCAGTCCTGCATCGATCCTCTCGATCCGGCCGTATAACATCGCCCTGTGCTATCGATCTCAAGTCATGCGCTGATCTGTTGTAGCGTGCCATTTGAGCATCCTTGCTAGCGTTCCTGTCGCGAGACACGTTAACAGCAATCTCTGGTAACAGCATGCTGCGCAGAATCAGGAGCAGTGTTCGACATGCACCGCCGGCCGAACAGCAGCGGTGCGGTGACGCACTGTAACCCTCATGCACAGTGTTTCCAAAGTTCAGCAGCACCATTTGGACGTCACCGTCATCTTCCATCGCTTTCTTCACGATGTGTGTTACCGTCCCCATTGCTCGTTCTACCTGCCCATTGTTCTGGGGGTATTTCGGACTGTTCGTGATGTGTTTAAAGTCCCATCTCTGCGCGAAGTCTCTGAAGTCGGCACAATGTATTTAGTGTTGTTAGTTTGCAACAGTATATGTCATAAATAAATCCTTATCAACAGCACAATCACTAGATTCAGCGCACGCTTGTCTTGTGTTCCCGATAACTATAATCGTATTAAACTGTAGTATTATTCTACAGAGGGGTAGCATAAAACGCGCTCAGACGAAAGGCGACATTACTCACCCAACTGATCCGATGGTCAGTGGCGTTTTCAACGTCATCCACTTTAAGGTCGCCTGAAGGTGAAGCGCGACTCCCGTCTTTGCCACCTACGCCGAACAATTTCAAGGTCGTCTGCCGAAACCGGTTAGTGCTCGATGCGCTGGGTAAACCGAATGTACGGTTTAACGTTGTGAGTATCTCTAGTGTATGGCGTATTAATGCAATTACTCAGTACATTTTAAAAGTTATTTAAGTATTTATATATTTTATTTATTTCAATTTATAATTATGATGAAACACGTAAATTCGCTAATTCGGACGAGAAATAATAGGCACGTGCACACTTACACACGCACGCATGCACATACGCTTATATGGTCTACGTACATACATCCAATTCAACTCTATTTCCAACTTAACAAATAATAAATATATATACATTATATGCGTGAGAACAAAACAAATGTTGGTTAAAAAAAGTGGCTCCAACAGATGCCAGTACTGGGCCGTTAGTTGGGTGGGAACGAACCCGTGCCCGCTGTGGTAAGAGTTCTGCTTGGTGGAAAAGAATTCTGAATACATTATAAGGGCGAGGTAGGATGTGGTAGAATTTTGTGGAGTTTCAAGGGATGCAGTTGGATGTCTCAAAGAGGGGGCTTAGTTTGAGGGTTTTTTGGGAGTCTATACAGTCGCAGGTCGTAAAAAAACGTACCTTTACCATATCAGCAATGCTACTGGCCGACTGTGCGACGAAGATGAACAGTAGGGACTCGTTGGAAGCGCCGTAGTGGGCAGTGCAGACTGGACTTATGAGGGATCTTCTTGCAACACTTCCGCGTACAGATGGTTGGTTTGATGTGGAAAAGGGGTTATGTTTACGATTGCGTTTAGGGTTAGGGTTAAGTTAAAGGTACTTTTGACAAGATCTACATCCGGTGTTTACATACATCTGTACGTGGAGAGGTTGCTACCTACACTGGACTTACCCGCTGCCTCCGTTCCACGCCTGTCGACTGGCGGCACTCCCGGGTGAGGGTAATGCGACGTCGTTGAGCTTGCGGCGTTGCGGCAGGCGACTGCGGGACTGCGCGAACGAGTAGTACAGCGAGAAGTTGTTGACGACGATCGGTACCGTGAAGGCGATGACTAGCACGCCGCAGATGACGCACACCGAGCCCGTCATGTAGCCCGCATAGCCCGACGGGATGACGTCACCATAGCCCACCGTCGTCATGGTAACGACCGCCCACCAGATGCCGAGAGGGATGTTGGGGAAGTTCTTTTGGTCGACGAAGTGGATGATGCTGGCGAACATGAGTACTCCTAGCACAAGGAAGACGACCACCAGGAGGAGCTCCTTCGTGCTCACTTTGATCGTGTAGACGAGCACCTTGAAGGCTCCGTAGTGTTTCATCAGCTTAAAGATACGGAGGATGCGTAGGGCCCGTAGCATCATGACACTCTGTCAACAGCACAATGGCGAAACAATGTTTACAAATGGCTTAACACAGCCGTCTTCGCTATTATTTTAATTAAATTATTATTTTTGTTATTGTTAACAATAGCTGTAAACAAACATTACTATTTCTTATAATTTCACAATATTTATTTTCTGAACAACAAATGAGAGCATGCATGCAATGTCATGCAGTCACACCGAAAATTCGCAGATCTTGTATACTCTTTAAGCACAGATGTCGGAACTGGGCAGCCTTGTATAGTAAGCCCCCAATATTTAGAGTGAAGAGCTCAGTCCCCCCCCCCCCCACCCCACCCCCGTCTTCCGATATCTGTCACGTCCGATAGTAGCGAAGTAATCGATACCGACTGAACCCCCCCACCTATGTTCACCGCGTTCCGATGCCTATAGTATTAAATTACTTATGTCAACCTAAAGTCACACACACAACACAGATCAGTTATAATAATATTTAATATTGTATGTTTCAGACAATAGTTAGTATAAATGTGTTGTCGTATCGGATTTGATTTTGTTTAATCTTTTTGATCTGTTGGAATACGTACATCCATGTACGAGCGTACATGGATGTATGTGTGTATATGTGAACATGCGTTTGGTGGGCGTGGCTTGAGTGCGTAGGTGCGCATATGTGTGTGTTGAGTGCGCGTGACGAGTTCGTAGATACCTTGATGATGGCCGCTGTCTTCCTGCGCGAGCACGCCTTCAATATGATAGCGATCAGATGCGGCAGAAGACAGATGGCGTCGATGATGTTGAGAGGCGTTCGGATGAAGTTCAGTCTGTTGGGGCAGACGATGAACCGCACTATAATCTCGAGGATGAAGAAGGCGACACACATGTAGTCAAGTATCAGCAAAGCCGGGTGTGAGACGGGCGTGTACTTGGGTTCCGTCTGGTTCTTCTCTGGTATGTTGTCAGAGGGATTACAGCAGCACGACCTGGCGACAGCAACGACCAACAGTATGTTTACAGACGCTGGCCACGTGCTTCTCAATGCAATACTTTACGTACATAATTCCATACAGTGTATCCTTTGATGCTAAACAACATCCCAATTTCTCAACACAGCCCACTTCCTCTAACAAGTTACTACGCTAGCTAATTCTGGGTAGAGGAACAGACTGCCTCCCTTCAAGAACGCTTGTAGTTCTGGCCTCAAAAAGCTGCAGGCCGGGCTGTGTCCTTGAAGCTAAACGCAGTGGGAATTTAATGTCTCGTAAGGTAAACTGATCAATTCACTCACTGTCTCTCTGTGCCGTCAGACACAAAAGGCAGAGAACAATAGATTATATTATCACTGTTAATATTAACTTTTCTTTTCTATTTTAATGTTACCACTGCATCCATAGGCGGATCCTGGGGGCATCACGGCCCGTGCCCCCCACATACCTTATTAATTCGGCGCGTCTTCAGACCTTTTATAATGGGCCAACGCGACCGTGTCCCCCTTAGACCGTTTGAAATGTCCCCCCTTTCAGGTTATAATAATAAAAGTTGAAGTTATGGCGGCGTGGTAGCGACAAAATGTCGACTACACCATTTGGTTCGCCCGCCAGTGGAGGTTTTGCGCCCCCCCCCCCCCCCCCCCCCCGACTCGATTTCTGGATCCGCCCATGGCATCTAATGATGTTATATATTGTCCAGCGTCGTGATGTTAATATACTCTACTATTGGCATGTCTTATCTTGCAACATAATTAGTTTCTGTCGCATTGTTGTTATAAGTGGGTGTACAGTCTGAATTTAAATATAATTTATATTCATTTCGAGAAATCACAAATCGTCGAAACTCTGTCGTGGTTAACATCGTACACACCGTTTGTTCGTGTCAATTTCCGGGAGTAATGTCGCCATGGAAATTTTTAACTTCTCGTCCACTTGGAATAATTTGTGTGTCTCGAGCACGAATATGGCGATGGACATCATCACGAAGGTCATGCTTATGATGGCGTACGACTGAAAGAAGGCAATCTTCGAAATGCACAGGTCTATAACCTCATAACAAATAACGCACATGTGCATGCACACACACAGACACAGATACACACACGTACACGCACAAACACACTCACTCACTCACTCACTCACTCACTCACGCACACATATAAAAACAGTCATCAAAATAATAACTTCGAATTGTGAATAACTGGTGAGAATCAACATTGTTCAACCTTTGAGGTGATGGTATTACATTTACCAAAAACAAGAGAAATACTACGAAAGCTATAATTAATATAACTACTATTACTATACGACGTCAAGCGGTGCCCGGACTGTGGATACGGCTTTATTGCGAGACTGAAGAGAAAATCTTGTTGTTGTTTAAAACTAGCCCAGTGTTTGAAGAACACATCATTGGTGACGGTTGTGTGTGTGTGTGTGTGTGTGTGTGTGTGTGTGTGTGTGTGTGTGTGTGTGTGTGTGTGTGTGTGTGTGTGTGTGTGTGTGTGTGTGTGTGTGTGTGTGTGTGTGTGTGTGTGTGTGTGTGTGTGTGTGTGTGTGTGTGCGTGTTCGTGCATGTGTGTGTGTGCGCGCGCGTGTGTGTGTGTGTGTGTGTGTGAGCGTGCGTGCGTGCGCGTGTGTATGTGAGCGTGCGCGTGTGCGTGTGCGTGAAAATTACTGTCATGTTTCAGATTCAGATTCAGACTGTTTATTACCAAGTAGCATTTAAAATGTACGAGGAATTCTTGACGTTTTGGCGTCAACATACATACACGCTTGTCTCCCCTGCCCCCTCATCATGCACACGCAAAATATACAATCAGAAACATTATGAAACTATGCTAAAACTAATATAAATTTAAACCAAAGCCAACTGCCAACATATTTTTAGTCGTACGTCTATTGACATAACGTGAACTTGATAACATAATATTAATACCATCTGAACATTACCTGAAAAGTTAAAAGGTATGCATGTAGTTGAATAAATAATAAATAAATTAGCTGACGATATAAAAACTAAGCTGACAGTTAAAAAGTATGTGCATACATGTAGTCAAGTTAGTAAATAAAAGATAATAAATTAAAATAAATAAATAACTAAACAAATAATTAATAAATAATTTAGTATGGCGACATAAAAAGATATAAATCGACCGAAAACAGTATCATGGCATCTCGCGGTTCAAGTGACTCACAGCCTGCGGATACAAACTATTTTAAAATCTAATGGTCCTTGTCTTAATACTTCTATAGCGCTTGCCAGAGGGAAGAAGTTCAAAGAGATGGTTGGCTGGGTGGGTAGTATCCCGTACAATGCTCTTGGGTTTTCGTGCACAGCGAGCATGGTAAATAGATTCAATGGATGGCAACTCGCGCCCAGTGACTCTAGATGCGCCATTCACGATAACATCTAGCCGTTGTTTCTCCTCCTGACTGGCGCGGCCAAACCACACTACAATCGAGAAAGTAAATGATTGCGCGATAGAATCGTATCACAATCTCCCGAGCAATGCCGAATCTCCTGAGCTGCCTCAGAAAGAACAGGCGTTGCTGTGCCTTTTTTGTAATGCACAGTGTGTTTGTGCACCAGCTGAGATCGTTTGAAATTGTTGTTCCAAGGAATCTAAAAGATTCAACCTGCTCGACCTCCACTCCATTTATCGAAAGAGGGTAGATAGGAGTCTTCTTTTTACGAAAATCAACAATCATTTCTTTAGTCTTTGAAACGTTCAATTCGAGATTGTTACCCGCACACCAGCCAACCATTCTCTGAACTTCCTCCCTGTATGGCGTCTCATCCGCATTCTCAACGCAGCCCTCCACAGTAGTGTAATCGAAAAACTTGATCACAAGGACCGATTGGTCCACGGAGACACAGTCATTTATGAAGATAGTAAACAGGAAGGGCGATAGCACACAACCTTGTGGGGCACCTGTATTCAGGATAAGAGATCTGGAGATAGAGTTGTTGACTCTGACAGATTGAGGCCTGTGAAGGAGAAAGTTAAGGACCCAGTGACACATGGCAGGATGTACATTCAACAATGAAAGTTTATCGAACAGCTTGAATGGGATGATGGTGTTAAATACTGAGCTGAAGTCAATGAACAGGATCTTGGCATAGGTTCCTGACCTCTCTAGATGCTTCAGACTATGATGCAGGCCTAAAGCTACCGCATCGTCTACTGATCTGTTTGCCTGATATGCAAACTGGTGCGAGTCCAGGAGGCCGTCAGTGGCTGACTTCAGATACTTGAGTTAAAGTTGAGTACTATGCGCTCGAACACTTTCATGGCGACTTAGGTCAGGGCCACTGGACGGTAGTCGTTCATCCCGGTGATGTTGGACTTCTTGGGAATGGGTATGATAGTGGAAGTTTTGAAGCAGACTGGAACTCTGCACTGCTGGAGAGAGGAGTTATAGATGTCCGTAAACACCGTAGAGAGTTGGTCGGCGCAATTCTTCAGGGTAGATGTGGAGATGTTGTCTGGACCCGAGGACTTCCGCGTGCTCTGTCTCCTGAACAGTTTCCTCACCTCAGCTTCCTGGACTATAAAGGGCGGAGACAGAGACAGAGAAGTACCTGCTGGAAGTTGGCGCTGCTCTGGTGAATAGTTAAGCTTGTCAAATCTGCTGTAATGAGGTGTCACTGCTGTTGATGGCTGCTGCGTGTTCTTTGTGCTGCGTAATCTGCCGCAGGCCATTCCAGACAGATCTGGTGTTGTTGGAAGCGAACTGGTCCTCAAGTTTGCGTTTGTATATGATTTTGGCCTTTTTGACCGCCTTTTGCGCCTCGTAATCAGCTCTCCTGAATTCTTCCCTACTGCCGCTGATGAACGCCGCGTTCTTCGCCGCCAGTTTCTGCTTGATGTCCCTGATGAACCAAGGTTTATCGTTGCCATACAGGGTGACAGTCTTTGTCTCCGTGCACAGCTCCTCACACCAGTTGATGTAGGATGTCACGGTGTCAGCGTACACGTCTAAGTCAGGACATGCCTCTTTAAACATGTCCCAATCTGTGTACTCCAGGCATCCACGAAGAGCTGCAGTCGACTCGTCCGTCCGCTTCTTCACAGTCTTCTTTGATGGCTTCAACATTTTCAGTTTCTGTCGGTACGTGGGGATGAGGACGACCGTTGCGTGATGAGACTCTCCGAGGGGATCCCTAGTGGTGGCACGGTACGCATCCTTAAAGACTGTGTAGCAGTGATCCAGGACCTTGCTACTGCGTGTGGCACAGTCTACGTGCTGCTTGTACCTGGGCAGAATGATGACTACGCTGTCAGGATGAGTCGATTCTGCTGCCACCACCTGAGCAGCCAAGTGTCTGACTTCCTTTGTAGCACTGGCATCAGGGGGGATGTAAACACCCAACAGCACGACCGAAGAGAACTCTCTTGGAGAATAGAACGGCTTGCAATTGATAGATAGAGTTTCCAGTTCACGAGAACACGAAGAAGAGACAAGCTGGGTAATAATAATACGCCTAAAATATTGTTATGAAAAGTATTTAAATACCTCTTCAGAACAAACATTACTTTGATTGAATATTTAAAATGTGTTTTCTCCAGTTATTCGCAATAACGTCATATTTTATTCTTATAAATACACTGGCCACGGAAATGTTAAAGAACGAACCTTTGCGGCTGGGCATGCACCCGGCTCCTCGAGGAATCGCCACATCCGGAACTTCGTCAATGCCCAACCTTCGAGCCCGGCGAAGACACCAGGCGTGTTGCTGGCGAAGACCTTGTTGTCGAGGTGAGCAAGCGCCTCTCTGTGCGACGTGTTGCGGCTGTAGTCGCTCCAGCAGCACGTTTCGATCTCTTGCTCCTCGAAGCCCCAGAAGTCCAGTTCCTGTAGGAGAGACACATACGCACCGTGACAAAAGTTTCATTTTCATTGATAAAATGTATACACGTAGTCTACAATGTCATGGTTTCGCTACTTATATTAAAAAACTACTTAATTATGAATTATAAATGTCATTGCGTTATCCATAATTGTTATATTTGTAACATATAATATTGTACAATATGTTATGTAATTGTGTATTTGTATTTTTGTACTTCTTTGCTAACATTTATTATGATTATGATTAAAATGTTGTATTATTCGATTTATTGTTATTAATAAAAGGGGTCCCCTTGTTAGCGACATGTTATGTCTTAATGGGAGTCTCACATTTATGTCTGTCTGTCTGTCTGTCTGTCTGTCTGTCTGTCTGTCTGTCTGTCTGTCTGTCTGTCTGTCTGTCTGTCTGTCTGTCTGTCTGTCTGTCTGTCTGTCTGTCTGTCTGTCTGTCTGTATTTAATTTTGTGTCGGTGTGTAATTACGCGTAACTAAACAACGCATGTTCACTGGAGCAATATGCAAACACAGAACGTTACGGGATATAGATAAACTCACAAGCAAGATGCGCATGGGGCTCCTACAATTAGCTGGTCACTGTTATTGTCACACAGAAGACCCAACGTCAATATTCCTACTGTGAACACGCAGGCATGGGGAACAACATAAGGGAACATACACGAAAGTAATTTGTGATGCCCTAGTATATTGTATGTTGGTGCTAAAATGGCTGACATGTCATCATGTATGTGTTACAATCGATCCATATGTGGCAACAGCTCGTCTCTGCCAACGGTGATGATGAAATAACATCACCCACAGCGCACGCGTAGATTACACAGCAACACTTTGCAACTTATTTGACAGCGCATATGGTTTACCATATTCACCAAGGCGTGAATGAAACATTATAACACCGTCATTACAAGCCGACGACAATGGTCTCATCTTGAGGAAGTTCGTTCAACGTCGAAGTGAGCGGATTCATTATACTGACGCAGTCGCCTATTTTGATAACTTCTCTTTGTAGGAGAAGTTCGGGTAATTCGTCACGTCGGACAAATAGTACTGGTACGATTGCCATGAACTGGTGACAGTTATCGACCAATGCCAATCACAAAAACAGCAAGTAAACGTCGCTGTCATACCCGATGACTTGTTCTGTGCAATACGTTTTACGGGCCACGTGGCTAAACAGTATGACATCGGGCATTACCGAACATCTCCTACGTGTCACCTTAATATAGTGAACGTTGTTTTAGGCGATGCGCGACCATCAGCGGCGTGTAAAAAGGGACTTGGGAACGTGAATGAGGGGATTAGTTGGATGTATTATGCGGAACCGGAAGTGGGAGTGCACGCCCCCAGTTTTGGCCTTAAGGGTGCGGTTGGTTTTTTTTTGGTGTTTCAAGGGGTACAGTTAAACGGTTTTGGTGAAACTCAAGGGGGCGATGGTCGGCTGCGTCCCCCATAGGTCAAATCATAGATTCGCCCTAAATCGTGGTTATCGTACTAGTGAACGACCCGCCTGAGAATATCTTAAGACAAACAGCTAGTAACAAAGATCCACGTCGGAGACGCCCAAGAGATCCCCAGTACACGTGTCAGAAATCTTTGGATCACGTTTGATGCGATACAATGAACCTACAAGTCAGTACCATATGTAGATCTTTTGGTCTGCAAATCCGAAATGAGGGTAAAATCATTAAATTTCTTACGCCACGAGCTGCCGAACAAATCATCCATTCATTTAAACGTCCAGTCTGGATGGTTGTAATTCGCTGCTGTTCGGGATTAACACGTGTCAGCTACATCCTACGTAGACTGCAGGGCATTCAGAACACGACTGCTCGTCTAATCACACGAACAAGGAAACACGAGCACATAACGCCAGTTCTGAAATCTCTCCATAGGCTTCCCATCTAAGTGGGGCGCGTCCGAACGTTCGAGTTCATCGTCGTATGATTTACGCTAAGCTCCGGCGGTATCGGTAAATCTTGATGGAAAACAGTATTCTGCACTGTATTTTTTTAGTACACGTAGCGCAGTAATCTTCAACGGTATATATAATTTTATGCACAATTGCGACACGTTCCTAGTCACATGAACAATTGGTGGACGTTATAAATTTAAAAAGTTGGCGATCAAGAGACACGCCGCTAATTTAGTCGGCCAACTTTCACCTTGCATTCACGTGACTATAGGTATTAATCATAATTTATACTTTGTTATTTTGGAATAATTTGTTGTTACAGTTGTGTTCCGTCTACAAAGTTTGAATACTGAACCACTCGTTAAACATAATTTTCATAACAAAACCGAATTACTTAACTTCCCTGAAAATTTAAAATTAGGTCACTCAAAAAATGTGTAAAAGAAAGAATCTGCAATTTATAATTGACATCCTTATCTGAATACATAATTCAAGTTAACATCACACTAAGCCGTCGGTATATGCATTAGGCCTTTTACACATTGCCTATACTGAATTGCAAAGGCATCGCCTGAGGCGGTAAACCGTATCAGAACAAAGTGGCCATTAATTATTTAAGTTGCACTGGCGCTATTGTCCAAAGAGCATATGACCTAATAGAGAGTATTGTTATAGCGGCTAGCCGCGAGATAAATTTAAATGGTTCCACACTTGATGATTATGAAACATTTAGGTCGTTAGAAACGTGGAGTCGACTGTGCATGGTACGACGGATGTCCCTAGGGACTGTCACAGGATCGTGTGCTCCCTGTAGAGCACTGCGGCAACACCTCGTGTGCTTTGGGAATTGCGGTCACTAGCTGTGAAAACACAAAAGGTGATACAAATGTTGTTTATCCATCTCGTTGTAATATTTAACCAACTTTGAAGGTGTGGTACAACGCCGGTTTTAAAGTAGATTGCACGATTACAATAAATTGTCGTAGGGGGTCTATATAACGTGCATGAGGGGAATGAAGACGAAAAACTGTATAGACTCCGAGAATCACATCGAGGAAGTTAATTATGCCTTCGACCGATATTGGACCAATCTGGGTGCTCTGTGTTGGACCACTGGTCCAATAAAAGGCACCCGTGGTCCACTATACGTACCATCCCAACACACATGAGATACGGAAATGTGTCAACATTTTGAAGTTTCTGAATGTGTGTATTATAGTCCTGTTTATGGTTCGAGGGCCTTGTTGAGTGAGAGAGGAGGCCTACAATTTTAATTACGGGGTGGGGTTTACAAAATTAATATGGGAATAAACCCCCCTTAGTGAAAAATAGATTTAAGAATTAGTGTCACAAAACGTGTGTTCAAGTGAGTAGCTAAGATATTTTTTTAACATAATCAGAATAAAAAATCTAATAAGGTTAGAATACTGGTTGATGAAAAATAGTTTGCTCTTTATTTTCATTTTATTATATTATATATGATATATATATACACACACACACACACACATATATATATATATATATATATATATATATATATATATATATATATATATATAGTGATACAGTAAAACCTAGTCCGACCATTCAGGACATAAAAGGCCACTGCACCTCCAGCAGCGGCCACATTTGAAATTCCTCGTGTTCAGTTGTTTATCGAATATCGTATCAGTTTTGACTCCACCTCCCTCCCCTCCTGCCATAAGACTAGTTATAAGTATGTATGGGATTTTCACAACACGCACATGTGTTAATTTTAGCTTTACTGAAGCTTTTCCCTGTTTCTAAATGGTACACGAGGTTTTGCCTTAAGGCTTTTTCCTCCTTCAAGTGTCCGCAGGGTTTTTAGGGCGGTAATTAAAGTAGGATTAATAAACGGTGTGGCGGAAGGCGGAATGGCCCCACCTCTCTCTAGGATGTGGTAATAGTTAGTAGTTTTAATCGTCTAAATGTCTGGGAGGCGTCTTTTTAATAGTTCTGGTGTATTACCATAATTTAAGTATGGTATTCTATAATGTGGGCCTTGTTTTTAGAATGTATAGATAAAATAAATGGGGCAATGTTTAAGACCTCAAATGGCCCACATTTGATTGTATTGTGTTTTAGCTAACAACTCATCCAATTATCGGGTGAATAATAAATAAATGTCAGAAGGTTATTCTGGCCACATTTCTTCCATATCTGGTGTTGTCTGGTTGCATTGCGTAAATATATATATATATATATATATATATATATATATATATATATATATTAGATACTCTAACTTGTGTTATTATGTTGTTTATGCATTTATTTATATTTAAAATATTAATTAAAAAACACTGTTCCAATGCAATTTGGTCTTGTCGGTCATTTTTATCATTCATTTTCAAGTTTCATATAGTTCTTACCAAAAACTGTAATACTGAAAAAGATATTACAATGTAATTTGGTACATGGAACAGACAATCTGTAGATATTAAAAACGCAACATCATTGAATATGTTTAAGCATAAAACCAGGCAATTAATTAAACTAATTGAATTATATATGTAATGAATAGGCTTTTAATCATCAGTTTCCCTTAAATTATCTGTAGGTTTATTTAAATGAAGTCAACCTGAAGCTACCGCATTGACTCATCTGTCTAACATTTACATATATAATGTTATTTATACACGGGAGTGTATTGTATTTCGTTTGATTTAATAGGCTACCAGCTCGATGTTTTAACTTCCCTGGTAGCCACCTCATCTGTGTTGATTTTGTCTTGAAATATGTTGTATATCATGTGGATGAGAAAACAAATTTACTTACATGTCTTGTCCTCAATGGCCTATTCAAAACAGTGGGGGTTTCTTTTAAAATATTTTTTCCTTAAATATTCGGTTTATTAGACAGTTTTGCTGGAATTCGCTAGAAAGTAAAAACAAATGATTATTTTTACATACGTAAAAATTGTATTTATGCAATGTGAGGCGAAGATGCCTATAAACGTTTTGTTCAATGATAGTCTAACAACGGTCCGGATTACGTAAATACTTACCCGGACTCAAAACGAGGCCGAGCTGGGACCGTTCCCTTTGTGTTGGAATTCGACTGCGTAACACGTCTTTGTTTTTCAACACAAAGGAAGATTACATTTATCCCACCTTCCTCCCCTCTCTACCACCATTTTGCTAATGTTGTATAACATGTAATCACATTGTTATACTCTGTTTTCAATGTAAATTTTTGTGATACGGTCTATGTACCGGTAATTTTTCTGTGACGCTTTTCCCTGCTGTAGGTGGTGGATGTTGCAGTGTGACTGGCATTCACTGCATTCAGCATGGCAACACGGAGCGCGTCTGATATCACCTTGGCACCCAACTCATACACATTGTACAGATGTTTCAGTATGACTGACATCATTCCTACTTAACAGCCATTGCTAGTTAGCCATTATGTCTCGTTTGTTTGATTATTGATAGTTATAGTATGCCGATCACTCGTTAGATTCTTCAACACTGCCAGAGCCCTGGGCCGGGGTGGGGGGTGGGCCTCTACTGCTGGAGGCCGGTGGGGGAAAATGGCCGCCCCACCTTTGCTAATCTGATTGTCATTTGATAATTGTTTGTGTAGTACCTCGATGAGAATATGATTTGTTCTGCTTTATCTCATCGTGTATGTGATTTAGTTCCTGTTGGTACAATTATTAAATGACCTTTATATGGGACAAGGCTCCTTGGTAATGTAATGGAGTTATGACTAGGAATCGTGACTAGTTTTGCTGTTAAGTAACAAGGCAGGTATGAGTTTGTAAAAGAGCTTTGTATTCAGCCAACACATTTTTAGCTAATTCATACAATACATATATATATATATACAATGTGTAAATGATGTGAATTAGCCTATATAATTATAATCCATAATACAACCTCAACAGCAAAGGTGGGGGGAACCAACCACACGCAGGTGGTTTTATTAAATGACCTTTACCAACTACATCCACTCTTGTTTAATTTATATAGCAAACGAGCTCAGGGTTCTGCCATTGAGCATCAGCAGGGTATAAATACAAATAATAATTGTTTATTAAAAATGCCTCATTATTTTATTTATAATAATTGTAGTCATCAGATGTTACAAAAGTTTGATAGGCATGACTATAATTTTCACAGACAAGCAAGAATTTGAAACTGCTTCTTACGTTTTAATCAATGGCAATAAGTGCATTACCGTGGCAACCATTTTTAATTTTTAGTGAAATCTCACCACATATACCAAAGTTTGATTGCAAAATTTATGAGTTTTGTAAAACAATGTATAAGTTGCCATATGTGGCACATATACATAACCCATTGCAAGCATCATAAGTCGATCACCCTTATCTGGGCAAAGCATCCAGTATTCTAACCTATAGCCCCTCCTGCCAGAAAGATCAAAACTAAAACGTAAGTATGGTTTATTTATTGTAAATACAAAATACCTTATTAAATAAAGGGAATCATTGGGAATGTCGGATCTGTTTGACTGATTGAGGCTACATATGTTATTTTCCAGAGGCAAATACGGAAAGTAGACTCAAGAGGAACTGGATAGAGCGGCGATGTCATTCAGAAATGGAGACGCCGGCCTCAACGCAACTAGCAGGACCTATGGGATTCGGAAGGCTACACTGAAGCGGCAGCTAAACAAGAAAAACAAAATCGCTAATGGTCCAAGAAAGTGTTTTGGTTGCTCTTTCACTTTGCCGCCAGAGTGGGAGAAATGTTAGTGGAGCATGTTTTAGAACGGGAGAATATGACCAGGAAAGATTTTATGGATATGGCATATCAGTTGGCTGAAGCGAATGAAATAAGGCATTGCTTCGACACTGAAAAACAAGGACGCATTGGTACCGTGTTTTTAATGAAGAGAGACGCTGAACTTCAGATCCCTTCGTCAAGCCGAGGCAACATCTATTACGAGAGGCAAAGGGTTCAATCGTGAGATTGTGTACGAGTTCTACGATAAACTAGAAACATTGGTTGAAACGTACGGATTCGATGCTACAAATATCTTCAACATGGGTAAATTGGGGATAACAACTGTGCAGAAGCTTGGCCGGGTCTTTTGGAAAAAGAGGGAAAAAGCAAATCGGATCTCTTAATAGTGGTAAGAGAGGCGCCTTGCTGAATTGACAAAAGTAAAAAGACATAAAAGTAGGCCTAACTCAACAGTTGGCAGGATAAACAAAAAGACAACAGATTCAATTAAGATAGGAAAAAACAAAAATGGCAGCTTTTTCCTGCCAGCCAAAACAAAAAAAACAGTCAAAGTGACAACGAGTCTTGGTACTGTGTACTATGTGACGAACAGCGAAAAGAAACCATGGTGAAATGTGTACACTGTGGGACATCGATACACCTGAGTTGTGCTGGAGGCCTGCCTCATAAGTGTTGATGTGGCATGTGTCGGTAAAAGATCGCATGGGTAATTGATGATCAAGGACCATGAATTACTGACTGTATCTGTTTGCCATTATTAGACACTCACCATTATTTCGTTGGTTTGTTTGTTGGTGTATTCGTTTATTCGTAACAAACTATAATTGTTTGTTCTCAGTTCAGAATTAAATTATGTCGAATCTATTTGGCGCTTGGTCGTCACATGTCATTTCTATAATTACTGGGACGCCGTAGTTTTTGTGATTTATACATTAAGCCACTACTTGTTTTATATAAGTCTGAAGTGTGTGCTAAACATTGGTTTCTTTCAAAGCATCAATAATTGACTGATGACATATTATGAACCAGAAGCACCTGTCTTGGACCACCTGGTCCAATAACAGGACCACTGTAGTCCAATATATGTCACATATTACTTAAATTGGACCAATTACGAAAAAAAAATTGCATTTTTTAAAGAAAAAAATTGCAAATACATTTACTCTATTTCCTGCTTGCACTGAGAGCTTGTAATAATTCGTGGCCTGACCCTTAATAGTCATCGTTATTATGCATGTAACCGTACCTAACTTAACGCGGCCAATATAACGACATATTGAATTAATGATTAGTTTATTCAAACATTGGCAACATGATTCAAGAAAAAAGACAACCGTGTTTATATACACATCTATATATTTGGTGCAATATAATATTACATAATCTACAAAATACCACACACACACACACACACAAGTGTATATATAATGTTTGAAGGGGTAAACACGAAGTCAGTGGTTTTTATATAAGTTTACCCCTGACAATCATATTAAGGTAAAAGTTTCCCACACGTGTACTTTTTCTATTTTCACTCCCTATAATCAATACATATTGTGCACCCTCTCAATGTATTTATTGTGATGCACAATGCACAGGTTATCATATATTAGATACCATGATTCAATACGTTAACAGTTACATTTCTATAGTAACATTTTTTTTTTGGGTATTTATATTTAAATGAAATTGTACTATTAATGCTGTTATGTCATTACTATATATTACTATATTTGACGGATATTTATTAACCATATTTCTACACAGTATGTTAAATAAGGCAAAAACAAATAGTGAACAATATAGATAGCTTGGGGCCTGAAATCGAACATTGCAGCACACCACATGATATATTGCGTACAGCAGACTTTTGTCAATTGACACAAATTGTCTTCTGTTTTCTAGATAACTGTTTAGACACTTACATTCCATGCTGGATACCAAGAAATTCAATTTTTACATAATAATTGGTCATCAACCGTGTCGAATACTTTTTTAATCTATGAAGTCAACTATAGCATATTTTTTTCATTTAATGATTGGCTTGTTCTATCAATTAGATCTACTAATGCATGACATGTTAACATATTTTGACGAAATCCATATTGACTCGGGCTCAACAAATTGTGTTTAGTAATGTTAACATTCCAAAACTTAATGCGGCCAATATACTACTGTGTGTATCTATATTTAGAAATCACTTGTATTTAAACAAATATCGTTAGATCATTCTAAGTAGTTATATTGCAAATGTGTTTAATAGTTAAATTGTTATAATATTGTAATTATTGATTTAATTAGGATTTATTGTATAACAGTAAGTTTCTACTATAATAGTCGCACTATATTTATATTGCCTATCTGTACACACATTCTTGCAACTAACATATGTTTATTATTATTGTTATTGTTGTTGTTATTATTACTCTTATTATTGTTATTATTATTGTTGTTATTTTTATTATTTTTATTATTATTGCTATTGTCATTATTATTATTATTATTGTTATTGTTATTATTGTCATTGTAATTATTATTATTGTTATTGTTGTTATTATTATTATTATTGTTGTTATTATTATTGTCATTGTCATTATTATTATTATTATTTATTATTGTTATTATTATTTTTATTATTTTTATTATTATTTTTATTGTTATTATTGTCATTGTCATTATTAATATTTTTATTGTTGTTATTATTGTTATTATTATTATTATTATTATTGTTGTTGTTATTATTATTATTGTTTTTATTGTTGTTGTTGTTGTTGTTATTGTTATTGTTATTATTGTTATTGTTGTTGTTGTTATTATTATTGTTATTATTATTATTGTTGTTATTATTATTGTTATTATTATTATTTTTATTATTTTTATTTTTATTATTATACCTCATTGGAAAACCCGAGAAGAGGAATGCATATGCTCCTAGTTTAGTCCGCCGCCACATAAATTGACTACAGAAATGACTTCCTTAGCGTGACAAAAGGTTCACCTGAACAAACCTCAGTTTAATAAATATAACTGCATGAAATAAATCCTCCCTTTTCGCAAAAAAGGCAAGCCCCAGTAGACAACGTCCTGTTGTCAAAAGGGCAAGTGATGGTATAAGAGGACATCGTTTTGGGACAAGGTTCAAATAGGCGCTTACGCAGTAAAAGGACAATATATAAATAATACTAATAAGTGGCGCTGTGGGCTACAGTCTTTAGTGCTGGATTGTCGTTCGGAGGAACCGAGTTTCGAACCCTGGTGCCGCCAAGCTGTGGTTCACTTCTGGTTCGGCCGCTGTGTCGGAACTTGAGCATTTGTGTTCACCCTACGTTGCCTGTGTCTTTCGGAAGAGACCCTATAAGCCGTTGGTTCCTTCTATCTGGTCTCTGTTCCAGGGAAAGTAAAAGATCCCATGCAGAGAAATAAAAAAACCTGTCGTGGACTCCCAATGCCTGAATAATCAATTTAATTATTGTGGGTATTTACTGGAAAACCAATAATAATAATTGTAAAAAAATACAATGAATAAATAAATAAATATTATAAAATCAGATGATATGAGAATATAAAAAGGTGAGAACTGTAATAAAATATGTAAACTATTTAGACACAGTTTTATCCTATACATGACAAAAATATTAAGTAGTAATATTTAAAAGTTAAAAAACTACATTGATAATGTTAAAACGTAATATGATAGTTACCGTCTTGGTGACGTTTCCACATAGTCCGTTGCTAAGATGCAGTTCGTTAGAGCGGTAGTAGTTGAGTATGCACTCGAAGACACCCGGGTGTCGGTCAAAGAAATATTCCCCTCGACTCGCATCGTACGCCTCATCGTCCTTCCCCAACAACGCTAGGGTCGACAACCGCGTCGCCGGGAACCGTATCAAGGTGCTAGCGTGAGTTTCGTAGCGGATGCCACCGATATTGAGAACCACTCGATAATCGACGGGCAGCTCTGCTTCGGTTATATCCATTTGATCCTCCATGGCCGCCTGACGCTCAGCAGACGACAACTACACGTTCGGATGTTGTTATCTGCACGATTCAGACGTGTGCGTATACTCCATCGATTGAAACGAAACGCTGCATTTTTTTCTGGTGATGATAGCCTGTCAATGATAACAGAGTGTTGTAATCGATGCTGCCAATACTTGAGTCGTAATTTCCGCCGTTGCTCATGTTTGTCTCAGTAGCAGGCCTCTCATGGTCCAGTGTTCACGGGAGGACGTCCGAACTGAAAACGTAAGTAGACAGTAGCGCTCAGGCAATCCATTTTAGTCTAAAATGTGATGTCATTTTCAAACATTCCTATAACAACAGTGTCCCCCCGTTGTAATCGAACTCCGATTAACAATTGTTGAACCCCACAGCATTTCCTTAGAAATTTTAGTTTCTCAGTAAAAATATGAATAACATGTTTTTAAATTAATCTTTTGGCACCAACCAAAGACAGCACGCGAACTACATTATCGCTAGATAAACATCCGAGTGATTACATTACACTCGCTTCTTTGGTTACTCTTTCGTCTCACCCGAGCGAACAATTGAACAATGTGTCCTTAGATACCGCGCTTTGCAATGCTAATTTCCCACTTCTTTGTGCGCGTGACACAATCAATACGCAAAACCAAGCATTACCGACAATCACCAAATACTTTTGAACTATACAGATGAAAGGTTAATTTTGTTTTAACACGCAAGCCACATTTCCATACAAAAATCATCTCGCGCGCGTACACGCACACATAATCGCGCACGCACGCACGAACACACACATACATGCACGCGCACGCACATACTTCACTGGAAGAGCGAGCGTAGCGTACTGCGCACGCTATTTTGCTACTTGAAAACTTTACCATCACATTTAATTCGGCTTACAATTTACAGACGTAATTGTGTCGTTTTATAAAGATAATGCAAGACAATGCAGATGCAGAGAAAAATCATCGTCTTTGAGCAAATAAACTTCGCCATCACGTGAACGCATCAGCCGGTTAAGATGCTCACAGAAAAGGGGGCTTTGTAATGGGGTGAGCGAAATGGGAATTGTACCATCCTTTTGCATTATCTCTTGCATTATGGCTGTCGGCGTGTTTTTGGTTGCTCATAGCTAGCACACATAACGGTCTCCCCGGAATTGCGGTCGCCGAAGACAGGTGGTGGCCCACAAGACATTATCTATTGTACATATGTTTGAAAATGTCAATGTTTGTAGATGGATTAGAAATAGTGTAAACTTGTCAGAACGGAGACGGAACATCATAATTATATGGTGTTGGTATATGTAAATATATATGTTTACCAAGAAAACCGTTACATTTTTTATGATTTTTCTTCAGTCCTACTTCGTTCAGCGGGTGGCGTACACTCGATACGTGACACACTGGCGCCTGGTGCGTCTGCTGTCCTTCTGACCCCGAACAACGCAAAACCGCCGAGTCACTGTGTTGCTGTGAAAACGCCGGTCAACCGCGACGCAAACATTTCATCCCATACCGGTTTATAACAGTTGCTGCATTATTCATCCAGGCTGGCATTGTGTCCCCGTGGTATGTGTATATAGCATATATGCCACATGAGGAAGTAAGATAGCATAGTGTATCTTCCACGGGATATCTCCAGCCTGCCCAAATAGGATACAGATATAGGGGAACGGCGTCCAAAACGGGCGCCCCTTAAGCGAGGTTTGTCATCAAGTTGACATTTTTCATTCTGATAAATTCTTCTCTGTGTGATCATCTTCTCCACTTATCTGACTACGTCTGTGAATAGTTCCCAACGTGCGTACAGGCAGCACAACGGCACTGTTCAAGACAGCGCTGGTGCTCATTCAAGATGACCATCTCTATTCCCTGCCAGGCGGTGTGCATTTAATGCAACTCGAAGTGAGCGCCACGGTTGACATTGTTGATCATTCAATTTTAATCAGCCAGCTATGCCGCGAAATGCATTAAACGACTGGAATTGTGCATGTCGAACAGGGCTACGACCGTATGCATTAACACGTTAGTGGCCACAATTCCCGGAGAACATTGATCGACTCTGGCATCCTACAGGGTTCAGTTTTGAGCCCAGTTCGTTTCTCTTCATGTGGATTTGAATGGAAGGCGTGAGGGGGATGCTTCTGAACAAGATCAAGGCTTTTATCACACAGCTCCAAATCGCAAATATTTACAAGACATATGTTAACATGTGTCAGGCCAGTTGTAGATTTTCGCAGTGTCAAGGGGAATACGCTACTGTTGACCATTTTGTGATGTCGACAGGGTAGTGTTAGATTTTGTTTGCGTTGCCGTTCCTCATATTTGCCGGAGCCGTGACTCATTTATACGTGATGATTTCATATAATCCATAAATACTACCATCCACCTGAATGTTTACATGCATTATTAATCTTAAAATATCTTAAACACTTATTTGTTTAATGTAATACACACACACACACACACACACACACACACACACACACACACACACACACACACACACACACACACACACACACACACACACACACACACACACACACACACACACACACACACACACACACACACACACACACACACACACACACACACACACACACACACACACACACACACACACACACACACACACACACACACACTCACACACACATATATATATATATATATATATATATACATACACAATAACTACACTATATACAATATAAATTACATTATATTTTGTATTACATTAACCAAAAAGTGCATAAGACATTTTAAGATTAATAATATATAAATGTATAATATATATATATATATATATATATATATATATATATATAAAGACATCTACACTAACAGTTCGATGACAGTCCACCTACACACACAAGCAACACGATCAACACAAAGAGAGGAGTACGTCAGGGTGACAACATATCGCCCAAGCTGCTTACGGCAAAAATAGAAGGCATATTCTGAAGTCTGACCTGGTAAACTACAAGCTTGAGGATAGACGGAGAATATCTCAGTCATCTTCGCTTCGCTGACAGCATACTCATATGCGCTACTAGAGCGCAATAACTACCAAAAAATGCTGAAGGGGCTAGCTGGTGAAAGTGAAAAACAAGGTCTGAAGATAAACATATTGAAGGCAAAAGTGATGCTACAGAACGACACACCAATATGTACCAACACCACGCACACAGAGAACGTTGAAAGCTACGTCTGTCTGGGATACAGTATCAAAGATAAAAACCAAGACAAGGAGATTCAAAGAAGAATCGCGGGTAGCTGGACAGCATTCGCCAAACACCGCGACATCTTCAAGGGCAATTTTGGAACATGCTTGAAGAGACAAGTGTACAACTCATGCGTACTTCCAACGATGGCATACGGCGCGGAAACATGGACACTCACCATCCAGGCAAAGAACAAGCTAGCAGCCGCACAAACAAAGATGGAAAGAAGTATGTTAAACGTCACATATCGGGAGAGAAAAACGAACAACTGGGTAAGACAGAAAAGATAGGTCATAGACGTGATAGAACAAATCAGAAAACAGAAGTGGTCCTGGACAGGGGACATCAGCAGACTACGAGATAACCGGTGGACATCACGTATCACTACCTGGAGACCTTACGAAGAGAAATTATCTAGAGGAAAACCGGCGAGACCGTGGAGAGACGAACTAGACGAGTACTGGAAGGACACCATCTGGCAGAGGATAGCGCAAGACAGGCAGATCTGGAAACGACATGCTAATGCCTTCGCCCAATCACGGGACACTACGGCTCCACAATGATGATGATGGTAATACATACCTACCTGCATACATACATACATACATACACGCATACATACACATACACACACACACACACACACACACACACACACACACACACACACACACACACACACACACACACACACACACACACACACACACACACACACATATATAGTCCTTACGTTTTTTATCAGAGTCGAAGTTATGTTCAGATTGTAAACAAAATATTCAAACTATAAAAAGCTGTTATTGACACGTATTGTGGGGTAGGCGTCCTAATCCGGAAGTACCTTTGATGTTGGCTGGTTCCCACGCTCATTGCCAACAGCTATTTATGCTAATAATTAGTAGTTGATTCTGGGTAACGGAACAGACTAGGTCGCTTGAAGAGTGGTTTTGGAGGACCCACAGCCACCAAGTTGATGGTAATGGAGGTAAAGGTGTTTTGAGGCTAACGGTAATGGCTGGTGAAGTAATGATTTTCCTGTCTACCGCTTAACGACGAACAACAGAAAGCCTGATTTATTTCGAAACGCACAAACGGGATAACGCAGTTTGCTGATAAATGCGATTTTGATTCTATTGATACCTCAACAAACAAAGTTCGGTAAATGTGGTTAAGAGGCTATGCTTCGGCTACCCTGCAACGTTCAACAATAAACACTGCAGCGGTTGTCAAGAACTGGGTGACACTTCGAATTTGAACAATAACCAGTTCATTTAAGTTACATAATATATAGATATTTCATTAAGCGACCAACTTAACTCGGCGTCGTATAATTTTTACATTCGAGTATGTAAAATACCAAGGAAATAGGATGTTAGGTGTCCACAACTTTGCAAGAAGAAGCCTTTGTTTCCAGTGGACATAGGCACATTTACATTTAATCCTCGATCGGTCCACTCGTAAAAAGTAGGCCGAACTTGGTCCATGTGCAAATAGTACCCCGGTCGAGGGTAATTGGTACAATTGGTTCCTATAAGCGTAAAATAGAAACAAATAACGAACGTTTTACAGGTTAATTGTGATTTTTCAAATAATTTGCGTGGTAACCATTGCATGTATATGGTAATTACAAGTATTTCTGGATACATATAACATTATAAAATAAATTATGTGGAGCGCAGTGGCGCAGTGGATAGTGCTTCGGGCTCTCAATCGAGAGAACCTGGGTATAAATCATATGCTGCTGGGCAAGTTCGTTCACTCTACGTCTCCAGTTCACTCAGCTGTATGACTGAGTACCTGGCTACAGACAGTGGTGGATATTTGTGTGCGAATAATCTTCGCGCATTAATTGCAAAGTGACTGAATGTTTCCCACAGAAGTAGTAACATTGGTTCCTAAGCATAAACTAGAAACAAATGTAAACGAACTTTTTACAGGCCACTTTAATCGGGATTTTTATTTCAAATAATTGGCGAGATAACCATTGCATGTATATTGTAGTTAGAGGTATTTCTGAATAACATTATAAACATGATTTTATTGTAAATGAGATCTGGTTTTAATTGAAGGTTAATGCGTGTGGGCATATGTGGCAACGGAGGTGATATGCGTGTGGGTTGTGTAAATATCAGTAATTGTGTTTCATTACGATTATAATAGACAATTGCACTGCGTAAATTTTTGTACGTTTTACCCGGCTATGCCCGGTACTTTTTACCCAGCACGTCGGTAAAAAGTAACGATTCAGGTAGGCTATTTTAAATTAGTATTCATCAATTAAAATATTACTTTTGTTTATCATTATTATCGTGTTGATGATGACATTTGGACACAACTTTTAATACCTCTTAAGTGGCATTTAAATATAATCATATTCACATGTTTTGTACGAATTAACCGAACTTACATTATATGTCCAATATCTGCGATTCAAACAAATTAATTAAAGTGCAAAATCTGCCGAACGTACGTCAGTATCGCCTCTGCTGCTAATTACAATTTAATAATTCACGAGAATCCACCAATGGTAGAAAACAGGCAGATATAGAGATAACCTGTACAAGAGAGAACGAATATTGTGGAAACTGGAAGTCATTGTTTTAGTTCTGACATTTAAAAAAATCAGTTCACGTTGAAGCGGCAGTGAGTGAACCATCCATCAACATTCGCAATATTAACCCATCCTTCCATCCGCGGGACGAAGTCATACAAATGGACTCATTTAAATAGGCGGACTTTTATATTTCTTCATGTTATAACAAAGATTTTGAGAGAACTCGAAAATTAGCTTACAGTCTTCCGCAGTTATTGAATTAATTATAATTGATTGATCAATCAATCAATTACACGTAGGCGCCTACAGGTGTAACGTGCATATTCGAATTTTTTAAACACAATTGTTCAAATCTGACATTTTATGACAAATACTAGTACAGTTTGTTGAACCTGACTACAGTGATAAGTACTTACGCATATGAGCAGGCAACCGGTCGCCTGGAAGACGGGGATTCGTTCGTGCCTCGGTTTTACGGGACAGGAACGCTGTCTGCCGACGACAACAGTCATGTCACGCTGCTACAACAAGCGGCTGGTGTTATGGTGATGGGAAACAACTAGCGCGCACCGAATTAGTCACCAGCGTCGCGCTTCTGTGACCGTGGACATGACGTCAACAGAGTATCTTTTTGTCCCACTGGTTCACGCACCACTGCCCCACGCAGAGCACAACACAAGTACCACACGGCATGATGAAATATTAGTACTTAGTATGTGTTGCTGCTGGAAATATTTATCTAACGATACGTTGAATCGTGTGAGTTCATTTAGGTTGTGTTACTGCTTTTACCGGTCGTATTTCCAGGTATAATACTCCAGTCAATCTATGGTTCAACCTAAAACAAATTGCAATAGTAAGTTTTGTTGCAATTTTAGATTCTACTGTATGTTTGTGTTACCAGAAAAAAGTCCACCAAAATCCATTTGTCATTTTCACTTATTGCCTAGTAGTCGTAGGTCTCACTGAAATGTTGGGGGTACACGTAATTCATGTTGTATAACTTATATTCTGTGAGAATAATATAAATATGATGTATACTATTGGAAAGGCAATGCATTTAAGCTGTGCTATTGTACCTAAAAAGTGTCATTGCAATGAAAATTAAGGTCAGAATCGTATTCTAAAAGTCCAATCAATCTATGGTTTTGCTTCAAACAAATTGTAATAGCAATTATTATGGCGTTTTTAGTTAGCACTATATTTCTGCACTATTAGATAAAAAGTCCGCAAAAATTCACGTCGTGGAATATTTTCATTTCTGACGATAATGACAATTGGTCTTTGCGGAAAGTCGAAAGTCTGAAAGTCGCTGCGTTATTTAAGCTGAGTATTCTATATTCTTTGTGCAATTTATACAAATGATATACACCATTGGAAGAGGTATGGATAGATTAATATAACGATATACATCAAGTTTAATTCCATTTAGTAATAACATGAAAATTATTTTCTAAAAACAGTGAAACCCGCATTTTAGCTGCGATGGGAAGTAGGTTTGCGATCAACCGAATTTTGCTTACTTATGTAGTCATAAACTTCTTTATTTCAACACAGTTTGTGTCCTTAGCCATTGTTTCTAATTAGTAACACCATTTTCATGAATATGTTAGTATGTTTTGTATTTGGTTGATATTTTAACTCAGGTACTTATCCCAATATCAGTTATCTTCACCCAAACCATACGCTATAAAAACATTACAGTGAGGTGTGTGCGGACATCCTTATTATTGCTTAACATGTAATGTTATTTACTGGTACATGACACGTCCAAACACTGCTGTCGTTGAGAGCTTCCACGGAGGTGTTATTTGAAATTTGACGCACCACGCACACACAGAAGTGCACTCAACTCCGGTCTTTCCGCAACTGCATCGCAGCGGATTGTAATTTGTCTTGCCAAAGTCAACAGCTCACTCGGTCGCCTACTGAAATGTATACGTATAGCAGAGTCACTCGCTGCGTTTGTCAACAAAGATACAAGTATACAAGACTGTCGTCGTCACTACCCTTTTGAATGGGGCAGAGGCGTGGCTCCTCTGCAGAAAGCAAGTACAATTGCTTGAACGGTTCCACCAGCGATGTCGGCGCTCCATCACGGGACTGAATTGGCAGGACTATGTTTCCAACAAAGAGGTCCTGGAAAAGGCAAACCTCGAAACCATGTTGATGCTCAGCTAGCTCCGCTGGGCAGGTCACGTCTCGTGCATGGATGACATCAGACAGAATGCCATAAGTTGTATTTTATGATGATCTTCTTCAGGGCAACAGAGATAGAAGGCCCCCCCCCCCCAAAGGCGCTAGAAGGATCAGCTAAAGCTCACCCTGGCAAGACCACACAGGTTGGGAACAGCTAGCAGCAGACAGGAGCAACTACAGAGCGACTACCGTGAAAGCTGCCCAGGACTTTGAGCATTCCAGAAGAGAAGCAGACGGGGAGAAGCGTAGGCGGAGGAAAGAATCTGCGTCTCAGGCACCTTCAGACCAAATAAACCTTTGCCCAACTTGCTCCAGAGCCTGCAAATCCAGGATGGGCCTCTGCAACCACCAGAATGCGTGCCGCCGCGCCCCCCCCCCCCGAGACGGAAATCTTCCCATTGATCTTCACAAGCGACCAACCTGCCCCACACAACGGATGACCGACAGCAAATGGGCTAGTGCTGCTGGGAGGTCATCTTTGGAATATGGTACTTGTCTTTGCAAATCCAGTCCGTGGATCCTTGGATCCTTTCCACTGTAGGTTCTGAGAGTTGATCCTGAAGCTGCGATAGTGGGCAGCAGTTGAAGTACGGGATAGATTTATCCCTGTGCGTAAGCTGCGCGTGATGCTACATTTTCAATTAAGTGCTTGTATAGCAAACCATTAAGTTTTTCGCCAATGTTGCCACATTGGAAACACACAATACCCTGTTTTTCCTGCAGTAACCAATTCTTCAACTGTTGCTATGGTATGATATCTTAGCCCACGGCGGGGCCCAGATATTACGTGAGAGCTCTGCTGTACCAGATCGTTATTTACGTGTTGTGCTATGCTTTGTTTACGCTCTAGCATTAAGAATACACCAAAGGGCTCCTGTTGAAAGTGGTAACACAGCAGCACTAGCAAACCGTTGTCTTCACCAATGAGGATAGTGTCGATTTTGTCTGATGAGTTCAGTGCTGTCTAACTATCATTAGCTTTGCTACCTCTGCATGAAAACAACAGCACCCAGCTTTCTCAAGCTCATTGCTCAGTAAGTTGATGAATATGTGCTTGTTTTCTCTGTTGGCCAAAGAACTTCTCCTTTAGGAGGAGGACCTTGCTGATCAGCCGCCTTCCACAGCATCATCTGAAGATGTGCCATCCTCTGTGGGAGGCAACACCACGATGTGCACTAGCTTTCCATTCTTTCTCCCACACTCATCTTCAGATGATGCTGTGAAAGGCGGCTGATTAGCAAGGTCCTCCTCATTTGGACATCACGCAGTTTGTGTGGTAAGTGAAGGACGGTATCCCGTTACCCAGCTTTGACATTGGACCCTCGGATCCTCCAGGTCTGACTGATATCATAAGCTGTGATTGCAAAGCAGAGAGCAAGTCATGTATCACCGACGGTTACAGTTGCCACGGCAATAATATGTCATGTACCATTGATGACGATGCGTATGTAATATATTTGAAATCGTCGCACCTGAAAACCTATCTTTTGGCATCAATATTACGACTCTAGGTGATGTAGGTCTTTAATTATAGCGATAATTGGTTTTGATGGGCGCCATCTTTTAAAATGGCGGATATATGAATGTTAGCAAAGGTCATGTGTAACATATTTGAAATTGCTGACCACAATTCTACACATTAATATAGACATGATGATTTTGTATGAAATTTGTTTTGACGACCGCCATCTTTAAAAATGGCAGATCCGAAAGTCAGGGAAAGCCAAATGTAAAATATTCCAAACCTTTGACCTCTAAATGCTTCAGGGACCCCATGGGATAGAAAATTCACCAAAAACATTATACTATAGAGCATCCATTTATTCAATTGCAAATGGACAAAGTCAACGTTAGATCCCAACGCTACTCCCCCATAGCGGTTGAAAATCAGGGTTCACTGTGTTTAGAAACGATTGTTCACCTTAATGTTTAACGAATTTATACTTGTTATATATCGTTGGGTAGATTAATCCATTGTTTTGCCAGATGTATGCAACATATATGTGAAACGTGCAAAGAAAAAATATATATATATATATATCACATCCTAAACAACGCCAACCCCTACATTTCACTAAGCCAAAACTGGCAGCCACTTTTGACCACTTGTCAGTGTCGTCAAAAATGACAATGTTCCACTATATGGATTTCAGTGGACTTTTTTTTCTGGTTATATACACACATAGTACTAACTAAAAACACTGTCATAATTACTATTGCAATTTATTTGAGGTTGACCTTCTTTTGGGCATAGATTGACTGGACTGAAAGGCCCTATTGAACAGGGGCCAGTAACCTTTTTGAATGGAGGGCCAAATAAGTGACTTGGGGTAGGTCAGCGGGCCACACATTTATTTCTCAATATGTGTTATCGTTGGCTCAATCTTCGTGGAAATGTGTACGTTACGTTATGCTACGTATATTGTATCTATCTAGACATCCTAGCTAATGTGCGTTGAAGCTGAACTTACACCTGTTAGTGTATAAATAAAGAGTTGTTGTTATCATGAAACATCAAAGGGTAATCTTGAAAATGTTCCTTACTAAAATTACACATCATTCAAGGTCTGCGTTGTCGCCAAGCAACTGACATTTTGACCAGATGTCCCAAGTCCAAGTGAGCTTGGCGTGTGTGTCAGTTTAAGAAACTGTTCCGACGACAAATTGATTGTCGACAGGATAATCCTCGGTTAAGGAGTGACAAGATCCGCAACAAACTCATTTCACAATCGAAACCGGTGCATGCAAGAGGCAGAAGAACAATACAAAATTCTGAATAAAACAGAAGCAGTGAACTGAGTCGACACCAGATACAGAAGCTACACTACCAAGTCGACATTCGGTGGAAGAAAATCTGCTAGTCAGCGAAAATGCTAATTATGCTGTAAAACGCCCCCATGAAGAAAGAACTCTGCCCTGCACGGGGCTAGACGTGTGATTTGTGTAGGGGCCGAAACAAATTCAGAAGCTCGGCACAATGCCCTAAGACTGTTCACAGTATGCAAGATGGGTCAGACTCAGATAGCTCCGGTGCTAGCTTTATTGTTATCAGCTGCGTCACTGCCAATATACACGCACTCTCCTCACAAGATGGTCCCATTTTGTGCAACATGCTGGTCGAAAAGCAGTCAGTGAAGATGCAGATTAACTGCGGTTCAACTGTCAGCATACTGCCCAATAAGTATTTGAAGGATAAAGATGTCCGCCCATAACCAATCAATCTGAAGATGTGGAACAATGTGAAGACTGAAGCTCGATCTTAGCAAGTGCCGAGCTAAAACCAGAAACCCTGCTACAGGAGACAAGTTCATAAGGACTATGTCATAGTGGATCATAACGAACTGACACCACTACTCAGCTGTAAAGCTGCTGAATGCATGAAGTTCATCACGGTGAACTACGAGAACTTTGAAACTGTATCTTCATTCTCCGGCTGTAGAGTTGCTCAACCCCCATCCACTGGAGACTATCCTGAAGTGTTCGACGGTAAATTTGGCTCGCTTCCTGGTGGGAAAATTTGTCTCACTCTGGAACAAAAGACCACCTGGTACCCTATCAGAATCACTGAACAGTTCCGTGAAAGATGAGCTAGACCGACTAGAACACACTGGAGTTATAGTCAAAGTGGACCAACCCACTGATTGGGTGATCAAATGTCTGTAGCCAAGAAACGTTCTGGGGCTGTCAGGATCTGCATTGATCCTAGACCTCTCAACTTAGCCCTGAAGCGTGGACAATACAAACGTCTGCAACAGGCACAGGAAAGGCTGGAGAACGTTCACTGTGTTGCTGATGATATTATCATCCATGGATCTGATGACTCTGACCTCTGTGTCAAGATCCAGAAGCTGCTCCAAAGATGCAAGGAACATGGAATCAAACTGAACCGTGAGAAATGTCGCTTCAATGAGAATGAAATCCAGTTCTTAGGCCATGTTGTCACAGATGTTGCATGGATGTGGGGAGATGCTCAGAAGAAAGCTTTCACAACACTGAAACAAATAGACTACCTACCAACCACTGGCTCCAAGGCAGTAATCACAAAGCTCAAAGCGCACTTTGCTAGGATGGGAATCCCGGACACTGTGGTTACTGACAATGGTCCACAGCTGGTGTCAGACGAGTTCGCTCATTTCAGTAAGAAATGGAGATTCGAACATCTCCACATCACAGTCGCTCAAACGGCAAGGTGGAATCATCAGTGAAAGCTGCAAAGAAGATGACCAAGAAAGCACAATGCACTGGTGATGACCAATATTTAGCACTGCTGAATATCCGCAACACCCCATCTCAAGGAATGAATAGTAGTCATGCACAGAGGCTACTAGGTAGGCGGACGAAAACAATTCTGGCAACAGCGCAGTCTTCCGGTCGTCTGTGCAGCAACTTGAAACATATATGCTGAAAAGGACACAACGCCGTCAAGCCAAGTACTACGACAAATCTGCTACAGATCTCCCACATCTGCATCAAGGCGTTACCGTCCGAATGAAACCGTTCAAGCTTGGCGTCAAGTCGTGGAAGAAAGCAAAGGTGGTGAGACGAATGGATGAAAGGTCCTATGAAGTCGAATATATTGATGGAAGAGTGTACAGGGGCAACCGTGTACACCTAAGAAGAACACACACGAAACACCACCTCATGTGTTGGTTGAGGAGTTCATGGATATCCCATCCCAAGATGACCCTCTAATCACCCCAGTTGACCCAATTCGGGCCAACACGCCGGTTGAAATTCAGCCGAACAGACCGGTTGAACAACAACACCAGAGTGACCAGACAGAACCACTCTCTCCGGTACGTCCAACGACACCCAGGAAGTCCGAGAGAATCAACAAGTCCACGCTACCCGGCAAATACAAGGACTATGTTGTATCTAAATGAACAGTTGATGATACTTACATGAACATTGATGAGTGCAGACTTGATTGATGCGGACTCGCATGTATGTTAAATTGCGGATGGTCCATCCATGTGTTCATACATGTATCTAAATGAACAGCTGGTGATACTTACATGAACATTGATGAGTACAGACTTGATTGATGCAGACACGCAAGTGTGTTGACTTGTGGGTGTTCCATCCTATTCCATATGTTCATGTTTGTTTGCATGTTGGCCATGCCATTTTGGCTTTGGCATGACATCAGGAGTGTTGCTGCTGTAGTGAAATAGTGTGTTATGTAAATGCGTTAGTACGTTTTGGTTGAGTACATGTTGCCTGTAAAACGGAGGGGATGTAACAATATCACTTAATGATAATTTTTTCCGTGACAACCAGTAGAACATACAGTATGACGACAGAGTGGATTAACGTACTTTGCATCGCTTGGTTCCGCGGACGCAACGACTTTAGGTGCACAACACTGCAACTGGCAGAAAGGGTTGTTCACCAGCGGGAATGGGACGATCCGTTGGAATTTGGATACATTCAAGTCAACGAAGTTGCGCATTATCCGGACTATGACACATTCATAAGTATTACTGGATAGCTTAATTAAGGTGCTGAAATATATGGCTCGCTGTATGGGTTTAAGCTGATTGCCAACGGTTGATCACACCACCTCCTTAACCTCAATGGGTTGTAGGTGGCATGGCCGGATTTGTAGATTCGATTCATGGCAAAGGTAATGATTGCCGACGATGACTCTTTACATACATGTCGATGTAGCCTGTCATTTTGCTAAAACAATAACTGAAAACCAAACGTGTTTAAAGCTGGTGTTCTTTTCACAGGTGAAACCATTTGCATCAGTTGTTTAGTCAATCAAGGAGTAGGCATAATACCGTATTAATTTATTTATTTGTGACACGCACGCACGCGAGGACGCACACGCGCCGGCAACAAAGAAACACAATTCTTTTTACTGGGTTTCGGGTGCGCCCCCAATTACGAACTCTTTATCAGTACCCAAAACTAAAATGGATCTGGTATCAGGTTGAAACAGATGAACATTTTTAGACAACTCAACACTCTAAACTGTTAAAAGAACAATTGTTCGTTAATTATTTTACCAAAACAAAACCTTCGTTCGTAGGTCTGTATATAGGGGGTGCCACTTACAATAGAGACTTGGGTAGAAACTGTAGAAGCCAGTTACTTATACACCTGATGTAGTTCAGACAGAGCATCTGGCCGGGAATCCAAGAATATTGAAGTACCAAACTTACAATATGAAGTTCATAACTGAAACTCTCACTAATCATCAATAAAAGTTACCTACACTAATTTGGGTTACCTAGCCTTCCGTCACTTCCAACCAATTCAGCTCAGCGTAATGTTTACATTTCGTTTTGCGACTGTCTGTATAATATCACTTCAAATAACTCAGTTAAGAAACTCACCCATCAAAAAGAATAGTAAAAAGTGACATTTCGTTGGGAAATTCTGAAACATTGGTTTCAAATAGTGTACGTAACCAACAACAAACTTGTTTTGCTGAAATATATTTATAATATGGAACACATCTATAATATCCATCCCAGGTGCTTGTACCTTGTCGGGGCTGGATGGCTTGCGTGTTCTGTCGATCCCCAGAGCTGCATGCCGGCCTTCCAGAGTCAACGACTCGTATAACTGCCAGTGGTGAAAGCCAAAAGGAAGCCACATACACGAAGAAAACGTGGGTCAGATGAAGGAGTCAGGTTCAAGACATTTGCGCCTGGTCATGAAATCCGCCAATGGAGAAATCTACTGCAGGATCCATACAGCAAAAGCAGTCATATACGATTTATGATTGAAGAATGAGAAGCACAGGGAGAGCATCGGCAACAAGACTATCTTCATGACCTGTGGAGAAAAATGCTTCAAAATAACCAGAGGCAGCTGCGTGAAGATTGATGAGCTCACATCAACACATGAGGTGGCCGACACCAGGGTCATGCTCCATGCTGTAGATGCAGCAAAATGTGGATACAACCATGTTGTTATCAACCCTCAAGACACTGGCATAATGGTGCTTACCTTAGCTCTCAAGTCCGATATCCCATGCCACCTCTACCAAAGGAGAGGAACCAAAACTCGGGAAAAGACATAGACAAGGTAGCTTCGACGTTAGGAAAAAAGCTATGCACTGCACTCATAGGCTTCCATGCATTTACCGGATGCGACTCCATCAGCTCCTTCTCGAGAAAAAGAAAGGTTAGACCTCTGAAAATATTGAGAAAAGAGGAGGATTATCAACAACGTTTCACAGATCTTGGACAGTCGTGGAAAGTCTTGGATGACGTCAACCAGAAGCTTGAGGCATTTGTGTGCAGTCTATATGCCTCAAAAGGAGCGACCGTTAGAGTCAACGAATGCCGGTACAAGCTTTTCTGTGCCAAGAGGGGAGGTATTACCTCATCACCTCTCCCACCCTGCGGAGACTGCCTCCAACAGCATACTAGACGGGCCAACTATCAGGCTGCAATATGGCGCAGGTCACTTGAAGCAAAACCAGAAGTCCCACAGCCGACAAGTCATGGATGGATCATCGATGAAGATGGTGACCTTGACGTGCAATGGATGACCGTTCTACCAGCACCAATAACTGTTCTTGAGCTGATGAAATGCAACTGTAGCCGGGCATGCGATAGCAACGACTGCCAATGCATCGCAAATGGTCTTAAATGTACTCTGATGTGTCGCAAGCAAAACTGTGCCAACCAGATTGCGGACGAAGATGAATCCGAGGACCCGACACCTATTGTCGGGGAAAGTGACGCTGACGATGTTTGAGTTATTAAATGACTGTGTTGCAAAATGTCCATGCGCTGAATGTGTAATTCCTGTGACATAATAGCTTCAAAATATGCCACCTGGTAATTACCATTGCGGGGGAATTCGTTTCTGGTCTTTTATTCCACCAACGTGATCCACATGTATATATTTTCAGTCATATCTTGATATACAAATCAGGATGACTTTCAAATGGAGGTTTGACTTAAAAGGAAATAAATAGTGATGTACCAGACTATTGTTTAAATGATGTTTTACCTAAAGATCACCTTACTCATTATGCTCAAGGGTTCCTGGATAATGGTGACATTCCTATTTGTGTAACTGAGGCATGAATTGAATATTTCACTGTAAAAGACTACAAGCTGTGCCCAAAAATGTATGTAACTTCGGCAGCCATTATTCAAATCAACTATGATAACAAGTGAAAACAAAATAGAAATGTACGTGTTACCGTGGTAACCACTCATCAATGGGACCTTAGCAATATCAATGAATGAAAATCACTTTGCAATTGTTTTTTTACCGATATACTTATCTTTGACAGCTTTGGGCATAGCTAAGTGTCTTATAGCAAGAAAATCTCAAAATCACTCTTTTCTGCCATTTTCCTAAAAACTGCATTTCGAAACTGTTTTTACTGTTTTTACCCCAAAACTGACCATTCTGCCTAAATATATTGTACACAAAGGTAACTGAACACTGCCTGGGTATCTCAGAATGGGTTTGCCATTGAAAGCACCCAAATATTTCATATGAATCCTGAGATATGAATTTTTTAAGTTTTGTCACCAAAAACGTATTTTTTTGCCCCAAAATGGCCGTTTCCATGGCAACCGTTGAGAAAATTGTTTGAATAAATGGAATCAGAAAATCAACACTTATACTGGTCATAATTTCCACTTTTTGATTTTTTCTTGCTGTCAATTCCCCTTTTTAAAAGGACAATTTCAAAAAACGTGATTTTACCCCCAAAAAGAATATTTTCCCACAAAAAAGGTATAAAGCTACCACTTGGGAATGTCCATCATACTGAAAAATGTGCCCAAGATAATGTTCTTTCAAAAAAATATAGTGAGCATTTGTCCCTCAAAATGGTACCTGTATGTATATGGACTATTCTGTCTGCTGCCGCCGAAAAGACGTACTGTGCAAGTCAGTGCCGTTTTTAAACCACTACTTATGGAAGTCTTCAAAGAACAGTTTCACAAACAAATACCGCTTTAGTCAGCAAGTCGAGGAACACTATATTTTCTATCGGACTGTCATTATGACCAATGTGAAATAAATTAATGTAATATTCTTCAAACGAAATCTTACGACCTTCCCGACTCCGTCCGCCATCGTTGCTCAAGTTTGCACATGTGCTAAGTAATACTTCACCAAATGGGGTAGATCTTTCGTTTTTCTTGATGTGGTGGTGGTAGATGAAGATCTTGTGTCACGAGTCTTGCGCTGCAGTCGTGAGCGTGGTGCGTGCGGTTTAGGGAACCGTTCCACGGCCGCATAATTGTTCTATTTTATGGTATATATTTTTTGGGGGGCAATTTCCTAGTGATTTGTTTGCTAGGCTGTATAACTGGTGTGAAAATGAGTAAATATTTTGTAAACAATTGACATATCAGACTGGCGGCAGATTGAAGCGGTAGGTCGTGCGATTATCCCAAGAAAATGAAAAAGGCATGCTCTACCACTAAAGCGGTAGACTTGACACATCTGAATAATTTACAAGGAGTTAGATTCCTATGTGTTCAGCAAAGAACTTTAATACATGTTCTCATTTATAATATATAAATGCTATGTCTATTAATTGTATAATTATTTATGTTATCGTGTAGTCATAGGTCGCCAAGCAAGTCCCGCGACCAGAAATTAGGCCGTAGCCAAGGGGGTTCACCGCTGGAACGCACAGCCACAGGTCTACAAATGTCTACTTTGACGTTAACATCACAACCTGGAAGTGGGACCTGCACATCCACAAGGTGACAAGTGCTGCTAATTGGATCACCAGTTTCCTGTGGCGTGCCGTGTGTCAGTGCCCTCAACAACTCAAGGAACGTATGTACAAGACGTTGGTACAGCACACACAACAATACTGTGCTACTATATCTGGGAAAGCAAGCGTTGTGGTACTAGAATTAAAGTGCAGCACATGCAAGACTAAGTATGGTCTACAAAGTTGTGAAAGGACGTACTGATGTCCTCACTCTGTACCATCCTGTGTCATGTGCCGAATATCAAGCTAATCGCAGAACAGTTCGTCACACTAGATCTGAGGTGGACGCCTACCAGTTCGCCTTCCTACCAAGGACTATCATTGCGTGGAACTCCCTGCCAGACAATATTGTCGTGACCTAATCAGTGGATGTGTTCCGCCGCCGACTCAGAGTAACTTGGTGCGCCAATGCACTAGTATCAATCTTTTCACAAATTATTTTAACATTCGATGATCATAATTATTGATAACTTTATTTTAAATAATTTAATATTATAATTAATCTATTGTATTGTTTTAATAGCTTGCATAATTGTGTTTATTTAAATATTTTAAGTCTAGTTGATTTTACTTAATAGTAATGATTGCATATGTTGTAGCACATTATTATTTTTAACTATATATCGTATGATGGTATTTATTTATTTACATTAACCATTGTAACGCGCCCCAGAACAATATTTGGATGGGGCGCAATATAAGAAATAAATTATTATTAGTATTACTTGGCATTGAACGAGACTTTTAAATAGTGTAAAATTTAATAGTTAGCGCATGTACATAGAACACAGGACCGGTGAAGTGGTCATCTTGGCACGATGTCCTAACATGACTTTGCCGAGTATATATTCAGAGGTCAGGCTGTCATCTCCTTTTCGATGGTTCTTCTTCTGTCTGCTGCCCAGCTTAATGCTGTCTCTGACATTGCACCAGGGGACATTCAGCAAACATGTCCATGCCATCTTGTAAGGTCATCCACGCAAGCCAAGGGTGTGATGAGGTACTGTAATCACCACCGCCCCCGGCACGCGAGGATGAGGACGCCCGAGGTATATTGCTACTGTTATTGCGTTTGCGGTACAGCTCTTCGTTAATGGATTTTTTTAGGCCAGAATACCCTTGAATGAAGGTGATTCGTTTGATTTCATTGTAAAATCGTGTTAGACTGTACACGGTATAAACTATGCATGCTAACTTATTTACTACCCAAATACGTTTAACAACATAATTCAACAGTTAAACGTTTACAAAATCACCTAGCTCTCGCTCAAATCCCTGAGTAGCGAGCTCAGATAATTCCAAGAAAGACGTGACCCAGCGGGTGCGTATATCACGTGATGTACATGTCCATCTCATTAGTAATCAGACCTGAGGCTACGCCTTCGAAAGCAGCGCGCTTACATATAAACAAACTGTTTACTACGGAAACACTTAACTTTCAACAACAAAAATAGTTCATTAAATACATTTGGACGGTCAGTATGTCACAACACATAGAGTTTATGTTGTATAACATTATTTTCGATAACAATTAACTGACAACATCCCTTTAGGCTAGGACTACACGAGGCGATATCGTCGCTGTGACGAGGCGATGTTGACATCATTAAGAAAGGACAAGGGTGTGTGATATCACATGCGATGCACCGTGATGCTTTTACATGGTGGGCTAGGGACAAGTAAGCCAAAGCAACCACACGGCGCCACTGTTACATAACCACATGCAGTCTACGGAGCGCATACTATTGGACAAACGTGGCACATCTGCCAATGCATTGTGTGCAAAAACGTTCTGGTTATTTTGTGCTTCGTTGGACAATACTACATAAGCCGAGTTTATCCAATTTAACTTAACCATCTAATGCAAATACACCTATCGTTATCCACTCCTTACATATCTTTATTAGAGTTGATATTTTCAACAAAATACCCTGCAACATGTTACAACATGGCAATCCTATACCTGCCAACTCTCCTGGAAATTTCTGGGAGTCTTCCGGATTTTGGATGTATCTCCTGGTTTCCCAGTTAGAAACTCCAACAGCACCCCCCATCTTTGAGGCAGCACAACACTACAGGAGACATGCTGAACCGCTGAAATTTTAGCAAAAATATCTAACAGCACCCCCTATCTTCAAGACAGTGAACCGGTGAAGATCCGGTGAAGAACCCCCAACAGCACCCCCCGTCTTTCAATGTCAATATCCAAGACAGCATGATGAGACAGCATGACTTGGGAAGTGTGCTGAACTGCTGCTGATGAATCTCCCAGATTTCAACAAAGAAAAGTTGGCAGGTATACAATCCAAGATGTTAATTGTGGTAAACACTTAAAAGCACTGTGCCACGTCATGCCAGTTGATTAAGGGACAAAGCAGGTGCTAAAGTATTCCCATACCAAGCCAGTTTCTTGAACGTAAATCAAATCCCGAACACCAACTAAATCCTGCCTGTCAACTATCAAACCACATAGTAAAAAAGACAATTCCAACTGTAACACTGGGCTGTGACAAAGAGAATTAAATTATGTAAACTTGAAATTTTAATACATATAATTTTCTGAGTTAATTACATTTCTATTTAAGATGCTTCTTCATAACAGCAAATCTATTTAAATACTAATATTTCATACATATATATTACTTTACATACGATACCTAAACTATACTATTTGATACAGCCCACTTAGATAAACATGGTTACTTAGCAGCCAATGCATGGTCAGAGAAGATGAGGAAGACCATGCCAACAATACCCAAAAACTACCGACATCTGAGTTAGAAATAACAGTTCCTGAACTAGAAAAAAGCTATGCCAGTCATACATCAATGGAGATGTATTGTGAGCGATCGTCACGGGACTGGTCCAACAGACGACTTGATGAGAAGATATGTATCCAATATTAGTAACTAATCAACAGTAATGTTTTCAATAAAAAGGAAGTATTTAATTTATCAATCATATGCATGGTTACGATGCACATTACCTACAACGTATTAAGGTCCAAACTATCAAATGAGAACGCTTTGCTACTGCTAAAAAGTGTACAAAACAATGAAATCACACACAACACCAGTGTGAAATGGATAATTCTAACAAGTACAAAACCAACCTGAAGTATTACAAAATATCATGAACAAGAATTGTATTAAAGTGACCCTGTCTGTTCCATTACATGGAATCACCCCTGAAGCCAGGGATGTAACTGTGTTCCACGAATTTCACTGAATCAATCGTACTTCATTCCACTTAATAAATATTGTGGCCTGGAGTGTAACCAGCTAATTTCAAAGGTGCAGTGGAACCTCCCTATTACGGTCACCATCGGAACTAGGCAAAAGTGACCTGAATAGCGAGGTGATTGTATTAGCGGGACTAATTGTCTATACTTTACTATTACAAAACAATTTGTGACTATCCTGGGGTGACCTTAATTGTATTACCAAGGCGGTTGTGAGGTTTGACTGCCTCCACAACAAATGCCAATTGCAGTCGTTTATTATATGAATGTTTTGTTTACAATTTGAACGTTTCAAGGACACAACATTCAAATTGTGAACTTTTTTTGTAGTTATTAAACGCAATATGGCAGGCAGTTTACCGTCAACTAATTTATTCTAGTATTAATACAGAATTTATACTACATTTTGGGGAAAAGACAAGGTTGGCTTAAAGGACTGCAGATGACTAGCAGAAAAATTTGTTCAATGTCAAACAATGGAACAAAGACCAGGATCAGTCATAAGTGATCCGACACTGTACTGACAAAAATAAGCCTTGCTGACCAAATAATAAAGTGTTTCTACTAGCCTTTGCACTGCCCTGTTTGGAACACCGTACATAAGGGATTCATACCCGAATCTGTAACAACATTAATTTCTAGTGATGAACAAGAACAAAGTTCATCCGATTTCGAGGTGTATGTCCTCTGCTGCTGTGTCGTTGATGACATCATCGTCATAGATCTGTGTGTCCATGCCGTTCTTCACTTCTTTGTCACCACCTGATGTCCGGCCATCGTCACCGCTAGACATCTTCGCACTTCTCTGTTTACGTTTCCTGGATCAAACGGTATACTAATAACTTCAATGCCATACATAACCATTGTCATTCACACAATATCATTAAACGGAAACAAAAAGCATTTTTGGGGCCTATGCACCTAGAGTTAATATGATACTAACTGACCATTTGCAACTACAATCTACAACATCACACCAGTGGTTTACTCTGTAACTATTGTCTTGAAAGCGGTATATTATATACACCAGCATATTCCATTGTTACCGCATTGTATTAATGCTCATGCTATACTATGCGATTATCAAAAATGTGTTACAGGGCATTTTAATGGTCTAAATAGCACAGCAAATTTCACCTACATGTGCAGTTATCACCACACAAAAATAGGCATGGCTGGTACAATTCGCAATGTTATCTGTGTCCTAAAAGATTGATAAACATATATGCTTTGATTTTGTGATTTTGACAGGTTGTGTTGTGCCAAATGGGTAGACTCAAGTCAAAACGATTTCTAATACTTGCTTATGACTTTCAACGTGATAAAACTTTGGAAAACATGTTTGCGTGTATCATATGCATATCACGATCCTTGTAAAATGTATCGTACTGTACTGTCAGAAATCTATCATAATTGATTGATGAATGGTTACACTTCTACCCACTATCCTATGAAGTACTGCTGCCAGACATACTTGTCTCTACGTTGTTTGCACAGTTTCTTCCACTCTTCCCTCTCCTCCTTGAAGATTTCATTGATCTGCTCGGCTGTGATACTGGGGTTACTCTTCAGCAGACTAAAGAACACACCGCCTGCAGTTCGACGTCGGCTCCCATCCTAGAAACATTCACTTCCATCTTAGGGTAGAACAGTGACACAGAACTGTCTTAATATTTGGTCAAACCAAAACAAATTTTAAGTAGCATTTGGCGAATAAAGAGTTCTAAATTAAATAGTGTTACTTATTTGTCCAGGCCACTATTTCCGTGATGACTAGCATAAATGAATGGCCACCTTTTTACATTGCACAAATATATAAGTTATCAATTTAAATTTATAAGTATTTTGTTTTAAGTAATGAAAATTTCAATGTATATTTTATATATATATAGATATATAATTTACACATCTAGGAATTTTAATAAAACAACCTAACCATAGATACGTGCTTAGTTTCTTGATACCTTTATTGAACACAAGTACTAGGATTCATAGGTTTAACCAGTCAGATAAAAAACAGAAATGTGACTATTAAAAATTCACAATAACGGTTAGTTGCAGTGAAAGTTTTGAAGAATTTTAGTGTGTTTTACAGAGACAGCTGATGTGTGTCTGCATGAGTAGAATGAGCAGATGACAGTAGAACTCACAGCTGTCATGAACCCCCCGGCCGCCTCAATGTCTTCTGTCATGTACAGCAGCTCCATCGACTTCTTGGCACCAAGCACCTCAACCAGACGCACTGCAAGCCACACGAACAGTCACAGAAGCACGGGCCAACACAGTCAATAGCACAGGCCATCATGACATGGTCAGTAGCATGGGCCATAACAGTCAGTAGCATGGACTATTACAATCAGTAGCATGGGCTATCAGACAGTAGCACTGCATGGACCATAACAGTCAGCAGGACAGTCCTGACACCAACATCAGTAGCTAGCACAGGCAATCAGTCAGTAGCACAGACCACCAGTCAGTAGCACAGGCCACCAGTCACTAGCACAGGCCACCAGACAGCAGAACAGGCCACCACCAGTCAGTAGCACAGGCCATCAGTAAGTAACACAGAACACCAGCAGACCAGCCTACCCCAAAAACTTCCTGTCAGTAATCCATCTTCTAATTTACACTGATTTTCAGGAATATAGGCTTCCTGTCAGTAATTCAGAACCATGTCAGATATTGTCACGGGGGGGGGGGGGGGGGGGGAAGAGGGGGGGGGGAGCGACAGGTCAAAACCATTAGTTATGCTGTCACCAACATCACCTACACTCTAGCCTACTCAACTCTAGAATGATAAATGATAGACGGAGGGGGGTGGGGGGGTGGGGGGGGGTGGGGTAGCGACGGACCAAAACCATTACATTGTCATCGACATCGCCTAGACTCTAGTGACTGTATGATAGGCTGTAAATGATAGACTAAACTCCTCAATAAATACACTAACTTAGTCTTAGTACAGTCAGTTGGCCTAACACTACAAGTACAACACTCACTAAATTTTTGCATTACACATTTCTTTTTGGTTGGTGGTGGCATCGTTTCGCTGTCAGCCATCGTTTCGTGCAGCGTGACTTCGTTTTGTTTGATCGCGGAAATGCGAATTTGTCATAACGCTGTTTCCTATTGGTTAGATTACGACCAGACTCAGCGAATGAAAAACCATGTCACAACATGCTGCATACATATGCTGCCACCTGTTGAATATAGTGGAAGCTAAATTTTAGTGATTGGCAAACATAGTGACAGTCCGTAATATTTTCATCCCTCGCCGTAATACCGTAATTTGAGGTGACTTTCCGGAATGATTCCGGACAATCCGGAATGGTAGGCAGGTCTGCACCAGTCACTAGCACAGGCCACCAACCACTAGCATAGGCCACCAGACAGTAGAACAGGCCACCACCAGTCAGCAGCACAGGCCACCAGACAGTAGAACAGGCCACCACCAGTCAGCAGCACAGGCCACCAGACAGTAGAACAGGCCACCACCAGTCAGTAGAACAGGCCACCAGTCAGTAGCACAAGCCACCAGCCAGTAGAACATGACACCAGTCAGTAGGACAGGCCAGCAGACAGTAGCACAGACCACCAGTCGATAACACAGGCCGCCAGACAGTAGCACAGGCCACCAGTCAGTAGCATAGGCCACCACCAGTCAGCAGCACAGGCCACCAGACAGTAGAACAAGCCACCAGACAGTAGAACAAGCCACCACCAGTCAGTAGCACAGGCCACCAGTCAGTAGAACAGGCCACCAGTCAGTAGCACAGGCCACCAGACAGTAGCACAGACAACCAGTCGATAGCACAGGCCGCCAGACAGTAGCACAGGCCACCAGTCAGTAGCACAGGCCACCAGTCAGTAGAACAGGACACCAGTCAGTAGCACAGGCCACCAGTCAGTAGCACAGGCCACCAGACAGTAGAACAGGCCATCACCAGTTAGCAGTACAGGCCACCAGTCAGTAGCAAAGGCCACCAGTCAGTAGCACAGGCCACCAGTAAGTAGGACAGGACACCTGTCGGTAGCACAGGCCGCCAGACAATAGCACAGGCCACCAAACAGTAGCACAGGCTACCAGACAGTAGCACAGGCCACCAGTCAGTCACACAGACCACCTGGTCAGTGTCTTTTTCCCACACACATGATCATCATTACCCAAGAACTTTTATTTCTGGATGGAACATGACAAAAAATGCTTGCATAAAGTTGCACAAACCACCAACTAACCAAACGCAAACTGAGACTAATATCAACTTACCTAATACACCCTGCTTCTCTATGGGTTCTCCAAGCACATTTATTAACGTTGTCACAACTTGTTCAACAGTGTCACTGCCTGTCGTGGCTATGTGGTCCCGTGGTTTTGACTTATCGTACGTTCTCTCTTTCAGTCGATCATAGATGTTGCTAGAGGAACACCGAGGGTCTGACGCAGTCCTCTTGCGATGATGTCTGTGACTGTAGTCTCTGTCGGTCTCCATCTGGCTGTGAGATTTACTAAGTCTATCCTTTGCGCTTCGTTTAGGTTTCTGGTTTGATTTCCGTGGCGCTGTCACTGTGCCAAATGTTTCTTTATCACACAGGCTTGGTTCGTTCGCTACATTCTGTTTCTCTTCATCTTCCTCTTCTCCATCTTCTCCATCTTCTCCATCAGAACTATTGTCATTGAAGTAGTCACCATCATTGTATCTTTTGTTGTATCCATAACTCTCCACGTCACGCTCAATCATCAAGTCTGGTTTATCAACTGTCACACTATTAATTGTCTGCATCATCGAGTCTTCCTGCAGCAAGTTGCCCCACACGTTATTTCGTTTATGTTGCTTGGCAATGTCTGTTTCCTTTGTACCTGTTTTTGATTGGCTCACAGTCTTTGCATCAGTTCCGTCACCACATTCGTGCCTGTGTTTGGCGAGATTCGCTAAGACTGGATTTTGGAAGTTTCCCTGAGCATGTTGGTGACTAGCGATGTATCGCATGCGTTTACACTTCAACAGCATTGCACTGCAACCAGTTTCTTCGTCACTGTCGCTATCCTCAGATGAATCCTTCTTAGGGACACGATACGTGTCAGCTCTAGTGAGCACGCTGCTACTCGCCAGACCTGTATTACAGTTCAGAGTGCTGCTCTTCTGCCCTGGCAGTGTCACACCACTGAATGGACTTGATGTTGCAGTGGACTTCGGCTGTAAAACAAACACTTTACTGTTAATTTATTCTTAAGCCAATGAAATTTTGCAATCAACGACTATACTTATTTCCCAGTTAGAATACGCAAACTGGAATAACGCTTATGAAATAACAATTTAGACCCACTCCAGAATCAGGACCGACAGTTTTGTCCATGGAGCCCGCTGCACCGGTTACATAAACGGCTGATTCGGTCCATGCGAGTGCTGGCTGGATGTGAAAATTACACCCTTTTATTTAGGGTCAGTGGGTGGGAAATTAATTTGGTGTGTACATGGATCTATTAAGTAATTTTTTTATAAAGTACTCATCCTTTCTTGGCACTTGTGTCAAAATCCGGACCCACCTCGATTTCGCCAATATAACTTGACTATTGCTTAACTTTGTTCCATCATTCAACATTATCCCAGACATATTTATGTTTAAGAATATTATGTCTTAGCGCACTTGTGGCGTAAATAGCATCCTGGTTTGCATCAACATACACTGCTATATCACTCATTTTACATGTGCGATGCGGTAATGCACGACCACAGACTAGCGCAAACAGGGTCGCTATTTGGGCTTCAAAAATATGCTAAGACAATATTTTTGTTATATAAATATGCCTGGAATGATGTTGAACGATTGAATTTAACCACTAAGTCTGAGGTATCAAATGCAAAAATGTAGTTCAGCCATTTCCGTGACAAAAGCTACTCAAATTGTAGCGATATTGTTCAACTGCTTCTTCTTGAATTATTGTAAAGTTATTTCAAAAACTATAAACAGCTCTTTAATTTAGCCACACAATTTTGTTATTCTGTTAATAATAATAATTCAAAATGTCATGGTAAAAATGAGAGGTGAAAAACGTGACTTCTGTGCAGCTACTATTCCAAATACACTTGTATATAGACTGACTATATGTTTAATCCATTTTACAACCTCCTAGGAGAGATAAACAATTTTGTTTCACATAATTGGCTACATGGAGGTTTGAAGATTGAGGCAAGCTATCTGGAATCAGTTATTTTCTGTTTTTAGAGAGTACTGGATGTGTGCGACTCCCGTGACAGATAAAACGTGACTTCAGTGACGAGTAGCTCCAGCAGTATAAAACATGAAAAAGTTGTTAAATTCTTATTATTTATTTTCATAAAATCCCAAAACACAAAAAACACTAATCAAATAAAGTCAAATTTGATGATGAAAAGTTTCTCAAAATATTCTCATTTTAAAATCCTGTGTATATATGAAGTACATGAACAATAAAATATTGCTTGAATTACAATTAAAATATGGTGTAGGTTCATTTATTCTTGTGACTATTTGAAATAAACAATTTCAAATGATCTCTGGTGTGCTCAAATCTAGTTTTCTGGCTTCCTAGTGTCAGCAAAAAAAGTTTACCCCTATTATTAATAATATCTTGGGTTGGTAAATTGGCTATTTTAGCTGCCAATTTCAGTCTGACCAGATGAAGCTTTCCAAGGAAAATTCACTGTCCAAAACCTATGTGCATTTCTTATATTTGAGGGCATTCACAGGGGTGTGTTGTCCTGGACCCTGGTGACAGGAAGGAAGTTATATATCCATGAGATATTTCATCTTTATTACCCACAACTATATATACCTTTGTAAAAAGTTCCAGTTTTCAACTCCTGGTGACATTTGAAAAAAATAGTCTGATGTATACGTTAGCTTGGAATGGCCGAGTAATAACGACGAAATCAAGGTGGGTCTGGATTGGGATCAAGTAAACTTGAAGGCGCACTCCCGGTATATATACCAGGATTGTACAATTCTGGTATACCAGCAATGCACTGTTAGCACTGCCCATTTCTGCAATGTACCAGAAACGATCTTTAACTTATTGTGAGTGCAGCTCATTTCTTGAATGTACCAGAACTGTTCAATGGTCACATGATGGATAGGTCAATTCACCATTGATCTGTTCCTGACACCAATTTTTGCGCATACGTGTGTGAACATGGAATTGGGAGCATTTTGTCAAAAATGTAAATTGCATTGTTATGACACTAATACTTTAGGTCCATATTACATGGGTAGACAGAACCGAACCAGAGAAAGCAGCCGGGAATGGAAGGATGAAAGAAGTCTACATGACAAAGACACTTAGTAATGACAAACAGCAAATGCACTAAAAGACAAATCTGAAAATTTAACAGACCAGGGTATGCCCGATGACACCGTGATAGATACTGAATTAGATCCGATCATAGATGAAATCAGCGCAGACTCTATAACAAAAACAGATTAGAGCAGCACCAAGGAAGCTGAAATATGGGAAAGCCGCAGGGAAAGGTAACATTCCAGCAGATTTGTTGAAAGCAGACATGGCGACAACAGTGAATTGGCTTCTAAGCTTATTCAAAACAATTTGGGAACAAGAAAAAGTATCAAAGACGTGGAAACAGGGACTGTTTGTTAAAATACCAAAGAAAGGTAACCTTACAGAGTGTGAATTACCGTAACATCTATCCTCAGTAAAGTGTTTGGATGAGTGATAATAGACAGAATAAGAGATGGAGTTAACAACAAGTTGAGAGATGAACAAGCAGGTTTCAGAAGAGGACGAACCACAGTTGAGCAGATATTCATCCTTCGAAACATAATAGAACAAGTCCTGGTAGTGGAATGGCAAGCAACGCTATAAAATTATGTAACTTTTGTAGACTTCGAAAAGGCATTTGACTCTGTGCACCAAGAGAACCTTTGGGAAATCATGGCAAGCTACGGAATCCCACACAAGATAATCAGAATGGTCCAGATTTTGTACGTTTTGTGTTAGATGACGGTGAACAATCAGAGGGGTTCAACATAAAAACTGGAATTAAGCAAGGAGTATCCGGATTTCTTCTCTTGATGGTAATCGACTGGATAATGAGGAAAACAGCTGAAGAAAGCAACACAGGGTTAAGATGGAGATTCATGTCAAAACTTTAGGACTTGGACTTCGCAGATGACATTGTGCTTATGTCATCAAGTGGCAGACACATGCAAGCAAAGGCAACAAAGATTAATGCATTTGCATCAAAAAACGGCCTAAAATCAATAAAAAGAAGTACTGAGGATAAACAGCAAATGCAACAACAGGATACAGATTGATGACCAACAACTGAATGAAGTAGAGAAGTATATATACCTGGGCTCAAACGTCAGCAAGCAAGGAGGGGGTGATGATGTTAGCAACAGAAAACTAAAAGCAAGGACATCATTCTTGAAACTCAAGTAGATATGGAGCTCAAATGTATACACATTAAAAACTAAACTCAGATTATACAATATGCTGGTCAAATCAGTGTTATTAACTTATTGTATGGATGTGAAACATGGAAAGTTAACAAAAAACTTGACCTTTTCCAATTCAACTGTCTCAGAAGAATTAAAAAAATTAGATGGCCAGTAGTAATTTCGTACAAAGACATTGAGAATATAACAGCAGAAGAGAAGATCAGCACAGAAGTATAGAGAAGATGGAATTGGATCTAAGTAAGAAGGACTACAACCACTGCCTGACAGCACTGCCATGGACACCGGAAGGAACAAGAAAAATTGGTCGGCCAAAAACATGGAAAACCACAATGGAAAAAGAACGAAACCAACTGGGCAACCTGGAGCAAAGCAAGACACATAGCCGTTAACAGGGCGAGATGGCGGAGTCGCACAGCAGCCATATGGGCCACAAGGCCTGAAGAGGAAAGGTAAGGAAAGAAGACGATAGATTGGAAAAGGAAGATAATTATGCAAAGAAATTTTTTATAAGCATTTACATAACATTTATAATAATGCACACTACAATAACACCTTATGGTGCTGTCGGACATCCTGGTTCGTTATTTGGTTAATTTCAGCTCTACACACAGAATCCTGGGTAAAATTGCATTTGTCTACCAAATTTGCACCATTCATCGGTCCTGGTATACCAGAATTATGCATTGCTTGTATGCCAGAAATAATAGTACAATCCCGGATTCAATACAAGGGGTCCCGGATGGTTCGGCCCCTGACGAGTTCGGCCTACGCAGACGGATGGTTCGGTCCGGATGTTTCGGCCCACACCGACGGATGGTTCGGCCCATGTAACAAAAATCCGCTATGCAGGGTCGGATGTTTCGGCCCACGCAGACGCCGTATGTTTCGGCCAACTTCTCCGAAAAGTCGACGGGCGGTGTCGGATGTTTCGGCCCATTGATAATTATCAAAAGCAGCGGTCGCCTCAGCCCACTGCGTTTGATTCGGCCCGTTGCGTTTGAAGATTGTTTTTGATGTTTCACAATAAATTACCTACCACCTCTTTAGTGTTTGTTGGTTTATTTATTTGAACTCGCACTCTTACCTGGATTGCTTGTATGTGTGATATTTGTTTGTTGCAAAGTATCCTAGCAGTAAGCTAAACAAACACGGTAACGGAGCACACCGCAATGTGCTCATCTGTTTATGAATTATTTAAACATTTATCATTATTTAAACATCACGCATAAATATATAATAATTCGTGACACATTTACTGAAAATACGCAAGTCAAAATAGTTGCATGCAATATAAGAATTATTTAAACATAAAAGTCAGATTTCTAAACAGAAGCAGGACGGATGGTTCGACCCCGCCGACACAGGTTACAGAAACGGTTGATTTGGCCCACTTCACCGCCGACACCGCCACCGGTTACAGAAACGGTTGATTCGGCCCACGCGAACGCAAGCAGGTCACGTTTAGCTTTAAGTTTTTTTACTTGGTGACAACGTAAAAACTGCGTTGAATCTTGTGACCATGCGGTGTCGGAACAGTAACTTGGGTAAGTGAAGTCTGGTGTTGCTCGTCTGCTGCTGGCACTGGCCACTGCAGCGCCGGCGGAAGATGAACGTTAAACACAAATGGTTATGTACCGTAATTACAGGTACGCTTTCGGGGAATAATGTAGTAGATATGACAGTGAAGGATTAGTCATGTACTTGTGGAAAGACTGTTGGTTTGTTTGCAGGTTCATCGTCAGAATCAGCAATTTCTCCTTCTTCCAAATCATCGGACGCTTCTACGTATCCCTCCATTTTTTCGTATGCCGAAATTTACAACAAATGATTAACGGCTAAAGCCATTCACCGAGTGGCATTCGAGATTTACAGTCTGATCACCAGGGGAAGCTACATAACAGACGTCTTGTACTCTCACTAGACGGCGCGCCTTTGACTGCGTTCTGAACAGTTTCGAAATGTCCGCGTAAATTATGGTAAACCAATAAGTCAACAGATTAATTCGTTTCGTCAAATTTATAACTTATTTATGGAGATAAAATTTTCAGGTGCCGCTTTGCGGATTAACAATAGTAACAAAACACTAGCGCTAACTAAAAAATCACCCGTGGCGTCTTAGGTGCATAACATTGCTTTATTTTGTAAAAAGAAAAGAGAAACACATCATTGGAAATCGCATTAAATCCATATCCCTTAGGCTCGTCCCGAGCATATTGTAATGATCACCACTTTGTCAGAAAATGCGTTCCATGAAACTTATTTGAAACGTAGCCTATGATTTTGCTGAACCATAGTGACCCTAATTACGGTGGGTAGGGTGATTTTGGTCAATTTATAAAAATGCATATACACATACGTTTTATGTTCAATATGAGAACAATATCAACACTATACATTATAGCGATTATCGGGGATCGATCTGGAAAAAGACATGCATGGTACTTTACGAAATTTGATGTTCCTATATCTGTTGATTAACATGTTATTAATTAATTTCCATGCTAGCATGGTCGCTTAAATAACCTTGTAAATGTGAACATTACCTTTCTGTAATATTAGGCATGTAATCATGTTATTATTTAACTTGTTTTGAATTCTATTAAGGACTGCATACGCGACATATTTCTGGGTACAGAATATATATAACCATCAATATCAAAGTGCTCAGAAATGTTCAGGTTTTTTTGTCAAAATCTGTAACGTTATAACACTAGGTACATTCTGGGTAGGTGGGTTGGATTATAAGCACGAATCACCTACATCATGCACACATTTGATTTTATATAAGCACAAAGCTTATATAATAATATTTGATTATTTCCAATAATCATGCTATGAGAAAACATCGATCGATTGCATAAATGTAATTACCCAGTTAACAACAATAATTTTTATTGTTTAGAATTTATAGAATCAATATATAAGCAGGAGATTCCTTACATTATACTTGCCAACTCTCCCGCAGCACCCCAGAGTTCCGATGTAAAGATCCGAAAGACAGCGCGACGAGGCAGCTCGACACGGAAAGCGTGCTGAACCGCTGCATGGTGAATCTCCCGGAATAAAACAAAGTTGGCAGGTATACTACATACACTCTCGACTGTATGTGTCTGGCGACGGCTGTGTTGTCTAAATAGTTCGTGGTTATGAAAATGTTAAAACAATAACAAGTATTATTATTTGGGATATCATATGACCAAAACACCAATGACTAAAAAGTAGGGACGAAACGTCAAGTTCGTCTTCACGTGCGGATGCCTCATCGGTTGGTTGCGCTTGCAAGTGCATCGGTTAACAACGTGCACAGCTTGCGAGGTGATGGATGGCATAACACGAACTCTAACGAAATTCGTTTAGTATGGTTTTTAGGCCTCTTAAATAAGTCAAAAATGGGGTAAACATCAGGCATTGGTGGGCGTATTTCCAGGAACAACTTTGAGGTAAGAACTTTGCTTTTATGACATGCAGTTGACATTTGGGTATCGGCTGTCAGTCAGACTCCGCCTGACTCCTGAGGCTAGGGGAGTGAGGGCTGAGGCTGAGACTGAGACCGAGTCTATCTGACAGCCGACAGCGACCGGGGTACTGTCGACCGTCACCGGGGTTGTTTCTGCTATTTAAAACAATCTGCTTCCTTTGACATGTCGTTTGATCTCGCATTAAAGGCACCTGACTTGCCTAGTTGCCTAGTTGTTTCCAGCACTCGGCAATGTTCTATTAACTGACTAGTCTGTATATATTGTGGTTACAATGTTATGATCTTATGAGGTCTCATTCAACTAGCCAGCCTTTTTCAGAACATTATCGCCAAGCCGACCTTTCTATGCTGGCACTGAGGGTGGTCACTGCCAGGGTGCTTGTCGTCCTCAGTGGTTCTTTTACGTCCCAAATTGAGACGGGACCGACATTAACGTGATCTCCGATTCACGAGGGATACACAGTCCCCAATGTTGAGAGCCAGGTTTTTACACCAAATATACCATACCTGCCCGGTCCGGGTATTGAACTCGGGGCGCCGGCATGTCAGGCGGATGTGCTAACCACTACACTATCGCGCGCCCCCCACTTGTGTAGAATCCTGACCCACCTCGATTTCCCCGTTATAACTTGAGTCTTGTCTAACTTTGATACCTCAATCTTAGAGCGTTAGTAACTTAGTTCCATTATTCAACATCATCCCAGGCATATTTATATTATAAAAATATTGTGTCTTAACGTACTTATGCAGCCCAAATAGCGACATGTTTTGCCATAGTCTGCATCTCTGCGGTCATGCGTTACCGTATCGCGCTCGTAAAATGAGTGATCTAGCCGTAATAGCGGCGTATGTTGATGCAAACTGGGGCGGTATTTACGCCTCAAAATGTGCTGAGACTCTTAAATGTAAATATGCCTGGGATAATGTTGAATAATGAAACTACCACACTGAGGTATCAAAGTTAGGCAAAACTCAAGTTATAATGACGAAATCGAGGTGGGTCCGGATTCTATAAAAGTAGGCACTTAAAAAAAAAATTATATTGTGCTGGAACATTGGGAATGGGCTTAAATTAAAGGTAATAGTTTAAGGATCACATAACTGTTTATTTTATTAAGATACCTTTAATAGATCAAAATATATTGCGATTTTAAGACGGGAAAACAGCATAATTTTTGTGTATCTCTTACAATGGCAAAATGGACTCATTTTTGTATTTTCTGTAGGTAAATATTTGCTTTAAAATGTCATAACTTTGTTATTTATACGGATATTTAAATACTGTCTTCAGGGTTTTCAAACACACTGACAAGAGTAATAAATGTACACTATTTAATATTTTTAGTACTAATTATAACCAAATTAATGCAATTAATTAGTTAATTTTAGTTATGTAGCATGCAAAACTCAACAGACCAAAACGTTCCAATTAAAGGCCATAATGTCCATGATTATGAAGATTTCACACACAGTGTGCAATGTGTATAACCACATTAATAATGGTAATAAATATGCATTAAAAATAATAATAATTTAATTAATTAGTTAATAATGGGTAATTAGCACGCAACCTCGACAGACCAAAACATCAGTAAAAGGCCATAATGTCCATGACTATGAAGATATTTATACATAGTATGCAATGTGTATAACCACATTAATAATGGTAATAAATATGAATTAAAAATAACGTTGTGTTCTTCAACATGATGTCTCTAAGTAATGTTCGTTTCATGTTGAGTGGAGATATCAGATGTAGAGATATCAGATGTTCAATATAGATATCAGATATATAATCAGCCAGATTAAATGTGTACGTATGGAGGCAGGTGATGGGTGTCATATACAGACGACTCTGTGGCTTGGTACCTTCACAGTTAACTGTCAGACACAGATCAGCGTAAGATCAGTGTCACTGCATGTAACTGCGAACAATATCTGAAATAAAAAGGTCATTGTATATCATATAATGATGACTGTTTTGATTCTACATGCAAATCTTGTGAAATAATTTTCATCTCCCTGCCTCTGTTACTCAAGAGAGCAGTGTGAAATTCTATAATAATGCATTATGTCACACATAAATTCATAATAATTGTAATACTTGAGAGGTATAACTGTGGTGTTTAATGTATTGCATGTTGTCATACAATGAAATGAACGATGGTACAACTGATTAAGGCATTTATGGTTTGTATTACATTTACAACATGTTTAGCAATTTTTTGCAGTGACTGTTTGTTATAAAACATAAAAAAAAAAAAATTAAGTCAAATTAGTTACGTATTTGACCTCAAAAACAACTTTTCTAACAAAATTAATTGTTGATTTAATAGGTAACTAACAAGAATTAATTAAAATTACTGCATAATGACATTTGTATTATATCTAAGTCTAAATAAAAACATAACAATAAATAATGGCATAAGCCATACCAAGCCTAAACCCAGGCAAGGGTAAGCAGTAACCAGCCATGCCCATGGCCTAAGAATCATATATGGCCTGGCCCGTAGGATCTATGCTATAAATTATAGGCCCTATAGTAAAGTTAAATAAGATACTGTTGTTTTTGTTGTCATCAAAAGGCACAGAAATTAATTAAATAAGTCAGGATCAAGCTCCACGATCTCGCTCCTCACCTCTGGTGATGCGCTCTCAGTCATACTGTCATTACTGGCACAGATCGCTCAAATGTCACATGTTTTGAATGGCGTAAAAACCACATTGCACGAGCGAGTACGCCAATGAAATTTTCAACACATACTAATTTAATCCTATAGATCTACCTACAAACATAATCGTTCGATACAAATCATTACTAGACTATCAAAATTGCAACTGAAACACAGCTATGTCATCAAATGGATTAAATTTACCATAATTTTGGTCAAATTTGAAAAAGGAAAGGATGTACAGAAAGTTTGACTTACCCGCAAAAAGAATCCCGTTGCGAATGACGTAAATGACCGGGAAAAGTCAGCGAAAACAGAAGTTGAAGTAAAGCGCTACCCAGGTGCCTAGTAAACGAGACAGCGCTGCTGCAACGTAAAAACATCGCGGTAGAAAATTTCGTTGAAGTGCCTAATAAAAGTGCCACATTAAATACGCAGCTACGGTATTTTAATACATCATCTGCATAATATGAGAAAAAATATCTACATGTATGTGACAAAATAGTTGCCTGTTTTTGTTGATATTGTATAGCAAGCCTGTCTCGTCATAAAACGTCAAAATTACTAAGTCTATAGTTACCGGGTTGTGGTTCGACCCACACCACAATCTGTTGCTTTGAATCTCGCGAGATCTAGCCGCTGATCTCTGTATGACTAACGAGAATTGAGTGTGACTTCCCAAGGCAATTATGTCACATGTGTCAACATATCTTTTTCATTGGTTATAACTGCTAACACGGTAAATTCTTATATAGCGCAGGACTGCTCAAAGTGCTATACACTTTACTCCCTGTCAGACCTGTTCAGTCGAACACCATCTCGACTTCTCTGGGAAGCAACCAGTGGTATCATCTGAAGACTCTTTCATCATCACCTTTAAATGATTATACTATTATGGAAAATTTGTGGTTTATGCTCCAAAGATTATATTTTATTTGTTGCTAGCATGCTATGCAATTAATTAAACAGTCATTTCTGGAATGCCACAAAAGTATGTTTCTATTAATCGTAAGAACATTTCTCAAATTGTTTTGGTTTTGGGCAATAGGCATCTTTTATGAGATGTGAATTTCGGTGATTTATATTCCTAAGTACTTCACTCAAATCATAGTCGGAATATGTATTATATATTTAGCACAAAGATATCTTATGAATCACATTTCTTATTTTGGTTTAAAAAAAACGGCTTAGAACATTAGTTGAATAGACTTGTGGCATTTGCGTCGAATCCGGACTTGATTTCGCCGTTATAACCTGAGTTTTGTTTAACTTTGATACCTCAGTGAGATAGTTCCATCATTCAACATTATCCTAGGCATATTTACCTTTTAAAATATTGCATCTTACGTCCATTTGAGGCATAAATAGCACCCCGGTTTGTATCAACAAACGCTGCTATATCTCTCATTTTACGCGCGCTGTGCGGTAACGCACGGCCGCAGCGGCACAAACTATCGCAAACCGGGTCGCTATTTGAGCTTCAACAGGGTCCGGATTTGATACAAGTGCTGACTAGTGAATAGGGTGCATGGTTTTTATTTGGGCTTCAAAAGAGTCCGTATTCGACACAAGTGCCGACTAGTGACGTAGTGCCATCAGCCTGCATGATTTTCACTCCCACCGCCGTCCTAAAGTATGTCGAAACTCCACAAGGTGTCACCATTGGAGACACCGGGGATACCGCAGAAATATTCCGTGATTGGACAACTAACAAGTGATATCTTTCACGTTGTACAATGGAGTTAAATGCTAACTGCCCTGAGCGACGTTAAGACGATTAAACGATGTTGCTACAAATCTGCGATTTTGCAGGAATGTAACTATAAGTGATTTTGTGATGTCATTTTGCACTGTTCGCCGACTCTGAATATATCGTGAAAGAACCAAAAAAATGGGCGAACGAAATAGCTAAGAGGCGGCAATTTCGGTATAGAAAAACGACGAGGCGGCCTGCTTCACTTGTCGTATACCAGGGGAAACACTGCATTTAACATTATGGCTTAGACAGATAGAAAAAATATGCAGTGAATTTCAGTAAAAAAAACACTCTTTTGAGAAGGAAAATCACGAGCCATGCTAGCGAACATGAGATTTGCAAAAAGAGGGTATAATAGGCTACTGCTACAACAATTGTGGTTTGGAACCGTTTCAACGATTTCATGCAGTGGTATTGTTCGTGGGATGTTACGGCTAATGCAAAATATCCAGGGGACAGACTTTCAAAGTCTGTATTTTTAAAATATTGACATTTTCTGAAATAAGTTAGGTAAAATATGGTTGCTAAATGTTGTATGGGTGGTTAAAGTACAAATATGTTAGAAGGGACAAATTATGGTCAAGACATTCCAGCATATGAGATTGAAAAAAGTATGTCAAATTATATATTTACTGCAGTGGTAGTGACTGCCAAATATTGAGGGAGTATATAGCAAAAATATAAAGGCATTCGCTTCATTGTGTAGAGCTATTCTTGGAAATTGAATGCTGGGGACAAGAAAATACAAGTTACTGTAGAATGACTCATAATACATCACAGTTGCTATGGTAAAGTATTCTGTTTATTAACGTTTTAAGGTTTTTTCCTGTCATACGCATTTCAAAAACATTACGGAGATGACACCAATTTGTACCACTATTTGAACCAACACAGTGAAAAACGTAGCCTTTACTAAAGTCCTTGATATTTGCCACACTGTTTTGTCAATACATCTATATTAAAGAAACACAATCATTATTGCATGATCTGTCATATTTTTTCTTGGGCAATAGTTGCAAAGAAAAAAATATGGATGGGACCTGCCATTTTTAGTCATTTAAATATACATATCGTTTTTGCCATTTTAAATATATATATAATATTATATCGTTTTTGTCATTTTTAGTCATTTAAATATATATATATATATCTCACAAAATATGCTTGCCATATATATGCAAGACTTGAATGGTCTAGGCAGATAATCACAAGGGCTACTCAAAACAAAACGTTTTGCAAAACTACTGATGATACATATTCCATTATGGTATATATGGACCCATCCCTGAGCCAAAATTCAGTAGAGGGGTGGTCCAAATTCTATAAGAGTTATAGAATGTGGACCCCCCCAGGTCCATTTTCTATGGATAATCCATATTCTGACACTGACCAGTGCTGGTATTAGTACAAATTAGTACAATAGAGCATACCCTACTCTTGAGCCAACGCCCAACACTATTGGGGTCAGTCTACAGTTAGTTTTCCCATTGGTTACATGTTAATGTTTTACATGATTATAAGAAAACGTGACCTACACAAATTCTTAAACTTCTTACCTGCTGTTATCATCATCTCATTGACATGCTGGTCGAGTTTAGTCAAAATTTAATATTTCTAGCTCTTGTAAAATGCCTGCACCCATCAATATTTACGAATGGATGCAGGCAGTTCTCGGGCTAACGGGTCAAATAGCTCAATTGCTGCCAAATATCCTTCTGCATAGTAAAATCAGCTAAAAATATATCATTTTCCTGTCAACACCTTTTACAATCACACCTGGAAATCTGACTACACAAATGCATTTATGTCAGAGCATGTGAATTTTTTAAGAAAAATAATTTCTTGAAAATACACTGCCCTTTTTCCATCTGTAACGAAACAAATCTAACTGGGGCATGACCCCTATTGCTCCAGTACTGTGATTGCCTGCCACCCAACATGTCACCTCAAACTTTCAAGTAGGTAGTCCACTCAGAAACTGGACGAAGCTTTTTAGCCAATAGAAGTGATATCCTTAGTATATAAATTAATAAAATCTCACGTACATGTGGGTAAGGTACAAAACTGTTTTAACTAGTTGACGTTATGTAAACAGTAAAAACGTATGTATGTTCTTGTGAAAGCCAGGTCACCTGTGATCAGATTGAGAGTGTTTGTAGACTGTTGTGTTTTTGTGTGGTGCAGCACCCACTCACCCACTACAGGTGAGATCATGTACACTGATACAATTATAGTTTAGTACAATGGCTGTCGTGACTGTTCAGATTTCAGAGCATCTACGGCCAGTTTGTTATTTTCTCTGCAGTTAGTTGTGGTCTCGTATGAGTTTGCAAAATCCAAAGAAACATATATACCGTGTGTAATAAGTATATATATATATATATCAGTGTTTTGAAATATATATATGCTGACCCAGTGGTAACCACCTATTTTCCTGCAGACTGAGTAACGTTTTAGAGCTACTGATCCGTGTAGCTGTCTATTTTTCCAGAGAAACTCACTTTTTACAGCAAAGCTGGTAAATAGTCATATCAGTTGAATGTCACTCGGAAGTGGCAATTGTAAGAAATTAATTCTTTTGCTCCTACACAAATTATGGCTATTGAATTGTTATCACAAAATGCGTCGCCAACAAAGGGTGCACATTACAGTGATTTCAATCATCGAAAAAACACGCAGAATATTGTTTTTGAGGCCTTTTTCGCTCGCCCGTTGTGACAATTGGCAACTTTGTATGTAAAATACAGACCAGTAACTTTGCTACCAGACGCAGTAACTTTTGGAAGTTGCTGGTCCAGCTGACCAGAACATTTTTGGGGTCTAGGTAGAACATTGTGTTGTGTTTAGAATTGGTTCAAACCACCCTTCAAATATGGCTTCCAAAATCACATACTTTGGTTGCCAAGACCGGGGGCTTAGCCAGAGACCCGTCTGCCCATCTTTAAGATTGGCCAAGACGGATAATTAAAACTTGTAAGATGGGTGAATTTAGAGGGGACCAGCTGGTCACTAGATTAGCTAATAGTTCCAAGTCTAGGGGTCCACATTAATGACTATCATTGGCATTTAACTGGTAGTAAAAACAAATCAAATGGATCAGTTTTAATTAAATAAATTATTTTACACTGGTTTGTCATTGTAAACAAACTAAGCTGGCCAACACTGGCTGTGATTGATTTGATGGCATCCATGCAAGCCGTTCACATGCCAAAAGGCACAATTTTTATTCATTCAAAACTGGCAACAAATATTTCTGGCTAATTTATTTCCTCTGTGATACCTGGTGCCATCCACAGATTTTTAGATACTACTTTATGTTTTTGTGCATCTCATAAATCTATACAACCACATCCCCCACCCGTTACACAAATTAGAGTTAGAAAAACTTAGCATGCCATGTCTAGCGTGCAAGAATGACACCAGGCAACTGATGAATGCCTTGCATGCCCTCATTTGTTATGTGAGTTTCACTTTTTGTAAAACGTGCTTTCAAGTTTCATTTACTTCAAGGGTATACTGCTAAAAAGTAATATTTTCCTCTCATTCTGAGAATATATTATGCACTCTCAGGCTTCATACACTTGTTACTTTTACAAATTTTATGTCATGAACTGATGAAGTTGGTTTCCTTCATCGTGCTATCTGAAATCCAGATTCATGGCGATTGACTTGTTAAATTTCATGTATATTTTAATTTGTTTGATGTTGTTTTTTGTGAGTAAACTAAAAATGAGCACAAAGATGAATGATTAAATTGGTCCCAGAATGGAGATAACTACTACGAAGAATGTCTTTACATGTGCAGTGTTGCTGGTGAGAATACTATCTATTGGGACACCAACATATTAAATATGGATATCAAATGGATGTTTTAGACATATTGAATAAAACTTTATGAAAATCTAATTATTGTCTTCAAAGTGAAGGAAGATAGAAGAAATATAAGGAAGAAAGTAGTTTTAGTCGTAAGGCAGTGTTTAATGGATGCAAGGAAGTGGCTTCTTACCTACATTCCACACAGAACTGGGTTCAACTGGCTAAAGAAAGCATAGTCACAGGGGGCCTTGCTTTGGGCACTTGGCTATTGTCTGTTTTTGGTATGGAATCCTGTATCAGATACCTTTGGCCAAATACATCGCTGTAGGTCTGTCTGTGATGCGCACAGGTTGACGTCTCCTATTCACTGAGTTCACACTACTGGCAGTGTCATCGTACACGCCCTATATGAGTACAGGATGTGTCGGTATTCCCTTCACAAACACTGTCATTCTTATGCGATTGAATACCGGAAATGAAATTTAGCAATGTGTGATTGAGCTGAAAGAGAAGCAGTGTGAAGTGAAAGCAGTGGAACTAAAAGACCAGACAGTGGTCAGAGGAACAGTTGGAATAGAAGACTAAGTGGGGTAAATGTCCTCGGAGACAGACCAGAGGGGTATGGAGACGAGATGAAGATGCCAGCTAGACAGGCGATTTGGTGGAGGAAGCGACATTGGAGGACTGTACCTGACAGATTGCACCAGTCCGAGACATCACGGCAGCTGTTAGGTTAGCAAGTTGTTGTACATGTGTATCAGCTGATTGTATACCTGTAGGTCTTTGGGCTGTTTGTGTACATGTGTAGTACTGATTTTGTATTATGTTTTGTGTACATTTGATACAACTCAGGTGTATAGAACCTGTATCAATGTCTGCGTCCTTGATTCATAGTTTGTCTGTCAGATGGATCTCCTGGCAGGCCTGGGGTAATAGTAACGTAATGACCGTATTTATTGGGACACCCTATAAATCTAGAACAATTATTAGTCTTCTGTACCGTATGTTTTGGGACACTTTTGTAAATGTAATTATTTTTTGTCCCTATGTATTGGGACACCAATTATTCGTACTTCTGACGAGCGAGTACCCATTTTTCCCTTGATGATAAAATAAAAAACTATCAATAAAATGTATTACAATCGCAGCTGCTCTGAGTGAACAACATAAACTTGGGTGACGTAACTACTGTAGTCCCAGCTATTATGTTTTGTCCTTCTCTCAGCTACCAGCTAGTCTTTATACATTTAGGAAGTGGTGTTGTTAAAATTATAGCTGGATAGATTGTCTCCTAATAACACTAAAGCCCACAGCACACTAGCCGATTTTTTGCCGTCCGACAAATAATCTGCACTTGTCAACTAGTGTGCTGCGAATTCTGACAAGATCGGGGCTTGTCGAATAATATCTGACAGGGCTAGATCTCAGGACGTCCTGCCGGACCTTGTCGGCTAGTGTGCTGCGAACCCCGACAAATTGCCGGGGCTCGCATGATTAGCAACCAAAGGGAAACATGCACATGCACATCATTGCAGTGTTTCCCCTGGGTAAAATGATGGGCGAGGTGGTAGGGGTGGGGTACGCGAGCGCCGCAGATTTTTAAAAACTAGCTATAAGGAAGTAAAAACAAGGCATTAGCTAAAATCCGTTTTCCATGTGTACACAAAGTTTAACATTGTACATAATAAAATACAGAAAAATACATTTGTAACATAGATACGATTTTAAACCCGTCTGTGTAGCGATTCCCGTGGAAAATAAACATTTAATGAGCTAGGTGATCACGTGGTATCATGACGTCACATATGACCCACACTCGCAGCAGGCCGACCCTTTCCATGCATTCAGAGCATGTTTACAAGGATAGCTTTCGGGTCGAAACGAGCGTAAAAATGTTGCGAGCGCACGGCTATGTACGACACGTGCAACCCAGTGCCCGGGAATTCTGTACAATACACTACAGGAAGTGTTTGCTACATTGTGATTACTGCCGACTGTAAAAGTGCTTGGTAAACACATCAAAGGGATGGCTGTTGTGCTACACTCAAAAAGTTACATTGTGTTAATTACTGCTGTCAAAGTGTGGCCAGGTACAAAGTGTTTACGTCTACTGGTGAGAGCAACTAGCATGGGAAAGGGAGACCGTAGGTGACTAGTCAATAATCTTTCATTGAGGGTTGATATTTACAACACAGTTTGAGCGGGAAACAGTTAACCGGCTAAATGGTTAACCAGTTATGGTAAATTCATAGCAGCTAGACGGAACTAACCATTGGGGTTGTACATATAATTATAAAATCATATAAACAGAAAACTGCTGAAGTCATCTGATTATTTTTTTGTAGTAGCTTATGTATGTAATACTACATTTGTCTCACTGGATGTAGGGACACTTGTCCACCAAGAAGTTAGTTACACTGTAATGAACCATACCCTATTAATACCAGAGATAGCTCAGTAGGGATTACACCATGTTTAGTTGCATTTCAGCACGTTTTCTTCTATAATTTGATAACAAATGTGTTTCGGTATGTGGCCGAGATAGGCTAAGGGGTAATTTGAGTATAGATGGCAGGCTTGGGGCAATTAACTTGGAAAGTTAATTAATTAAATTACAGTTAACTCTTTATTTTATATATATTAACCAATTAAATTAAATTATGCCTATGCCCCAGTAGGGGTGAGAGGCATAAATAAAGTGAGTAAGTAAATTAAATTAACCTCACACATTTATCAGGTCAATTAAATCACACTGGGACATGTCTAACAGGGCAAGCTTGCTAATAAAGCACAATTATATTGTACAAATATCTTTAAATCTTGAAAACACATTTCGAGAATTTAAGTTAAATATTGTATTGCCAAATTGTGTTCATTTTTCACATTTATCTTTTGGGATTTTGTCATAACATCATCAAAGTTATTATATCTACTAGAGATTTTAAATTAAATTAACCTCTTCCAGAAAAGTTAATTAATTGAATTAACAAATTAACAATTGAAATTAACCCATGCCTGATGGGTGGTACTGCGGTTAAATACAGTACAAGCTGTCAATCTATAAATAGTCTTTGAACAAGTGTGGGAAACCAGAACCAGAGAGACTAAATATTTCACATGGCTGAGGATGTAGTCCCTACATAAAACATACGTTTCACAATATATAGGACCATTCAGCCACTCAAAATAAAGCTAGTAGCAGATAATAGACGAGGTAACCATGGTGAAGTTACAAAGCCAGGTTAACACCAGGGTAATAAAACGAGGACGACATGACGTCAGGATTCGTTCGCATCCCTAAGTATTGGGACAGTGAATCTGAGAATGATTTTGATGTATCTAAGTTTTGGGACAGCTGAAAATGTTATTATTTTTGAGTGTCCCATTACATACGGTCATTACATACGGTCATTACATACGGTCATTACATACGGTCATTACATATACGGTCATTACATATACGGTCATTACATACGGTCATTACATACGGTCATTACATACGGTCATTACATATACGGTCATTACATATACGGTCATTACATACAGTCATTACATACGGTCATTACGGTAATAGTAATGATTACAACTATTGAAGTAAAAGTAATAGGTTGAGCAAAAACTCAATGTAATAGTAATAGGAAGCAATGTAATAGTAATTGACCTATTACTTTTATATTACTATTGAACATTTCAACTGAATTTCATCTACATAACAATTCCATTTGATTAGGTTGTTACGTGCAAATATGACCTATATCATTAAACCAGAGTGTAAGTTATTGGTTTAATTTTTTGTTTAGGTATTATTCACTTAAGCCACCATCACCTACTCTGTTCACCCGGATTACCCCCTTTACCCATACTTGGACATCAAAGGAAACTACACTTTGGGGTAAAACTGGCTTCTTTTTTGTAAGACCTGCTCCTAAAGGCTAATAAAGATAACAAAGGCTGCCAGTCTGCAAATGAAACCATGTACAGTTTAATAATAATACAACATTTCTTTAGCGCTAATTCCCACATAGCGGATCGATGCGCTGTACAAGCGATAAAATAAATGTATATTAATATATTAAAAACTAAACACTGGTTTTAAGACATATAATACTGAACATTAAAATAGAAACACTAAGTTTAAGACAAATAATACTAAAATTTAAAAATAATGTCTGTCACGATGAAACAATTTAAATTAATTAAAATGTCTAATAAAAAGATGAGTCTTTAAAGACTTTCTAAACCTATTCAATGTCCCTGATGCACGAATGTCCACTGGTAGTTCCTTCCTTAGTCGCGGTGCTGCTGCGCCAAATGCCGAGTCGTGATGCCCTGGTGCAGTGTTGGCGCATGGTCCTGGTGAAGGCGTCCATCACGCTCTCGTGGCTGCACAAGTTCTGCCAGATAAGAAGGCGCTAAACCATGAATACATTTGTAAGTCACCACCAACACCTTGAACACAACTCGACTCGCAACCGGCAGCCAATGCAGTTCCTTTAACACTGGCGTTATGTTGTCATGTCTACTGGTGCGTGTTACTAGTCTGGCTGCATTGTTCTGGACCAGCTGCAACCAAGCTGTCTGGGATAACGGTAAGTTATGCAAGAGTGCATTGCAATAGTCCAAGCGAGAGGTGACGAGTGCGTTGACAGCACTGTTAGCGGCTTCAGCTGTAAGATAGTGCCGTATTGATGACAGTCTGTACAGATGGTAGATACATGCAGCACACACAGCAGTCACGTGATGTGTCATCGTTAGATGTTGGTCCATGAGAATTCCCAAATTCCGTATGCAGTCTACTGGTGAAATTATATCGTCTCCAATGGTCATAGAGCAACCTCCATACATCTTGAGATGTTGTTTTGATGTAAAGATGGTCATCTTAGTTTTTTCAATTTTAGTTTTAGCACCATCCATCGCCTGACTTCCTCAATGCAGTCTGTGAGTCGCCTCATTGTTTCCGCTTGGTCACCTGGTATAGCTGTATGATGCATATAGTTGAATGTCATCAGCATATTTATGGTACTTTATTCCATATCTTTTGAATATGCGCTGCATTGGTGTTGTGTATAGAGTGAAGATAACTGGCCCAAGGACCGAGCCCTGGGGCACACCACTCTGTAGCGGAATAGACTCGGATGTTATTGAGTCAATCTGGACACGATAGGCGCGGTCTCCCAAGTACGTCTGGAACCATGATAATGCCGTTTCGCGCACACCGTACTCGTCATGCAGTAGTGTCAAGCAAGTGTTTATGGTCAGTCGTGTCAAATGCGGCTGATAAATCCAGCATGACAAACAGCATTGTACGATTCTAGTGAAGCGCCCTAGCAATATCCTGCTGGACACGCAATAGGGCAGTCTCTGTACTGTGAAGCATCTTATATGCTGATTGGTATTCTTCATGCAGCCCGTTCACAGTGAGATGATCAATCAGACGACGAACTGCAACTTTCCCTAGGACTTTGCCGATGAATGCTATGTTGGAGACCGGTATGTAGTTCTTCAGCAGGTTTCTGTCGAGAGTGTCGGTTTTTAGAAGTGGTTTTACAATTGCTGTTCTCAAAGTGATCGGAAATAGTCCTTGCTTAAAGCTGTTGTTCACTATTGCCTCGAGATAGGGAATGTGGATACGTAGTGTTTTCTTCAGAAGACCAGTGGGGCAGGAATCCAGACTACATGTCTTTAACAAGATTGAACAAGATTGCCATCAAGAAAATTAACTGTATCCCGCCCTTGGTATGCATCAATTTTATTTTTAAACATATTCACGCTACTAGCACCAACACAATCAGGAGATAATCTGTTCCAATCATTTACAGTCCTTTGTGAGAATGAGAACTTTCTTATATCTAATCTACAGTGCTCCTTTACTAATGTAACTTCATGTCCTTCGATCTTTCTTAACTGAGAAAAATATTTCTATCAATATTTTCATAACCATTCAATATTTTAAACACATCTATCTGATCTCCTCTCAATCTCCTGGTCTCCAGTGTTGTTAAACCACATTTTTTAGGCGTATTTCGTAACTAAGATCCCTCAGATTTGGTATCATTTTAGTTGCTCTTCTCTGCACTCTTTCTAGCATATCTATGTCCTTCCTGTGATATGGCCTCCACGCTTGAATACAATATTCTAAATGAGGCCTAACTATTGTTTTGTACAGCAGTATTATTAGCTCTTTTTCCTTCTATGCTATATTTCGCCTAATTAATCCAAGGATTTGATTTCCCTTTGAAGCTGCAATTCTGCACTGCTCTGAAACCTTCATATCAGCACTAATGGTTAACCCTAAGTCCTTTTATAGTAGTACTTAGTACAGAACCTCCCATTGTATATTGTACATCTTCGTTCCCATTTCCTGTGTGGAGGCATTTACTTTTCCCAAACTTGAACAACAATTTTCAGACCATTTTATCAATCTGTCAAGATCATCTTGTAAATGCTGTCTATCTTCATCACGTTTAATCCTTCTAAACAATTTGTATCATCTGCAAATTTCAACACCTTGCTTGTTATATCATCGTCCAAATCATTGATATATATTAAGAATAATATAGGTCCTAGTACTGATCCCTGTGGTACCCCATTCAATACCGATTTCCAGTTTGAAGCCTCCCCATCAACTACTACACGTTGTCTTCTGTCAATCAGCCATTTTTCTATTCAGTTTATTGTACCTTTTCCTATGGAATGGGCCTTTAGTTTAAGCAGTAATCTTTGATGTGACACTTTGTCAAAAGCTTTCTGAAAATCTAAGTAGATGATATCTACTGGTGATCCCTCGTCTACCCACTTAGTGATGTCTTCCAAAAAACATAACATATTTGTTAAGCATGACCTCGCTTTTAGAAACCCATGTTGAGATGGGTTTATCAAGTTATGTTTAACAAGAAAATCCACCATGTGATCTTTAATTAGTCTTTCTAATAATTTGCAAATCACCGACGTTAAACTCACTGGTCTGTAGTTCTCTGACTTGTTTCTGGAACCTTTTTTAAATAACGGTATAACGTTTGCCTCTTTCCATTTCCCTTGTTTTTTAAAGGAACAAATTGATTGACAATGCACTTAATTTCACTCTTTAAGATATTCCAGCATTCTGTTGCTGACTTATTCTTCAGTTTGTTGTTCCAGTCTATCTTTGCTAAATATTTCCTCATTACCTTATATCTTCCTTTGTGAAAATTTCTCCTGAACTGCTTTTTATTATTTCTTTCTGATTTTACTTTGATGGTAACATGTATCGGGATGTGATCATTACTTCCCAGTGGCTCGCATAATTTGACATTGTCAACTAATTCATTCTGTGAGAACAAAACTATGTCTAACACATTCTCACCCATGGTTGGCTCTAACACATGTTGAGAAAGGAAACTGTCTTGTACTAAAACTAAAAACTTGTGGTCCTCACTCCCCGTACTCTGTAGAGATTTCCATTGTATATGACCATGGTTAAAATCTCCCATAATAATACAGTCCAGTTTGCTAACTTCCCTTATAGCGTTTTGTACTTTTTCATTCTCTTTGACACTTATGTTTGGACTTCGATAAACTAACCCCACCGTTAACGTTAAGTTTCCTGTAACTATGTTACACCAAACAGCTTCTTTGCAATCTGCTTCTCATTCTAATTTTATTTCATAAGCCTGGTAGTTTCTTTAACATATAAAATAACTCCACCTCCCCTTCTTCCTATTCTATCTTTCTTGAACATTACATAGCCAGTCAGTTCCAATTCGGCATCTGATATATAGGTGGTGGCCCATGATTTGGTTATACCTATTATATGAGGGTCAATATCTTCTACCATAATGTTTAGTTCACTTCTTTTGTTTACTATGCTCCTTGCATTGAAACAAACGCATTTATATCCTGATTCAGAACAGTTTTCCAGGCTGTTCTTTGCTGATTTATTTCTGCTGTTTTTATCTATGCCTCCAGTTTCAGGCTTCTCTGTGAATCCCCCCTGCGAATCTAGTTTAAATAGATGCAGCCTGTCCCACTGTCAACAGATTGCAGCAAGTTCTCTGAGAAAACTGCTGCCCCCTTTCCACTTAGATGGAGGCCATCTCTCATGTACATATATTCGCTCCCAAGAAAATATCCCCATAAATCTACGAATCCCACCCCTCTGCTTTACACATCTGCTCAACTAGTGCGTTGATCGCCACCCTCTTGCAGTTTCTATACGTTGCCCCTTCCTCCCATTACTGGCAAAATTCCTGAGTGAATAATCTGCTCGAATCTTGTCTTCTTTAACTTCCTCACTAACTGTCTATACTTCTGTACTATCCCAGTTGTTCCCTTCCTGTCAGCATTATTTGTTCCTACATGTACCAGTATAGACCCTCCCTTGCCATGTCCCAATACCTTCTCTACCCTGTCAGTCACATGTTCAATCCTAGCCCCCGGTAGACAAACAACGACGTCCTTCCCCTCGCCCAATGTCTTGTCCGTCTTTCTCATAATGGAGCCGTCCATAAGCACCCTCTCTTTCCTCATTGTTCCCTCAACCACTGCCTTAGAGTAGCTCCTTCTTCGGTTTGCATCTGTCTGGTTGTTGTCTTTTCCCCCTTTGTCATCTTCTCTCCTGTCACATTCTCTTCTGATCCATTCTTACCTGTCGCTTTTCCTCTTGTCACCTTTCCTCCTGTCAGCGTCCCTTTTATCGACCTCACTTCTATCACATTTGCTCTCACTTCCTTTCGTCCCTTCATCGGTTTGCATCTGTCTGGTTGTAGTCTTGTTCCTCTGTCTTCTGCCCTCCTTTGAGGGGCCTAGTCTGATGATGTTCTTTATTTCATCTTCACTGGTAGGTGGTTTGCAGAGCAAAACTGTCTGGGCTGTTTGTAAAATCTGGTCAGCAGCAGGAGCTGGGGTCATTCAGATGAAATGTCTATTCTCAGTCTGCTGTGTCCACTATGGCTAGTGTCCATTGTGAGCCATTTTGAATTAACTGCCAGCTGCCCTAGAGCAATAGGCTTTAATTACACTGATTATAATCTACCAAGTTAAGTGACAGTGATATGCTTTTGTTTTCATTCTTATATGGTACTGATATATATATATATATATAATAAAACTAAAACTGTTATATCAGTAAACAGTATAGTTAGTAGGTACAACTAAATATGATAGTTATAGTTTGTGGTATATATTTGTGCGTACTGTGCATTATACCATAAGATGTTCCAATGAAAAATGTAATAGTAATTGCTTCAAATGTAATAGTAATAATTTTTTTTAGCATGTAATATTAATAGTAATAGGAAGGAAACAAAGTAATAGTAATAGATTACATTGCAATGTAATTGATCCCAGGCCTGTCTCCTGGGGCCCGTAGATCAACTAGACATATGGCCTTGGCCATTGTTTAAACATAGATATTTGTAAGATTAAATTTACAATATAGCTTGAAAGATATATATCTAGTTTATAATAGGTGGCCTTCACATTCCATTACAGATGGCTTTTTATATAACACATGGCCTTCCCTTGGCAATGATATATGTCGCTATGAAACAGTTGCTCGGTGTGTGGCCTTGGGTGTCAACCGTTATTGTTGGTGTGTTGAATGAAGCAGAATTAAGTAGGCCATAGAAGGTAACATCTAGAGAACAACGTTGATCTACTGTCTGCCAGCAGGGAGCAGGGAGGTGTCCAAACCTGCATCCTGGGAGATATCTGTAGCCATGGTTTTATTTATTTATTTTATTGATATACATTTGCACTCGTGTGACCTCATTAATTAGTGTACTGTATGTATCGGTCTCACTGGGGCATATCAGATATGCAGGCCTGTAGCCATTGTAGGCCTGTAGCCATTGTAGGCCTGTAGCCATTGTAGGCGTGTAGCCATTGTAGGCTTGTAGCCATTGTAGGCCTGTAGCCATTGTAGGCCTGTAGCCATTGTAGGCCTGTAGCCATTGTAGGCCAGTAGCCATTGTAGGCCTGTAGCCATTGTAGGCCAGTAGCCATTGTAGGCATGTAGCCATTGTAGGCCTGTAGCCATTGTAGGCCTGTAGCCATTGTAGGCCTGTAGCCATTGTAGGCCAGTAGCCATTGTAGGCCGTAGCCATTGTAGGCCAGTAGCCATTGTAGGCCAGTAGCCATTGTAGGCCTGTAGCCATTGTAGGCCTGTAGCCATTGTATGCCAGTAGCCATTGTAGGCCTGTAGCCATTGTAGACCTGTAGCCCTGTACAATGTATGTGTCTACATTATGAAGATTTAGATTCTTATACAGCACATGATTCAGTACTTGGGACTTGCTGCTCAAAGCATTTTATACTTCACCCCTGGTGTAGCCGTTCATTCAAACACCAACCTGACTTCTTGTGGGAGCATTCAGCCACACGGCAGTTACTGTGAAGACCATTTGTACGCACATATCCACCACTATGCATAGCCAGGTACTCGTTCATACATCTCGCTGAACTGGAGCAATGTGGAGTGGCGACAAGATGATTCAAACCCAAATTTTTGTCGGAATGGTGCTCTACCCAATATGCCACGACAATACTTGTGTTTTCTAAATAAGCAGGGCATGTTGCTTTTTATTCATGTTTCTGTGCAGAGAAGGCCTTTATGCAGGATAACATTTTTACCAATCCAAAAATATCCTGGTAGATATGTGTGTCTGCATGCGTACACTTAGCATCCAGTCCAGATGTGTATATTATGTGTATACATAAAAATATATAATTTATATACGTATAATTTATATATATGTACATACATATACAGTACTACATGCATCGACACACATTTTTATTAATTTTATGCATGGACATGTAAATAACAGAGTTAATAATATGTACGGTTTTTTGCCTCTCAAATTTCCACCCATCCAAAATGAGCTCAGCCTGTCCAAATGACAGGTAAACGGATCTCTAGATAAAGCTATGATGCGGAGTGGTACATGAGTGGTTATAACAGTATAGTTTTAAAATTTATCTAAATAGGAATTAGCGCCTTAAACATATATTATTATTATTAAAGCTACAATTTTGACAGTATTACATTTTAAAGATTCTCGGTACCATTAAAAATGAAAACATTCTTTGTACACTTTGTTGTTTCATGTAAGAACACTTCAGCTGTGGTCTTTGAGCTTTGGGCCGGGGAAATACTAACATTACTTTTACTTGCATTTAACGATTTGGTTTGTTTGAGTGGATGATCACTGAATATGATAAGTTTGAATTTTTGGCCCTGGGGTGTATGCAGTGGCCTTCACTGCCCCCCCCCCCCCAGGTGCTTGTGTCGTGGCTGTCAGAGTGCACTGACCTCATGCCACGGTTCTGATGTGCCAGCAACACGCCAGCAGTCATCACTGATGTATATCACTCAAGTCACTTTAAACATCACTTTATATATATAGTTCTGTTATGAAATACTTATGTACACATGAGTGGAGTTATGCAGGCAATGTCGGCCTGTGGACTGTTCTCACAGTGGACATGTGGCGATCAAGAGGTCTGGACGTGTGGTCAGTGTGGTCTCATGTTGGATGACTGGGTACAGAGAATAGATAGACAGTGTTGTACACAAATTGTTTTGTACACTTTGTGTGTGCGGTGTATTGTCTCAGGGATTTGGACATGTGGGAGATGCTTAGTCAGCAGCAGTGATGTCACTGTTGTCAGGATGAGTGACGGACACCGAAATGGTGATGGTGACACGACGCTCACTAGTGCCGTGTCAACTGATGACAACATGCTTGATGTCAGCAACTCTGTCAGCAGTGACATTGAACTAGATGACATTGACATTAAGGACACTGACAATGACTGTGTCAATACCAGTACTTACCTTGATGACACTGATGAAACTGTGAGCGTCATTGTCGACACAGACACACAACTGGATGTTGGTGACAGTAAGGAGACTCACACAGAATCAAGTTCATGTGACACTCATGATATCAGTGCCAGATTGGATTCTAGTGACATTGGAGACACAACTGACACAGTCAACTCCAGTGACGCCATTAACGCTGGGGACATATCTGACTCTAATGACACTGTCGGGTCTTGTCACACAGACACTGCTGGTGACAATAAAACATCTGACACATCCAACAACAATGCAGAATGTGACATTATTGACATACCACACAGTGTTGACACTAACAGTAACAGTGTCTTACATGAAGACACATGCGTTCTCCACACTGATGGAGTTCATCGACCTGACAGTGACATGAGACATGTCGCTGTCACAGTTGTCTTGCTTAGTGACACTGGATGTCCCTCCCACCATACAGACCAGGGAGTTGTCAATATGGGTTTTAGTGACGCGTTACCATCCCTGTCACTTTCACATAAAATGGATAAATCTAGCGGTGACACATTGGTTACCATGGTAACAAGAGAAGCCACAAAAAGCAGGAAAGGTGAGCTGCTTTAAATATTGTATGATAAGATCGAAATCGAAAAACGAAACATGAGTTAATAAGATATACACTGACAAGTATCGCAATGGATTTGCTTTAATCCCCGAGGCAAAATATTGATTATGTCTTATACTTCGGTGATGAAGTGAGTGAATTATACATTTTATTGTTCGTTCGTATCATTACCTTCTTCAACAGAACACAAATAGCAGCAACACTGTCGTTATTATGCATATTATCCGAACGTGGAATTCTGATACTGTCATTGTGATGGCTGTGGTTGACGTTTTCATTTTGAACCAGCAGCTGACTGATACACTATCCAACCATGTATCCTCTTTAAGGAGTCATATGGATGTCTTGTTTCATGATCGTGACACTCTGTAGATGGTTCCCGGAAAAGCAGTCCTACGATCTCCTCTGTGTGACAGTGGTAATGTGCTGACCCTGGTGTATTCTTTGTTCTTGGAATTCTACTGAGGTTTAGGAAAGTCGTCAGTGGTGTTGCACTGATTTATGAACTGTTGTTGATGATGAAGATGTTGAATTATTGCTAATTCCAATCAGTTAATCAATTACACTCTTGTGATCAACAATCGTTTCCATTAGATAAAATTTGTTCTGAATAAAATCTGTATGATTATTGAGTGATGAAAACCTTTTTCGGTTTTGTGAAAAATACACGATTGACATCATGAAGCACTGCTGTGCCTAGAGCGAGTACAAAAACCTCATGCTAGGGGAAGATACAACGTGTTAAATCAAATGTATAAATGTAGTGAGCCATTCTATAAGTTTCCTGTGGTGAATATTACAAACAGGTGGATACCTTTTTCATACATAACCATGGGGAAGATAAAATGTATATTTTATAAGGTTATCATGAATAAAGAATGTTTTTATTATATTTTCATTAGATATGCCACCTACTGATCAAACGTCATAGAATGACCACCCACAAACCGATTATACAATCGATCATTGATTAGTTTGGCCAAATCAGTGATCAATAATAATAATAAGTAAATTACTTCTTCAGCGCCAATATCCTCAGAGAATCCGAGTTCATTGGCACAACAAAACCAAAGCATTAAGCATTCTTGTATTCGTGTGCTAGGCGAAAGTCGTCAACAAGTGGACGGTGTTCTAATAAGCTAGGGAGGATAGGTGATATTACAAAGATAGGTTTTTAGGTGATGGCGAAATATAACAATATTTTCTGCTGATTTAACACTGATGGGAAGTGAATTTCATAGAGTCAGTGCGGCAACTGAAAAAGCTTTGAGTTCCAGCCTTTGTCTTGACTCTGGGAACAGATAGTAAATTTGAACTAGATGACCGAAGTTGTCTGCTGTCTTGCTGGGGAGAGCATTGAGTGTAAATATGTAGGTTGTTTGGATGAAAGTGCTTGGTAGGTGATTGTACAGATCTTAAACTTAATGTGATATCGCACGGGAAGCCAATGCAGTGATTTTAGAAGTGGCACTGTGCAGGAAAAACGAGGAGATTGTGTGACTACCCTTGCCAAACAATTCTGGACATGTTGAAGCTTTGCAATATCCTTACCAGCGATATTATGAAGGAGGAAATTGCAATAATCAAGTCTGCTGCTAACAAGGGATGTTGTGATAGTTTTAGCAAGAGAAAGCGACATACCAGTGAATATCAGCGATAGAAATAAGCCAGAATATTTACTTGTCCGCTGGACAAGTAAGTTTTGAAATCTACTTGTCCGCCAACATTTAAACTTGTCCGAGTGGTTGTGAAGGGGAATCGAAGCTTCGGAAAAAACCTAAAATGTCTTATTTTTATGAAAACAACACAATGTTCCTGTTGTTTCGTTGCATGTACATCTGAGTGACTTGTGATCAAAGACACAATTTGATTTAATCTTCCAATTTTGAAATTGCAAAATTATATTTGCTACTATTTTCTAGTCCATTATTATTCATCATGAATATTAAAAGTAGAAACGTTACATGATGTATACCAATATTTTAGTTATGCTGATATGAATGCTTTTATTAATAACAAATAATTATTACGATGATAGGAATGAGACATTTGTTTTCCTTGCTCTTTGTTTTATAATGTTGCAAAAACTATTGATGTTTAATATGGTATATATATATATATATATATATATATATAACATATATATATATATATAACATATAACACTGCTGTAAAATTTTGGCATCCGTTTGTCATTGAAGATGCCACTCAACCAGGAACACGATCCAGCAAAGCCAGGAAATGTTGTCACAAAAATCATAATAAACTATATAATCTGATAATATGTTGTTAAACCTCTATGAACTTCAATATTAACAAAGTTCTGTATTTTACAAACAAAGATAATATTCAATTGATCATCAGCAAACAAACGCATATTTTCCCTAAATGTTATATTACCGTTTTAATGATGATAAAACAGTTTTAACGGTGCCTGAATTACATTTACCAGGCAGAAAATAATTTATAGACTTAGTTACGTTGTAACATTTCTGCCGCGCGCAGACCGCCGTAGTTGGCGGAAGCCGACATGTCAACGGTGGTTGGCGCACCGTCCCCGGCCGCGCGTCTTGCATAATTCGGTTTCGAAAACTCGCAATTTATGGTTAAAATAAATGTTATATAGATACAACAACACTTCTGAAATGTCAGGAATATTCTGTTTATCAACCACCACCATAGGCTTACCGGAGAGCCAGTTACAAGTTTAGAAAATTTTCACCGATCTGGATCGGCTAACGTTCGATGACTTGGTCTTGGAAGACTGCCGAGTCCGCGTGGCTTAGGCGTAATATTGGTTAACACTATACATTATTCAAATAACAGGTAGCGATACAAACTATGTAAAACTAGCGATATCAAACTATTTCCAAAGTTCATCAAATATGATCCGTGAGTGGAAGCAAGTTGTACGTCGGCCAAACTGAACGATTTACGATTGTGTGAAATTCAGCCTCGATCAACGAGTCTGTCCTACACGTATGACAGAGTTAGGTCGGTGCGCTCAGCGGATGACCTTGTTAACGCAGACACTAAACTCGGTTGAACATTGATGTACAACACACTGGCGGCGGAACGACAAGACGCCGACACACTAAAAAAATTGGAACGCGGGCGATTGCTAACGAACTTCACTTACGTTTGAATTTCCTCAAATAAAAAGTTTGCAATGTTGCACGCGTCACTATTTACTGTAAATTTTCACTTGTCCACCGGATAACCATGTAGAGTCATTTTACTTGTCCGGGCCAAAAATCACTTGTCCCGGACAAACGGACAAGTGCTATTTCGAACGCTGAATATGGTGAAGATCACTGCAGATATGATAATCAAATCGGCTCCCAACACTAATTACCTAACGTCACTGGGTATGTGGTCTGCCAAGTCATATATATACCTGGTGATGTACCCGGTATTTCGAGTACTGTTCTGGTAAGTCGTATAGTGTGTTACTAGCATCCACCCAGTCTAGCCTTGTGCTGTTTAGTTGATGTCCTGTCTACAGCTCCACAAATAAGGACTGTCTCCACTGTTGCATGGAATATTGGTTGATCTAAATCTTCCGGGCTAAAGTGTACTGCGGTGCTGATTTACAGATATGAGTACATTTTTTGTTAGAGTTTTTAAAATCTTTTTTCTAGTCTTTGTCTGTTGACGACAGCCAGGACCCCAGACACTTGACCTCTGTGATTTGTTCTGGTAAGGTCCCATCTCTGGTTTAGGTGGGAAGTCATGTTGTTGATTGAAGCATGTGTAACTGTGTAGTTAGTGTTAATCCTGAGTCCTACTGTCATTCCCTGTTCTACCAATGCCAACCCTTCAATGTTGGCAAGGTCTAGCAATTTAAGCATTCTATAGTATATAAAACATTATTTAGTCTAGGGAATTGTTTTCTATACAATATTCTTTACAAACAGAACAAAGTTTCAATAGAATGTGTATTATTGCAGTATTAGTATTTTCTGTGACACTACATGTTACAATTCTCTTATCGATTCCTATAAAAAATCTAATGATTTTTATGCTACGGGAACAAGTTCCTGTGTTTGGTCTATTTTATTTAACAGGGGCGACAAATTGAACACCAACAAATCATCTGTTAATGCTGTGTATGTATCTGTTTTCTTTCCATTCCTCCTCACAGTCTTCAGTGTCTTGTTTGAATAGTTAATCCGTACTCATTCACCTTCTCTAAATACTCATATTGCTTGCCCCAGACAGTTGTTAAGTGTAATAATCAACAGGAAAGGATGTATGTATCTCCCAGAAGAACTCCTTTGATCTCAAACACGTATAGATCTATTTCAGACCTTGACATTAAAGTTTTGTATGCACTGGCCCAGGGGGCCAGTAGATTTGAAAAGTTACAGGCCCACCCAAAAAAGTTACTGGCCTGGATTTAAAAAAAAAGATGTTGATACCGAGGTGCCTGTCGGTCGCTTCACTGAAGGAGTCCGCAAAGTCTAAGGTTCGCTTGAAGCAACGTCATGCTGACTTTTCCGAAATTCTTATTTGTGCACATCATTTACAAAATTAAGATAGCGACTATAAGAAGTGATGAAGATTTTTAATCGTGGTATCACTCTGCAGTCTGCTATTAATGGGAAATCTGATATATCACCGACCTACTTTCATCTGGCGGCTTGATACTTTAGCTGGCTGTCCTCAGCACCTCAGCCATACCATGTATATCACGTTATCATTGTGACTGGCAATGACCATGCTGATGTAAACAACATAAACAACGCTTCCGTGTGCATGCGTGCTTGCTCTCGTTCCTACCAAGGCACAGCTGTATTACAAGATCCACCGCTGCAGCCATGGTCTTTAGCAATGCTATAAAATGTTTGACAGTATAACATATTTCCTTGATGCCTTTCCATTATGGCTATGCCACTGAACAAGACTGCTTGGGTGACTAATTAATGACCCCCCCCCACCTCTCGGCAATCACGCAGGTGGATACAAATGAGTTTGGCAGTGCATACACGTCATCGTATACGCTTGACTGAGTTTGCCGTTATTTAATTAGTTATAGCAGAAATGCAACAAAACAAACATTGATTTAAATATCAAATCAAAATATTAGGCTTTAGGGTTGTCCTATTTAATTTTTCTAGGTAGGGTCGGGTTACCAGAAAGACAATGATGGTCAATCGGATTGAAACCAGTGGCCTGGCGGGCCAGTAAAATATAAAAACTGGTGGCCCGAACTGACCGACAGCCTCAAAAAAGGTAGCGGGCCAGTGCTAATATCGAGGCCTGTAGTTCCCTGTGGTGAAGTAATCGGTTCATCAATTAATCGTAGCTAGGGCTATCCATGCCTTTATAGCCGTTACATCTTTTTTCTATGTATGCTGTCAAAATCTTTAAGAAAGTCAACAAAGAGTCTGGATGGAGTTCGATGGTTTCCTGTCTAGGATTGGTTTTATAGAAAACTTGATATATTAACAATTACAAAGTGCGTCTATGTGATAGATCAAATGTGATTTTGTAATGAGCCTGACAAACACAATACCTTACAAGTGAGTTAGGCAATCATTTGTGGTCATGTTTTGTAGACTTGATTGTTGTGTAACTGATTATTGTGGCATAGCGAGCCTTTTTTCAGCAATGCACTAGTTGCAGCCTTAGATTTGCTTGTATCATGGAAATCACTAGCACCAGTGACAAAACGTATTTGAATACATGCATGACGTTTGTTCACTGTCTTTTGTTTTTTCCATCTGTCAGTGTACAAAGGACAGACATGTCTTCTATTTTCCTTCTGTCAGTGTACAAGGGACAAACCTGTTTCTTTCTGTCAGTATACAAAGGACAGATGTGTGTTTCCTTATGTACATGTACAAGGGACACACGTCTGTCCTTTGTACACTGACAGAAGGAAACACACGGGACAGACATGTGTTTTCTTCTGTTTGTGTACAAGGGACAAACGTGTGTTTCCTTCTGTCTGTGTACAAGGGACAGATGTGTGTTTCCTTCTGTCTGTGTACAAGGGACAGACGTATGTTTCCTTCTGTCTGTGTACAAGGGACAGACGTGTGTTTCCTTCTGTCTGTACAAGGGACAGACGTGTGTTTCCTTCTGTCTGTGTACAAGGGACAGACGTGTGTTTCCTTCTGTCTGTGTACACGGGACAGACATGTGTTTCCTTCTGTCTGTGTACAAGGGACAGACGTGTGTTTCCTTCTGTCTGTGTACAAGGGACAGATGTGTGTTTCCTTCTGTCTGTGTTCAAGGAACAGGCGTGTGTTTCCTTCTGTCAGTACACAAAGAACAGACGTGTGTTTCCTTCTGTCTGTGTACAAGGGACAGGCATGTGTTTCCTTCTGTCAGTACACAAAGAACAGACGTGTGTTTCCTTCTGTCTGTGTACAAGGGACAGACGTGTGTTTTCTTCTGTCATTGTACAAGGGACAGACGTGTGTTTACTTCTGTCAGTGTACAAAGGACAGACATGTGTTTCCTTCTGTCAGTGTACAAGGGACAGACGTGTGTTTCCTTCTGTCAGTGTACAAGGGACAGACGTGTGTTTCCTTCTGTCAGTGTACAAGAGACAGACATGTGATTCCTTCTGTCAGTGTACAAGGGACAGACATTTGTTTCCTACTGTCAGTGTACAAGGGACAGATGTGTGTTTTCTTCTGTCAGTGTACAAGGGACAGACATGTGTTTCCTTCTGTTAGTGTACAAGAGACAGATGTGTGTTTCCTTCTGTCAGTGTACAAAGGACAGATGTGTTTCCTTCTGTTAGTGTACAAATGACAGACATGTGTTTCCTTCTGTCAGTGTACAAGGGACAGACATGTGTTTCCTTCTGTCAGTGTACAAGGGACAGACGTGTGTTTCCTTCTGTCAGTGTACAAAGGACAGACGTGTGTTTCCTTCTGTTAGTGTACAAGGGACAGACGTGTGTTTCCTTCTGTCAGTGTACAAAGGACAGACGTGTGTTTCCTTCTGTTAGTGTACAAAGGACAGACATGTGTTTCCTTCTGTCAGTGTACAAGGGACAGACGTGTGTTTCCTTCTGTCAGTGTACAAGAGACAGACGTGTGTTTCCTTCTGTTAGTGTACAAAGGACAGACGTGTGTTTCCTTCTGTTAGTGTACAAGGGACAGACTTGTGTTTCCTTCTGTTAGTGTACAAGAGACAGACGTGTGTTTCCTTCTGTCAGTGTACAAGGGACAGATGTGTGTTTCCTTCTGTCAGTGTACAAAGGACAGATGTGTGTTTCCTTCTGTCTGTGTACAAGGGACTGACATGTGTTTTCTTATGTCAGTGTTCAAGGGACAGACGTGTGTTTCCTTCTGTCAGTACACAAAGAACAAACATGTGTTTTCTTCTGTCAGTGTACAAGGGACAGACATGTGTTTCCTTCTGTCAGTGTACAAGGGACAGACGTGTGTTTTCTTCTGTCAGTGTACAAAGGACAGACATGTGTTTCCTTCTGTCAGTGTACATGGGACAGACGTGTGTTTCCTTCTGTCATTGTACAAGGGACATATGTGTGTTTCCTTCTGTAAGTACACAAAGGACAAACATGTGTTTTCTTCTGTCAGTGTACAAGGGACAGACATGTGTTTCCTTCTGTCAGTGTACAAGGGACAGACGTGTGTTTTCTTCTGTCAGTGTACAAAGGACAGACATGTGTTTCCTTCTGTCAGTGTACATGGGACAGACGTGTGTTTCCTTCTGTCAGTGTACAAGGGACAGACGTGTTTCCTTCGGTCAGTGTACAAGGGACAGACGTGTGTTTCCTTCTGTCAGTGTACAAGGGACAGACATGTGTTTCCTTCTGTCAGTGTACAAGGACAGACATGTGTTTCCTTTTGTTAGTGTACAAGAGACAGACGTGTGTTTCCTTCTGTTAGTGTACAAGGGACAGACGTGTGTTTCCTTCTGTTAGTGTACAAGGACAGACATGTGTTTCCTTCTGTTAGTGTACAAGGGACAGACATGTGTTTCCTTCTGTTAGTGTACACGGGACAGACGTGTGTTTCCTTCTGTTAGTGTACAAGGGACAGACATGTGTTTCCTTCTGTTAGTGTACAAGGACAGACATGTGTTTCCTTCTGTCTGTGTACAAGGGACAGACATGTGTTTCCTTCTGTTAGTGTACACGGGACAGACGTGTGTTTCCTTCTGTTAGTGTACAAGGGACAGACGTGTGTTTCCTTCTGTTAGTGTACAAGGGACAGACGTGTGTTTCCTTCTGTTAGTGTACAAGGGACAGACGTGTGTTTCCTTCTGTTAGTGTACAAGGACAGACATGTGTTTCCTTCTGTTAGTGTACAAGGGACAGACATGTGTTTCCTTCTGTTAGTGTACACGGGACAGACGTGTGTTTCCTTCTGTTAGTGTACAAGGGACAGACATGTGTTTCCTTCTGTTAGTGTACAAGGACAGACATGTGTTTCCTTCTGTCTGTGTACAAGGGACAGACATGTGTTTCCTTCTGTTAGTGTACACGGGACAGACGTGTGTTTCCTTCTGTTAGTGTACAAGGGACAGACGTGTGTTTCCTTCTGTTAGTGTACAAGGGACAGACGTGTGTTTCCTTCTGTTAGTGTACAAGGGACAGACGTGTGTTTCCTTCTGTTAGTGTACAAGGGACAGACGTGTGTTTCCTTCTGTCAGTGTACAAGGGACAGACGTGTGTTTCCTTCTGTCAGTGTTGTTGTCCTTCTATGACATGGCACTGGTGAACTGTTTCATTATATTGGGTACATGTATTTCAGTTACACACATGCGTCTCTATTTACACCACTAGTCTAATAATAAATTTGTAAATGTCTTGTCTAACCTGCCTTCTGTAACATTATATGTCATTGTCTGCCATAAATGTTATATAGTGTGCTGTTAAAAGCTACAATTTATACAATTTTAGACGACCTTCTTTAGTATAATTGATATAATACCATAATCCACAGGTTGTGCAGATAAGAACATTAGTACTGCTGTTATCATATAGTAAGTTAATAGTGTATTAAGTCAATTTATTTCTTATAACATGTAATGTTAATTTGGTCCATGTTTACATAATACTTGTTAATTTAATTAATTATTTCAAAGTTAATGTCCTGACATCAGTAGATTTAGAATATGTATTTTGGGCTGTCTCATTGTGCAGTGCTTAGTGCTGGTGCATTAATTTCATTTGAGTTTCATGCCTGCACTATAGCAGTACATGGAATCTAACTTGCATTTTCATGACCTATCCAATGTACTCTTAGTGAATCATACTGTGACTAATAACCATACATATGTATATATTAGTACAGCACCATATCTTAACAGCAAACTTCTGAAATACATGTGTTTTAAGCAGTGATTATTGTTTTTCTGGAAAGCACTCAGAGGAACTCTGAACTTGTCTGATGAGGCAGTAGATTACAGGTTTGGGCAAGAAATAATGAGGTAGTCTACAGCTTTGTTGATCAGAAGACAACCAGTTGCCTTACAAAGAGCTGCTCACCTCCTTCTTGTCAATGATAAATGCTGCTGTTGCGTATTTTGTTATGCCACATGGAATTGATCTGTTTCTGCCAGATTGTGTTTAAATTAAAAGCCTCTCTATAGCGAGATGAAGTGGTAGGATGCACTGAAATAAATATATCAATATCACAGGGACATTCAATCACTTTCCTGTGATGACTATTATATGAATATGTTTATTTCAGTTAAAACCCATGAACTGGTACAAGTAATATAAGTCAAAAATCTAAATGGGTAAAACATATTAAAAAGTTAATTAAGAGAGAGATCAGTTGTAAAAAAGTGTAAGAAATAATTAAATATGTAAAAATACGGTATGAAGTCACCACATGTAAGGAAGATTTGTCCACCTAGTCCACATGGGCCAGTTATTATTAGTTAGTTACGTTTCCGTCTGATAAACTTAGATTTTTGTGTGCTTACAACACTGACCCCAGTGTGTGATTATGCGTTGAGGTTGACTTTCCTTGCTCTCTTGAAAACCATAATATATGACTGACAAATTAAAAGACCATTTAAACAAAAATATGCACTTTTTTATTAAGCCCTGCAGATTCTTAAAAAAAAAACTAATCACACTACATATTTGGACATTAAATAACTGTTTTGCAGTGGGCTAAGCCATCAGGTTTCTCAGTTTAGTTAGAGGCATATTATTCCAGGCTTACGCTAACCATTTGCCAATGGCTAACAACGTATTAAGTGTGGTTAAACAAAATCGAAGACCATTTTCAAATGAAACAGTATAAATAACTTATTTCAGGGCAAGGATAGACATCATTATGTTAACTTGTGAATATTCTGGCAACATTCCCTATGTAGATATTTATTAGATTTTGTCTACCTTACAAGAAACTTGATTTCAAGAGATCTCATGAGGTAAACAAACATCTAATGAGACCAGCCAGTAAACTGGGACTTAGTCCATTCAAGGCATCTTAACATTGTTTACATTGTAGCACATACCTAAGATCAAAGCACTTGTTTGCTGACTTCATCTGCAGACAGAGTGGCTGATTCAGTGCTATGTAAGAAGTCGTCCCATAAGGTCGCAAAGTAAACAAATGTTTAGTGTTTTGTATTGATTCAATACGTCATCCATCTCCACCAATGTGTAGTGAGGGACTTGACATTTTGAGCAATTCAAAATTCCTTTCAAAGCCAGTCATTACCCACCGAATTCAACTGACTTGACCTAGTTGCCAAATGATCACCCAATACACTGCTTGGGTGTGGTGCATACAGTAGCGTTGACGTATGTTAATATATGTTTCACTCTGTAGATGGCACCACTGTAGTGATTTATTTTCCCTTGGTACATAGTGACGAGCAAGGCATCACCCCTTACGTAATACCTTCAGTAATGTGGGACCACCCCTTTAAGTGCTGTGTTCTGCTTTATCAGTTTGTTTACTTCAATGTTTCTCCTTTCAAACTTGTCACCAATATGCTTTGTGTATTTAATTTGTACATCTACATGTAATTTCTTTGAGTAAATGATTTTGACTTGATTTGATGTTTGACTTGATGGTGGACCGCAGTGGCACAGTGGCGCAGTGTTACAGTGGCGCAGTGTTACAGTGGCGCAGTGTTGCAGTGACGCAGTGTTGCAGTGACGCAGTAATGCAGTGGCGCAGTGATGCAGTGGCGCAGTGTTACAGTTGCGCAGTGTTACAGTGGCGCAGTGTTACAGTGATGCAGTGTTACAGTGACGCAGTGTTACAGTGACGCAGTGTTGCAGTGTTACAGTGACGTAGTGGCGCAGTGTTGCAGTGGCGCAGTGTTACAGTGACGCAGTGTTACAGTGACGCAGTGTTACAGTGGCGCAGTGTTACAGTGACGCAGTGACGCAGTGTTGCAGTGGCGCAGTGAGTGGCGCAGTGGCACAGTGACGCAGTGTTGCAGTGGCGCAGTGATGAAGTGATGCAGTGGTGCAGTGGCGCAGTGTTACAGTGACGCAGTGTTGCAGTGGCGCAGTGTTACAGTGACGCAGTGTTGCAGTGGCGCAGTGATGCAGTGTTGCAGTGGCGCAGTGATGAAGTGGCGCAGTGTTACAGTGACGCAGTGTTGCAGTGGCGCAGTGTTACAGTGACGCAGTGATGCAGTGGCGCAGTGTTACAGTGACGCAGTGGCGCAGTGTTGCAGTGGCGCCGTGATACAGTGACGCAGTTGCACAGTGATGCAGTGGTGCAGTGACGTAGTGACGCCGTGACGCAGTGTTGCAGTGGCGCAGTGTTGCAGTTGCACAGTGATGCAGTGTTGCAGTTGCGCAGTGACGCAGTGTCGCAGTGTTGCAGTGACACATTTGCGCAGTGGCTAGAATATCAAATTGTCAGTCGAGCGAACCTGGGTTTGAATCATCCAGCTGCCATCTCGAATCTTGGCCGAGTTCATTCATTCTATGGCACCAGTTCACCCAGCTGTGTGAATGAGTATCTGGCTGTAGACAGTGGTGGCTATTTGTATACTATATGAATAATCTTCATGCACTAATTGCAGTTTGGCTGAATGCTTCCCAGTAAAGTCGAAATGGTGTTCGATTGAACAGGTCTGCCGGGAGTAAAACAGGCTTTACATCAGGCAACACCATTGCCGCAACGAGGTGATGTTAATGTCATTAAGAGATGTCAAAGCCGAATGATATCGCATGCAATGTATATTGCAAACGATATGGGTCGCGTGTATACACAACGCAATGTAGTTGGTTGAGACTGGAAGTGTCACGTGACCACAGGGACTTACACATCAATGCAGCCATTGTTTCTAGGGAAGGCTATTCTATTACTAGATGCATCATGTGTGTTGACTGTGACTGGACAGATTACATGTGACAAGGCGGCCGTCACCTGGAAATAGAGCCAGTTCTATCGCAAGCGACGGCGTCAAGGTGATGAAGCGATGTCATTACAATCGCTACAATCGCTACAATCGTAGCTATGTAGTATTTACATGAGGTGATCAGACTGCAATCAGGTTGCATGTGACAGCATCACCTCATCACGGCAACGGCGTCACCTGGTGTAAAGCCAGCTTTAAGTGTAACGCGCTTTGAGCAGTCTTAATGACTGGTTACTGTGCTATATAAAAACACTGCTTCTTTGTTATGTCAATCCTGTTGTCTCACAGTTGTCTTTTTGTCTGTTGGCAGGGTCTGAATGGGGTTTATCAGCCATGGAGATGCGGAATATAGCCTCGGAGACAACACTCCCTAAGGCAGAAGTATGTCTTCACAACTCTACACTAAGGCCTACAAGAGTATTATTTGTGTTTCCAGTTCTCGACGGACCATGTTTAATGTAGCCGACTCTAGCAGTTCTTTAGACATGACTAGGAAATATACACCATTTATCTATTAGAAATCTATGCATAAGGAAAATAAATCTTTACTGCCTGATCCAATATGTAGCTGTCAAAATACTGGAAATAAGTTTTTCATATTTGTCAGACAATTTGTGGTTGACATCTGTGTAAAATAAAACACAGTTGTCAAAATATCCAAGCACGAAAATAATAAAAGAAAATATCCGTCACACCTACATATCCTCGTTAAAATTTGAGGGCATTTAATAAGAGACACAAGTATTATTCTGGTAGGTCTAATGTGGAGTCAGCCAAACTCGTGTGCCAGTGAGTTGTCTTCCAGTTGGCAACACATGGTTAACATAGCTAAGGAAGACCAAATATATCTGGTATGTTTTCTTGTAATATATAAGGAAATGTTGGTACCAATATACAATGGGGCCAGTCGTGCTTCAAAAACCTATCCGATTTCTGAAAAGACTGGCCTTAGGTTTCCATAACAACATAATCTTGAATAACCACATAGTCGGTGCAATTCAACATTAGAATGGATCTTAGTAAGCTTGTGGTAATGTTTCAGTGTTGTTTCTTGAAGCTCCACCAACTCCATTGTTGAGTGTTTTAATAGTTCACTGCTTCACACAAAGGGTTTTGGCCACTTGCCCAACATTTTTACTTATCCTCAAACTGATAAAAATAATGCATTAGCATGTGTGTGTGTGTGTGAGAGCGTGTATGTGTGCGTGTGTGGGTGTGGGTGTGCATGTGTGTGTATGCAAGCGTGTGTGCATGCATGTGAGATTGTATGTCCATGTCTGTGTCTGTGAGCATGCATTGACGCACACATGCATAATGTGTTTACACCATAACTGTGTTTACACCATGGAAGTTTTTATATCAGGGATCCATATGTTTGCATGAATTATATGTGTACACTAAAGATATGTTTACATTAGCAGGGTTTCTGCCAGAAAAAATAATTTGGGTACGGAACTGGCAGGCTTTGGATTTCTAGATGCTCAGAGAAGCGATTTCCTGGGATTTGGGGTGGGAAATCCCGCCCGTCTCATAGTGATCATTTCCATGTTTCGTAGGAGAATGAATGACAAATGTAACAGTCGGCAAGAAAATTGTAAACTTGCCTTCACATTTTAGAATAAATAGTCCGATTCATGACGTAGTATGGTATCTTGTTGTGTTATTTTTCTTCACCAAGAAACAATTAATACTAGGGGTACTCGAAAACATCGCAAAAAATGTACAGCCATGACAGCATGCCGTATTCTTTACACTAAGCCTACCAATATACTGGTACGCCATGTTCTATCCTGAGGTGAAGGCTTCAATCCCGCAGTGAATACAGGGTGTACCACGTTTAGCCAATCACAGAATAGCTAGCATAAATGTGTTGGCACGGGCTCATTCTTCACCATTAAAAACGTCATCAAGTATGAGTTTCTATGCACAGAATGTTAAACAATATTTAAAAAATCTGGATTTATTTTGGGTACGTATCTGTACCATAGAAATATTTTTGGGTCCGTAATTTTACCCTTTTACCTTGCTGGCAGAAACACTGTTTAGTGATGTAATTACACCAGGAATGCATTTGCATTGGGGATGTATTTACCCTGTGATGTGCTACAGACCATCGGACTCTCAATTGAAAGAACCCAGTTTCAACTCTTTACCTACATTTTGACGCTTGGTCAATTTCATTCACTCAAAATTACTTCATTTCATTCAACTGTATAAATGAGCACATGGCTGTAAACAAGACTGGATACCATAATATATATGAATTTACTTTTTATACGAGGGATGTGCTTGCACAGTGGCTTTGTTTACACAGTGAATGTGTTTCAGGGCTCGTCATGGGTTGAGAAGAGCTTCCACAGGCGAGAGTGCACACAGTTTGTGCCATGTGCCAAGGACAGAACGAGGTGAGTTGACACCAGATATCCTCATCCACACCAAGTGACATTAGCACTGAATGTATACGCTCAAACTTAGACAGAGGGAGAGGGAGAGGGAGGGGGAGGGGTGGAGGAGGGGGAGGGGGAGAAGGAGGGGGAGAGGGAGGGAAGAGAGGGGGGAGAAGGGAGGGAATGGGAGGGTGAGAGAGAGGGGAGGGAGAGAGAGAGAAAGAGGGGAGAGAGAGAGAGAGGGGAGGGAGAGAGAGAGAGGGAGGGAGGGAGAGAGAGGGGGAGGGAGAGAGAGAGGGGGAAGAGGGAGGGGGAGGGGGAGGGGGAGAGGGAGGAAGAGAGAGAGAGAGCGAGAGAGCGAGAGAGCGAGAGAGCGAGAGAGCGAGAGACTGGACTACTACAATGTGTCAGTCCGCACTACCACTATATAGAGAGCTGTACGATTTATTGCAATCTATAAATTAATACGTTAACTTTGGATGATTGTGTCTCTCCTACGAGGTGCCAAAGTGCACTTACCTCTTTTGACTTTTATTCGTTTCCTTAGACCATTGACCTCTGATCTACCAATTGGCAGTATATTTAAAAATACACAACGGAAGATATTTAGAATGTTGTGACTGTCTTACAGGTGTGACTGTCTTACAGGTGTCACAGTCTTACAGTTGTCACTGTCTTACAGGTGTGACTGTCTTACAGGTGTCAATGTCTTACTGGTGTCACTGCCTTACAGGTGTCACTGTCTTACGGTTGTCACTGTCCTTCGGGTCTCACAGTCTTACGGTTGTCACTGTCCTTCGGGTGTCACAGTCCTACGGGTGTAACTGTCTTATGGATGTGACTGTCTTACGGGTATCAGTCTTACATGTTTACAGATGTCGGTCTTACAGGTGTCATGGTCTTTCATGTGTTACAAGTGTGTCTGTCTTACAGGTGTGGGTGTGGGCGGGGCAGGGAGACTCACCTGAAGAACGATGTCTTCTTCCCTCCCTCTGTCTCATGGGATGTCAACAGACACTCGGAGCTGCTAGGCACGGACAGCTACGGCACAATCGAGTTCCAGGGAGGGCCGCATCCCATCAAGGCTCAGGTAAGGCATACTCTCAACTAATTCACATCAGCTCTGACAAAGTGTGATTGGATGTTACTGGTTGCAGCATGTGTGTTTGGACAACGATACAGAGTGTGATAGGATGTTACTGGTTGCAGGATGTGTGTTTGGACAACTATACAAAGTGTGATAGGATGTTACTGGTTGCAGCATGTGTGTTTGAACAACGATACAGAGTGTGAGAGGATGTTACTGATTGCAGCATGTGTGTTTGGACAACGATACAGAGTGTGAGAGGATGTTACTGGTTGCAGGATGTGTGTTTGGACAACGATACAGAGTGTGATAGGATGTTACTGATTGCAGCATGTGTGTTTGGACAACGATACAGAGTGTGATAGGATGTTACTGGTTGCAGCATGTGTGTTTGGACAATGATACAGAGTGTGATAGGATGTTACTGGTTGCAGTAAGTGTGTTTGGACAACGATATAGAGTGTGATAGGATGTTACTGGTTGCAGTATGTGTGTTTGGACAACGATACAGAGTGTGATAGGATGTTACTGGTTGCAGTATGTGTGTTTGGACAACGATACAGAGTGTGATAGGATGTTACTGATTGCAGCATGTATGTTTGGACAACGATACAGAGTGTGATAGGATGTTACTGGTTGCAGCATGTGTGTTTGGACAATAATACAGAGTGTGATAGGATGTTACTGGTTGCAGTAAGTGTGCTTGGACTGATAAGAGACAAAGTGTGATAGGATGCTACTAGTTGCAGTATGTGCACTTGGCCTACGAGACAAAGTGTGATAGGATGCTACTAGTTACAGTATGAATGTTTGGACTTTGAGACAAAGTGTGATAGGATGTTACTGGTTGCCGTATGTGCACTTGGACTTTGAGACAAAGTGTGATAGGATGTTACTTGTTGCAGTATGTGCGTTTGGATTACGAGACGAAGCCAGGACTTGTATTGGAGCTGCTCACAAAGCACTGGGGCCTAGAACTGCCTAAACTCCTCATCTCTGTGCACGGCGGTATTGCAAACTTCGACCTGCAGCCCAAGTTGAAGCGAGTTTTTCACAAGGGACTCTTTAAAGCCGCGAAGACAACTGGAGCATGGATAATGACAGGAGGAACTAATACGGGTAGGTGTTTACTCATTTATTGTCAACTGTTTCACAGGTTAACAGTTGATTATTTTGTAATCTGCTACAAAGTTTAATGCATGTGAAATGCCCAATTAATTATTACCTTAACATCTTCATATTGCAATTCAGCTCAATTTGGCAAGTCGTGTTTCAAATCCCCATGCTGACGTTTTTAAACCTTTGGCAGGTTCGATAACTCCACGTTGCTCCAGTTCACTCAGCTGTGTTAAATGACCATCGTGCAGTAATTAGGTCATTATTAGCAGGAAGTTCCCTGAGTCAGTTGTACTTCACCCAAATTGTGGTTTGGTTTGTGGGAATTTTTGACGCATGACTGCAGTAAGTGCCAATTGCAGGCAGCAGTGGCTGTTTAGTATGTGAATGCTAGTTTACAATGTGAACATTTCGTGGGCCCAATTTTTTAATTACGAACAGTGTTTCTGGCATAGTAAATACAATTTGGTCAGGGATGAGAAATTTCCGGTTTTTGCCGGAATTCCAGTTTTTATACTGCTCCAAAGATCACTTTTGTGAATCGTGTAAATCCGGGGAGAACAAAAATGAATGTTGGGGGGTAGGGCATATAAAATCCTGGATAATTCGCCTACGATCTATCTGCGGATTGAATCTATCCACCAGGTGTCGCCACGTGTTAATGATGCTGCCTGGCGTTAAAGACAGTATCGACCCAACCGAACCCGTGAATCTGCAAAGTAAAACCCTTAGTTCTGTCGGCTGTGTGCTTCAGCGCTTTCGAAGTGCACGCACAAAAGCAGTGGACCAATAGGAAACGACGATGTATTTTGTGGAGATGTCGATCATTTTCGAACACAATGGCTAATCGACAATTTGTTGTACGGCAAGACAAATGTTGCGTGAAGGACATTGACAAAAGTGTCAAGAATAAGTGGGATTGGGCGTGGCTGGAGAGATTGGCTGGAGACACTATGTTGGATATATTCATCAGTAAATTATCATCACCAGGGAAAGCCTACTGTTTGTGGTGCGAGGCTGATGTCAACTATGCGGATTGGATCCTACAGGCTACAGTCAGAGGGGAACCGAAGGCATTGAAGTACACACGCTGGCACTGCCCATGCTGGTCACCAATGGCAATGTTCTATTAGAACCTGAACAGAGGGTGTATCACATGGAAGTTCGCCGATTCCATGTAGACAACACACTTCCACAAGCACCCACAAGTTCCAGACTGGACTCGTGGTGGGCTACCATATTCTCTACTGGCAAGTTCCCAGCTTTGTCAAAGCTGGTGGCTGCAATGATGAGCTGCTTTCATGGTCCTCAAGTGGAAGGGTGTTTTAGTCACATGTCTAGCATCATGAATACTGCCACTGCCAGAAAGAATGTTAGTACATTCAACATTATCCAGACAGTGAAGTACTCACTCATGCCGTCATGGCAAGCAACAAGATTGCTATACAGGACTTCCACAAACAGGACTGGTCGCCTCGTTCACAACACGAGGGGTGCACACAAAATGTACTCCATCCATCTTGCCGAGGAAGGAAAAATGAAGGAGGAGAAGAAAACTGAGCTGAACATGTCAAAGACGAAGGCAACCACCAAGTACAAAGCTAAGGAAGCAATTGAGCTGGTAACGAAGAAAACTAGAATGGCCCATCAATGGGCTGTTTTGACAAAGCTGGCCAAGGAGAAAGCTGCCCGTCAGCCAACTCGGGTTCAGCCCAGAAACTATCATTAACAAGCGAGTTAGTACTATGACAATGTGTGCGTGAGTCCGTGTGCTTGTTTTGCTATTGGAAATGTTAAGATTTTCTATTTCATATTGCTCAAAATACACCATATGTCGTCTACAATTAAAACATGTCTCTGAGGAGTCCCCCCCTCCCCCTGATTAGATGAGACAGTCCTGTCGGGCTGAAATGTGGGCCACAGCAAAATTTCCGTTTTTTTCTCTGAATGTCACTCATCCCTGTTTGGTGTGCAGTATACTGTCAACGTGTTTATTCTAGTAGTAGAAAGAATAATATATAGGTAAATGTGAATAGATGGGGGAACAGATATTGTACCTTTAACTTGTGTGTGGTGCCCTTCAGGGGTGATGTACCATGTGGGGGAGGCTCTCGGCAACACCCTCACCCAGGCACGCAACAACATTGTCAGCATTGGTATCGCCCCCTGGGGAGTAGTGCACAAACGAAATGACCTCATTGGCAATGATGTAAGTATACAACGCTAGAGGGTGCTGCAGTGAATCTTTCTGAATACATTTTGTTGTTAGACTATAAAATTAAGTCTAAACGGTAGCTTCCCATAAGTTGCAGCAAGATTGATGATGTGTCCGTCCTACAATCATAGCTTATCACTTGTACACTTTGCCCCTGATTATACAAACTAAGCTTCTCTTGGTAGCTTTCAGCCATGCTCCAGTTACTGCGTTAGAACTTACAATGGCATCTCTGGAATGCCATCACCGCCAAGCATGTACTTATTTCAATAGCTGGGTCAACTAAAGCAATTGGGACTGAAAAAAATTATCCAGGTGTGGAGTGATTTTGAACAAATGCCTGTCTTCACATTGGATAGTTAAGTCTATATATTTATATGTGTCACCCATCTTAACAAAATGAGTCACATGTCAGATATTTTCAATATAGATTTATTAGAGCTGTTAAAAGAGCATAGTCTCAGCTTTCATACGGTGTATAACACACAAGAAGATATCTCAATTATAACTGAAGTTACGGCTCGCCAAACATGTGTGGGGTTGAAACCTTCACACCCAGAAAATGGCCTTCAAAGTTTAAGCATCATATTTGTTATGTTTCAGGTAATGTTAGTTACCATGGACAAATCTTGCTGAAATTTGGACCACTCGAAGATAATGGCATTCTGAAGACATTCAATTAATATGAAAACAAGATCTTTGTTTGAAAAAATTCACTGAACCATTGTTAATAAAAGCTAAAACTCTGCAGCACTATTATACATTATGCCTTAGTTAGCATTGACATATGGATGATATTTGGATCACTCAAAGATAATGGCATCCTCATGACACTACATTAATATACAAACAAAACCTTTGTCAAATAAATTAGCAACAAATTAAGTGCTGACATTGTTAAGAAAGGCGAAAAGCGGAAGCTCTTTTACACTATTGTACATTGCATTTTCTAGAGGTAATTGTCACTAGTGGATTGGTAAGAATTTTATCATTTTTTAGTAGTTTTATATTATAATTTTTTATTAAGAAAACCTATTCAGATTTATGAAAACGTAAATACGATGAAAATTTTCGTAATCTTCATAATAAAAATACAACAAATTGTCATATTTAACAAGAATTTTAATACCAACGAACAATGTAATGACAAAACGACAACAGATCGGTGACAATGTCCAGTAAGTCAAGTGTAACTTCCAGACTGGCCACATCCTCGCTTGCGTGGTATCGGCACAGTGCGCACGGTAACGGGTGCAGATAATGGGTTCCCTGGACCCTGGCCCTGTCTCATACCCTACCCTGCCTGCTCAGGTACAACAGCAATAGTTTCTCGTTGTGGCTCCAACAACAGGGACAGTCTCTGGCAACGCCCAGACTCCTACTAATCAGGCTGTCCTATAATAGGGGCAACGTCCTCGGCTGGGCTTGGACAGAGCACATCGTTGAAGTCACGGTGAACACCATTGTTAGGTTCTTTATTTACAACTATCTGGCTCACCAGTGACAGCAGTGACGATGTAAAAATACACAGTGCGCCTGCGTTGCATAAAGAATTATTAAAATGACCTCTTCACTGAACCATTGCATGAAACCGCCTGGGTCACATGGTTACCGTTGCTACCAGGTGATCCAAACTTCTGTAGGTCACAGTTTGCATTTATTAGCATATTTATGCCCATTTGGAAAGACGACGTGTCACGCTTCGCGGGGATACTCGATTTGTTAGGGATCATCCCAAAAATAGCAGCAAAGAATGCGCGCAGTTAGCAGCATTTTCGGCGTTATTTTATGGAAACACTTTACACGGCTCCTCGAAAATGACATTAAAATACATAAAACATAATTCATTAGAGAGTACCAGTGGTGGCAATCGATAAAGAAAATGGTAAGGAATCATTTTAAGGGGAAATCTCAAAATCTGTAGATTCAAAATTTTTTTTACATAAACAACATTTATGGAAAGTCAGTTTTGCCGACATTCGACTCGTCGTTAAGAAGGGTCACATATGTATGTATCTATATATATATATATATATATATATACACATGTATATATATATATGTGTGTGTGTGTATATATATATATATATATATTTACATGTGTGTATGTATATATGTGTGTGTATATATATATATATATATATATATATCAGTATGGACCATTAAATGTACTTTGTCTTGATATATGACTGTGCCAAATATATTTCAGATTGTGACACCGTACCATGCAATCTCAACATCAAAAAGCACCAATGTGGTGTTGAACAGCAACCACTCTCACTTCCTGCTTGTCGACAATGGCACTGTGGGAAAATATGGCTGCGAGATCAACTTCCGCAAGCGACTCGAGAAACACATTGCACAACAGAGGATTATCACACGTTAGTGTCTCTTTTCCCATCATGCACCACTGTATGTGCCACATTTCCCACCATGCTCCATTGTAGGTGCCACACTTCCCACCATGCTCCACTGTAGTTGCCACATTTCCCACCATGCTCCACTGTAGGTGCCACACTTCCCACCATGCTCCACTGTAGGTGCCACACTTCCCACCATGCTCCACTGTAGGTGCCACACTTCCCACCATGCTCCACTGTAGGTGCCACACTTCCCACCATGCACCACTGTAGGTGCCACAGTTCCCATCATGCTCCACTGTAGGTCCCAGTCTTGCTGCGCTCTACTGTAAGTGATGTTTATGCCATCCATGTTGTCATGTCAGTCGAAGGTACCCCAGTGTGTGGTCTGTTTACAAAGGTCATTTCTGCACAGACTCAAACAAGATATGAAATCAAAAGGATTATATGCCTAGAACCAGCTTCAAATGTGAAAGAAGTTACAGAAATGTATAAAAACAATATTTGATTTTTTTTCTCTCAAATCATAATCTATCAACCATAATAATCTAAGTTCCAACAAAATAATACATTTTGTTCAGCATAAAATACATCTGCTAATACATTTCTAGGCACCAAAATAGACACACAATATGCTTTCAGGGCTTTCTTTGAGTGTCACCCCAGTATGTAGTGCGAGAACTGTGTCCATCAGCAGTTGTAAGTGTTCCATGTGAGGCTCGCTGGCAGTGTCATTCCATTTGCCCGTGTGTGGCTGTCTTATTCCTTTGCCCATTTGGATTCATTCCATTTGCTTGTGTGTGGATTCATTCCCTTTGCCTGTGTGTGGATTCATTCCCTGTGTCTGTGTGTGGATTCATTCCCTTTGTCTGTGTGTGGAATCATTCCCATTTCCCCATATGTGACTTCACTCCCTTTCCTCCATATGTGATTTCACTCCCTTTCTCCCATATGTGACTTCATTCCCTTTCCTCCATATGTGACTTCACTCCCTTTCTCCCATATGTGACTTCACTCCCATTCCTCCATATGTGACTTCATTCCCTTTCCCCCATATGTGACTTCACTCCCTTTCCTCCATATGTGACTTCACTCCCTTTCCTCCATATGTGACTTCATTCCCTTTCCTCCATATGTGACTTCATTCCCTTTCCTCCATATGTGACTTCACTCCCTTTCCTCCATATGTGACTTCACTCCCTTTCTTCCATATGTGACTTCATTCCCTTTCCTCCATGTGTGACTTCATTCCCTTTCTCCCATATGTAACTTCACTCCCGTTCCTCCATATGTGACTTCATTCCCTTTCTCCCATATGTGACTTCATTCCCTTTCTCCCATATTTGACTTCACTCCCTTTCCTCCATATGTGACTTCACTCCCTTTCTCCCATATGTGACTTCATTCCCTTTCCTCCATATGTGACTTCATTTCGTTTCCTCCATATGTGACTTCACTCCCTTTCTCCCATATGTGACTTCACTCCCTTTCTCCCATATGTGACTTCATTCCCGTTTCTCCATGTGTGACTTCATTCCCTTTCTTCCATATGTGACTTCACTCCCTTTCCTCCATATGTGACTTCATTCCCTTTCCTCCATATGTGACTTCATTCCCTTTCCTCCATATGTGACTTCATTCCCTTTCCTCCATATGTGACTTCACTCCCTTTCTCCCATATGTGACTTCACTTCCTTTCTCCCATATGTGACTTCATCCCCTTTCCTCCATATGTGACTTCATTCCCTTTCCTCCATATGTGACTTCACTCCCTTTCTCCCATGTGTGACTTCACTCCCTTTCCTCCATATGTGACTTCACTTCCTTTCCTCCATATGTGACTTCACTCCCGTTCCTCCATATGTGACTTAACTCCCTTTCTCCCATATGTGACTTCACTCCCTTTCTTCCATATGTGACTTCACTCCCTTTCCTCCATATGTGACTTCATTCCCTTTCCTCCATATGTGACTTCATTACCTTTCCTCCATATGTGACTTCATTCCCTTTCCTCCATATGTGACTTCACTCCCTTTCCTCCATATGTGACTTCATTCACTTTCTTCCATATGTGACTTCACTCCCTTTCCTCCATTTGTGACTTCACTCCCATTTCCCCATATGTGACTTCATTCCCTTTCCTCCATATGTGACTTCATTCCCTTTCTCCCATATGTGACTTAATTCCCTTTCTTCCATATGTGACTTCACTCCCGTTCCTCCATATGTGACTTCATTCCCTTCCATATATGACTTCATTCCCTTTTCTCCCATATGTGACTTCACTCTCTTTCCCCCATATGTGACTTCACTCCCTTTCTCCCATATGTGACTTCATTCCCTTTCCTCCATATATGACTTCATTCCCTTTCCTCCATCTGTGACTTCACTCCCTTTCCTCCATATGTGACTTCACCCCCCTTCCCCCATATGTGACTTCACTCCCTTTCTCCCATATGTGACTTCATTCCCTTTCTTCCATATGTGACTTCACTCCCTTTCCTCCATCTGTGACTTCACTCCCTTTCCTCCATCTGTAACTTCACTCCCATTTCCCCATATGTGACTTAATTCCCTTTTCCCCGTATATGATTTAATTCCCTTTGATGTGGCTGTGCCGGCTGGTTTGATTGGTTGTAATAAACACATGCTTGGTTTATATCTAACATAAATGATAAATCTAAATAAAGATCAGACTGTTATATGGTGCAAATCATCTTGACCACACAACCCCTCCATTTTACAGGTCACAAACACTGACATTTTTAGAACTTGTAAAATTCAAAACAGTTGAAGGCATACATTGCATGTTACCAACTAATAGACAAAAACATTTTGTAAAAAGAGATATTCCAGTAACTACACGACTCAACAATCTCTGTGTATATGGCATAAGTCTATGGAATTCTCTGGATGTTAAACTTATAACAATAAAACAGTGAGATCATTTAGGTACAAGAAAACAATCATAAATGAATATGTATAGTTTGTATTAATTATTGAAACTGATTTTGAAATATCAGAATCATGTATTTATTTTAATTTTACATTTAATTATTTTGTACTAATAATCATATATACGTGACTGTAAACTACAGTATGATAATTTTGCCTTGTGGTAGGCTTTTGGGATGTGTGCAATATTCACACATTAATCTTATAATTTTTCTAGTGTGATTTACTATAACATATACCGGTAGTTAGTGGATACATCAACTACAAGTTTTAACTTCTTGTGTATTCCTTTTAAACAACATTACGTATAATATGTCACAACAAAATCATGTTGAGACGATTACAACCTATACTGTCTGTTTGGATGTTTGTTTGAATAAAACATTGAATTGAATTGAATCAATCGGTGTGGTTGGACTTGAGGTGTAGGCTACTAATTTGTGCATTCTGTAAATTTGTCAGGAAATTGGCTAACAGATGTGTACAAATTTTAATCCTGTTTTGTCATTGTGCACTGTTGTTTGTGTGGTTTTGTCTGTTGGTCTTTTTTGCAATTAGGTAATCCAGCCTTAAATTGAGACTGTCTTTTTCTTGTTTTAATATAATGTTCTTATAACTAGAATAAATGTGTTGAAATAATACTGCCCACCAAATTGCATTTAATAAGCCCCAAAAGTGTTCAGTATTGCGGAGGCTGGCTTGGATTAACCATAAGGCCCATTGATATTTAGCACGTCCATAAACTCCGTATGGTTGCCACATTCAAAACAACTAATTCAGTGGACTTCCTGCTGATAATTACCACCCGTGGCTGATTTCAGTAACGGCGTAAACAATGTTGTTGTAAACAGGAAGCAGTCTGACTTGTTTTTTATTAATTAATATAACATTCTTCAGACAATTGTAAATATGTTAAAGTATACTACCCGCAAAAATGTGTTTAGTAACGCCGTAACAAAGTTGGCTATTTGAAAGTTCCCTCCGCAATATGTTCAAATTGTAAGCAAAACATCCAGTTTGAAAAAAGCTTTATTGGCAAGATTTAGATTTCCGAGGCGGGCTGAGTTAACCAGTCTTAATATTCATATATTTCTTGTTTTCCCACGTTCAACACAGCCAACACAGCAGACTTCCTGCTACAAATTGTGGCCCGCCATGCCAAAATTATATGATTTTCGAAAAAAATATGTGTTGTCTTTTATTGCATGCATTCAGATAGAGCACATTGAGAGGGAAAGAATTATACCTCGAGTCCTTAATGTTACTTACATTTACATTCAAAACATACAACAATCTGATTCTTCTCAAAGTTTTTACTCATTTGGTTGTGGTTATTACACTGTCAACTGTGGTTTTCATAATGATAACTGGTTTTTCGTCTACCGGCTATGGTTTTCACTGTGTCGGCTGTGATTTCCACTTTTTTATTTGGTTTTCATATTATCGGCTGTACTTTGAAACATTATACATAATTAAAACAAAATCTGGTAGTTGTTACACAACTAACTCTTGAAAGATTTGTCTATTCTGGTTTGTCTCACAATGGAAACTCATTTTCAATAATGTTTTTGTGCATTTGTGTTTTCGCTCATAACTCATCATGAGCTTCAGTGAGAAGCGTCTCCTTTTGGAATGGTGGGTCGAAATTACTACGCTGGCTAATTCCGGGTAGACGAACATACAACGTCGCTTTACCATTTCACTGAGTTGCTGCATGTTTCCCTCAGGCAGTGGCACCAAGAACTACCGCACTCCTGTGGTATGTCTGGTGCTGGAGGGGGGAACTAACATCATCCGCACGGTGCTCGAGTGTGTGACAGACACACCGCCAGTGCCAGTGGTGGTGTGTGATGGCAGCGGTCGTGCTGCTGACATTCTGGCCTTCACCCACAAGTACGCCCTCGAGGACGGGTGAGTGACGTTACCCCTTAAGACGGGGCATGGGGGTGTGGCTACACCTCTACAAAGTTATGCAACATGTTTTCTGAAGCCTTTAGACCTCAGCCGTTTTTGAGAAGTCCCCACTTATTTGACCTGTAACATGGAAATTTGAGGTCCGTCCGTGCGTTTAAACATCGTTTGTAATGTTTTCACAAATGTCCACTAGATGGTGCCACCACACAATACAGCATTATACAGTTATTTTGGGCTAGGTTTGGCTGATTCGCGGTTCAGAAGAATGCAACACATTTTGTATTGGTCAATCCACCGCCTGTCCCTACACTGTGCGAGAGTTGCGATTTTGAATGAACCAAAATGGATTTCAAAACCACAGCCAGTACCCACTGACATTGTTGTGAAGACACCAGCCACCACATGCCTGGTTCTTGTGACCACAATTGTGTCATTGATATTGATGTGTATTGATAATTGGTTCCATTGTGATGAATTATTTACCCCTTGATACACGGCGATCACTAAGTCACCATTCTCCCATGATACACGACGATCACCAAGTCACCACACACCCATGATACATGGTGATCACCAAGTCACCACACACCCATGATACACGGTGATCACCAAGTCACCACACACCCATGATACACGGTGATCACCAAGTCACCACACACCCATGATACATGGTGATCACCAAGTCACCACACACCCATGATACATGGTGATCACCAAGTCACCACACACCCATGATACATGGTGATCACCAAGTCACCACACACCCATGATACACGGTGATCACCAAGTCACCACACACCCATGATACACGGTGGTCACCACACACCCATGATACACGGTGATCACAAAGTCACCACACACCCATGATACACGGTGATCACAAAGTCACCACACACCCATGATACACGGTGATCACCAAGTCACCACACACCCATGATACACGGCGATCACAAAGTCACCATACACCCATGATACACGGTGATCACCAAGTCACCACACACCCATGATACACGGTGGTCACCACACACCCATGATACACGGTGATCACAAAGTCACCACACACCCATGATACATGGCAATCACCAAGTCACCACACACCCATGATACACGGTGGTCACAAAGTCACCACACACCCATGATACACGGTGATCACAAAGTCACCACACACCCATGATACACGGTGATCACAAAGTCACCACACACCCATGATACATGGCAATCACCAAGTCACCACACACCCATGATACACGGTGGTCACAAAGTCACCACACACCCATGATACACGGTGATCACAAAGTCACCACACACCCATGATACACGGTGATCACCAAGTCACCATACACCCATGATACACGGTGATCACAAAGTCACCACACACCCATGATACACGGTGATCACAAAGTCACCACACACCCATGATACACGGTGATCACCAAGTCACCACACACCCATGATACACGGCGATCACCAAGTCACCACACACCCATGATACACGGTGATCACCAAGTCACCACACACCCATGATACACGGTGATCACCAAGTCACCACACACCCATGATACACGGTGATCACCAAGTCACCACACACCCATGATACACGGTGATCACCAAGTCACCACACACCCATGATACACGGCGATCACCAAGTCACCACACACCCATGATACACAGCGATCACCAAGTCACCACACACCCATGATACACGGTGATCACCAAGTCACCACACACCCATGATACACGGTGATCACCAAGTCACCACACACTCATGATACACAGTGATCACCAAGTCACCACACACCCATGATACATGGTGATCACCAAGTCACCACAAACCCATGATACACTGTGATCACCAAGTCACCACACACCCATAATACATGGTGATCACCAAGTCACCACACACCCATGATACACGGTGATCACCAAGTCACCACACACCCATGATACACAGCGATCACCAAGTCACCACACACCCATGATACACGGTGATCACCAAGTCACCACACACCCATGATACACGGCGATCACCAAGTCACCATACACTCATGATACACAGTGATCACCAAGTCACCACACACCCATGATACATGGTGATCACCAAGTCACCACAAACCCATGATACACTGTGATCACCAAGTCACCACACACCCATAATACATGGTGATCACCAAGTCACCACACACCCATGATACACGGTGATCACCAAGTCACCACACACCCATGATACACAGCGATCACCAAGTCACCACACACCCATGATACACGGCGATCACCAAGTCACCACACACCCATGATATACGGTGATCACCAAGTCACCACACACCCATGATACACAGTGATCACCAAGTCACCACACACCCATGATACACGGTGATCACCATGTCACCACACACCCATGATATACGGTGATCACCATGTCACCACACACCCATGATACACAGTGATCACCAAGTCACCACACACCCATGATACATGGTGATCACCATGTCACCACACACCCATGATACACAGTGATCACCAAGTCACCACACACCCATGATACACGGCGATCACCAAGTCACCACACACCCATGATACACGGTGATCACCAAGTCACCACACACCCATGATACATGGCGATCACCAAGTCACCACACACCCATGATACACGGCGATCACCAAGTCACCACACACCCATGATACACGGCGATCACCAAGTCACCACACACCCATGATACACGGCGATCACCAAGTCACCACACACCCATGATACACGGAGATCAACAAGTCACCACACACCCATGATACACGGTGATCAACAAGTCACCACACACCCATGATACACGGTGATCACCAAGTCACCACACACCCATGATACACGGTGATCACCAAGTCACCACACACCCATGATACACGGTGATCACCAAGTCACCACACACCCATGATACACGGTGATCACCAAGTCACCACACACCCATGCATAAAGCTGTATGTTTTATGGCACTTTGTAAACTGATGTGACCGCCCCTAAATTCAGTGTGAAAACTGAGCCTCTGATGAATTTTCCCTTTTATGAAAACTAACTTTTAAATTGGTAATATTTTTTATTTTGTAGGTGTGTTGTCATGAGAGTATGTTTGGGGACAGGTTTTGTTGGCAGTAATGAATGACTGATTTCTAGGACAAAATGGAAAAGTGCTTATTGCATGTTATTTACTGATTTCTGCTTTTCTCTTCTAGTATGGTGCAAGACCCTGGCACTAACGAATGGTAAATCACTTGTCAATGTGCACTGCACACGTGTCGTGAACTAGCAGGACAGACATCACGCTGACAGCTAGTTGACAACTGGGCACTGAGAGAAATAATAGACTGGGACATATAAATACTGTACCGAAAACTAAATACAACGGAACAAGCCCAATACTACAGTGGCTACAATTTTGATGAATTGTGCACTTTTTGACAAAAAGATGAAAATTGGCACGTATGTAGTTTATGATATATCAATCATCCTGTGAGTTGGTACTAGCCTTATGAACATCTACATAGAATGTAATCAGACTCTATTCTGTCTCTGATTCCTCCACATTCCTTCTGTATTCACTTATACTTTAACATAAACACGTACACAGATCTTTCAATAACATATGAGTTGGATTTATTGGATCCTATGTATTGTGCATAAAATTTAAAATGTTGCTGTGCTGGTTCATTGCAATATCCACTTGTCCATTAGTTAATTGTCAGCTGTACAGTTGTTAGATCCACACACCTAACATACACACGAGACACAAGGCTTTGCACCTGCATTAAGCTAACTCATTGTCAGCATTTAGTGTGTCCATAATGGTTGCATTTGCACTGTCCATATTTGTCAAGATTAACTGAATCATTAAAGTTATGATAACCATTATGGATTTATTAACATGTATATATTGTTGTTAATGCTGTACTAGAATAAATGTGTAAAAGACACACTGCCTGCCAATTTATGTTTAATAAGCCCAAAACAGTATTTGCAATTTGAAAGTTGCACCCTCAAAATGTTCAAATTGTTGGTACAATATTCAAATACAAAGCAGCTGCTGCTGCCTTTAATTGGCACTTAGTCTAGAGGTATGCGTCACTCTCCTCCAAATTCCTTTGAAGTTCCTGGTTCCCACACACTAAACCACAAGTGGGGTGAAGTATGACTGATCAGTGAACTTCCTGCTAATGATATCACCACCCCTGGCTCATTCCAGATAATGGAACAGAAACCTCACTTTAAGCAAACTTATTAGTCTGTGAGTGGGTATCCGACTCTTGTGTATTCATGTTAAAAGAAAGTTGGGTTACATTTCTATTATATGTGACGCTCTGTCACAATACGGCATCAGACCGAATCATTCATTGGTGACATGTAGCCATGTTGTGTAGGAGAGGCATTTGGCAATGAACTACGATATGACCTTTGCATGGTCTTCATAAACCATTGTCGTAACAACCACCAACACACCAGAGGATGCCACAGTTTGACCTTGTGCAGTGACTGAGAAGGTTACGAATGTAGCATTGAAACTAATCAAATTATCTAAAAAATAATAAAGTTTTATAAGTAAGTAAAATTTTATTACATAAATAACGTCTTTTTTAATACAGGATTAAAAATGACCAATGGAGTAAGTAAAAAAGCAGTATATGCCTCTCCAGTGATGACACTTACAGGTGTTGGCTGAACTTCTTAATGAGGTCATTACAATGTGCACACTACGCTATTGTCTGACACAGCGTAATGTTTCACTGCTGGTGCATTCAGCTGAAGAACTCACTGTCTGTGTAGGACACAATGTTGTCTTGATGTTGTTTGTGACTTGTAAGAACAAGAAAGTTTGACCCCGATATATAGTGTGTAAAACAATAAGAGTTAACATACACAATATGTAGGCACATCTATTCAATATGTACACGTGCCATGTGATGTGTTTTAGAGGCGTCAGTGACTCCTGTTAAGACTAACAGTCGCTTTCGTAGGAGCCACTAAAAATAATTGTTCAACTCATTTATACGAAAGAAGTGCGATGTGCAGAAGAAGAAAGAAAGAGTAAAAGTAGTTTGCACGATTTTGCACGCGTACATGGGCATGTACAATGACGTTGTGATAACATATTGTAATAAAGTAAGTAAGTAAGTAATTTTATTTTACAACGTAACAACATAACATACAATTAACATATACATGTCATACAAATGGAAATTTGTTACATTGCATGGATGTCACTTGGCTAAAAGCCGTCTTCCAGTGACACCATTTAATTATCATTACTCAATGATTACAATCATGACAATCATCAAAATCATGTTTAAACAAGTATGTGCTGTTGTTGGTGATATATAACAACGAACTGAGAAGTATGATCAATTGTAGTATATGTAAGTGAATAGAAAGGCGATCCAAACATTTGTATTTGGTTAACAACGTAGTGTAAGAACGGTAATAGACTTACAAACAAAGGTAGAGTTTCATTTAATCAGTTTCATTACATTCTGAACATCTAGGATTTATACAATTCACTTGACGAAGATATGCGTTTAAGTAGAAGTCACACAACACGCGTCTAAATTTTAACCTGTGTTTAGTGTTTCTTATTTTTTCGTTTATATTGTTCCAGATTCTTGTGAAATTATGTTTTGGTAGTTTAGACGAAAAATGTGTTCTAGGTGTCTGTTTAACAAGAAGGTTGCATTGTCGGGTTATTCTTATACTTTTGTCTAAAGTCTTTTTGATCGCAAAATTGGTAAATGACTTGGGTAATAAATCATGTTTAAAGTCGTACATAAATAGTGAGACCTGTAGTTTATATACATCTGACACTTTTAGTATTTTGTCAGACTTAAATAAAGGATCAGTATGACTCCTATATCCTTTTTTATTAATTATTCTTAAAGCACGTTTTTGTAAGATTTCTATTTTCTTTGTATTTCCATTGCCCCATGCTTGTATACCATATGTTATATGACTGTGAATTAAAACGTAATATAATGATTTTAATGACTTATATGGTAAGAAATATTTCACTCTATTTATTGCAAAAATAGCTCTAGATATTTTGGAACTAATTATGTTGATGTGTTCTTTCCATGTTAAGTGCTTATCTATATACAATCCCAGGAATTTTACAGATTCATAATTTTTATACTTGCCAACTTGGTTGATGACTTCATTATTTATTTTAATGCTATTGTTTACTTCGTAGTTTGAGTTTACTGGACTAAAAACACAGAAATGTGTCTTTTTGACGTTCAAGCACAATTTATTAGCACACAACCAATTGTATAATTGTTTTAGTTCTTGATTCACTTTTATGACTAAATGTTCAATATCATATCCTGAATAATAAACAGTGGTATCATCTGCAAAGGATAGCAAGTTTAGAGAACTAGAATTCACTATGTCATTAATATAAATTAAAAAAAGCACAGGTCCTAGTATGGATCCTTGTGGTACTCCATGTGTCATATTAATCAGTGGAGATTTGCAATTATTTATTTCAATATATTGTTTACGATTAGAAAGGTAACTGGCAAACCATCTATTACTTATTCCTCTGATTCCATAATGATTTAACTTATACAACAAAATGTCATGGTTAATTGTATCAAACGCCTTAGATAAGTCAAGAAACACAGCCAATGTAATATCTTTGGTAGTTTTGTCATTTGCATCTGCTATGTCTTTAAGTAAGTGCAATATAGGGTGTATAGTGGAATGTTTCGAACGAAATCCATACTGATGTTTATACAGTATATTATATTTCTCTAAATATATTACTAATCTGTTACATACTATTTTTTCCATTATTTTAGAAAGTGTTGGTAAAATACTTATTGGTCTGTAGTTATTAAACACATTAATATTTCCTGATTTATAAATTGGAATTATTTTAGCGATTTTTATCAGGTACAACACCTGTAACAAAGGAATTATTTATGATGTGCACAAGTGGGATTGTTATTTCCTCAATGTAAGATGTCTCATATTAAACAGTGTTCCATGTACATAACTGTACAATGATGCTGACTAACATTGTAAATACTGCTCCTTGTTCATAACTATACAATGACATTGACTGACATTGTAAATATTGCTCCTTGTTCATAACTATACAATGACATTGACTGACATTGTAAATACTGCTCCTTGTTCATAACTGTGTACAATGACGTTGAGTGATATTGTAAATACTGCTCCTTGTTCATAACTATACAATGACATTGACTGACATTGTAAATATTGCTCCTTGTTCATAACTATACAATGACGTTGACTGACATTGTAAATATTGCTCCTTGTTCATAACTATACAATGACATTGACTGACATTGTAAATACTGCTCCTTGTTCATAACTATACAATGATCTTGACTGACATTGGAAATACTGCTCCTTGTTCATAACTGTACAATGACATTGACTGACATTGTAAATACTGCTCCTTGTTCATAACTATACAATGACATTGACTGACATTGTAAATATTGCTCCTTGTTCATAACTATACAATGACATTGACTGACATTGTAAATATTGCTCCTTGTTCATAACTATACAATGACATTGACTGACATTGTAAATATTGCTCCTTGTTCATAACTATACAATGACATTGACTGACATTGTAAATACGGCTCCTTGTTCACAACTGTACTATATGAATAACATTGACTAACATTGTAAATGCTGCTTCATGTAAACAATGGATACATAACTTTGTCATAATTAAAATGGTTTATTGACATATAGTGTCCACCCTTAAAAGTGGATGATTAATTATGTCACAATATACAGTAAAACCTGTCTTAGCGGCCACCTGTCCATAACAATAACCTGAATATAACGGTCACTTTTGAAAGTCCCGAATGACTTCCTATAATGGTAACCTGTCTATTGCGTATAACGGTCAGTTAATTTGGACTGAACCATTCATAGTCAACCTGTTGCTTGCGGGCAGGTCAAAGGGAATACATAATTTCCCTGAATAAAATCATCGCGTTGGTGTCATCGCATGTATGCAGGACTATGAAATTGCAATCGAGTCATGTGTGGTGTCATCAGCTTGTTGCAGCCGCTATGTGGCTTCTTGACTCCAGCAAAGAGGAGTAGAATCAGCTTTGATGTCCAAAGTGAGCTCAAAGAAGCCATGAGCATGTAGCCACAGATGGAAGTGAGCTCAGAGAAGCCATGAGCATGTAGCCACAGATGGAAGTGAGCTCAGAGAAGCCATGAGCATGTAGCCACAGATGGAAGTGAGCTCAGAGAAGCCATGAGCATGTAGCCACAGATGGAAGTGAGCTCAGAGAAGCCATGAGCATGTAGCCACAGATGGAAGTGAGCTCAGAGAAGCCGTGAGCATGTAGCCACAGATGGAAGTGAGCTCAGAGAAGCCGTGAGCATGTAGCCACAGATGGAAGTGAGCTCAGAGAAGCCATGAGCATGTAGCCACAGATGGAAGTGAGCTCAGAGAAGCCATGAGCATGTAGCCACAGATGGAAGTGAGCTCAGAGAAGCCGTGAGCATGTAGCCACAGATGGAAGTGAGCTCAGAGAAGCCGTGAGCATGTAGCCACAGATGGAAGTGAGCTCAGAGAAGCCGTGAGCATGTAGCCACAGATGGAAGTGAGCTCAGAGAAGCCATGAGCATGTAGCCACAGATGGAAGTGAGCTCAGAGAAGCCTTGAGCATGTAGCCACAGATGGAAGTGGCCATTGTAATATTTACCTAGGTGGCTTGGCATAGCTGGAGAGCAAACCTAGGCCACTGCTTGCCTTCCAGTCATTCACACAGCTTTTTCTGTTTACCTTTATTAGAAGGGCGTGATTGATTTCACCATGGCCCAAAAGAAAAAAAGGAACGTTAATTAAATATAGCAAGTTGTGTATTGTGTTAGTTATATTGCTGTTAACTCTAGGTTTATATTGTTCACGAGAGTACCAACTAGCGAACGTCAACATAACCATTCATAGTACTGTGGCTCCACCTAGTGAGTATCCAATTCATGAAACTCCATAACAGCAACCTGCATGTAACAGTAATTTTGCGCAGTGCCGACGATGACCGTTATGGACAGGTTTTACTGTCTTATGTATAACAATACAATATTACATAAAGATACACAGTTAATGAGTTATAGATTTGGGTAAAAATATCTTGTACTTATCAGATTATTATTATTGCAGCTTTATTTTTCATTCTTTATGAACATTTCCTTAGGGTCCTGTAGTGGTCTAAATAGTGCTGCAAATTGCACCTATATGCACAGTTATTGCCCATTTCATGCATGACAACAACCACATGCCCTAAAAGACCCTGTCTGGTAGGCATTTGTGCTCTTTGACTGTGTGATTTTGACAGGTAGCAGTTATGTCAAATTGGTGACTTGAAACTGTTTCTGATGCCTGCTTTTGACAATTTTCAACACGATGAAACGTTGGGAAATAGATTTGCATGTGTTGTGTATGAATTACGATTCTCATAAATGTATCATTTTTATTTGGACACACAACACTCTATAAATGCTTGTTATTATTATCATGTATCGTATCATGAGAAATGTTTTGTGATTAATCGATGCAATGTTGAATAATTACTGGTGGAAGCAGCTTAATGATTGTGTTCTAATCATTGGTCTCCAGTACTGGGCAAAACTGGATTGATGGTCTTCGCATAATCGACACAATGATACGTGAATACACACACATAGTATAACTCTAGGACTAGTGGTCATGTTGATAAGGAAACTGTAAACGTGGGAATTTGAAACAGTCGAAAATTACACTTTTTACTCTATCTTCTCAGAGGTATGGATAATTGACACAGTTTGAAATTACGTAAGTTACTTTTTCCACCAGTTTTTTCTAAAGAAATTTCTCCATTGCAATAACTCTGCTCAAAATCAGCACACACAAAAATTAAATTCAAGTAAATGATGCTTAATGACAACCAAGCCTCTTACGTGATCCGAAAGCAAAACACAGTTTAAGAAAAACAAGTAAAACCATTTTGTGGTGTTATTACTATTACGTAGACACATGTCTAAGGCGAAACAACTTTTGAGCGTTTTGCACATTTATTTTATGGTGCTCATGTCCGGAATCTGGCCCAATATTGGAGACGTCCACACTTGCTATCTTGTGCCTATGGAGAATGTCTTCTGTCTGCTGTAGGACTCTACCAGAGGGACTGAAGGAGCAACTGGTTGTGACAATAGAGAAGACATTCCAGTACACAAGGGTGCAGGCAGAGAAGTTGTTTACTGAACTCATGTTGTGCATCATGAAACGAGAACTAGTGAGTACCTCTATAGTCTTATTTATTTAAACAACACCAAATTATGGATAATTGTCAAGCATACAAATACTTATGTTGTGAGTTCATGTGTAAATAAAGCTGGGGTTTGTTACCAGAACTATTCAATGATATGATTAAGTTATGTTCCGTTATCACACGACTACCCTGCACATGTTCTACTACTTCTACACCACTATACAATTGTGATCATGTTCCGCTATCACACGACTACCCTGCACATGTTCTACTACATCTACACCACTACACAATTGTGATCATGTTCTGCCATCACACGACTACCCTGCACATGTTCTACTACTTCTGCACCACTACACAATTGTGATCTTGTTCCGCTATCACACGACTACCCTGCACATGTTCTTCTACTTCTGCACCACTACACAATTGTGATCATGTTCCGCTATCACACGACTACCCTGCACATGTTCTACTACTTCTGCACCACTACACAATTGTGATCATGTTCCGCTATCACACGACTACCCTGCATATGTTCTACTACTTCTGCACCATTACACAATTGTGATCATGTTCCGCTATCACACGACTACCCTGCATATGTTCTACTACATCTACACCACTACACAATTGTGATCATGTTCTGCCATCACACGACTACCCTGCACATGTTCTATTACTTCTGCACCACTACACAATTGTGATCATGTTCCGCTATCACACGACTACCCTGCACATGTTCTACTACTTCTGCACCACTACACAATTGTGATCATGTTCCGCTATCACACGACTACCCTGCACATGTTCTACTACTTCTGCACCACTACACAATTGTGATCATGTTCCGCTATCACACGACTACCCTGCACATGTTCTACTACTTCTGCACCACTACACAATTGTGATCATGTTCCGCTATCACACGACTACCCTGCACATGTTCTTCTACTTCTGCACCACTACACAATTGTGATCATGTTCCGCTATCACACGACTACCCTGCACATGTTCTACTACTTCTGCACCACTACACAATTGTGATCATGTTCCGCTATCACACGACTACCCTGCACATGTTCTACTACTTCTGCACCATTACACAATTGTGATCATGTTCCGCTATCACACGACTACCCTGCATATGTTCTACTACATCTACACCACTACACAATTGTGATCATGTTCTGCCATCACACGACTACCCTGCACATGTTCTATTACTTCTGCACCACTACACAATTGTGATCATGTTCCGCTATCACACGACTACCCTGCACATGTTCTACTACTTCTGCACCACTACACAATTGTGATCATGTTCCGCTATCACACGACTACCCTGCACATGTTCTACTACTTCTGCACCACTACACAATTGTGATCATGTTCCGCTATCACACGATTACCCTGCACATGTTCTACTACTTCTGCACCACTACACAATTGTGATCATGTTCCGCTATCACATGACTACCCTGCACATGTTCTTCTACTTCTGCACCACTACACAATTGTGATCATGTTCCGCTATCACACGACTACCCTGCACATGTTCTACTACTTCTGCACCACTACACAATTGTGATCATGTTCCGCTATCACACGACTACCCTGCACATGTTCTACTACTTCTGCACCATTACACAATTGTGATCATGTTCCGCTATCACACGACTACCCTGCATATGTTCTACTACATCTACACCACTACACAATTGTGATCATGTTCTGCCATCACATGACTACCCTGCACATGTTCTATTACTTCTGCACCACTACACAATTGTGATCCTGTTCCGCTATCACACGACTACCCTGCATATGTTCTACTACATCTACACCACTACACAATTGTGATCCTGTTCCGCTATCACACGACTACCCTGCACATGTTCTATTACTTCTGCACCACTACACAATTGTGATCATGTTCCGCTATCACACGACTACCCTGCACATGTTCTACTACATCTACACCACTACACAATGCATTATATGTATATTAATACATTTATTTAAATAAGAGATTATAATCTTGCTTGTTCTCATTGTCCTTGGTGATGTATGCCTTTTTGTTACTTGAACAGAGTAATAATAATCGTATACCATTACAGTGTGATATTGTAAACTGTGTGACAGTGTAATAAAGTACAACTTCTCCAAATTACCATGCTGGTGTCATACATCGTGTCCACATATGTGAAACTCTCGGGAATGTCATCATGTATTTATTATGATGTATACAAATGTGAAAGCCAGTTGTTTCCTGCCTGGGAATGTCATCATGTATTTATTATTATGTATTACTACTTACAACTATTAAACTATGGATAGATGTAGGAGTACAGGTAGGCAGTGGTCCATTTCTTCAACACAAATCTTCTAAGCTATGGTGATTTTATAACAACCATTATGACGGAAACCATGTTTTACAAGCTCCAAAATGCTGCAGGTGAATACACCGTAATGACCATGTGTTCGGACAATCTATGAACAACAAAATGTATACCTGACTGAATACACAAAGTACGTAATGAGTGTTTTCAGATACCAAAACTAATTTCTTTTGTACAGTATGTTTTCAGACAGCTGAGAATGTTATTATTTCTAGGTGTCCGACTACACGCAGGCATTACGGTACCCTTTGTTTTCTTCATTGTTGAATATTGTTTTCAGATAACAGTGTTCCGTATGGGTGAGGGCAGCCAGGACATTGACCTTGCCATTCTTACGGCCCTCCTCAATGGTGAGATGATAGTTTATTGCACGTGCTGTATTCATTCTATTAAGTTCCTAAACTATTTAGACACAAACACGTCAAAATCTCGGTTCTAATAAGCATACACCATTTCTTGTGGAGCACAGAGCCTCTGTGGCCAGAGCACAGTGGCTCTGTGGCCAGAGCACAGTGGCTCTGTGGCCAGAGCACAGTGGCTCTGTGGCCAGAGCACAGTGGCTCTGTGGCCAGAGCACAGTGGCTCTGTGGCCAGAGCACAGTGCCTCTGTGGCCAGAGCACAGTGGCTCTGTGGCCAGAGCACAGTGGCTCTGTGGCCAGAGCACAGTGGCTCTGTGGCCAGAGCACAGTGGCTCTGTGGCCAGAGCACAGTGCCTCTGTGGCCAGAGCACAGTGGCTCTGTGGCCAGAGCACAGTGGCTCTGTGGCCAGAGCACAGTGGCTCTGTGGCCAGAACACAGTGGCTCTGTGGCCAGAGCACAGTGGCTCTGTGGCCAGAGCACAGTGGCTCTGTGGCCAGAGCACAGTGGCTCTGTGGTCAGAACACCAGACTCTTGACTGGGAAAACCTGGGTTCGAACCTGTGCTGCGGTATCGAACCTTGGGCAAGTCCGTTCACTCTACGTTGCTTCAGTTCACTCGGTTGTATGAATGAGTACCTGGCTATAGACTCCCGAATAATCTTCGCACATTAATTGCAGCGAGGCTGGATGCTTCACAGAGAAGTCGAGATGGTGTTAAATTGAACAGGTCTCACTGGGAGTACTGTGTCAAGTGCTTTGAGCAGTCCTGAGGACTGGAGCTGCACTATATAAAAAATATACCTTTATCAGACACTTGGTTCCAATAAGTATACACCTTTTTTTGGTTCCTGCGGCACATTACTTTGTATGTCAGAAGGTCACAATAAACAAAATGGATATAAAATTCTCCACTTAAGGACTACCGGGTACCGGGTATACAATTATACATTTCATATTTTGTTCTGAATATTCAGTGGCTTCATCATTACAATGACGGTGGAATATACACTAACTTGTGATGTCAGCAATATTCAACATTAAGATTGAGGGGTCAAAATATTGTAGCATGAAAAATGCACCCGTCTACAACTTTTGTTGCTAAGTTGCTAAGCTACATTCAATAGTAGGAATTAGGAGGCTAGGTCAAAATATCATAGGATAAAAAATAGACATGGATCCAAATATCATAACAAAGTATGACCCACCCATGGCTTTTGTACCCCTTTAAAAATAGTAATCTTTAGGATTATTCCATATATAGTGTATATATGTGTGTGTGTGTGTAATGAATTATGTATTAAACTTTTTAAAAGTGGGTAAATATTTGGGCACTAACTATTCTCATAGGTAGGGGGGTCTATATTTCATTATGATATAATGTGGGTCCAACTACATAAAACTTTTTTAAAAGGAGATACTTATGTTGGGCACTCAATAATTTCATAGGTGGGGTGTCCACATTTCTCTATGATATTTGGGTGCAAATCCAAATATATGACATTTTTTAAAAGGGGGTACAAATGTAGTTAAAATATGGACCCATACCTATGAGATTAAAGAGTGCCCAAATTCAAATATGTATATATTTGGATTTGGACCTATTGGTCCAAATATCATAGAGAGATATGGACCCCTACTGATGAGATTAGTGAATGCCCAAAGGTGACCCCCCCCTTTTTTAAAGTTAATATATTTTAATATGTACACTTTTAAAAAGTGTAATATGTTTGGATTTGGATCCACAGGTCCACATATTATAGCAACCCCACATATGAGATTACTGGGTGCCCACTGCACTGCCCAACAATTGTACCCCCTTTAAAAAAATGTATATTTGGACAAATGTAGTTGAAATATGGACCCATACTTATGAGATTAGTGAGTGCCCAAATGTGTTTATATTTGGACTTAGACCCACGGGTCCAAATATCATAATGAGATGGACCCCCCACCTATGAGATTAGTGAGAGCCCAACAAATGTACCCATTTAAAAAAAGTTTAATATATTTGAATTTGAACCCACAGATCCAAATATCATTGCAAAATATGGACCCCGAACTGTTAGATTAGTGAATGCCCAAATAAGAAATCCTTATATGAAGGGTCCAAGTATTATGATAAGACTGTCCTGCGGGTCCAGGATTTACCTTTAAAAAAAATCTAGCCCCCAAAATATCCTAGAATGAAATCCTTGGCATACCATGATAATGTTTGGCTATGAAAGCCTTGACTTTGTATATGTTACTTGACATTTGAGAGGGCGGGTACTTTTATTAGTATCATACGTTTACCCGTGGATCCAAATATCACCGGGTCCATATTTCATATGACCCCGGTACTCACATAGTGCGCTACCTGAGCTGTGAGGTGGGGTAGTGAACAGGTGCCTAGACCAACATAATGCACGTCTTTCTTGGCACCATGTCAGCCTAAATATTTATTCCATCTGTACATTAATTACGTCAACATATACAAATTGTTAGACCAATATTTTAACAAAAACCAGAACAAATTCTTCCGAAAAATATCTTTGTGTTAAATCTCTAACACTTATTTTGTCAAATTGTGCAAACAGTTAGAACATTTGTTTTGAATGAAGTACTTATAAAAATAAAAAATTAGTCCAGCAGAATAAAAATCTTGTAAAAGATGCTTATTTTCAAAATCTTATATCCTATCTGCACTGTGTAAATCGCTCTATGGTCAGAATGTGTCACGTGAGTCAGTACAAGATCAGACAGTGTATTAAAATAGGCCACAAACGTTAGAAATAAAACACAAGATTTCAATTACACAGTTTTTGTTGTGGCACAAAATTTCTGGTCATGATACACCTATTGCTATAATGTGGTATTTTCCAGGTTCACCCATTGCCCAGACAGACAGAGAGCACGTGTGGATGTTATGTTGCTGGGTTTCATTCAAGAAATGTTTGTTTTAGGGCAAAACATGAGTGCCCCTGACCAGTTGAGTTTGACCCTGGCCTGGAACAGAGTGGACATTGCCAAAAAACACATTTTTGTGTACGGACAAGAGTGGCCAGTAAGTATAGACCTGGATACAAGAGGCTAGGGTTGGGACAAGAGTGGCCAGTAAGTATAGACCTGGATACAAGAGGCTAGGGTTGGGACAAGAGTGGCCAGTAAGTATAGACCTGGATACAAGAGGCTAGGGTTGGGACAAGAGTGGCCAGTAAGTATAGACCTGGATACAAGAGGCTAGGGTTGGGACAAGAGTGGCCAGTAAGTATAGACCTAGATACAAGAGGCTAGGGTTAGGACAAGAGTGGCCAGTAAGTATAAACCTAGATACAAGAGGCTAGGGTTGGGACAAGAGTGGCCAGTAAGTGTAGACCTAGATACAAGAGGCTAGGGTTAGGACAAGAGTGGCCAGTAAGTATAGACCTGGATACAAGAGGCTAGGGTTGGGACAAGAGTGGCCAGTAAGTATAGACCTGGATACAAGAGGCTAGGGTTGGGACAAGAGTGGCCAGTAAGTATAGACCTGGATACAAGAGGCTAGGGTTGTTATGATTCACCACAGCACCTTTATCACGACACAATGCATTTTATAAGACTCATGATCAGTCTACAGTATGTATTTTGAAACATATTTCCAGTTTTATTTTTTGAAAGGCATAAGCATGCATTAGAAATCTTTCTGAATGTACCTATTTGGCATAATGACACCCTTGTCACTGATTATCAAGTGTAGTATCTTATAGGGCACATATCTTTTCTAAAGGACGTAAATAATGTTGCGAATTGCACCAGCCTTATCTATTATCATGTGTGTGATGTGCAATAATTACATGCTGGTGAAAGTCACAGTGCTAGTTGGACCACTGAAGAGCGACAAAAATCCATTTTTGGTAATCATATGCCCTTTTTATACGTGTATGTAGTAAATTGGAGTAAACATTTGGGGATAAACAAAATTAGGTAAGAACACAATACATATATAAAGCAACGATGGTAAGTGATTTATCTAATCCCAAACTATATAGCGTGATTTATTGCGATAAGTATTGTATTGTGACAAAAACATCATGACACATATCGTAACATGGCTTACTGTATTTTTAGCCATAATCATAATACAGTAGAACCTTGCTTTACACTTCAGTAATACAGCCACTTCACCATTAAGGTCACCCTGGGACAGTCCCAAATTATTTTTGTAATAGTAATGGATAGGAAATGATTGCCTCTAATATCATCATGTTGTTATTCAGGGAACTTTTGCCCCATCCCAACTGAGGTTCTGCTGTATTTTGTCAGGAGCGTGCACTGGAGCAAGCAATGACCGATGCGCTGGCCAATGACCGTGTAGACTTCATTCAGCCACTATTGGAGAATGGAGTGAGCATGCAGAAGTGGCTCACCATCATGCGCCTAGAGGAACTCTATAATGTCGTAAGGGATACGCTATTTTTCTCCTTCCGAGATTTTCATCTAGTCTTCTTTATTGACACAATATCAACCCTGCAAATGTAATCACTGCGTCTGTCATCCCATAGAAATCTCTCGGAATCTCCATGACAGAAGTTAACTATTAAATGAAAAATAGCAGACCAAGAAATGATTATGCAGGGGCTATTATTACAACCATAAGGCCACATAGAAATAATTCACGGTGTCTCATCAGTACTCGCATTTAAATATAGGTGCCACAAAACTTTATTTTTAATTATAAGTGTTCATCTAAATATGTGCTCCTGTGCAGTAAGTGAAAACTGTGTTGTATCAGGCCAAATTAATTTGTCTACAGGTTTGCTGCTTGTAAGAAATGCAGTCAGTTCACATCTTAAGTTATTGATTGTCGAGAATTTGTTAGTGACTCTCTTAGATAGTCACTAACATCCCTATCAGCATACTAAAATTAAAATGTAAACTGCACCGCTCATTTTTGTTTTGACAAAGTCTGATTCTGATGAGAAACCAGGAGTTATTTTTATTTGGCCTGGGGACCGTTTCACTAAGATATTAAGCTCTTAAGGAAAATCCACCCTAGAACAGGATCTGACGGAAAAATCAAGAAGTATTCTCAAAATGTGTTTCACTAACGTGATCATTAAATTAATCTTAAGGCAAAGAGCGATATTTCCATCATGATAATCGATAATCTACACAGTTGGCACAATTTGGCAAAAGAGATTGAACGGTTGTCAAATAATGTCTGAAATGAGTGCGCCAACAACAACAAAACCGAAATTCTGCCGTCGAGTATAGTGACATGAAGGGCAATAGTATGCAGGTTAAGTTAGATACAGCTTAAACTTTGCTCAAAATTGATTAACAAATATCACTACAACCTTGCCCTTCGCAAAGCCGTAAACCGCTGCGCATACGTCAACCCGGTCACAACGTTATTTGGGTGTGAACAACTGGATCTCTGCGTGAAAGTGGACCCAAAATAACACGCAGTTAGTAAATTCTAGCTGTTTATGATAATTAAAGAGTGGTGTAGCGTACTCTTAGAAATTCGCTTTTCTATGAGAATTTGTATGGACCGAATCTAGGATGAATTGTTAGTGAAACGCAATTTTTCATTTTCGCTCCTAGGTAAGGATCGAAATCGGTTTTATGGAGCAAAATTGGGCTTATGAGCTCTTAAGAATGTTAGTGAAACGGTCCCCTGAACTGTAATGGCTGCTCACCAATGGTTGTCCCCAGTTCTGCTTCAACACACCTGTATGTAGACAATATAATCACTTTCATAATGCTTACGTTTAGCTTCATATAGCACTATATATATACATAAGGGATCTCCTGGAAGAACCGAGTCCCCAACACAGAGGTCCTCTCACGCACCAAGTCTGAGCCTGGCAATGCTGGCTTGGCCACGTGCATCGGATGGAAGATGGAAGACTTCCAAAAGACATTCTCTGCAGAGAGCTGGCCACTTGAAAGAGAGCTACAGGATGTCCACATCTGCGCTTCAAGGACGTATGCAAGCGAGACTTGAATGTACTAGACATGGGTGTTGACAACTGCGAGGAGCTTGCTGGTGACCGATCCACATGGAGACAGGAACTAGGCAGGGGACTCAAAGAAGAAAGGGGAGCCTCCACAAGGTAGCTGAAGAAAAACGCAGCTGCAGGAAACACAACTGGCAGAAACTAAAAGCAGAGCAGAGAGCATCTTCTAGTGCCGTAGATGCAACAAGAACTGGCAGAAACTAAAAGCAGAGCAGAGAGCATCTTGTAGTGCCTTAGATGCAAAAAGAACTGGCAGAAACTAAAAGCAGAACAGAGAGCACCTTGTAGTGCCTTAGGTGCAACAAGAACTGGCAGAAACTAAAAGCAGAGCAGAGAGCATCTTGTAGTGCCTTAAATGCAAAAAGAACTGGCAGAAACTAAAAGCAGAACAGAGAGCACCTTGTAATGCCTTAGGTGCAACAAGAACTGGCAGAAACTAAAAGCAGAGCAGAGAGCACCTTCTAGTGCCTTAGATGCAACAAGAACTGGCAGAAACTAAAAGCAGAGCAGAGAGCACCTTGTAGTGCCTTAGATGCAACAAGAACTGGCAGAAACTAAAAGCAGAGCAGAGAGCACCTTGTAGTGCCTTAGGTGCAACAAGTACTGGCAGAAACTAAAAGCAGAGCAGAGAGCACTTTCTAGTGCCTTAGATGCAACAAGAACTGGCAGAAACTAAAAGCAGAGCAGAGAGCACCTTGTAGTGCCTTAGATGCAACAAGAACTGGCAGAAACTAAAAGCAGAGCAGAGAGCACCTTGTAGTGCCTTAGGTGCAACAAGAACTGGCAGAAACTAAAAACAGAACAGAGAGCACCTTGTAGTGCCTTAGCTGCAACAAGAACTGGCAGAAACTAAAAGCAGAGCAGAGAGCACCTTGTAGTGCCTTAGGTGCAACAAGAACTAGCAGAAACTAAAAGCAGAGCAGAGAGCACCTTGTAGTGCCTTATATGTAACAAGAACTGGCAGAAACTAAAAGCAGAGCAGAGAGCACCTTGTAGTGCCTTACGTGCAACAAGAACTGGCAGAAACTAAAAGCAGAGCAGAGAGCACCTTGTAGTGCCTTAGGTGCAACAAGAACTGACAGAAACTAAAAGCAGAACAGAGAGCACCTTGTAGTGCCTTAGATGCAACAAGAACTGGCAGAAACTAAAAGCAGAGCAGAGAGCACCTTGTAGTGCCTTAGGTGCAACAAGAACTGGCAGAAACTAAAAGCAGAGCAGAGAGCACCTTGTAGTGCCGTAGATGCAACAAGAACTGGCAGAAATTAAAAGCAGAGCAGAGAGCACCTTGTAGTGCCTTAGATGCAACAAGAACTGGCAGAAATTAAAAGCAGAGCAGAGAGCACCTTGTAGTGCCTTAGATGCAACAAGAACTGGCAGAAACTAAAAGCAGAGCAGAGAGCACCTTGTAATGTCCTAGATGCAACAAGAACTGGCAGAAACTAAAAGCAGAGCAAAGAGCACCTTGTAATGCCTTAGGTGCAACAAGAACTGGCAGAAACTAAAAGCAGAGCAGAGAGCACCTTGTAGTGCCTTAGATGCAACAAGAACTGGCAGAAACTAAAAGCAGAGCAGAGAGCACCTTGTAATGCCTTAGATGCAACAAGAACTGTCACTCACGAATAGGCTTCTACAGCCACAACAGATACTGCTCTACAAACTAATCTTTGACACCAAGTTGCAGATCCATGGTCTCACTAGACTCCAGGATCCTGCTATGTGTGTGTGTGTGTGTGCGTGCGTGCGTGCGTGTGTGCGTGCGTGTGCGTGCATGCATGCATGCGTGTGTGCGTGTATAATATATATATATATATATATTCATACACAGATAATACCTATGCAGCTGTTGTGTTTTAGGGTCTCAATGTGATGCCAACATCAGCCCGAGGAACCCAGGTACTATTTCTATCTTAATTATTGGAAACAGAACATTATGTTGAGTAACACATCCAGTGGCGTGACATTTATAATGTCAAACTATAAACTATAAATAGGTATCCACCTTTTTTCTCCTAAAGTCGATGTCAGGACGTGGTGCCACCTCTACGTTCATATGACTTGAACCACTGGGCAGAGGATTATCGGGGTTATTCTTGACATGTTTAGATCTCTCGTGTATGTACACTGTATGTAGTGCAAACTGCTAGTAAAGTTGTCATTTTAATTATACATCATAGGAGATGTCAGTGACCTGTAGTTTGTTACTTGTGTCATGTGTGTGTTTATAGAATCAGGATGGTGCAAGTACGCTACGCTATCTGATCCGAGAAAATAAGAAGGTTAGTTGTGTCTTCACTCTGTCTGAAAATGTCTTATTTGGGTATCTGACTTCTGTTTCAAAGGATGTTAGTGACAACATTTAACGTGGAGCCTGTAAAATGTATTGAGTGCCGGGCACTATGGTTCAGAAGCCTCGTAAATAACAAGACTTCAAATGAAAAGGTGGCATGTCTTACATGGAATACAGAAATAGAACTAGATATGCCATTTTCATGTTGTGACTGTAATAATAAATATAAAAAACAACTTTTATTGCACAGCACATAATTATGGCTTCAGGAACTCATGCTCAGAGTTGCAACAAACCGGAATTGTTAAGCATGGTGTCATGAAGAGGGACACTTACAAGCCAAACTCAGAGCGAGAGTTTGCTGAGGAATTGTTAAGCATGGTGTCATGAAGAGGGACACTTATAAGCCAAACTCAGAGCGAGAGTTTGCTGAGGAATTGTTAAGCATGGTGTCATGAAGAGGGACAGTTACAAGCCAAACTCAGAGCGAGAGTTTGCTGAAGAATTGTTAAGCATGGTGTCATGAAGAGGGAAAGTTACAAGCCAAACTCAGAGCGAGAGTTTGCTGAGGAATTGTTAAGCATGGGGTCATGAAGAGGAACAGTTACAAGCCAAACTCAGAGTGAGAATTTGCTGAGGAATTGTTAAGCATGGTGTCATGAAGAGGGACACTTACAAGCCAAACTCAGAGTGAGAGTTTGCTGAGGAATTGTTAAGCATGGTGTCATGAAGAGGGACACTTACAAGCCAAACTCAGAGCGAGAGTTTGCTGAGGAATTGTTAAGCATGGTGTCATGAAGAGGGACACTTACAAGCCAAACTCAGAGCGAGAGTTTGCTGAGGAATTGTTAAGCATGGTGTCATGAAGAGGGACACTTTCAAGATAAAGACATACTTAAAGTTTTGGATAACAGAGATTGAGAAAGTGCTTGCCCAAGGTAAGTTTAGTTTTAGGAACAAAATTGTTTTGATATAAACGATCTGAGCTGCGCGGGGATAATAATTATAAAGTCTCAATGGAAAGGTTTATCTCTATCTCTTTGTAGACCAGATTGTCTGGCTACCATTACAGACTGTTTCTTGTAGCATAGACTGTCTGGCTACCATTACAGACTGTTTCTTGTAGCACAGAATGTCTGGCTACCATTACAGACTGTTTCTTGTAGCATAGACTGTCTGGCTACCATTACAGACTGTTTCTTGTAGCATAGACTGTCTGGCTACCATTACAGACTGTTTCTTGTAGCATATACTGTTTGGCTACCATTGCAGACTGTTTCTTGTAGCATATACTGTCTGGCTATCACTACTCACATTGTTTCTTGTAGCACATACTGTCTGGCTACCATTACAGACTGTTTCTTGTAGCATATACCATATGGCTACCATTACAGACTGTTTCTCATAGCATATCATCTGTTTACCACTACACTGTTTGTTGTAGCATATGCCATCTGGCTACCAGTACACACTGTTTATTGTAGCACATATCATATGGCTACATGTACACACTGTTTATTGTAGCACATACCATGTGGCTACCACTACACACTGTTTATTGTAGCACATATCATCTGGCTACCACTATACTGTTTATTGTAGCATATACCATCTGGCTACCACTACACACTGTTTATTGTAGCACATACCATCTGGCTACCACTACACACTGATTATTGTAGCACATATCATCTGGCTACCACTATACTGTTTATTGTAGCACATACCATCTGGCTACCACTACACACTGATTATTGTAGCACATATCATCTGGCTACCACTATACTGTTTATTGTAGCATATACCATCTGGCTACCACTACACACTGTTTATTGTAGCACATACCATCTGGCTACCACTACATACTGATTATTGTAGCACATATCATCTGGCTACCACTATACTGTTTATTGTAGCACATACCATCTGGCTACCACTACACACTGATTATTGTAGCACATATCATCTGGCTACCACTATACTGTTTATTGTAGCATATACCATCTGGCTACCACTATACTGTTTATTGTAGCACATATCATCTGGCTACCACTATACTGTTTATTGTAGCACATACCATCTGGCTACCACTACACACTGATTATTGTAACACATATCATCTGGCTACCACTATACTGTTTATTGTAGCACATACCATCTGGCTACCATTACACACTGTTTATTGTAGCACATACCATCTGGCTACCACTACACACTGTTTATTGTAGCACATACCATCTGGCTACCAGTACACACTGTTTATTGTAGCACATACCATCTGGCTACCACTGTACTGTTTATTGTAGCACATACCATCTGGCTACCACTACACCGTATTTATTGTAGCACATACCATCTGGCTACCACTACACACTTTTTCTTGTAGGATATACCATCTGGTTACCACTACATAATGTTTGTAGCATATACCATCTGGCTACCAATACACTCTATTTCTTGTAGCATATACCATGTGGCTACCAAAACATACTGTTTATGACTTGTAGCACATGCCATCTGACTACCACTGTTTCTTGTAACACATACCATTTGGCTGCCATTGCAAGTTCTTGTAGCATATACCATCTGAGTACCACTATACACGGTTTCTTGTAGCAAATACCAACTGGCTACTATTACACATGTTTTCTTGTAGCATATATCATCTGGCTACAAGTACACACTGTTTATTGTAGCACATACCATCTGGCTACCACTACACACTGATTATTGTAGCACATATCATCTGGCTACCACTATACTGTTTATTGTAGCACATACCATCTGGCTACCACTACACACTGATTATTGTAGCACATATCATCTGGCTACCACTATACTGTTTATTGTAGCATATACCATCTGGCTACCACTATACTGTTTATTGTAGCACATATCATCTGGCTACCACTATACTGTTTATTGTAGCACATACCATCTGGCTACCACTACACACTGATTATTGTAACACATATCATCTGGCTACCACTATACTGTTTATTGTAGCACATACCATCTGGCTACCATTACACACTGTTTATTGTAGCACATACCATCTGGCTACCACTACACACTGTTTATTGTAGCACATACCATCTGGCTACCAGTACACACTGTTTATTGTAGCACATACCATCTGGCTACCACTGTACTGTTTATTGTAGCACATACCATCTGGCTACCACTACACCGTATTTATTGTAGCACATACCATCTGGCTACCACTACACACTTTTTCTTGTAGGATATACCATCTGGTTACCACTACATCATGTTTGTAGCATATACCATCTGGCTACCAATACACTCTATTTCTTGTAGCATATACCATGTGGCTACCAAAACATACTGTTTATGACTTGTAGCACATGCCATCTGACTACCACTGTTTCTTGTAACACATACCATTTGGCTGCCATTGCAAGTTCTTGTAGCATATACCATCTGAGTACCACTATACACGGTTTCTTGTAGCAAATACCAACTGGCTACTATTACACATGTTTTCTTGTAGCATATATCATCTGGCTACAAGTACACACTTTCTTGTAGCACATGCCATACAGCTACCACTACACATTGTTTCATGTAGCATATACCATCTCGCTACTGCTACACACTTTTGTTGTAGCGTATACCATCTGGATATCACACTGTTTCTTTTAACTTATACCATCTGGCTACCAATACACACTGTGTCTTGTAGCACATACCATCTGGCTACCAGTACACACTGTTTCTTGTAGCACATACCATCTGGCTATCAGTACACACTGTCTCTTGTAGCATATACCATCTGGCTACCATTACACATTTTTTCTTGTAGCATATACCATCTGGCTATCACTACACACTGTTTGACATTGGCCTGGTAATGGAGAAGCTGATGGGCGGAGCGTACCGCGCGGAATACTGTCGCAAGAAGTTCCGTAGCAAATACAACGCAGTCATGCAGAAGGTAGGTTCAGTACAGAAAACATGGCGCTTGAAAGCATGGGAAAGTTAGCTTTTGTATTTGCATGGACAAAGGACATTTATTTTGGCCTTACAAGACAACAAAAGTTAACTTTTCATTTGTTGATGGAAAGTGATTGAACAGTGTAATGTTGTCTGATGTTTGAAGCTTCCAAAATTATGAATATTGATAGAATTTGAGGTGGCTATTGTAATTACAGGTTTATTTTAAACCAAAGTTGTCTGTTCTGTCATATGGAATTAGCCAGGACTGATTCCATGTATTGAATTATTAGGTGGAAATTCACTGTATAAGTTGTACTCTGTCCCAATTTGTAGTCAGGAATGTTGGAACCATTTAACTTCAAGGGATTTTGTGGGTAGGGATGATTGCTTCTGCATGTGCCATTAACGGTTGTTTACAAACAAATTAATTAAACAAATTTAACTTTTTGTGGGTACAGCCTTCAAATTGCGAATGTTCACTGTTTTGGACTTATTGAACACAACTTTGCAATATGTATGTTCTAGTATTGAGAGCATGACACAAACAGTTTAGAAACAAATAACTTTGGTTTATTTTCGGATTTTGCAAAATGCACTAATAATTTCTGCATTGTTACTGTATGCAGGCATTGGGTGGTGTGCATGCATTGGGTGGTATGCAGGCGTTGGGTGGTGTGCATGCGTGTTTCTTGGTTGCCATATTGCATGGAATAGTTTCTAGTCAGAGTAAAATTTTTGTTTGCATCTTGGCTTGTTGCTTTTTGCATTTTCTACATTAAGTTTTACTTTGGTTTGTCGTAACTGTTTCTTACTTGTCTATTCCTTCCAGTTTAGTTCACAGGCAAGTATATATTTATATGCACAGAGACTTTCTCTAAACCTTGGACCGTCTTCCCATTTCCCAGGGTCTGTCCTAATCCACCTGCACCACACTAATTTATGCTCCATCCTCTCTACTACAAAAACTAGCCAACCTCTCGAAGGGATAACCTGGCATTTCACAAGGTTGGAGTCAAAGCAGCCAAATTCTTAGTTAGATATTATGTGCCATACGTCGCTACAAACAGACACAGGGGCCACTTTCCCAAAGTGTTCATACGGGACATTTGCTTGGCTTTGAAATAATGTTTGCAATGCTGTGTATGTTTTCTATGAATGTTGCAAATTGTGGAAAAGGTCGCTAAGTGATCGGTGGACGATTTTTGAGCAATCGTAGAAAACATGTATTCTGTTGTAAACAATTGTCAAACATAGTATTATCTCTTAACCCATGGACAATTTTGAATTGAAACAATAAAAGTATTTTTCCTTCATGACGAGTCCCTGGAAATGTGGTGCCCAATGTGCTAATTAAAATTACATGGTTGGTGCTAACATCTGTTGTTTAAACCGCAACTCTTGGAAATCTGTTCAAATATGAAATGAGTAATTTTTGACAAACATACTTCCTAATTTGGCCTGCTATGAATATTAAAATAGCGTACTTTTATAATTCAGTTTAACCTTGTTTGTTTCCATGTAGTTTCCTTCATTGCTATGTCCATAATGCAAACAATAACTTGGAATGCAAGTATTTGGGTAGTTAACTGGCACTCATCTTGTTAAACACCTGGACCTGTTAACCCTATTCTAGTCATTTGTTTTTTAGGCTACACTACCGGGTAAATGCTTTTTATATGCAACTTAAATTTGCATTTTCTGAAAATGAACCGTTAGTTGTTAAACTGATCAGATTTCACTTACACTTTTTTACAGTATAACATATTGATAAGCAACCATTATTTGTTACAAATCCGGTAAGAGTTTTACACCATCCCTGTCATGTCCCTCAGCCATTGTATCAGTAAACCTGCAACAGCTGCTGCTGGTGTGTCGGAATTTCACTGCACACACCAGGTGGCGCCACCACACACCAGGTGGCAACACTGCAAGACAACACTGTTTAATACAACCTAATATCTATGTTTGCACCAGTGTCTTGTTGCTGGCCTGCACCTCACTGCCAATACAATATGCTTGAAGGAATGCCGAGATGTTATTAGTCTGTGTTGTTATTAGTGTTGTGGATTTAGGCTGATATTTACAGTCTGAGTGTTGTGGAAGTAGGCAGTCATTTATAGCAGGAAGGCTGTGGATTTAGGCAGTCATTTATGGAATGAGGGTGCAGGATTTAGACTGTCATTTACAGCATGCATGTTGGGACATAGACAGTCATTTACCACCTGAGGGTTGGGGATTTAGGCAGCCATTTACAGCCTGAGGGTTGGGGATTTAGGCAGTCATTTACAGCCTGGGGGTAGGGAACCTGTTACATGACCATCTGACTCTGGTGAGACAGTCATGCACCATGTAATATGTTACAACTGTAATCTTGACTAGGCTTAACAACAGTCAACTCACAAAAATGAAAATATTTTACTAAACCCATTGAACTAAGATTGAATGTATTCAGTGTGTCACTTCCTGGTAATTGTTGTGTTTGTTGTGCAGGGAAACACCATCGGCAACTTGTTGGCGGAGGTGCCAGTGCCAGTGCTCAGGGAAGTGTTCTCATGTAATGAGATCTTCCAGTACCCCTTCCACCATCTGCTGCTGTGGGCGGTTCTCATGCGACGCCAGAAGATGGCCAAGTGTATGTGGCAGCACGGGGAGGAAGCACTCGCTAAGGTCAGAGGTTACTCCCGTCAGTCTCTGCAGGGTCGAAGGTCAGAGGTCATACTCTGCAGCTTCTACTGCAGAGTCTATTCGAGATTCTCTTTTCTGCTTTTAATACTTCACTTTGTAATCACACCACCATCCGCAGTAGGCCCTGTTTTATTCTGTTGTAGCCTGTGATTGTGTGTTGTAGGCCCTGATTGCCTGTTGTAGGCCCTGATTGCCTGTTATAGGCCCTGATTGCCCGTTGTAGGCCCTGATTGCCTGTTATAGGCCCTGATTGCCTGTTGTAGGCCCTGATTGCCTGTTGTAGGCCCTGATTGCGTGTCGACTTTATAAGAGTATGGCCCATGAGGCGGCAGAAGACGCTCTTGAGGTGGACATCTCTGAGGAGTTGCAGGGATTTTCCCGGTATGTGTGTCAATACAAGGAATAGATGTTCCCTACTTACAGTGCTACTGTGCTATTCTATATACATGTGGAAATAAACATTAATTCGTTCATTCATTCATTCATTCGCACAGCTTGGATTTATTATACAAGATCAACTGGTTAAATGTTTCCTGCTCAAAGTGTGTTGTAAATGTAGACACTCGATAAAAAATTATTGGCCAGTCACCTGGGGACTCCCTTACTCATGCCAGCAGAAGTAAACACTTGATGCCTGGTAAGACGTTCACAGCAGTAATTAACACAATGTAACTTTCTGGGTTATGTACAACAGCCATCCCTTTGATGTGTTTACCAAGCACTTTGACAGTCGACAGAAATCACAATGTAGCAATCACTTCCTGTATGGTACAGAATTCCCTGGTACTGGGCTGCATGTGTCTTGCGCATGGAACACAAGAAGTTGGGTTAATGTGGGTGGTCTAAATTTACTTGACTGGTTGAGCTGGGTCCTGGGCCCAGGGCTTCTGTGGACGTCTGAGGTAACCTTGGCCAATTTAACGATCCATCTTGACCCTTAGACATTGTTATTAGTTATTAGGGGCCCGGCAGTGAATCTAAGGGCCAGCGAATCCCCGGGCCCCCATTCGCTTCAGAGCAGCTGTGATTGTAATGTTTTATCAAAAAAATACATAAGCAGGCGAAAAATGTAACCAACATGTCTCAAACCCGAATTGAAAGGTTGCTAGCAGCACTATGGCTCATCCGATTCCAACGGTCTTGATATCGTTTGAAAGCTTACACACTGTACGGCAAAACAAATGTTGCGTGAAGGACATTGACAAAAGTGTCAAGAATAAATGGAATTGGGCGTGGTTGGAGAAATCGGCTGGAGACACTATGTTGGATATATTCATCAGTAAATTATCAGCACCAGGGAAAGCTTACTGTTTGTGGTGCGAGGCCAATGTCAACTATGCGGATTGGATCCTGCAGGCTACAGTCAGAGGGGAACTGAAGGCATTGAAATACACACGCTGGCAATGCCCACGCTGGTCACCAATGTTCTATTAGAACCTAAACAGAGGGCATATCATATGGAAGTTCACTGACTCCATGTAGACAACACACTTCCACAAGCACCCACAAGTTCCAGACTGGACTCGTGGTGGGCTACCATATTCTCTACTCGCAAGTTCCCAGCCTTGTCAAAGCTGGTGGCTGCAATGATGAGCTGCTTTCATAGTCCTCAAGTGGAAGGGTGTTTTAGTCACTTGCCTAGCATCATGAATACTGCCACTGCCAGAAAGAATGTTAGTACATTCAACACTATCCAGGCAGTGAAGTACTCACTCATGCCGTCATGGCAAGCAACAAGACTGCTATACAGGACTTCCACAAACAGGACTGGTCGCCTCGTTTACAACACGAGGGGTGCACACAAAATGTACTCCATGCATCTTGCCGAGGAAGGAAAGATGAAGGAGGAGAAGAAAACTGAGCTGAACATGTCAAAGACGAAGGCAACCACCAAGTACAAAGCTAAGGAAGCAATTGAGCTGGTAACGAAGAAAACTAGAATGGCCCATCAACGGGCTGTTTTGTTAAAGCTGGCTAAGGAGAAAGCTGCCCGTCAGCCAACTCGGGTTCAGCCCAGAAAATATCATTAACAAGTGAGCTAGTACTATGACAATGTGTGCGTGAGTCCGTATGCTTTTTTTGCTATTGGAAATGTTAAGATTTTCTATTTAATATTGCTCAAAATACACCATATGTCGTCTACAATTAAACAAATATCTCTGAGGAGTCCCCCCCCTCCCCCCGATTAGATGAGACAGTCCTCTCGGGCTGAAATGTGGGCCACAGCAAAATTTCCGTTTTTTCTCTAAATGTCACTCATCCCTGGCTATTCAAACATATAAATGGTTTCCCGATAAGCATTCATAAAATTAACGAAACGGACCTACAACCGTGCCATTTCCGATGTCTTAGACACTGCAAACTATGTTGGTTCATCGACACGGTTCACCAATCTACCAATTGAGGCACCGCTATCTGATTTCATGCAATAAGGTCCACCCACTTTTAAACGGCAGCGAAACTGACATACTCGAAATCGGTGTGATGTCATAATCATGTAAATCAACCAACCATCGCAAAGAATTTTGACCCTTTGTTGTTTGGCAAATATTATTGTGACGTCATCAGTTTCACTGCCATCAAAGCATGTCAGTCATGCCGCAGTTTAAAATGGGTGGAGCTTATAACATGAAATTAAGAACTGGTGAAGTGCACATGTTTTAATCCTATGCAAATGAGAAGCAGCACCGCAATCAGAAGATTAATGTACTGCAATCAGAAGATTAATGTACTGCAATCAGAAGATTAATGTACTGCAATCAGAAGATTAGTGTACTGCAATCAGAAGATTAGTGTACTGCAATCAGAAGATTAGTGTACTGCAATCAGAAGATTAGTGTACTGCAATCAGAAGATTAGTGTACTGCAATCAGAAGATTAGTGTACTGCAATCAGAAGATTAGTGTACTGCAATCAGAAGATTAGTGTACTGCAATCAGAAGATTAGTGTACTGAGTACCCGTCGCTAACATCGTTTGGAACTGTACAGAACACAGAAAATTACATGATTGGAGGTCCGTTTATAGATGTTCTATGAATGGTTATCGGGAAATCTAGATGAATGCTAGAATAAGAGAAAGTGCATGCTTTCAAGTGATACCAAGATCATTGGAATCGGACGAGCCACCAGGGTGCTAGCAATCGTGAAATTTGATGATTTAGGACGTGTTTGGAGTTGTAAATTTTTTCGCTCGCTTATCTATTTTGGGTTTTATTGATACACCGTTTTTTTAATTTACGGCATCGGGGAAAAAGTGGGTATTCACTCATCAGAAGTACGAATAATTGGTGTCCCAATACATAGGGACAAACAATAATTACATTTACAAAGGTGTCACAAAACATATGGTAGAGAAAAATAATAATTTGTTCTAGATTTCTCTGGCAGAAAGTGTGATGTAGGGTGACTGAGAGTGACTGAGTGATTTCAGATGGCTGAAGGTAATTCATTGTCTGAGTGTTTGTGAGTCTGTGATAGTGTTGTGTCTGCAGGAAGTTTGTGAGTTTGTGTTATGAAAGTGTTGTGTCTGTAGCAGGGTTGTTTTTATATATTTTGATTTAAATCGTTGATTTCAATCACTAAAAAAAAATTACATCTGTGTACCTAGTTGTATTGTCTCCATATAGCCTGATATTACTTGCAATATAACAGCCCCTCCTTAACTGTTGTCTTGGTGTAATTCACTTGGCCTGATTGTCTTTGAAGTTTGCCATGGGACACCAGTGTTATTAAACAATTACCTGTATTACAATCTGGCCAACACAGCATTAGAGACCTAGCTGTTAACTTGCGAATACTGTCGATTGACCACTGCCGAATTTTACAAGTTCTAATCATTCTGTAAGTTTATAACTTAGATAGTGTATAAATTCAAACATATATATAAATGCCTATATACTATATTTAAGAAAAATCTTATAAATAAAAAAATCAAATAAATCCGACTTAAATATAAAAAATCCGGTTTAAATAAAATATGATTTTTTAAATTAAAAAACGTTTTTTCAACCCATGTCTGCAGGGAGTTTGCAAATCTTGCGTTGGACTTGCTGGAACATTGCTACAAGACAGACGATGATCTGACACAACAACTCCTCACGTACGAGCTGCGGCCGTGGAGTGATCAGACCTGTCTCGCTCTCGCCAACTGCACCAACCACCGCGACTTCATCGCATACACCAGCTGTCAGATCCTGCTCACAGAGATGTGGATGGGGGGACTGCGCACTCGCAAGTACGCCAGTCTCAAGGTATGTAGGAGATGGGGGACTGCGCACTCGCAAGTACGCCAGTCTCAAGGTATGTAGGAGATGGGGGACTGCGCACTCGCAAGTACGCCAGTCTCAAGGTATGTAGGAGATGGGGGACTGCGCACTCGCAAGTACGCCAGTCTCAAGGTATGTAGGAGATGGGGGACTGCGCACTCGCAAGTACGCCAGTCTCAAGGTATGTAGGAGATGGGGGACTGCGCACTCGCAAGTACGCCAGTCTCAAGGTATGTAGGAGATGGGGGACTGCGCACTCGCAAGTAGGCCAGTCTCAAGGTATGTAGGAGATGGGGGGACTGCGCACTCGCAAGTACGCCAGTCTCAAGGTATGTAGGAGATGGGGGACTGCGCACTCGCAAGTAGGCCAGTCTCAAGGTATGTAGGAGATGGGGGACTGCGCACTCGCAAGTACGCCAGTCTCAAGGTATGTAGGAGATGGGGGACTGCGCACTCGCAAGTAGGCCAGTCTCAGGGTATGTAGGAGATGGGGGACTGCACTCGCAAGTACGCCAGTCTCAAGGTATGTAGGAGATGGGGGGACTGCGCACTCGCAAGTAGGCCAATCTCAAGGTATGTAGGAGATGGGGGACTGCGCACTCGCAAGTAGGCCAGTCTCAAGGTATGTAGGAGATGGGGGACTGCGCACTCGCAAGTACGCCAGTCTCAAGGTATGTAGGAGATGGGGGACTGCGCACTCGCAAGTAGGCCAGTCTCAGGGTATGTAGGAGATGGGGGACTGCACTCGCAAGTACGCCAGTCTCAAGGTATGTAGGAGATGGGGGGACTGCGCACTCGCAAGTAGGCCAGTCTCAGGGTATGTAGGAGATGGGGGACTGCACTCGCAAGTACGCCAGTCTCAAGGTATGTAGGAGATGGGGGGACTGCGCACTCGCAAGTATGCCAGTCTCAAGGTATGTAGGAGATGGGGGGACTGCACTCGCAAGTACGCCAGTCTCAAGGTATGTAGGAGATGGGGGGACTGCGCACTCGCAAGTACGCCAGTCTCAAGGTATGTAGGAGATGGGGGGACTGCGCACTCGCAAGTACGCCAGTCTCAAGGTATGTAGGAGATGGGGGACTGCGCACTCGCAAGTAGGCCAGTCTCAGGGTATGTAGGAGATGGGGGACTGCACTCGCAAGTACGCCAGTCTCAAGGTATGTAGGAGATGGGGGGACTGCGCACTCGCAAGTACGCCAGTCTCAAGGTATGTAGGAGATGGGGGACTGCGCACTCGCAAGTAGGCCAGTCTCAGGGTATGTAGGAGATGGGGGACTGCACTCGCAAGTACGCCAGTCTCAAGGTATGTAGGAGATGGGGGGAATGCGCACTCGCAAGTACGCCAGTCTCAAGGTATGTAGGAGATGGGGGGACTGCGCACTCGCAAGTACGCCAGTCTCAAGGTATGTAGGAGATGGGGGACTGCGCACTCGCAAGTAGGCCAGTCTCAGGGTATGTAGGAGATGGGGGACTGCACTCGCAAGTACGCCAGTCTCAAGGTATGTAGGAGATGGGGGGACTGCACACTCGCAAGTATGCCAGTCTCAAGGTATGTAGGAGATGGGGGGACTGCGCACTCGCAAGTATGCCTGTCTCAAGGTATGTAGGAGATGGGGGGACTGCACACTCGCAAGTACATCAGTCTCAAGGTATGTAGGAGATGGGGGGACTGCACACTCGCAAGTACGCCAGTCTCAAGGTATGTAGGAGATGGGGGGACTGCGCACTCGCAAGTACGCCAGTCTCAAGGTATGTAGGAGATGGGGGGACTGCGCACTCGCAAGTACGCCAGTCTCAAGGTATGTAGGAGATGGGGGGACTGCGCACTCGCAAGTAGGCCAGTCTCAGGGTATGTAGGAGATGGGGGACTGCACTCGCAAGTACGCCAGTCTCAAGGTATGTAGGAGATGGGGGGACTGCGCACTCGCAAGTACGCCAGTCTCAAGGTATGTAGGAGATGGGGGGACTGCGCACTCGCAAGTACGCCAGTCTCAAGGTATGTAGGAGATGGGGGGACTGCACACTCGCAAGTACGCCAGTCTCAAGGTATGTAGGAGATGGGGGGAATGCGCACTCGCAAGTATGCCTGTCTCAAGGTATGTAGGAGATGGGGGGACTGTGCACTCGCAAGTACGCCAGTCTCAAGGTATGTAGGAGATGGGGGGAATGCGCACTCGCAAGGACTGCGCACTCGCAAGTACGCCAGTCTCAAGGTATGTAGGAGATGGGGGGACTGCACACTCGCAAGTACGCCAGTCTCAAGGTATGTAGGAGATGGGGGGAATGCGCACTCGCAAGTATGCCTGTCTCAAGGTATGTAGGAGATGGGGGGACTGCGCACTCGCAAGTACGCCAGTCTCAAGGTATGTAGGAGATGGGGGGAATGCGCACTCGCAAGTACGCCAGTCTCAAGGTATGTAGGAGATGGGGGGACTGCACTCGCAAGTACGCCAGTCTCAAGGTATGTAGCACTGCCTTGTTGCTGAAATTGTGCTAGAAAATGTCAATATGTAATACTATTTGACAGATATGACAGTTATAATCAAACATTTTTAGGCTTGCTTTTTAATTCTCTCATCTGATAGTAAACACTTTTCCAGGATGATTACATTACAAATGTAACTGATTGTTGTAATCGTGATTAAATGCATGATTACATTAACAGAATTGTAAGAAAAGTTTAAAGGAAACACAATTATAAAAAAAAAATTAATTAAAATATCTGAGTACACATATTGGGGGTTTCAGGGCAAAGGGCGATAAATGCCATTTCCGTAATGTTGCTCAGATGAACCATTTGTTTAAACATGTGTTGCGCTAGGATACTACATAATTTAAATTCCCATTAAATGATGTGCACAAAAAAGCGTTTGTTTTCAAAATGCGACTTTTTAATCAAAACGCGATATATCCATTTTCAGCCCATCAGCACCACCGCAACTGCGTTTTTATAACAAAATCATTTAATATTCCATTTTGCATAACAAATCTGTAACTAATATTTCAGACTTTGCTACCATTCTCTGTGGTTTTGGATTATTAATATACTCCAACTATATTTACAAGTTTTTGTTTAAAATTTGAGGTTGAAACACAAAAGTTACTTTTTCTCAAAACGAAGAAAATGGATGTATCGCGTCTTGCCCTGAAATCCTTCATATATATATATATATATATAATATATATACATATAAATAGGTAAAAATTCTAATATAAGTTCATAAGTATCCTACACCTTGTACGCTGTCTGCACCTGTGCTATGACTGAGTCGTCCTGTCTCAGGTGATCATTGGCATTCTCCTCATCTTGCCATGTCTGTGGATGGAGTTCCGTAGCAAGGAGGAACTGCAGCAGATGCCCCAGACAGTAGAGGAACACATCCACGAACTGGGCAGTGACAGCGACACCGACAGTGTCAGCTCTGACATCTCACACCGCACCCACCAGGTGGCGTACTGTAGTATTCAGCTCTTAGAACGGGCGTCATCAGTTGACATAAACAGACCTTACCAATCGTTTTGATCATTACAAATGTTATACAGTGTAAACTATATACAGTATAAACTAAATCTGATATTTATAGATGGCCCATATATGTTATACAGTATAAACTATATATAATATTTATACTATACTGACTGCCCAAATATGCTATACAGTGTAAACTATATCTGATATTTATAGACTGACCAAATATGTTATACAGCATAAACTGTATCTGATAATTACACTATACTGATTGCCCAAATATGTTTTAATGAATCATTTTTGTTAGTGAAATATTAATGAATCGGACCGATTCAGTTTGTTTGCACGGCAGCGTGCCGCTTTCATAACTAAAAATTAATGCATTCAAATCATGGCCATCTAAGGATAAAACTATTGTTGTGGGCGATTGCCAGTGTCCAGGAAGACGACAACATGGCTGTGTGTAAGTGGTACACTTACGGTATGTTGTCGGCTTCCTAGCCTATGTGCGAATTACGTCTATGATTGTACTGCAAAGGCCTACTTAAGACAGCGATTCAGCATTACATCATAGGTCATTTAATCAAAGTAACAGCACAGCTTACATTGTCTGCGGCCCTTATATACCCCACAAAGGGGACGTTTCGGGGCGTTGCCACGAGCTGCTAATCTGGAACTATTATATCACCGTGTGTGGGCCGTGGCCCACCGCACTATTTGCATAGCAACTCTGCAGACTAAGCGTATGGCAAGAAGTTTTCTTATTCATAGAGCGACTCGGCATATTATGAGAAAAAAAATTACTAGCTGTTCTGCATATTTATATATGTACATGTGTACGTGCTGTTTTTGATCTATTAAAAATACCGTTTGATGATGAATCTTTCCATAATTCGTATAGAGTGGATGTGCAAATAGCCAGACCATTGGTCCATCACAGGCCTTAGTCAACTGGTGGCAGCACCAACAATGACAGCACGGAGGTCTTGGTAAACATTGAAAAGTTGACTTCAAACGTCATTCGTGCATTGTTAAAACATTTTGGTGGTATGTTATAATATATGTAGTTTATATTATATAACATCATTTTACGATATAATATAATATATAATGTAGTTTATACTGTATAACATAATTTGATGATATAATAGATGTAGTTTATACTGTATAACATCATTTTAATATATAATATATGTAGTTTATACTGTATAACATCATTTTACGATATAATAGATGTGGTTTATACTGTATAACATCATTTTACGATAAAAATGATTAGAATGGGTCGTTTTAGAGGGAGATTGTCTGTTTAGTTGTCGACAATCAACCAGTGGTGGTGATTGTTAGTATGAAGTGTGCTGAATATGTTGCACATGTAACGTGGTCCCACTTTGCAGTCGGTTAATATGCATTTCAGATTCAAGAGATTGGTCATGTGATGTTATAATTTTGATTGCACTTTAATTGTTGATCCCAATCACAGGGAAGCCATGAACCTTGCTTATAGAAGCCATTTAATTGTGTAATATATTAATTACTAATTAATATTATTTTAATTCTTGAAATACTTTGTAGAATATTTGAATTCTTTAATTGTTAACATTTCTTAATAAAATAAAAAAATTGTTTTGTGACTGTGGCATCATTATATGTGACTTGAGTGAGGTTATGTCCAAGTGGGGTTTTGGTGGTGTGGGGATATGTCTGAGTGGGCTTATGTCCTAGTGGGATTTTAACCAGTGGGGTTTTGTCTGTTTACCGTCACGCACATGGGAGAAAATGACAGATGGTATAATCTCTCTCCCTGCTCCCAGCCCGCCGCCTCCAACCATCTGGGCAGATCCCAGCTGCTCACTGACGGCCAGGTGAGCTTCAACACGGACAAGAAGGGCGACGGTCTCACCTACACACGCAAGTTGTATGAGTTCTACACGGCACCCATCACCAAGTTCTGGCTTCACACGGTGTGTAGACTGTGCGCACTTAACTCTTACTCGCCCGTCCACTTTGCAAGGTTGTGTGGTCTATTATTAGGCAATAGGCAATTAGGAAGTAAGCTGAATCAGTTGTCGTGAATGTGGGAACAATGTGAATGGATCGACCGTGAAAGACCTAAGTGGTTAACCCATGCGGATTCCACAGTATTGCCAACAAGTATGTTTAAAATTTGAATGTTTGTTTAAAATTTGAATATTTTGCCGTAGAAATATTCTAATTACTAACATTTTGGGGTTTATTATATGCAATTTTGGAAGTACTATAATCAAACCTAATGTTAAAACGTTAAACATTAAGAGCAGACAACCTCAGGTTAATGTGGTGGCATACAAATAAATGTTCTGTCTTGGGTTTATTATTGTGAAACAATACATTCAATTTTCAGGAAGATTTTACCATATCTTTCAGCTATGTTCAGTTGAAATACAAAAAAAGTCTGGCAAATTGATTTCTACAGACACAATTTAATCAGTGCAATATTTGAATCATTGAAGACAGTCTTACACTAAGTGTCTGTGATCACTGAGGAGGAACTAACAGTTGTAAATATTTGAATAATTGAAGACAGTCTTACACGAATTACCTAGTGTTCTGTGATCACTGAAGAGGAACTAACAGTTGTAAATATTTGAATCATTGAAGACAGTCTTACACTAATTACCAAGTGTTCTGTGATCACTGAAGAGGAACTAACATGTGCAATAGGATTGTGTGAATGTTTCTGTGTTGATTTTGTCATAGTTTTGTGCCCTCTCAAATGAGACAAATTCAGTGGTTTGAAGGGTCAGCCCGGCAATTCTTTACTTTAATAAATAACTAGATGTAGTAATTAAAGACACCATTTTTTACCATTTTAAGAAAAAAGAAAGCACTGTTTTATTAAACCGCCTTTGTGTATTAGTTTAACAGTTCACACATTGGGCAGTACCATCAAATGATTAACTTTACCATCAATTTTTCAAACTAAATATACCCATAGAACTAGGGCATCGTTTTGAAGGTACTAGGGAGCGCAGCTAGTGTAGTGGTTAGCATATCCACCTGGCATGCCAGCACTCTGAGTTTGAAACCCAGACCAGGCAGGTATGGTATATTTGGTGTAAAAACTTGGCTCTCAACATTGGGGACTGTGTATACCTCGTGACTTGAAGATCACGTTAATGTTGGTCTCGTCTCAATTTGGGACGTAAAAGAACCACTGAGCACGACAAGCACCCTGGCAGTGATGACATTTAGTGCCAGCTAGAAAAGGTCGACTTAGAGATAATGTTCTGAAAAAGGCTGACTGGTTGAATGACACCTCGTAAGACCATAACATCGTAACCACAATAATACAGACTAGTCAGTTAATAGAACGTTGCCGAGCACTGGGGAAAAAAGATGAATGTGTACTAAATGTTTACCTACTCTTTACTGTTCCAAAAATTATTTGGGACTTTCTCGGGGTGACTTTAATTGTAAGGTGGCTGTACTTCCGAGGTGACGTAAAACAATGCACTACTGTATATGTATTTGGACATCAAAGAATTCGTGCTGCACTAAACCAGTTGTGGAATCAGCTTTAATTTGTTTCAGTGCATTGTGGAATCAGCTTTAATTTGTTTCAGTGCATTGTGGAATCAGCTTTAATTTGTTTCAGTGCATTGTGGAATCAGCTTTAATTTGTTTCAGTGCTTTGTTGTTTGGTGACGTTTGTTGTTGTTTTCAGTAATTTATACATTTGTGAACGACTTCTTTCAGATTGCATACGTTGTCTTCCTGATGATAATGACGTACGTGGTTCTGGTGCGAATGTCACACACGCCCAGTGCATTGGAGTGTTACGTGATTGCGTACGTGTTTACCATGGCCATTGAGAAAATACGCGAGGTTGGTACCCACACATTGTGACATACATTAACATGAGTGATGCCAACAGCCAGGCCTGCTAGAGAATAGCTGAAGTCTATTCAATTTATGCAGTTGCTTACATGTTAAGTTTCAGAAATGCCAATGGACGAGATTTATATGTAAATTGGAGGCTCTCACAATATCGGGAAATTTTTGGTAAATCAGGGGTATTGGGAAATTGTGCATAAATTGCTGTTTTTCAAATTTTTGCCATTTATGAAAACACTAAGGTAGCTTTTATTTCCAAATATATTGCACATGTGCAATTAATTGGCACTTCTTTGTCAATATATATAAATTATATATATACATACATATATGGAGAGAGAGGGGAGAGAGGAGAGAGAGGAGAGAGAGGAGAGAGAGGAAAGAGAGAGAGAGAGAGTGAGAGAACGAGAGAGCGAGAGAGCGAAGTCACAAAAAATTGAACACTTGTGTAAACATTGTGAAAAATTTTCTTTCCCAAAATCATTTTGTTCCTATATGATGTTATAATATAGGGTTGAAAGTGTACCAGAATGATCAGTAGAATATAACTTGTAGCCTCGTGTCTATTATATAACATGATGAAATAAATCATTCACATTTTTGTGTCGTGTCTGTCACATTTATAAATGTATCCAACAAAAAATTCTACAATGGTAATTTTTGCTCGTAGAGGTGTAATTGTAATGGTATTGACCAGGGAAAAATATTAGGTTTTCCATTGCAAATTTTGTTTCCTTTTTCAAAATCTGGTTGGAAAAGTTCCACCCAGATAAATTTTTCCCCACAGAAAAATAAATAAATTTTCTGACCCTGCCTTACACCTCACACTAACTCAGTATACCTCTCATGGGCCACCGAGTTCCATAGATTCCACTATAGAGGACAAAAACCCCTGTTTGACTGGCTCGGCAGCAATTGTGACAGACGCAACATAAACGTTCTGTGTAGTGGTAGGCAGAATACCAGATTTCTTTAATTTGTATGAATTTACATGATATTCAGAGACTGTGCGTGCGTGCGTGCGTGCGTGCGTGCGTGCGTGCGTGCGTGCGTGCGTGCGTGCGTGCGTGCGTGCGTGCGTGCGTGCGTGCGTGCGTGTGTGCGGTGTATTTCATGTGTGTGTGTGTTTCACCCTTAGATGAATAGAGTACCAAAAACATGAATGGCCTGTGTCAATAGGTGCAAAGAAAATGGTGAACAGCCAAGATTAAATATATGTTTTGTTTGTTTGTTAAAAAACAATGCCAGATTCTCACCTCAATAACTCAGCAATGAATGAGAGTAGACACTTAGTTTTTTCACCAAAATATCATTGGAGTATACATTAAATAAAAAATAAATAAAAGGAGGCCCCCAGATATTCCTGTAATTTTTGCTTTAGTTTTGAACTGCTGTCGTCATAAGTTTTTCCATTTTTTACCAAAATACCCCCATTTTTAGGTCTTCAAATAGCTACATAAGAGGCAAATCTTGAAGAAACTTATTAAAGTTGTCTTTCCTCACAGATAAGACCATGTTTTATCCCTAACAAAAAGCAAAAATGGGATATTCATTTTAATAACTGAATGGCAAAGCACAGAAGTTTAGACAATGAAAGTGTTCCAAAAGGCTTCCTTGTCCACCTGCCATCTAGAGTTAATTCTGTGGATGGGATTCTTTGTTAAATCTTGTTAGTCAAAGACATAATCTACATACAATTAAAATTACAAGCTGATAACAACTCGGTCAAATGGGGCAGGAAACATGGACTAAGACCCAAATTGGTGACTGTTGTTGGAGCCACTGTATATTATGTTTACAAAACCACTTTACCTAGTCTGTACACCTAGTCTATACATTAATAAACTAACTTTGAGGACAGTTTGACAGCGTCTCCTCCCAGGTTTCAAGGTCCACTCTCTATGCTCACTCACTTCTTTGAACCATTAACCGTTGGTCTACTAACTGATGATGTATTAAAAAACACTCAGGTAGATAATTAGAGTTATTTACATACGTATAATGTTGGGAAAAGATAGACAGTGGGCAAATAGAATGGTGAGCAACAGATGGTGCCACTCTGAGTAAGTTTAAGATCAAGATACTAAATGTAATGATGACATCTGATGCCCTGGGTTTGTTATTCCTTGCCTGTAGTAATTATTCCATCATTCAAACAAATTGTTGTGTCCACCAAAATGTACTAAATGCTATTTCCTATTCAGATTACTGAACATTCTTCAGGATAGTTCTTTATAAATTCAAAAATTTCATTGTGACGTATCCAAACTAATTTGACCTGGTAGAGGCTTTCGTCTGATGTGTCACATGTACAGTGACATCATACAGTGTCATAGATACTGAAGAAATTGACGTTATACGTCGCACAAAATCCTCTACCATGTAAAATTGGTTTGGATACGTCAAAATACAATTTTCTAATTTAAATACTTCCTGTTTAGTCATGTTTTTTCACTGCAGCTGATTGTGTCCGAGCCAAAGAAACTTGCCCAAAAACTCAGCGTCTACTTCTCCGAAGTGTGGAACATCAGTGACACCATCGCCATCCTTTTGTTCGGCATTGGAGTCACTATGCGGCTGTTTCCTGAGACCATGGGTCAGGGGCGAGTCTTCTACTGCGTCGATATCGTCCTCTGGTACATCCGCATCCTCGATCTGTTCAGTGTCAACAAGTACCTTGGTCCGTTCGTCATGATGATTGGCAGCATGGTGAGTGTCAAATACAAGTACTTGGTGTAAGAATCGACAAATACCTGGTTCCAGTCGTCTTAATGATTGGCAGCATGGTGAGTGTCAACAACTAATACTTGGTGTAAGTGTCAACAAGTACTTGGTGTAACTGTTAACAAGTACCTGGTGTAAGTGTCCACAACAAGTACTTGGTGTAAGTTTCAACAAGTATTTGGTGTAATTGTCAACAATTACTTGGTGTAAGTGTCAACAAGTACTTGGTGTAAATACCAACAAGTACTTGGTGTAAGTGCCAACAAGTACTTGGTGTAAGTGTCAACAACAAGTACTTGGTGGTTCAACAAGTACTTGGTGTAAGAGCCAACAAGTACTTGGTGTAAGTGTCAACAACAAGTACTTGGTGGTTCAACAAGTACTTGGTGTAAGAGCCAACAACACGTACTTGGTGGTTCAACTAGTACTTGGTGTAAGTGTCAACAACAAGTACTTGGTGGTTCAACAAGTACTTGGTGGTTCAACAAGTACTTGGTGTAAGAGCCAATAACAAGTACCTGGTGCAAACATCAACAAATACCTTGGTCCATTCGTATGGTGATTGGGAGCATGGCAAGTGTCAATATTATAATATTGGTACTTGCTGTGTCAACAAATACCCAGTCCATTTATAATGATGATTGGCAGCATAGTAAGTGTCAACAACAGTATCTATATCTTTGTATTTTAGTTATTTATTACTTATTTTTTATTTACTTGTAGGTACATATGGACTTTTGTCTGAAATAAAACATTATTATTATAAAAAATCTAACTTGCCAATTATTGATCCCATGCCCAAAGTGTTTGAACTAATATTTGAGAATGTCAAGAACTTTCATTATTATCATCATTAAGGAAGTATTATAATGTATAAAAAATCAAAAATATTTACCACATAATATATATATGTAGTATATACCATATTTAGTACAATCGACTAACTACATTGACTAAGAATAGAACATATATGTTCCATTTTATATTTAAATATCCTACTGGAATGGAAGACAAAAGCAATAGTCAATGGGTCAATGCCACATAACTAGGTGGATTATATTACAGTCTAATTAAACCACATTGCTCTATTGGTACTTGGTGGACAGCTAATTATTGGCTCAAGTACAAATACATCAGGATGTTTTTCACATCTGAGTAGTTTAGGCTGAATTGTGTGCACCATGGAGGCAGTCACTAAACCCATAGACTTTTACTTGAAAAGGGTAGTTGGCACTTGGCAGAATGGCTTCAAAGCAGTGAAAGCCCAGTTAATCCCTTTAGTCAGTTTAATGTACCAGTGTCTCTTGCTATGTAAACGCTCATAAAACTCTAGGGCAAAACTTCACCAGGGCCATGCTCAAGTTGACAAGGGGGAGCAACCACAAATCCTGGAGAAACTAATGTAATCTACAACCTAATCAAATGGAATTGTTATGTAGTTGAAATTTGGTTTAAATGTTCAATAGTAGTATAAAAGTAATACAGTCGTGCCTCGTTATAACGCGGTAGTCGGGGTCCACGAAATGAATTCGCATTATAAACGGGGCTCGTTATAAACGTGGCGCGTTCCCGTATCTGCCGTCATGGGCGCTGTGACAACGACTAACACTGCTGCTGCACGAAGAACGCCATCGAAGCCAAAGTGTGCACGTGGTGCAGTCTATACGCAGTTTATGAAGCTTATTAAACTGCCAGCCAATGTCAATGTGTATTCTGCTTAAATGTCATACACTGTTTGTTAGACAATGTTGAATGTTGAACTGAATAAAATTTTTGAATTGTGTACCGTTTTTAAATAAACAACGAACCAACAAGCCACGGTCAACTGAACGATAATATGGTACCGCTGACGTAAGATCTAAAATAATGACCTGGCACTCAGCAGCCGAATACGCAAATGATTTGACAAACACTGTGTTAGAGTTGATTAAGGATTTAAAACTATAATTACGCTCACAATTGGCTTAACTTCGTTTTTCAATAAATATCAAAATACCAATTTATAAAGCACATTTCACCAATTCATATGCGGTTGATGCTGCGTTCATCACAGCGAAAAGCTAATTATTTGTTACGCAATGTTAGCTTACTGATCTTGCCTACTAAGCTGTATTAAAACGTATTTATCCCATTCTTAAGCAAGGCATATTTGTGAATTTCAATTACACTTTACAAGCCGCCCGGCGCCGAAACCAGGCGAACTTGCGATCCGTTGAAGCCACGAGCATGACTAGCAGATTGGAAACGATTCGTTTGATGTCGGCACAAAACAAACAATACTTCACTCCACATTTACTGTTCCTAAAGTTAAAATTGACCATAATTATAGTCAAAGAAACTTATACCTTTGATAGCATTGGCAGTGCAGAATAAACAACGGCAACGTAGTGACGTGTCTCACACTTGATTCGTTGCAGTTGTACGCCAATGTTAAATTTATTGTCCACCAACTAGTTTACCCATGTCGTGGACAAAGACGGGATAACTTCACACAAAACAATTGACAGTTATTACCGTGTTAATATAGTTTGTCATAGCGCCCATTTCCCGCCAGGCGGCAGAAATTCGGGGTCCACTACCGACCGCGTTATATCCGAATCCGCGTTATAACGGGGCGTGTCCATTCGAGATGATTTATGTCAACAATTGTCTACAATAAGTACTTGGTGTGTCAACAAGTACACCTCAGTTCGTGATGGTGATTGGCAGCACCAGAAATATCAACAAGTACTTGGTCCATTCGTGATGATGATTTGTCTCAACAAACGTCAGCAGTAAGTACTTGACATAAGCGTCAACAAGTACTTGGTCCATTCGTGATGATGATTTGTCTCAACAAACGTCAGCAGTAAGTACTTGACATAAGCATCAACAAGTACTTGGTCCATTCGTGATGATGATTTGTCTCAACAAACGTCAGCAGTAAGTACTTGACATAAGCATCAACAAGTACTTGGTCCATTCGTGATGATGATTTGTTTCAATAAACGTCAGCAGTAAGTACTTGACATAAGCGTCAACAAGTACCTTGGTCCATTCGTGATGATGATTTGTCTCGACAAACGTCAGCAGTAAGTACTTGACATAAGCATCAACAAGTACCTTGGTCCATTCGTGATGATGATTTGTCTCAACAAACGTCAGCAGTAAGTACTTGACATAAGCATCAACAAGTACCTTGGTCCATTCGTGATGATGATTTGTCTCAACAAACGTCAGCAGTAAGTACTTGACATAAGCATCAACAAGTACCTTGGTCCAATCGTGATGATGATTTGTCTCAACAAACATCAGCAGTAAGTACTTGACATAAGCATCAACAAGTACTTGGTCCATTCATGATGATAATTGAAAATGGGTAATGTGTGTGAAAGAAATGTCTTATGCTAAGTACAACAACAAAGCCTAATTTCCAGCAAGGTTTGACGTATGCTTTTGTTTGAAACGCGAGCCTCATCTGTTGCATCTGGCAACGTTTGGCGTGCTACTTGTAAGAAGATTGTCAGCTCTTGGCTCTTGAAGTTGTCCAAGCCTGCTTTGCGTGGTGCAGTGGTGCAGTGGTGCAGTGGTGCAGTGGTGCAGTGGTGCAGTGAGTAGAGCTTTGGACCCTCGACCGAGAGAACCCAGGTTTGAATCCTAAGCTGCAGGGACGAACTTTGGGAAAGTTTTCACTCTATGTTGCTTCATTTCACTCAGCTGTATGAATGAGTAGCTGGCTTTAGACTGCGGTGGATATTTGTGTACTAATAGTCTTCATGCATTAATTGCAGTGTGACTGGATGCTTCCCAGAGAAGTCGAGATGGTGTTCGATTGAACAGGTCTGCCAGGGAGTAAAGTGTAAAGCGCTTTGAGCAGTCCTGAGGACTGGATACTGCGCTATTAAGAACTTACTTTTTGATTTATGTTGTTTGGGATGTTTCAGGTGAAAGACATGCTCTACTTCATTGTCATCCTGCTGGTGGTGTTGGTAGCATTTGGAGTGGTGCGTCAGTCCATCATGTACCCTGAAGAGGAGCCCAACTGGATGCTACTGCGCAACATCTTCCTCAAGCCTTACTTCATGATCTACGGGGAGGTGTACGCAGGCGAGATCGACCGTGAGTTACCCCTTGAATTGTTTATTTCTAGTTTTAGTGTAGGATTTTTAAGTCTGTAGCTGTTGTGTGCAGTGGCACAGTGCGTCGGACTCTCAATCGAGAGAACCCGGGTTCGAATCCTGTGCTGCCGTGTCGAACCTTGGGAAAGGTCATTCACTCTACATTGGTCCTTTTCACTCAGGTGTTTGGCAAACCACTACCTTGCAGTTGTGGGCAAACGAGGCTCTGACTAGGGGAAGGAAAACCCCAAAATTAAACCTACTGCGGAGGGCCAACAACCCCCCCAGCTCAATAATTGTTACGGAAACTAAACGTGTGACTTCGCCAGCACATGCTGGAAACGGTTATGACGAGGCGACGCTTCATATACCTGAGGACATCAGATACATGGAAAGTATGACACTTCCGGATCAAAGCCAATCGGACGTTCGGCAGTCGATAGCGTCGCTGACCAGACCAAAAGAAACTGTAAATATAGGATGTTGGAATGTGAGAACGTTATATTCAATAGGTAAATCAGCACAACTTGCAAAAGAAATGGATAAATACAGAATCGATGTCATGGGCATTAGCGAATGCAGATGGACAGGACACGGGAAAGTCAAGTTAAACACTGGAGAGAGTGTTATTTTCTCTGGGAGAGAAGACAACCTACACAGACATGGAGTGGCAATAATGATGAGAAAGAAAGCAGAGCAAGCATTACTAGAGTGGAAACCTATCAGTGATAGAATTATTTATGCTAGATTCTTTTCAAGATATGTTAAACTATCAATCATACAAACATATGCACCAACAAATGAAACAAGTGACGAAGAGAAAGACCAGTTCTATGAACAGTTGCAGTCAGTTGTGGGCAGTGTACATAAACATGACATGCTCATGGTAATGGGGGACCTAAATGCCAAAGTTGGAGAAGAAAATGAGGGCTACGAAGACATAATGGGAAGCCATGGAATTGGTGATAGAAACGAAAATGGAGAAAGACTAATTGACTTCTGTGGATTAAACAACCTTGTGGTAACAGGAACCATATTTCCACACCGACGCATCCATAAGCAGACATGGACATCTCCAGGAGGGCGAACCAAAAACCAAATTGACCATGTGCTAGTGAGCAGGCAGCACAGAACATCAGTTATGGACACCAGATTGATGAGGGAGCAGACATTGCGAGTGTCCACCAGTTAGTGCGCTCGAAGATCAGGCTGAAGCTAAAGAGGAGGCAAAAGACCAGTGAGAACAGAAAGAAATTCGACACAATCAAGCTGCAACAACCAACCATAAAAATGCAATTCTCATTGAAGCTACAGAACAGATATGATGTACTACAGGACTACGCCGAGACAGATAATGACATTGTTGAGAGAAAATGGCAAGAATTCGAGGTGGCCTACAAAGAAACAGCCAAAGAAGTACTGGGTTACAAAAAGAGAGGACAAAAACCATGGATCAGCAAAGGGTCATGGGAACTGGTAGAAGACAGGAAACGACTAAAGAACAACATGGAACAAGCAAAGTCAGAAAGGATAAAGCAGAGCTACAAGGATAAGTATCAACAAAAAGACAAAGACGTAAAGAAAAACATGAGACAAGATAAAAGAAAGTGGGTAGAAAACCTGGCTGCAGAAGCAGAGAAAACTGTCGGGAAAGGAAGGATGAAAGAAGTCTACAACATCACAAAGACACTTAGTAACGACAAACACAAGACAGCGAATGCAGTAAAAGACAAATCTGGAAATCTAATACCTGAAGGACCAGCCAAGCGGACAAGATGGAAGGAGCATTTTGAAGAAGTCCTTAATAGACCTATGCCCGATGACCCCGTTATAGATATTGAATTAGATCCAATCTCTATAACAAAAACAGAGATTAGATCAGCACTGAGGAAGCTAAAGAATGGGAAAGCTGCAGGTAAAGATGACATTACAGCAGAATTGTTGAAAGCAGACATGGCGACAACAGAGAATTGGCTTCTAAGCTTATTCAAAACAATTTGGGAACAAGAAAAAGTACCAAAGACGTGGAAACAAGGACTGATTGTTAAAATACCAAAGAAAGGTAACCTTACAGAGTGCGGAAACTGGAGAGGTATTACTCTAACATCTGTCCCTAGTAAAGTGTTCGGAAGAGTGATAATAGACAGAATAAGAGATGGAGTTGACAACAAGTTGAGAGATGAACAAGCAGGTTTCAGAAGAGGACGAAGCACAGTTGAGCAGATATTCATCCTTCGAAACATAATAGAACAGGTAGTGGAATGGCAAGCAACGCTATATGTAACTTTTGTAGACTTCGAAAAGGCATTTGACTCTGTACACCAAGAGAGCCTTTGGGAAATCATGGCGAGCTATGGAATCCCATACAAGATAATCAGAATAGTCCAGAATTTGTACGAGGACAGTGAATGTGCAGTGTTAGATGAAGGTGAACAATCTGAGTGGTTCAAGGTAAAAACTGGAGTTAAGCAAGGAGATGTAATGTCCGGATTTCTTTTCTTGATGGTAATCGACTGGATAATGAGGAAAACAACTGAAGAAAACAACACAGGGATAAGATGGAGATTCATGTCAAAACTTGAAGACTTGGACTTTGCAGATGACATTGCACTTATGTTATCAAGTTACAGACACATGCAAGCAAAGGCAACAAAAATGAATGCATTCGCATCAAAAACTGGCCTAAAAATCAATAAAAAGAAAACTGAAGTACTGAGGATCAACAGCAAATGCAACAACAGAATAGAGATTGATGATCAACAACTGAATGAAGTAGAGAAATATACATACCTGGGCGCAAACGTCAGCAAGCAAGGAGGAGGGGATGACGATATTAACAACAGAATACGAAAAGCAAGGACATCATTCATGAAACTCAAGCAGATATGGAACTCAAATGTGTACACATTAAAAACTAAACTCAGATTATACAATACTCTGGTCAAATCAGTGTTACTGTATAGATGTGAAAAATGGAAAGTAAACAAATGCGACAAAAAAAAACTTGACATTTTCCATTTCAACTGTCTCAGAAGAATTAAAAAAATTAGATGGCCAGTAATAATTTCGAACAAAGACATTGAGAACATAACAGCAGAAGAGAAGATCAGCACAGAAGTACAGAGAAGAAGGAATTGGATCGGGCATGTGCTGAGAAAGAAGGCCCAAAACCACTGCCTGACAGCACTGACATGGACGCCGGAAGGAACAAGAAAAGTTGGTCGACCAAAAACAACGTGGAGAACCACAGTGGAAAAAGAACGGAAGCAACTGGGCTGGGCAACATGGAGCAAAGCCAGACACATAGCCGTTGACAGGGCGAGGTGGCGGAGTCGCACAGCAGCCTTATGGGCCACAAGGCCCGAAGAGGATAGGTAAGGTAAGGTATGGCAGGATGAATCAGGTGAAGTACATCTGATTCAGCGAACTTCCTGCTAACGATTACGCAATGGAACAGACAACTGGTACCAGTATACAGTAAACCTCGCTTCACAGTCACCTTGGTAATACCTTGCAATTAAGGTCACCCTGGGTCAGTCCACAGTTATTTCTGCAACAGTAAAGTCTAGGAAATCAATCCAGCTAATAAGGTCACCTCCCTATTCAGGTAATTTTTTGTCCTGTCCTGAGGGTGACCTTAATAGTGAGATTCCACTGTCTTGATGTTTTGTATGGATGATATAGATGACTAGTTCTGATAGTATGAGTTGTGGTGATGTTCCAGCTGAATGCAGTGATGAGCCGGGCAGTGAGTTCAAGTGTGTGCCGGGTCGCTGGGTCACTCCGGCTGTCATGTCTATTTACCTCATTGTCGCAAACATCCTCCTCATCAGCATCCTCATCGCCGTCTTCAAGTGAGTCATGTATGTCTAGTTAACAGACAGAAGCGTCTTGCTGACATACTGACAGGATGGTCTAGCTGACAGGTAAACAAAATGGTCTTGCTGACTGACAGACAGACAGACAGAAGGGTCTTGTTGACAGACAGACAGAATGGTCTTACGGACAGACAACGGCCGTGCTGACAGACAGAATGATCTTGCTGACATACAGAATGACCTTGCTGACAGACAGAATGGCCTTGCTGAAAGACAGATAGAACGGCCTTGCTGAAAGACAGATAGAACGGCCTTGCTGAAAGACAGATAGAACGGCCTTGCTGACAGACAGACAGAACGGCCTTGCTGACAAACAGACAGAATGACCTTGCTGACAGACAGACAGAATGGCCTAGCTGACAGGCAGACATAATGGTCTTACTGACAGATAGATAGAATAAACTTGCTGATAGACAGAATGGCCTTGCTGACAAATAGAATGACCCTGCTGACAGACACATAATGGCCTTGCTGACAGACTGACAGAATGGCCTGGCTGATAAACAGAATAGCCATGCTGACAAGCAAACTGATTGGCCTTGCCGACAGACACACAGAACAGGTTTTCTGATAGATAAACACAAACAGAAAGGTCTTGCCGACAGTCAAATGGCACGCCTTTGCTTACCGACAACAAAACAGGTGTACTTCGACTCAGGTAGTGATGATATGAAAGTATAGGGAAACAATTGGCAATTGTTTGGGTCTGTGAATCTAGAAGTGTTGTGCAGTTAGTTAATATTCATCAATTCAGCTGAATTAACTGGCAAGAGCCTTCTGAAATGTTCTGTGATTGTTCAACATTATGTTAGTTGGATGAAAATCTTAGAAAACAAGCCTAGCATTGCAAACAATCGCATCTGTCTGAAACATACAGTTAACCTCTGGGAATGAACAAAATTAAAACTTCACGTTTCCTTCGTGGGGTCATTGAAATACCTAACCTACATACAGTAGCTTGATTATAGTCAGATGACACATGCCAACCTAGTCCTGCAGGTCTGCACACAGCGTATCAATGACGGTGTTCTCTTGCAGCAACACGTTCAACCGCGTCAACGCGATCTCCCTTCAAGTGTGGAAGTTCCAGCGCTACAGCCTCGTGTTGGAGTATGAGTCCAAGCCCATGCTGCCACCCCCCTTCATCATCCTTAGTCACCTCTACCTCTTTGTCAAGTTAGTCTGTCGACGCTGCAAGAACGACTACTTCGACAACGGCCTCAGTGAGTAAATACAATAATTGTTGGCGAATAGTTACAAACAGGCTACTGTAGTTTTGTGTGTATCTAGTGTTGTAGGGGTTATATCTGTGAGGGGTTATGTCTGAGGGGTTATATCCATGAGGGGTTATGTCTGTGAGGTGTTATGTCTGTGAGGAGTTATATCCATAAGGGGTTATGTCTGTGAGGGGTTATATCCATGAGGGGTTATGTCTGAGGGGTTATATCCATGAGGGGTTATGTCTGTGAGGGGTTATATCCATGAGGGGTTATATCCATGAGGGGTTATGTCTGTGAGGGGTTATATCCATGAGGGGTTATATCTGTGAGGGGTTATATCCATGAGGGGTTATATCTGTGAGGGGTTATATCCATGAGGAGTTATGTCTGTGAGGGGTTTTATCCATGAGGGGTTATGTCTGTGAGGGGTTATATCCATGAGGGGTTATGTCTGTGAGGGGTTATATCCATGAGGGGTTATATCTGTGAGGGGTTATATCCATGAAGGGTTATGTCTGTGAGGGGTTATATCCATGAGGGGTTATGTCTGTGAGGGGTTATATACATGAGGGGTTATGTATGTGAGGGGTTATGTCTGTGAGGGGTTATATACATAAGGGGTTATATCTGTGAGGGGTTATATCCATGAAGGGTTATGTCTGTGAGGGGTTATATCCATGAGGGGTTATGTCTGTGAGGGGTTATATCCATGAGAGGGTTATGTCTGTGAGGCGTTATATCCATGAGGAGTTATGTCTGTGAGGGGTTATATCCATGAGGGGTTATGTATGTGAGGGGTTATATACATGAGGGGTTATGTATGTGAGGGGTTACATCCATGAGGGGTTATGTCTGTGAGGGGTTATATCCATGAGGGGTTATGTCTGTGAGGGGTTATATCCATGAGGGGTTATGTTTGCGAGGGGTTATATCCATGAGGGGTTATGTATGTGAGGGGTTATATCCATGAGGGGTTATGTTTGCGAGGGGTTATATCCATGAGGGGTTATGCATGTGAGGGGATATATACATGAGGGGTTATGTCTGTGAGGGGTTATGTCTGTGAGGGGTTATATCCATGAGGGGTTATGTCTGTGAGGGGTTATATCCATGAGGGGTTATGTCTGTGAGGGGTTATATCCATGAGGGGTTATGTCTGTGAGGGGTCATATCCATGAGGGGTTATGTCTGATAGATTATGCCCATGAAGAGTTATTTCTTAGGGTTTATGTCTGTGATGGGTTTTATCCATGAGGGGTTGTGTCCATGAGGGTATTATATCCATGAGGGGTTATGTCCATGAGGGGTTGTGTCCATGAGGGTATTATGATTGTGAGGGGTTAGGTCCATGAGGGGTTATGTCCGTAAGGGATTATGTCTGTGAGGGGTGTTGTTTTGTGGGGTTATGCCCTGAAGTGTAATGTCCTGGGTTTTTCACCAGGGGGTTTTGCTTAGGGGGTTTTGTGGTTATATCCATGAGTGTATGTTTTAAGGGGAATTGTCTACAGGGGTTATGGCCATAGGAGATTATGGGGAGTTATGTCAGTGAGTGGTTATGTCCCGAGCGGTTTTGTCTAAGGGTTATGTTTGCGAGCGGTTAAGTTTGTGCAGTTATGTCCATCAGCGGTTGTCCTTTTGGATTTGTGATAGGTTATTACTTAAGGGGTTATGTCCTGAGTGGTTGTCCTGAGATGATATCCTGGGATGAGATGTCCTGAGATGATATGTCCTAAGGGGTTATGTCGTGAGCTGTCATGTCCTGAGTGACTCTACCCCATCCTGTCCGTGTGTGTCCTAACTGGCTCTACCCCATCCTATCCATGTGTGTCCTGAGTGGCTCTACCCCATCCTGTCCGTGTGTCCTGACTGGCCCTACCCCATCCTGTCCGTGTGTGTCCTGACTGGCTCTACCCCATCCTGTCCGTGTGTGTCCTGACTGGCTCTACCCCATCCTATCCATGTGTGTCCTGAGTGGCCCTACCCCATCCTATCCATGTGTGTCCTGAGTGGCTCTACCCCATCCTATCCATGTGTGTCCTGACTGGCCCTACCCCATCCTATCCATGTGTGTCCTGAGTGGCTCTACCCCATCCTGTCCGTGTGTTCTGACTGGCCCTACCCCATCCTATCCATGTGTGTCCTGACTGGCCCTACCCCATCCTATCCATGTGTGTCCTGACTGGCTCTACCCCATCCTGTCCATGTGTGTCCTGACTGGCTCTACCCCATCCTATCCATGTGTGTCCTGAGTGGCTCTACCCCATCCTATCCATGTGTGTCCTGAGTGGCCCTACCCCATCCTATCCATGTGTGTCCTGACTGGCCCTACCCCATCCTATCCATGTGTGTCCTGAGTGGCCCTACCCCATCCTATCCATGTGTGTCCTGAGTGGCCCTACCCCATCCTATCCATGTGTGTCCTGAGTGGCCCTACCCCATCCTATCCATGTGTGTCCTGAGTGGCCCTACCCCATCCTATCCATGTGTGTCCTGAGTGGCCCTACCCCATCCTATCCATGTGTGTCCTGAGTGGCCCTACCCCATCCTATCCATGTGTGTCCTGAGTGGCCCTACCCCATCCTATCCATGTGTGTCCTGACTGGCCCTACCCCATCCTATCCATGTGTGTCCTGAGTGGCTCTACCCCATCCTGTCCATGTGTGTCCTGACTGGCTCTACCCCATCCTATCCATGTGTGTCCTGACTGGCTCTACCCCATCCTATCCATGTGTGTCCTGACTGGCTCTACCCCATCCTATCCATGTGTGTCCTGAGTGGCTCTACCCCATCCTATCCATGTGTGTCCTGACTGGCTCTACCCCATCCTATCCATGTGTGTCCTGATTGGCTCTACCCCATCCTATCCATGTGTGTCCTGAGTGGCTCTACCCCATCCTGTCCATGTGTGTCCTGACTGGCTCTACCCCATCCTATCCATGTGTGTCCTGACTGGCTCTACCCCATCCTATCCATGTGTGTCCTGACTGGCTCTACCCCATCCTATCCATGTGTGTCCTGAGTGGCTCTACCCCATCCTGTCCATGTGTGTCCTGACTGGCTCTACCCCATCCTGTCCATGTGTGTCCTGACTGGCTCTACCCCATCCTATCCATGTGTGTCCTGACTGGCTCTACCCCATCCTATCCATGTGTGTCCTGAGTGGCTCTACCCCACCCTGTCCGTGTGTGTCCAGAGCTGTTCCTGGAGGATGAAGCAGTGGAGAGACTCCATGACTTTGAGGAGGAGTGCATGGACAGCTACTTCAGGGAGAAACAACAGGAGTTTGAGACAGGCACAGAGGAACGCATCCGAGTGACGTCTGAGAGGTAGGCCGAACACACACATACAGCTGACACCCTGTGTCGCCATCACAGTATCCCCAGTGATAACACACACATACAACTGACACCCTGTGTCACCACCACAGTATCCCCAGTGATAACACACACATACAGCTGACACCCTGTGTCACACCACAGTATCCCCAGTGATAACACACACATACAGCTGACACCCTGTGTCACATCACAGTATCCCCAGTGATAACACACACATACAGCTGACACCCTGTGTCACACCACAGTATCCCCAGTGATAACACACACATACAACTGACACTCTGTGTCACACCACAGTATCCCCAGTGATAACACACACATACAACTGACACTCTGTGTCACACCACAGTATCCCCAGTGATAACACACACATACAGCTGACACTCTGTGTCACACCACAGTATCCCCAGTGATAACACACACATACAGCTGACACTTTGTGTCACAACCACAGTATCCCCAGTGATAACACACACATACAACTGACACTCTGTGTCACACCACAGTATCCCCAGTGATAACACACACATACAGCTGACACTCTGTGTCACACCACAGTATCCCCAGTGATAACACACACATACAGCTGACACTCTGTGTCACACCACAGTATCCCCAGTGATAACACACACATACAGCTGACACCCTGTGTCACCACCACAGTATCCCCAGTGATAACACACACATACAGCTGACACCCTGTGTCACACCACAGTATCCCCAGTGATAACACACACATACAACTGACACTCTGTGTCACCACCACAGTATCCCCAGTGATAACACACACATACAGCTGACACTCTGTGTCACACCACAGTATCCCCAGTGATAACACACACATACAACTGACACTTTGTGTCACACCACAGTATCCCCAGTGATAACACACACATACAGCTGACACCCTGTGTCACCACCACAGTATCCCCAGTGATAACACACACACATACAGCTGACACCCTGTGTCACCACCACAGTATCCCCAGTGATAACACACACATACAACTGACACTCTGTGTCACACCACAGTATCCCCAGTGATAACACACACACATACAGCTGACACTCTGTGTCACACCACAGTATCCCCAGTGATAACACACACATACAACTGACACTCTGTGTCACACCACAGTATCCCCAGTGATAACACACACATACAACTGACACTCTGTGTCACACCACAGTATCCCCAGTGATAACACACACATACAACTGACACTCTGTGTCACACCACAGTATCCCCAGTGATAACACACACATACAGCTGACACCCTGTGTCACACCACAGTATCCCCAGTGATAACACACACATACAACTGACACTCTGTGTCACACCACAGTATCCCCAGTGATAACACACACATACAGCTGACACCCTGTGTCACACCACAGTATCCCCAGTGATAACACACACATACAACTGACACTCTGTGTCACACCACAGTATCCCCAGTGATAACACACACACATACAGCTGACACTCTGTGTCACACCACAGTATCCCCAGTGATAACACACACATACAGCTGACACTCTGTGTCACACCACAGTATCCCCAGTGATAACACACACATACAACTGACACTCTGTGTCACACCACAGTATCCCCAGTGATAACACACACATACAGCTGACACCCTGTGTCACACCACAGTATCCCCAGTGATAACACACACATACAGCTGACACCCTGTGTCACACCACAGTATCCCCAGTGATAACACACACATACAACTGACACTCTGTGTCACACCACAGTATCCCCAGTGATAACACACACACATACAGCTGACACTCTGTGTCACACCACAGTATCCCCAGTGATAACACACACATACAGCTGACACTCTGTGTCACACCACAGTATCCCCAGTGATAACACACACATACAGCTGACACCCTGTGTCACCACCACAGTATCCCCAGTGATAACACACACATACAGCTGACACTCTGTGTCACACCACAGTATCTCCAGTGATAACACATACATACAACTGACACTCTGTGTCACACCACAGTATCCCCAGTGATAACACACACATACAACTGACACCCTGTGTCACCACCACAGTATCCCCAGTGATAACACACACATACAACTGACACTCTGTGTCACACCACAGTATCTCCAGTGATAACACACACATACAGCTGACACTCTGTGTCACACCACAGTATCCCCAGTGATAACACACACATACAGCTGACACCCTGTGTCACACCACAGTATCCCCAGTGATAACACACACATACAGCTGACACTCTGTGTCACACCACAGTATCCCCAGTGATAACACATACATACAGCTGACACCCTGTGTCACACCACAGTATCCCCAGTGATAACACACACATACAGCTGACACTCTGTGTCACACCACAGTATCCCCAGTGATAACACACACATACAGCTGACACTCTGTGTCACACCACAGTATCCCCAGTGATAACACACACATACAGCTGACACCCTGTGTCACCACCACAGTATCCCCAGTGATAACACACACATACAGCTGACACCCTGTGTCACACCACAGTATCCCCAGTGATAACACACACACATACAGCTGACACTCTGTGTCACACCACATTATCCCCAGTGATAACACACACATACAGCTGACACCCTGTGTCACACCACAGTATCCCCAGTGATAACACACACATACAGCTGACACCCTGTGTCACCACCACAGTATCCCCAGTGATAACACACACACATACAGCTGACACTCTGTGTCACACCACATTATCCCCAGTGATAACACACACATACAGCTGACACCCTGTGTCACACCACAGTATCCCCAGTGATAACACACACATACAGCTGACACCCTGTGTCACACCACAGTATCCCCAGTGATAACACACACACATACAGCTGACACTCTGTGTCACACCACATTATCCCCAGTGATAACACACACATACAGCTGACACCCTGTGTCACACCACAGTATCCCCAGTGATAACACACACATACAGCTGACACCCTGTGTCACACCACAGTATCCCCAGTGATAACACACACATACAGCTGACACCCTGTGTCACACCACAGTATCCCCAGTGATAACACACACATACAGCTGACACCCTGTGTCACACCACAGTATCCCCAGTGATAACACACACATACAGCTGACACCCTGTGTCACCACCACAGTATCCCCAGTGATAACACACACATACAGCTGACACTCTGTGTCACACCACAGTATCCCCAGTGATAACACATACATACAGCTGACACTCTGTGTCACACCACAGTATCCCCAGTGATAACACACACATACAGCTGACACTCTGTGTCACCACCACAGTATCCCCAGTGATAACACACACATACAGCTGACACTCTGTGTCACACCACAGTATCCCCAGTGATAACACACACATACAGCTGACACTCTGTGTCACACCACAGTATCCCCAGTGATAACACATACATACAGCTGACACCCTGTGTCACACCACAGTATCCCCAGTGATAACACACACATACAGCTGACACTCTGTGTCACACCACAGTATCCCCAGTGATAACACACACATACAACTGACACTCTGTGTCACACCACAGTATCCCCAGTGATAACACACACATACAACTGACACTCTGTGTCGCACCACAGTATCCCCAGTGATAACACACACATACAACTGACACTCTGTGTCACACCACAGTATCCCCAGTGATAACACACACATACAACTGACACTCTGTGTCGCACCACAGTATCCCCAGTGATAACACACACATACAACTGACACTCTGTGTCGCACCACAGTATCCCCAGTGATAACACACACATACAACTGACACCCTGTGTCACCACCACAGTATCCCCAGTGATAACACACATACAGCTGACACTCTGTGTCACACCACAGTATCCCCAGTGATAACACACACATACAACTGACACTCTGTGTCACACCACAGTATCCCCAGTGATAACACACACATACAACTGACACTCTGTGTCACACCACAATATCCCCAGTGATAACACACACATACAGCTGACACTCTGTGTCACACCACAGTATCCCCAGTGATAACACACACATACAACTGACACTCTGTGTCACACCACAGTATCCCCAGTGATAACACACACATACAGCTGACACTCTGTGTCACACCACAGTATCCCCAGTGATAACACACACATACAACTGACACTCTGTGTCACACCACAGTATCCCCAGTGATAACACACACATACAACTGACACTCTGTGTCGCACCACAGTATCCCCAGTGATAACACACACATACAACTGACACTCTGTGTCACACCACAGTATCCCCAGTGATAACACACACATACAACTGACACTCTGTGTCGCACCACAGTATCCCCAGTGATAACACACACATACAACTGACACTCTGTGTCGCACCACAGTATCCCCAGTGATAACACACACATACAACTGACACCCTGTGTCACCACCACAGTATCCCCAGTGATAACACACATACAGCTGACACTCTGTGTCACACCACAGTATCCCCAGTGATAACACACACATACAACTGACACTCTGTGTCACACCACAGTATCCCCAGTGATAACACACACATACAACTGACACTCTGTGTCACACCACAATATCCCCAGTGATAACACACACATACAGCTGACACTCTGTGTCACACCACAGTATCCCCAGTGATAACACACACATACAACTGACACTCTGTGTCACACCACAGTATCCCCAGTGATAACACACACATACAGCTGACACTCTGTGTCACACCACAGTATCCCCAGTGATAACACACACATACAACTGACACTCTGTGTCACACCACAGTATCCCCAGTGATAACACACACATACAGCTGACACTCTGTGTCACCACCACAGTATCCCCAGTGATAACACACACATACAGCTGACACTCTGTGTCACACCACAGTATCCCCAGTGATAACACACACATACAGCTGACACTCTGTGTCACCACCACAGTATCCCCAGTGATAACACACACATACAGCTGACACCCTGTGTCACCACCACAGTATCCCCAGTGATAACACACACATACAACTGACACTCTGTGTCACACCACAGTATCCCCAGTGATAACACACACATACAACTGACACTCTGTGTCACACCACAGTATCCCCAGTGATAACACACACATACAACTGACACTCTGTGTCACACCACAGTATCCCCAGTGATAACACACACATACAACTGACACTCTGTGTCACACCACAGTATCCCCAGTGATAACACACACATACAGCTGACACTCTGTGTCACCACCACAGTATCCCCAGTGATAACACACACATACAGCTGACACCCTGTGTCACCACCACAGTATCCCCAGTGATAACACACACATACAGCTGACACTCTGTGTCACACCACAGTATCCCCAGTGATAACACACACATACAGCTGACACTCTGTGTCACACCACAGTATCCCCAGTGATAACACACACATACAGCTGACACCCTGTGTCACACCACAGTATCCCCAGTGATAACACACACATACAACTGACACTCTGTGTCGCACCACAGTATCCCCAGTGATAACACACACATACAGCTGACACTCTGTGTCACACCACAGTATCCCCAGTGATAACACACACATACAACTGACACCCTGTGTCACCACCACAGTATCCCCAGTGATAACACACACATACAACTGACACTCTGTGTCACACCACAGTATCCCCAGTGATAACACACACATACAGCTGACACTCTGTGTCACACCACAGTATCCCCAGTGATAACACACACATACAGCTGACACTCTGTGTCACACCACAGTATCCCCAGTGATAACACACACTTACAGCTGACACCCTGTGTCACACCACAGTATCCCCAGTGATAACACACACATACAACTGACACTCTGTGTCACACCACAGTATCCCCAGTGATAACACACACTTACAGCTGACACCCTGTGTCACACCACAGTATCCCCAGTGATAACACACACTTACAACTGACACTCTGTGTCACACCACAGTATCCCCAGTGATAACACACACATACAGCTGACACTCTGTGTCACACCACAGTATCCCCAGTGATAACACACACATACAGCTGACACTCTGTGTCACACCACAGTATCCCCAGTGATACCACACACATACAGCTGACACTCTGTGTCACACCACAGTATCCCCAGTGATAACACACACATACAGCTGACACCCTGTGTCACACCACAGTATCCCCAGTGATAACACACACATACAGCTGACACTCTGTGTCACACCACAGTATCCCCAGTGATAACACACACATACAACTGACACTCTGTGTCACACCACAGTATCCCCAGTGATAACACACACATACAGCTGACACCCTGTGTCACACCACAGTATCCCCAGTGATAACACACACATACAGCTGACACTCTGTGTCACACCACAGTATCCCCAGTGATAACACACACATACAACTGACACTCTGTGTCACACCACAGTATCCCCAGTGATAACACACACATACAGCTGACACTCTGTGTCACACCACAGTATCCCCAGTGATAACACACACATACAGCTGACACCCTGTGTCACCACCACAGTATCCCCAGTGATAACACACACATACAGCTGACACCCTGTGTCACACCACAGTATCCCCAGTGATAACACACACATACAACTGACACTCTGTGTCACCACCACAGTATCCCCAGTGATAACACACACATACAGCTGACACCCTGTGTCACACCACAGTATCCCCAGTGATAACACACACATACAGCTGACACCCTGTGTCACCACCACAGTATCCCCAGTGATAACACACACATACAGCTGACACCATCTTTTCGGACTTACTAAATTAAATTTGGTAGGCAGTATATCTTCCACATAACTATTCCAGTATTGAGAAATAAATGTTACTAAATGATGAATGAGCATTGTCCATAATACCTGTGGTGATGTCTTAATCCTGCCCCAGGACAGAGAACATGATGCTACGTATGTCCCCAGTGATAACACACACATACAGCTGACACCCTGTGTCACACCACAGTATCCCCAGTGATAACACACACTTACAGCTGACACCCTGTGTCACACCACAGTATCCCCAGTGATAACACACACATACAACTGACACTCTGTGTCACACCACAGTATCCCCAGTGATAACACACACATACAGCTGACACCCTGTGTCACACCACAGTATCCCCAGTGAGAACACACACATACAGCTGACACCCTGTGTCACACCACAGTATCCCCAGTGATAACACACACATACAGCTGACACCCTGTGTCACACCACAGTATCCCCAGTGAGAACACACACATACAGCTGACACCATGTGTCACCACCACAGTATCCCCAGTGATAACACACACATACAGCTGACACTCTGTGTCACACCACAGTATCCCCAGTGATAACACACACATACAACTGACACTCTGTGTCACACCACAGTATCCCCAGTGATAACACACACATACAGCTGACACTCTGTGTCACACCACAGTATCCCCAGTGATAACACACACATACAGCTGACACCCTGTGTCACACCACAGTATCCCCAGTGATAACACATACATACAGCTGACACCCTGTGTCACACCACAGTATCCCCAGTGATAACACACACATACAACTGACACTCTGTGTCACACCACAGTATCCCCAGTGATAACACACACATACAACTGACACTCTGTGTCGCACCACAGTATCCCCAGTGATACCACACACATACAGCTGACACCCTGTGTCACACCACAGTATCCCCAGTGATAACACACACATACAGCTGACACCCTGTGTCACACCACAGTATCCCCAGTGATAACACACACATACAGCTGACACTCTGTGTCACACCACAGTATCTCCAGTGATAACACACACATACAGCTGACACTCTGTGTCACACCACAGTATCTCCAGTGATAACACACACATACAGCTGACACTCTGTGTCACACCACAGTATCTCCAGTGATAACACACACATACAGCTGACACTCTGTGTCACACCACAGTATCCCCAGTGATAACACACACATACAACTGACACTCTGTGTCACACCACAGTATCCCCAGTGATACCACACACATACAGCTGACACCCTGTGTCACACCACAGTATCCCCAGTGATAACACACACATACAACTGACACTCTGTGTCACACCACAGTATCCCCAGTGATAACACATACATACAGCTGACACCCTGTGTCACACCACAGTATCCCCAGTGATAACACACACATACAACTGACACTCTGTGTCACACCACAGTATCCCCAGTGATAACACACACATACAGCTGACACCCTGTGTCACACCACAGTATCCCCAGTGATAACACACACATACAACTGACACTCTGTGTCACACCACAGTATCTCCAGTGATAACACACACATACAGCTGACACCCTGTGTCACACCACAGTATCCCCAGTGATAACACACACATACAGCTGACACCCTGTGTCACACCACAGTATCCCCAGTGATAACACATACATACAGCTGACACCCTGTGTCACACCACAGTATCCCCAGTGATAACACACACATACAACTGACACTCTGTGTCACACCACAGTATCCCCAGTGATAACACACACATACAGCTGACACCCTGTGTCACACCACAGTATCCCCAGTGATAACACATACATACAGCTGACACCCTGTGTCACACCACAGTATCCCCAGTGATAACACACACATACAGCTGACACCCTGTGTCACCACCACAGTATCCCCAGTGATAACACACACATACAGCTGACACCCTGTGTCACACCACAGTATCCCCAGTGATAACACATACATACAGCTGACACCCTGTGTCACACCACAGTATCCCCAGTGATAACACACACATACAGCTGACACTCTGTGTCACCACCACAGTATCCCCAGTGATAACACACACATACAACTGACACTCTGTGTCACACCACAGTATCCCCAGTGATAACACACACATACAGCTGACACCCTGTGTCACACCACAGTATCCCCAGTGATAACACACACATACAGCTGACACCCTGTGTCACACCACAGTATCCCCAGTGATAACACACACATACAGCTGACACTCTGTGTCACCACCACAGTATCCCCAGTGATAACACACACATACAACTGACACTCTGTGTCACACCACAGTATCCCCAGTGATAACACACACATACAGCTGACACCCTGTGTCACACCACAGTATCCCCAGTGATAACACACACTTACAGCTGACACCCTGTGTCACACCACAGTATCCCCAGTGATAACACACACATACAGCTGACACTCTGTGTCACCACCACAGTATCCCCAGTGATAACACACACATACAGCTGACACCCTGTGTCACACCACAGTATCCCCAGTGATAACACACACATACAACTGACACTCTGTGTCACACCACAGTATCCCCAGTGATAACACACACATACAGCTGACACTCTGTGTCGCACCACAGTATCCCCAGTGATAACACACACATACAGCTGACACTCTGTGTCACACCACAGTATCCCCAGTGATAACACACACATACAGCTGACACTCTGTGTCGCACCACAGTATCCCCAGTGATAACACACACATACAGCTGACACTCTGTGTCACACCACAGTATCCCCAGTGATAACACACACATACAGCTGACACCCTGTGTCACACCACAGTATCCCCAGTGATAACACACACATACAGCTGACACCCTGTGTCACACCACAGTATCCCCAGTGATAACACACACATACAACTGACACTCTGTGTCACACCACAGTATCCCCAGTGATAACACACACATACAGCTGACACCCTGTGTCACACCACAGTATCCCCAGTGATAACACACACATACAGCTGACACCCTGTGTCACCACCACAGTATCCCCAGTGATAACACACACATACAGCTGACACCATCTTTTCGGACTTACTAAATTAAATTTGGTAGGCAGTATATCTTCCACATAACTATTCCAGTATTGAGAAATAAATGTTACTAAATGATGAATGAGCATTGTCCATAATACCTGTGGTGATGTCTTAATCCTGCCCCAGGACAGAGAACATGATGCTACGTGTGTCCCCAGTGATAACACACACATACAGCTGACACTCTGTGTCACACCACAGTATCCCCAGTGATAACACACACATACAGCTGACACCCTGTGTCACACCACAGTATCCCCAGTGATAACACACACATACAGCTGACACCCTGTGTCACCACCACAGTATCCCCAGTGATAACACACACATACAGCTGACACTCTGTGTCACACCACAGTATCCCCAGTGATAACACACACATACAGCTGACACGCTGTGTCACACCACAGTATCCCCAGTGATAACACACACATACAGCTGACACTCTGTGTCACACCACAGTATCCCCAGTGATAACACACACATACAGCTGACACCCTGTGTCACACCACAGTATCCCCAGTGATAACACCTACATACAGCTGACACCCTGTGTCACACCACAGTATCCCCAGTGATAACACACACATACAGCTGACACCCTGTGTCACACCACAGTATCCCCAGTGATAACACACACTTACAGCTGACACCCTGTGTCACACCACAGTATCCCCAGTGATAACACACACATACAGCTGACACTCTGTGTCACACCACAGTATCCCCAGTGATAACACACACATACAGCTGACACTCTGTGTCACACCACAGTATCTCCAGTGATAACACACACATACAGCTGACACCCTGTGTCACACCACAGTATCCCCAGTGATAACACACACATACAGCTGACACCCTGTGTCACCACCACAGTATCCCCAGTGATAACACACACATACAGCTGACACCCTGTGTCACACCACAGTATCCCCAGTGATAACACACACATACAGCTGACACTCTGTGTCACACCACAGTATCCCCAGTGATAACACACACATACAGCTGACACTCTGTGTCACACCACAGTATCCCCAGTGATACCACACACATACAGCTGACACTCTGTGTCGCACCACAGTATCCCCAGTGATAACACACACATACAGCTGACACCCTGTGTCACACCACAGTATCCCCAGTGATAACACACACATACAACTGACACCCTGTGTCACCACCACAGTATCCCCAGTGATAACACACACATACAGCTGACACTCTGTGTCACACCACAGTATCCCCAGTGATAACACATACATACAGCTGACACCCTGTGTCACCACCACAGTATCCCCAGTGATAACACACACATACAGCTGACACTCTGTGTCACACCACAGTATCCCCAGTGATAACACACACATACAGCTGACACTCTGTGTCACACCACAGTATCCCCAGTGATAACACACACATACAACTGACACCCTGTGTCACCACCACAGTATCCCCAGTGATAACACACACATACAGCTGACACTCTGTGTCACACCACAGTATCCCCAGTGATAACACACACATACAGCTGACACCCTGTGTCACACCACAGTATCCCCAGTGATAACACACACATACAACTGACACCCTGTGTCACCACCACAGTATCCCCAGTGATAACACACACATACAGCTGACACTCTGTGTCACACCACAGTATCCCCAGTGATAACACATACATACAGCTGACACCCTGTGTCACCACCACAGTATCCCCAGTGATAACACACACATACAGCTGACACCCTGTGTCACCACCACAGTATCCCCAGTGATAACACACACATACAACTGACACTCTGTGTCACACCACAGTATCCCCAGTGATAACACACACATACAACTGACACTCTGTGTCACACCACAGTATCCCCAGTGATAACACACACATACAACTGACACTCTGTGTCGCACCACAGTATCCCCAGTGATAACACACACATACAACTGACACCCTGTGTCACACCACAGTATCCCCAGTGATAACACACACACATACAGCTGACACTCTGTGTCACACCACAGTATCCCCAGTGATAACACACACACATACAGCTGACACTCTGTGTCACACCACAGTATCCCCAGTGATAACACACACATACAGCTGACACCCTGTGTCGCCATCACAGTATCCCCAGTGATAACACACACATACAACTGACACTTTGTGTCACAACCACAGTATCCCCAGTGATAACACACACACATACAACTGACACTCTGTGTCACACCACAGTATCCCCAGTGATAACACACACACATACAGCTGACACTCTGTGTCACACCACAGTATCCCCAGTGATAACACACACATACAGCTGACACCCTGTGTCGCCATCACAGTATCCCCAGTGATAACACACACATACAACTGACACTTTGTGTCACAACCACAGTATCCCCAGTGATAACACACACATACAGCTGACACCCTGTGTCACACCACAGTATCCCCAGTGATAACACACACATACAGCTGACACCCTGTGTCACACCACAGTATCCCCAGTGATAACACACACATACAGCTGACACTCTGTGTCACACCACAGTATCCCCAGTGATAACACACACATACAGCTGACACCCTGTGTCACACCACAGTATCCCCAGTGATAACACACACATACAGCTGACACTCTGTGTCACAACCACAGTATCCCCAGTGATAACACACACATACAACTGACACTTTGTGTCACAACCACAGTATCCCCAGTGATAACACACACATACAGCTGACACTCTGTGTCACACCACAGTATCCCCAGTGATAACACACACATACAACTGACACTCTGTGTCACACCACAGTATCCCCAGTGATAACACACACATACAGCTGACACCCTGTGTCACCACCACAGTATCCCCAGTGATAACACACACATACAGCTGACACTCTGTGTCACCACCACAGTATCCCCAGTGATAACACACACATACAGCTGACACTCTGTGTCACACCACAGTATCCCCAGTGATAACACACACATACAACTGACACCCTGTGTCACACCACAGTATCCCCAGTGATACCACACACATACAGCTGACACTCTGTGTCACACCACAGTATCCCCAGTGATAACACACACATACAACTGACACTCTGTGTCACACCACAGTATCCCCAGTGATAACACACACATACAACTGACACTCTGTGTCACACCACAGTATCCCCAGTGATAACACACACATACAGCTGACACTCTGTGTCACACCACAGTATCCCCAGTGATAACACACACATACAACTGACACTCTGTGTCACACCACAGTATCCCCAGTGATAACACACACATACAGCTGACACTCTGTGTCACACCACAGTATCCCCAGTGATAACACACACATACAGCTGACACTCTGTGTCACACCACAGTATCCCCAGTGATACCACACACATACAACTGACACTCTGTGTCACACCACAGTATCCCCAGTGATAACACACACATACAGCTGACACTCTGTGTCACACCACAGTATCCCCAGTGATAACACACACATACAACTGACACTCTGTGTCACACCACAGTATCCCCAGTGATACCACACACATACAGCTGACACTCTGTGTCACACCACAGTATCCCCAGTGATAACACACACATACAACTGACACTCTGTGTCACACCACAGTATCCCCAGTGATAACACACACATACAGCTGACACTCTGTGTCGCACCACAGTATCCCCAGTGATAACACACACATACAACTGACACTCTGTGTCACACCACAGTATCCCCAGTGATAACACACACATACAGCTGACACTCTGTGTCACACCACAGTATCCCCAGTGATAACACACACATACAACTGACACTCTGTGTCACACCACAGTATCCCCAGTGATAACACACACATACAGCTGACACTCTGTGTCACACCACAGTATCCCCAGTGATAACACACACATACAGCTGACACCCTGTGTCACCACCACAGTATCCCCAGTGATAACACACACATACAACTGACACCCTGTGTCACACCACAGTATCCCCAGTGATAACACACACATACAGCTGACACTCTGTGTCACCACCACAGTATCCCCAGTGATAACACACACATACAACTGACACCCTGTGTCACACCACAGTATCCCCAGTGATAACACACACATACAGCTGACACCCTGTGTCACCACCACAGTATCCCCAGTGATAACACACACATACAACTGACACCCTGTGTCACACCACAGTATCCCCAGTGATAACACACACATACAGCTGACACTCTGTGTCACACCACAGTATCCCCAGTGATAACACACACATACAACTGACACTCTGTGTCACACCACAGTATCCCCAGTGATAACACACACATACAGCTGACACTCTGTGTCACACCACAGTATCCCCAGTGATAACACACACATACAGCTGACACCCTGTGTCACACCACAGTATCCCCAGTGATAACACACACATACAGCTGACACCCTGTGTCACAACCACAGTATCCCCAGTGATAACACACACATACAGCTGACACTCTGTGTCACACCACAGTATCCCCAGTGATAACACACACATACAGCTGACACTCTGTGTCACACCACAGTATCCCCAGTGATACCACACACATACAACTGACACTCTGTGTCACACCACAGTATCCCCAGTGATAACACACACATACAGCTGACACTCTGTGTCACACCACAGTATCCCCAGTGATAACACACACATACAACTGACACTCTGTGTCACACCACAGTATCCCCAGTGATACCACACACATACAGCTGACACTCTGTGTCACACCACAGTATCCCCAGTGATAACACACACATACAACTGACACTCTGTGTCACACCACAGTATCCCCAGTGATAACACACACATACAGCTGACACTCTGTGTCGCACCACAGTATCCCCAGTGATAACACACACATACAACTGACACTCTGTGTCACACCACAGTATCCCCAGTGATAACACACACATACAGCTGACACTCTGTGTCACACCACAGTATCCCCAGTGATAACACACACATACAACTGACACTCTGTGTCACACCACAGTATCCCCAGTGATAACACACACATACAGCTGACACTCTGTGTCACACCACAGTATCCCCAGTGATAACACACACATACAGCTGACACCCTGTGTCACCACCACAGTATCCCCAGTGATAACACACACATACAACTGACACCCTGTGTCACACCACAGTATCCCCAGTGATAACACACACATACAGCTGACACCCTGTGTCACCACCACAGTATCCCCAGTGATAACACACACATACAACTGACACCCTGTGTCACACCACAGTATCCCCAGTGATAACACACACATACAGCTGACACTCTGTGTCACACCACAGTATCCCCAGTGATAACACACACATACAGCTGACACTCTGTGTCACACCACAGTATCCCCAGTGATAACACACACATACAGCTGACACTCTGTGTCACACCACAGTATCCCCAGTGATAACACACACATACAGCTGACACTCTGTGTCACACCACAGTATCCCCAGTGATAACACACACATACAGCTGACACTCTGTGTCACACCACAGTATCCCCAGTGATAACACACACATACAGCTGACACTCTGTGTCACACCACAGTATCCCCAGTGATACCACACACATACAGCTGACACTCTGTGTCACACCACAGTATCCCCAGTGATAACACACACATACAACTGACACTCTGTGTCACACCACAGTATCCCCAGTGATAACACACACATACAGCTGACACTCTGTGTCGCACCACAGTATCCCCAGTGATACCACACACATACAACTGACACTCTGTGTCACACCACAGTATCCCCAGTGATAACACACACATACAGCTGACACTCTGTGTCACACCACAGTATCCCCAGTGATAACACACACATACAACTGACACTCTGTGTCACACCACAGTATCCCCAGTGATAACACACACATACAGCTGACACTCTGTGTCACACCACAGTATCCCCAGTGATAACACACACATACAGCTGACACCCTGTGTCACCACCACAGTATCCCCAGTGATAACACACACATACAGCTGACACTCTGTGTCACACCACAGTATCCCCAGTGATAACACATACATACAGCTGACACCCTGTGTCACCACCACAGTATCCCCAGTGATAACACACACATACAGCTGACACCCTGTGTCACCACCACAGTATCCCCAGTGATAACACACACATACAGCTGACACCCTGTGTCGCCATCACAGTATCCCCAGTGATAACACACACATACAACTGACACTTTGTGTCACAACCACAGTATCCCCAGTGATAACACACACATACAGCTGACACTCTGTGTCACACCACAGTATCCCCAGTGATAACACACACATACAGCTGACACCCTGTGTCACACCACAGTATCCCCAGTGATAACACACACATACAGCTGACACTCTGTGTCACACCACAGTATCCCCAGTGATAACACACACATACAGCTGACACTCTGTGTCACACCACAGTATCCCCAGTGATAACACACACATACAGCTGACACTCTGTGTCACACCACAGTATCCCCAGTGATAACACACACATACAACTGACACTCTGTGTCACACCACAGTATCCCCAGTGATAACACACACATACAGCTGACACCCTGTGTCACCACCACAGTATCCCCAGTGATAACACACACATACAGCTGACACCATCTTTTCGGACTTACTAAATTAAATTTGGTAGGTAGTATATCTTCCACATAACTATTCCAGTATTGAGAAATAAATGTTACTAAATGATGAATGAGCATTGTCCATAATACCTGTGGTGATGTCTTAATCCTGCCCCCAGGACAGAGAACATGATGCTACGTATGGAAGACGTCAGTCTAAAGGAGAACTCCATCAAACTCTCCCTTCAGAACCTCGATCATCGCCTTGCTAAGCTCGAGGAGATAAGCTTACAAAATGCTGACTCCCTCCATACGCTCAACCACGTCCTCGCGACACTACTGCCGCCATCTAGTGCATTACTGATGCACCACAGCGTCGACAGCGGCAACGCGAGAGGGGGAGTGTCGATGGTGCAGTCAAGTCACCCTGGTGGCGTAGTACGTGTGAAGACGCCACTGACGCACCGCGCCTACTCTCTGACAACCGACGCAGCGCCGCGCGTGGCGAGCAGTGAGATAGGCATGCAGCACAAACAGCGGTACCAGTCACACATCGAGTTCAGTCACATCCACATGCGGCCAGTGCTGAAACGAGCTGGAAGCATCGAGGAATCACTGCCGACAAGTCACATGACTTCTAACGGACTGACAAGAAGTCCGACCACACAAGGACGTGCGGTTGCACCGAAAAACATCGCGACGCCTTTCCTAGGGTCAGATCTGTATTTACGCCGACGAAATAGTTTCCTCACTAAAGTGCGCACGCAGGACGATCGACAGGCGGGGAGCAGCGAATGTCGTGGCCCGACAACGGTTGTAACAACTACCACACGCTCGGCTGACACGACAACACTGACTGGGGTGAATGGATTTGGCACGACAAACACCCCGGCGCATTACACGAGTGCGCGACAGGTGGATGATATGAAGTATGTGTCAGGTGGTGTGAATCACAGCGTGTCGACGGCCGACTATCTGCTACACAGAGGTTCTGTGGACGAGACCCCGCACATACACAACAACATAGCCCTGCTGCCAATGACCCCTATTATCACACCCCTGCACACGGAGTACACTAGCATCACGGACGAGATTGACACGTCATGTGTCAACTACGGCAGTCCCTGTGGCAGTCCGTCGACGCCGCGTCGAACCTTCTGTCTCAGCACCGACAGTGACGCAGACGGACGCGATGACATTGTAAGTATTAGCTTCTAGTGTTTGGTGCACAGTATTCACTTCATTAAACAGCTGCAGATGAACAGGCAGTGCATTTAAAAACACTGTAGGTATGTTGGCGATGCCTTTGAAGGCAGCTGTAGATATGTTTGCGATGCCTTTGAAAGCTGCTGTAGATATGTTGGCGATGCCTTTGAAGGCAGCTGTAGATACATTGGCGATGCCTTTGAAGGCAGCTGTAGATATGTTGGCGATGCCTTTGAAAGCAGCTGTAGATATGTTGGCGATGCCTTTGAAGGCAGCTGTAGATACATTGGCGATGCCTTTGAAGGCAGCTGTAGATAAGTTGGCGATGCTTTTGAAAGCTGCTGTAGATATGTTGGCGATGCCTTAGAAAGCAGCTGTAGATATGTTGGAGATGCTTTTGAAAGCAGCTGTAGATATGTTGGCAGTGCCTTTGAAAGCTGTTATAGCTATATTGGCGATCCCTTTGAAAGCATATAGATATTGGTGGTACCTCTGGAAGCAGCTGTAGATATATTGGCAGTGCCTTTGAAAAACACTGTACTTATGTTGGCGATGCTTCTGAGCTTGGTTTCCGAGGATTTCGGCGCAAAAGAAATTACCTTTTATTATTATTATTACTATATTGTGAGGGTGGTGTGTTGCAGCAGACCATCCTGCAGCAGTATGGGGCGATGCGGTCGGAGGAAGAGCAACTGAAGGACGCGGAGGAGAGCGAACATGCACAGATGGCAGGTGTCATCATGAGACGCATGCGACAGATCTCAATGACCGAGTCAGACAATGTCGTAGACATCGTCAAGCAGGTGAGAGCACGTTGTAACCCTCCACCATGAAATGAGTCTTATTGTGTCAATACTCAGTTTGACATACATTACAGGTCAAGAATGAAGCCAGGGGACATCTGGTTGATTTTTTGATTTTGACTGCTGCTAAGGAATTAATATATAAACTGTATACAGGCAGTATTATGTAAATATATATTTTATTGAGAACTGTCTGTAAGAACTCAAAATACTCTTTTGATGTGGAGTACCTTGAGGAGAACACATATGTAAGCTTTAGAGCATGATTTCTCAGAACTGCTAAGTACCAAGTTAAAAACTATGTAACTTTGTACACATTTAAGGTGGCTTCATATTGTTGGTGTCATTGGGAAGCAGTTTTCCTCTCTCACATGTCACCAATATCTAGAACACAATGGATTTGTAAAATTGTCTTTTGACAGTTTCTCTCTCTCCCCTCTCTCCTCTCTCCCCCTCCATCCTCTCTCCCCCTCCCTCCTCTCTCCCTCTCTATCCTCCCTCCTCCCCCTCCTCTCTCTCCCCCTCCCTCCTCTCTTTCTCCCCTCCCTCCTCTCTCTCTCCCCCTCCCTCCTCTCTCTCCCAACCTCCTCTCTCTCCCTCCCTCCTCTTTCTCTCCCCCTCCCTCCTCTCTCTCTCCCCTAACCTCCTCTCTCTCTCTCTCTCCCTCCCTCCTCTTTCTCTCCCCCTCCCTCCTCTCTCTCCTCTCTCCCTCTTCCTCCTCTCTCTCTCCCTACCTCCTGTCTCCCCCCTCCCTCCTCTCTCCCCCCTTCCTCCTCTATCTCCCCCTCCCTCTTCTGTCTATCCCCCTCCCTCCTCTCTCTCCCCCTCTTTCCTCTCTCTCTCTCTCTCTCTCCCCTCCTTCCTCTCTCTCTCCTCCCTCCTCTCTCTCCCCCTCCCTCCTCTCCTCCCTCCTCTCTCTCTCCCCCTCCTTCCTCTCTCTCTCCCGCTCCCTCCTCTCTCTCCCCCTCCTTCCTCTCTCTCTCCCCTCCCTCCTCTCTCCCCCTCCCTCCTCTCTCTCCCCCTCCCTCCTCTCTCATCTCTGACTTGTCAACTCTGTACATGATATCTCTGACTTGTCAACTCTCTGTACATGATATCTCTGACTTGTCAACTCTCTGTACATGATATCTCCGACTTGTCAACTCTCTGTACATGATATCTCTAACTTGTAAACTCTCTGTACATGATATCTCTGACTTGTCAACTCGTCTTTGACTTGCTGTCTGATGTCGTCAAATGAGCGTGTTTATCTGTGTTGAGGTGATGGGAGCGAGCATAGACTACAAATACAGCAGCACAGACAGCAACGTTGATGACCTCAGCCTTGACCTTCACGTGAAGCCAGGGCAACGTTGCCGCGTCGACAAACTGAAGCATGTGCAGTCGGAACCTCAGCTCAAGAAAGCTGCGAGGCAGCACAAGACATTATCTGATGATGACTCGGAGGACGAGATGCCGCGTTGTCGGAGCACCCAGTCACTGCAGCAGCGCAGGAAGTTGTATCGGCACCACCGCCGCGTCAGTCGACAGAACGGCCCGCTGCACCATATCCAGACAACAGAGGATGAAACTCTGTGCTAAAGAGGCGAGCACATTATTAGGGCTGTAGTTATTCACTCAGCCATGATGCAATATGTAGCAACAAATTTGTCTCACAATGTAATACATACTACAGCATTTATGTCATGATACACGTGGCGATATTTGTGTCATGATATGTTACGCGTCACGATATCCGTGTTACGATATGCTATGTATTGTGATATTTGTCTCACGATACGTATTACGATACTTGTGTCACGATACGTACTGCAATACACATTTATACTTTGTTTTAGAGAAACAGTATATTTGGAACACATGAACCACATGATCCACATGAACCACATGATCCACATGAACCACATGATACAACTGGACAGTAACGTCTAATAAGACACTATTTTGTGATCAAATGTGTGCTTTGTGGTTTCGACAGAGCAGTTGTGCTGTATGGGTAGACTCAAAATGGTTTCCAAGTGGCACCTCACTCTACAGTCACCTTGGTAATACAGCCATCTCGGTAATACATTCACCTTGGTAATACAGCCACCTCGCAATTAAGGTCACCCTAGAACAGTCCCAGATTATTTCTGCATACAGTAAAGTACAAGATATTTGTCCCGCTAATATGGTCATCTCGCTATTCAGGTCACTTTTGTCCAGCCTGAAAGGTGAGCGTAATAGGGAGGTTCCACTGTAGTTTCAACTTTCAAAACTTGTATGTGTATTGCAGTTCATGTAAAGTGTATTGTGAGACACTGTGAGAAAAGTATCATGATTCCTTGATGCGTCTACAAATCACTACAGCCCTAATGTGTATGCACATCATGGCGTCCAGAGCTCAGTAATTGTGCTCAGTAGTCCAGGAAAGTGATTATTTATTTAAAAAAGCTAGGTGATTTTTATATCCTGAGAAATCTTATCGGTAATTCAATCGCTTGTTAAACAGGTCTGAGCTATTAACCTGTTCTCTTTTTCAAAGCTGTGCCATATTTGATAAGGTATAATAAAAAAATAACATAATCTGGTAATATTCTTTGAGAATACTAATGTATTAGATGTGAAGAAATGTATATGCCTAGATCGAAGTTGCTAAATGATGTCGCCGATTTGTAGTTGACTCTGTACTGACATGACGATGTCACGTCGATATGTCACATCATAGACAGTTTTCTCCATTATATTTGTTTCTAGGTTCATCCAAATTGGCATATTAGTATTTATAGTAGAACTATTTATATGGGTTATTTTTTTTGAAAGTACCGTAATGACTGTTGGTCGGACACCTAAAAATAATTAAATTCTCAGCTCTCTGAAAACATACAGTGTAGAAAGAATTGTTTTTTGTGTCCGAAAACATGCATTCATTATGTACTGTCTGTATCCAGAGTAGTAAAAAATAATAGGTATCGGAAAACATGCAGTACATTAAAATAATTTTTTGTGAAGATTTTTAGGGTGTCCGAAAACACGTAGTGTCCGAATTCATGTAGTCGTAATGATAATTCATGTAGTCGTAATGGTAATTCATGTAGTCGTAATGGTAATCCCAGAACTGAGCAAAGAAGCCATTATTTTCAGCAAGATATAACTGATATGGTGATTTATCCAAGACGGTTTGTCTCGCTATGCTGCATAACAGCTCAGTGTCATATTTTTGCATATTCAGCGTGAATTTCATTCGATGCCTTAGTGATACTTCATGCACTGGTTTAGTAAAAATAGCATAGCCATTGGGTGAACGTGGAGAATGTATCAAAGTGTATCCAGTTAGAGGTGTATCAACCGTCCAGTCTGTGATTATTGTTATTCTATGTGTTTCCAGCTTCGGTTATTGGTGATATCAATGCATTTACAAATCTACTCATTTACACAATCAGTTTGGTTTGCGTTCTCACGTCTCATTTTGTCTTTTTGAATGGCTGAATCAACCCTAGACGGAGAGAAGTTCATTGTCAGTACCATTTTTAGCAGGTGCTTGTTTTTATTTGAATGTTTTGTGTGCTACAGACCCGCCCCTGATTGCTGCTTCCCTGGCAGTTCACTGTTGGGGTGTTACAGAGAGATCTTTACTTGAACTAAAACGTCCCACACAAAGAAATGGAAAAACCTGCCGTAGAATCACAGAGCTCCAGTTCACTCAGGGGTATACACGAGTACAATGCCATAGACAGTGGTGAAATATGTGAACGAAGTCATAATTACAGCATGGCTTAATACTTCCCAGGGAAGTCACAGTGGTGTTCAAATGAACAAGTTTACTGTGGGTGAAGTGTAAAACTCTCCAAGCAGTCCTGAAGACTGGGTACCATGCTATATGAAACTTACATGTTTCCCTTTTACTCCAAGTTGCACCATCAGGTTGCATAAATGTTCTCTTCACTACAGTTAAAAGTTGAATAAACTTTACATGCTTTAGAAATTGTGGGTAACAAATCGTGTTTTCAGCTTAAGCTAAACACAATGCAATATATTAACCGATATTTTCTACCTAAAAATGTGTCTCGAACAAACTCATGTTTGCCAGCCAATTCAAGTTGGTTATTATTTATTGATATCAGTCTAACGCATTGCATTTGTCTAAATGTTGAACATTTATCATATCTCCCAGTAAAAATGTTGATGTGATGTTTTGTGGGGCCGACACGGTTATAGGAAATGTGGTGTTTTACAATTAAAACTGTTTATTTGCTTGTAGACACCTCTCTGGACACATGAACATATCTGTTTTCAGTAATGTTTCATTTAACTTATTAGGCAATTGTATCAAAATGTATTTATTTTTTGAATATTAGGATGACTGGTAATGTTAAAATGTCAACGATTGGAACAAATGTGGTTGATTTTACGTTTTGTCGGGCATCCCGAGAATTGCTTTCGTGGTGTAACATGGTGTTTGCTTGACATGTTTGTTACTAGAAATGTAAATCCCGACCAGTTCTCGAGTCGAATCACAATGACTCAGTTTATTTGAATCAAGACTTGAATCAAGTCGCAGTGTGTTCATGAAATGTTCACACATTAGTCAATTATTATATCCACAGACTGTTGTGCCATACAAGGATGTTTTTTTATTTTGTGATTTTTGTTACTGCCACAATATAAGAATGAGATGACCAATGGCGAGAGAACATGTGTCAGTGAGGAAGACAGTTCACAGAATACACTCTAGTTTCTCAAATATGTCCACTGTTCCAGTGTATAGCAAGGTGAATCCAGCACTAGAAATTTAGATGATTTAAATTAAATAATTGTCTTAAAAATTTACGAGCTGATTCCACAAGAGTTCACTGTAAGTGTCACTTCCTTGGTTAGTGGGGTCATTGATTGTCAAAATGTGTATGAACCATGGGCATTGGTTAACACTGTCATTTGGTGTCGGTGCTCATTGACATGTCGCCCTATAGGACCAGACATTGGTTGGCATTATAAATTGGTGCATATCTTTACTTGTCAACATGTCACTTCATTGAGTCATGACATTGTCACTTGGTGCATTTATTTGTATTAACAGATTCACACTTGATGTGTTCAAAGACTTGCTAGTAACCATTGCAAAAAAGCTTACACTTTTGACACAAGATTTGCAATTCTGCCATCTTTTTCAGATGACCTTATAAGAATCTCATGTTTAGCATGCAGATGAAAAAGTAGCCATGCAGGCTTTACATATCTCATCTATCTCTTCAGCAAGGGGAGAATGAAGAAGTTTTTTTGACTTTCTCGTTTTGAAAGGTTGGCACAATGATGTCCACTAATACATGTAGTGACAATCAGAAGGAAACATTTGTGTCACCTTACCCAGAATGCATCAGTCATGGTCATGGTGAATGTACGACCTAAGTTCACACCTGAATATCAGCCGACATTTGATTTTGTTGTTTTACTTTGCATTTGATTGTTTTAATAACATTAAAGGATGTTTATATTTTGTTGAAGCATTTGTTGTGTTGTCATTGTCCAGGACTTCTTTTACTAATGTTGGCTCGATAGAACTATTGTTTTATTTAATAACGAAATCTTATGTAGCGCCGGTATCCGCCGTAGGAGGCGCTCATGGCGCTTGCACAGTATTTCACCATTGGTGACTTTAAAGTAGTGATTTTAAGGATTGTAAAAGCACTATTCTAAAATATAACAAGAGCAACATTCTAAAAATTATTAAATTAGTATCGTTAATTATACATAATAAAATCAATAAAAATTATCGTTATCAATGTAATGTATACTCGTTAATATAACCTTTCTAGAAATCTATATCTAGTATACATAATAACTTATGATATTGTAAGTAATGTAATAAATACAATACAATTATATTCATAAATAGTATAAGATCAGTATTATACAATGTTCAGGAAATGTCCACAGTTTGAACATATTACACAGATATACATCTTGGCTGTGCACTGGTAACTGTAATTATGTACCAGTAGTACATCTATATATTATTAATGATAACTTTGGGATGTTATAACAGTATCTCCTTCTAGGCTATGAGGTCCACTCTCCTCTTTATTTTCATTTCTTGGACCATTCTACCATTCTCATCTATGATGTATTGTTTAAACCTGATAGTCGTTTACTGTTACATTTAGTTGTGTTTCGATATATTGTGGTTTCCTTGAGGGCCTTTCTCCTACGAGTGAATTCAGTTGTGATCAGTTCTCCACATGGAGTGACTGTATACAAGTGAGTTGTTGCTCCACAGGTGGGAGTAAGCTGGAGTATAACAGTGTAGGGTAAGTTGGGTAAATAGTAGAAACTACTAGGCAACTTAACATATCACAACATTTACACACAAGAAGTAAACAAACATTTTATTATCACATAAAAAGCATGATAAAACATCAGAGCATGTATATTGTAAGATAATAATGAGAAAAGTGTGTACACATTCCCCCAGTTCTCAGTGCGGTGCACATTCCCCCAGTTCTCAGTGCGGTGCACATGGCTGGCAAGCAAAACCAGGTGTTGTCATCAAACTTAGTCAATCAGGTTATATGTAAAATCAATTCCAAAGTACATAAAATACTAAACACTTACTGATGCTATTTTGCTTTCATTACTTTTTTTTTCTTGCAAATATTGTCAGAATTATTTTGTTGAACTATTTGCAAGACTGGTCCCACGATTGTCCATATTTTAACAATCAACACCAGTAAGCCGTTCCACTGCACAAAACACACCCTTTTTCACTCTAAGGAAATAAGTCGTCAACAGCAAAACAAGCCAATGTGTGATTATGCACTAGGAAAGCATGATAGTTGTTATTCTTTTACAAGTATTTCACAGTCAATACACCTGCGTTTCTTGTTGTGTTTCGACCACATTCAGTAACTTCTTCAAACAGTGCGTTAGGAGGTGCACAGATCAGTCACCACAGATCACATGGCTGGGGACAGGGCGACTTTATAGGGCAACTTTGTAGAAAGGAATTTGTACTGCAGATAGCAAAACCAAAGACAACATGAGTTAAGCTGAGAGACTTTACCGATACGCATCTATGATGGCCTCCTGAAGAGCCCCCCAGGCCGCAGGCGGAGGGGGACGGGACATAGAACTGACAGCACTGTGCAGAAAGGCTAGAATGCCACATAATAGTGGTAGTTGTCTGAAAATGTCCACTGAAAGCATTAGAAAGGTACACCGACAGTGAAATACAAGAACAACAATTCAAACCATCCACCCATCGGCATCGCAAAAAAATAGAATCTACAAGTCTTCAACTACAGTCGTTAGCCTTGCGAGTACGGTCATGCACTATTCTGAGGATGTTCTGTCTGCGTCGCTTAGACTTGGGCAAGGCCTTTGTGTAAAGGCCGTTCTCTATAAGATACTCCTTGCTGTGGTGAATCACTGCCCCAAACTGCATCTGGAAGTTGCAGAGTGCCTTGAGCGGCCGAACAAGCACCTGGAACAGCAGTCTCAGGTCAACATGGTCATCATACAAGCAGGGCTTAGCCAGAGACCTGTGACCTGTCTTCAAGACTGGCAGATGACTGGCCAAAACAGGTAATTACAACTGATAAGAGAGGTGGAATTTAGAGGAGGACAGCTGGTCACTAGATTAACTAATAGTTCCATGTCTAGACACCCACATTAATGACTCCTTGGCACAGCTGGTAATGAAACAAATTGAATGGCTCAGTATGAATTAAATAAATGGCGCAAATGACACTAGTTTGTCATTGAAAAAATTAATTGGCCAATAATGGCTGTGATTGACGCGAATGGCCGCCATGCGAGCCATTCGCATGCTAAAAAGTACACTTTTGATTATTTCAAGAGTAGCAAAAATTCTGGCTAAGGGCCTGCATACAAGATACGGTCTTTTGTAAATATCAGTGAGCCTTTTAGGTAAAGATTACTACTCAAAGCACTTCAAATTCAGGTACTAATAGAAACACATTTAAACAAAGTGCCTCGCCTGTTCAGTAATACGCCACCATGTACATATGCAGAAAAATGTAATTGCTGTTAACTGAAATATGTTATGACGTCAGTGGTTGTGCTAGAAAAAGGCCAGAAACTGACAAATAACATATAATTTATGTACATAAATGATATTACAAAATCCCATGAAATAACTCCCTTCACTTTTGTAGCTACTAGCTGCACACATCAAGTACAGAGTTTAATTACCGTGACAAGCACACTGCTTGAGTTAGCATTCAAACGAGTTTGCTTCATCTTGTACGAAAGTGAAAGGAAAACATCATTCATACCTCTACTATATCAGGCTTTGACTCGAGGACTGAGATGGCGATGGCAGCAGTCTCCAGAGTGGACAGACTGCCGTTGGTTGGCTGTGTGCGAATCACGTACTCACTCGGCTGCCGGGCTCGGATCTCAGCCTGTAATGTAATATGTCAGTTCCTATATAAGATTATCTTGTCAATAAATAAAGAGGACACAAAGTAACATTAGTGAAAGAACTGTGACTCGGTGAATATAAAACGAAAACATCCTCACAGAGAAAGAATTAATTAATGGAATAATAATATACCTGCGGATTGAGTAAATTTTAACAATATGAATATGTTAAAAAACAATATTGATAGACATCTCAGAAGGGTGAGTGGATTACATATAGATCAGATCTTGGACTCTCGATGTGGCAAAGACTTATTTGTCCACTTACTATCTGTGTTTTTGTATGTTCTGGTTGTAATAATTTCTTGTAAAATCTTATTACAGGCAGAAAGAGCAACCAGTGGGTGATCTGACTGGACATTCACTGACCAGTGGGTGATCTTAGTGGACATTCACTGACCAGTGGGTGATCTTACTGCACATTCACTGACCCGTGGGTGATCTTACTGGACATTCACTGACCAGTGGGTGATCTTAGTGGACATTCACTGACCAATGGGTGATCTTACTGCACATTCACTGACCCGTGGGTGATCTTACTGGACATTCACTGACCCGTGGGTGATCTTACTGGACATTCACTGACCAGTGGGTGATCTTATTGGATATTCACGGACCAGCGGGTGATCTGACTGGACATTCACTGACCAGTGGGTGATCTGACTGGACATTCACTGATACGTGGGTGATCTTACTGGACATTCACTGACCCGTGGGTGATCTTACTGGACATTCACTGACCAGTGGGTGATCTTAGTGGACATTCATTTGATCCTTGGGTGATCCGAGTGGTCATCCATTGTCCACTCGGTGATCTGCCTGGACATTCACTGACCCATGGGCGATCTTACTGGACAGACTTGTGGGTGATCTTAATGGACATTCACTGACCCGTGGATGATCTTACTGGACATTCACTGACCAGTGTGTGATCTTACTGGACATTCACTAAACCACGTGTGATCTCAATGGACATTCACTGACCAATGAGTGAATTTACTGGACATTCACTGACCAGTGGGTGATTTGAGTGGACATTCACTGACCCGTCGGAGCTTGTGCAGGAACTTGTTTTGGTGGAAGAGAGCCTTGGCTTGCAGCCAAGTGCCGTCGAGAAGAATGAGGTTGTATGCGACCGGAGAGGTGACTTCTGACCCCGACCCACAGCCCTCCGCCGCCACTTTCTGTATGTCTTCAGCAGTCTCACCAGGGAACAGCAGCAGTGTGTGTGGGTCACTCATCATTTCCCGCAGCTTTGGCATGCTAGAACGATAACATTTGAAAAAAAGTTGCTTAAATAAACTCATCATCTTTACGGATTTATTGTGGGCAGAGTGATTTTCTGTTTCATAAAAGGCAAATTCTGTTTCAAAATTACTTTCAAAAAAGGCAATTTAGTTTCAAACGACATATTTTCCATTAAAAAAAATTGCCTATAAAGGCACTATCATTTTTTATTTCATGTTGGTGATGCAACTCGTTTTCCGCAATCATACAGTTTCTGAACTGAAACGTAAATTGCATTTCAAAATGTTATTTCCACAGAATTCCATCTGTTTCCCGCGAGTGCAGAATTTCTGTTCCAAAAGGTAAATTCTGTTTTAAAACGCCAATTCTGTCAATTTTTCATACTCATGCAAAATGAGTGTCCCTATTATTGCAAAGCATAATTCATGGTCAGTGTATAGCACTGTATACCTACATTAATTGTAACTATTTATTAATTATTATGTCATAACATCAACATGCAAGTTTCCAACCAACATCACTATCTTGTCTATGTGATATTAATAATAATAAAATGACTGAAAAGTAACTGAACTTCAATTCCATGTCGTAACATCAACATGGAATTTAACAAGTAGTACAGGCAGTAAAATATTATGGCGACCATATCCATGATTACTCACTACATGACAAGGGATAATGATCTAATCACGCTATACATGAAGGCATACTTTCCTTCTTTTCAACAATTTATTATTATTAATATCAATAGACAAGATAGTGGTGTTGGTTTGAAACTTGCAAGTTACTTAATAATGATCACCATACCTATCTGGTTGGAAATGCTTTCCTTTAAAAATATGGCACTTTCCCAGCTGTAGTCCGTGGTAGAGCATTGGAGCTGTCTTTAGTCGACGAGACTCCTGCAAGGTAAACACTTCTTTTAAAACATCAGATGCTTTAACTGGGAAAAGTGCTCAGCAAGAAACAAATTAAATATTATGGCCAATTATTAGTACATGCGCAAGACACAGTACTTAGAGAGGCTCATAAATGAATCACATGTATTGTTGGATGTATACCATGTGCAAAAACTATATCAAGTAAATAGACATTACATTATCTAAATATTGTCAAATTAATAATTGGTTATCGTAGTGTGATAATTATGAGCATTTATAAGATCAGCCTCATGGCTCCTTCCAAAAGTTATGATTTATTTTCAATCCCATATCTGACCATTATTATGAACAGATATAAGTATTTATGTGAATGAGGACTAGTTAGTACTGTATTTCCATTATGTTACAAGGGAAACAAAATAAACAACAAGAGCCATTTGTGTGATACCTCGTATGGGTGTTGTAGAATGCAGATGGTGGTGGACACGGCCAATGGCTTGACCGGCAAATACGGACACCAACAAACAGTGGACGGTCGTCTGCAACAAAGTGCACAAAGGTCAAGTGCTACTTAAAAAAAGATGGTAAAGGGTCGTCTCACATCTGCAATGTCCAGAAAAATGGAAAGCATTTCAGTTTGGTTGAAACCACCACCCACCCACCATTACATAGTGTGAGAATTGTGACTCTGAATTATCAAAACTGACTCCCTGATCCACAGCCAATATATACTCACCGGATTCAATTAACATTCATGACATATTAATTTTGGTTCCATTTGCTAGGTGCCACTACTATACATGGCAATGACCAACCCACCATTTACCCATGGATGCGTAATGCTTTACGTATTGCTGGACTTTGCGAACTGATGCGACTACCACTAACTAAGATGATAGGAGTATAAATTTATTCCAAGTGTCAGCCAAATTTTACGATTGAGTACTTGGGACAATAATTAAATTGGTCAGGACAACAGGAATGAATAGAGTTTGCAGCTGATTGTTGTAAATATCAACTAAGCAGTGTCATTTACAGTAATTGTTATATAATTATGTACAGTGATGAATGAGAAGAGGTGTCTTAAGTTATTACACCACTGTACCAGTAAACATAATTAATCCAAATTCCACTCCTCGCAGTGACACCTCTGTCGTTAACCAATTATGTTGTTAACAAATCACTAGGTATATATATATATATATATCATGTTATTTATATAATTTGTTTATGTAGCAATGCTTTTCAGCCATAAAGAAAGAAAACTACTTAATTAATTAAATGTGTGCTCATGTTAGGGTGTGTATGTGCACTGTACATTTTGTTCACACTGGATTTTTAATAAAGGTGTTTTTATTAGCTTCCTCCTGCAGCAAAGCGCACAGCATGTTACTATGCCAACAGGAGGCCTGGACTTGAATAGAAGAAGGCTTTGGTATGACTTCAAACAAAATTGGGGGATCTCATGTAAATTTGTGAAACAGAACATAACAACTATGTTAGGCTAGCAACAAAATTAGTAATATACGGATCTCTGATAATAACACATGCATGGGAAAAACATAGACTTCTCTAAAAATGGCTTATTTTCATAATTGTCAAGTCAAACTACAACCTCTGCCTAGTCTTTGGCTTCACCTTCACTTCTGTGAAATATGACCGATTCCTGTGTTGCTTGCCCAGCTGTCAGTGTTACTGTTACTGACTGTCACTATCAGTCGAGAGACTTAGTCATCAGGGAGTCTGAGTAACAGTGTCATTGAATGATTTGTCATTTGAAGGGAATTAATTTAATCATATTAATGACTGCACTTGTCAAACATGTTTAGTACAACCCATCTCCACTGACTGGATAAAAGAAAAAACACAATTTGTCGAAATAGCCGACTCACACAGTTATCACAATGTTTCACAATTGCACAGAATATGTGTCCAAGCCCCAGAAGTGACCAGAGGAACAAAAGACTGAGCCGTTTCAGTGAGAAGTGACAGTGTTTGTGCCTGTCAAAACCAAAGGGTGAGCGATAATACAGGAGGGTGTCATAATTCAGCACAAATATAAAACGATAAAACTCAGTGTTTGGTTCACCTGCATGTATCACAGACGCTGCGACTCTCTGGTGGGTCTGGGCAGACGTTAATTAAATCGTGAAGTAAATAAGATGGTTCATCGCTCTCGTCTGTCACGTCTTCCATGGCGTAGAGTGACACGTGGGAAGACGTAATCAAGTATGTTGCTGAGCAGAATATGTACGTGGATAATATGCAGAATAGAGCGTAGGAGACCATTTCTAAATCAGTCACCGCTAGCATGGCTGCAGATTAGCGAGATATTTTGTTACCGTAAGAAAGTTCATACCTAGATGATGTCGTAAATTGACAACATGGCGTTCACACTGTACTCGTTACTGGAAGCTGTTTTATTGTGTTTGAATGCCGTTTGCATTCTACACGAAGAACGATTCCTTTCAAAAAGTATGTACAACATTCTTAGTTATCTAACCACTCAAATTAGTGGAATACTTGTAACTACACGCACGTCATGTGTCAATGAAATGTGAAGACGCCCAGATGAGTAGAGTCTGAGACGAGAAGTAAACAAACAGTGAAACACTGCCGACTGACTAGTAACGTTCTATGGGGAGTCGGATGTTTCGGCCCCCGACGGGTTCGGCCAATGTGGCCGAACCATCCGTTCACGCAACCGGTTAAACGTGACCTGCTTACGTTCGCGTGGGCCGAATCAACCGTTTCTGTAACCGGTGTCGGCGGTGAAGTGGGCCGATTCAACCGTTTCTGTCACCTGTGTCGGCGGGCTCTATGACTATGCCTGGGCCGAACCATCCGTCCTGCTTCTGTTTAGAAATCTGACTTTTATGTTTAAATAATTCTTATATTGCATGCAACTATTTTGACTTGCATATTTTCATATTTTTATTTGCGACTTGCAATTTATGCGTGATGTTTCAATGTTTAAATAATGATAAATAATTTTATATTGCATGCAACTATTATATATCGATAATAATTATAGGAAATCACTCCATAAAGAGGAGTAATGTAATATCTCCTTGAAGACATAGTTGTCATATAATAACAGTACTATTAATTCTTCTATTGCAAAACCTTGATAAAAGTTATTCTTGAAAGCAGACACATTCGTCATCATCATACAGCCCTTGAAAAATCGATACAGTAGACTTGTGAACTGTAGAATAACATCCTCGTCAATGCGTCTTTGAAAAGTGTGGTCACACATTTTATCTGTTCAATCAACATCAACTACATAAACGGAGTGAGCACATTGCATCATGTGCTCTGTTACCGTGTTTGTTTAGCTTACTGCTAGGATACTTTGCAACAAACAAACAAATATCACACATACAAGCAATCAAGGTAAGAGTGCGAGTTCAAATAAATAAACCAACAAACAATAAAGAGGTGGTAGGTAATTTATTGTGAAACATCAAAAACAATCTTCAAACGCAACGGGCCGAATCAAACGCAGTGGACTGAGGACTGAGGCGACTGCTGCTTTTGATAATTATCAGTGGGCTGAAACATCTGACACCGCACGTCAAATTTTCGGTGAAGTGGGCCGAAACATCTGTCTGCATGGGCCGAAACATCCGACCCTGCATAGCAGATGTTTGTTACGTGGGCCGAACCATCTGTCAGCATGGGCCGAACCATCCGTCTGCGTGGGCCGAACTCGTCGGGGGCCGAACCATCCGGGACCCGTTCTATGTCTAGGACTACATCTTTATCTCTCGTCTGTTATTCGTTCACAGAAAATCCGGTGTCGAATCCGTACTCACCTCGACTTCGCCATTATAATTAGGCCTACATTTTTGCTAAATGTTAATGTTATGGGTACATTAAATTAATAATTAATGCGTTACTCCGTTAGTTCCATTCATGGAACTTTATTTCGGTTACAAGACATTCATGGCATTGATTCAACATTGATTCAACATAATCCCACTCAGTGGAAATCCCAGGCTTACTTTTGTAATTTGTTACAAAAATTTTGCATCTTGACTTAGACTTAGAGCACTTTTGAAGCCCAAATAGCAATCCAGCTTGTCTACGCAGCGGCTGTGCGTTATTGCACTGCGCTCTTCAAATGACCAATATAGCAGTGTATGTTGATGCAACCCAGGATGCTATTTATGATTAAAAAGTGTGCTAAGATGCACAATTTTAAAACCTAAATCCTAGGATGATGTTGCACAATGGAATTAACCCACACCGGTATTCCATACAGTATGTATGCATCATCTACTAATAATGCTTAAATATTCTCAAACATCGTAAATGTCGCCTACAATTAACCAAAATTAAAAAGCCATGCACCACACGTCGTAGCATAAAGCGGTCACCCAAACAACAAACAAGGTTCAGGGCTTCAGGCTGTATGGAACGATGCTATATGCCTATAATATATACTTAATTTTGTTTTAATGTCGTCTATGCAAAATGGATTTTTCATTTGTGAAGTTAATTATGTGTCAAACCATTGATTCCGTGGGCAATCACGGAATTTCGTGTATAATGAAAAAAACGTACCTTTCCGTATTTATATACGGTATGCACCAGTCCACTTATCATATAGAATCTGAATCATGCGGTACACAATACTAGTGCTCAATTCACCAGATGGCACTAATGTCATTTGTTATTCCATGGGTGGGTGCAAGCTTGTATTTTAAATAATAGCTCTAATCGGTTTAATAAGAAATGTGATTATTTGTTTAAAAATACCCAATTGGTTCTATTGTTTTGTTCCTCACTTTTCAGACTAATTTCATGAAAAGTAAATGTACCAAGTATTCACTATGATATACTGGTTCATTTGTGCATATGTTTTTCTTCGTTTTAGTGAAATTCAAAGACAAACTATAACATTTAATTTGGTTAGGCCTAACTGAATATCGACATACGCGCGTTTGAAACACAACATTCACGTGTATTGCGATTGCGCTCTTCTCACGATTGCGAATTGTGGGTGACATCAACCTTTGACCCCACCATTTGGTGCTGTTGATGTTATGGAATAGCGATTTTATGCAATGAGGGGACGTCCACGAACATTTAACAAGATTTAACAAGATTGCCACCCAGAGAATTAACTCTAGGTGGCAGGTGGACAAGGAAGCCTTTGGCTTATCGAGAGTCCAACCCTTTTATCTATGTGTATCCCGCTCTTCTGAGGTATGTGTCGATTTTATTTTAAAACATTCATGCTACTAGCACCCACACAATCAGCAGATAATCTGTTCCAATCATTTACAGTCCTTTGTGAAAATGAGAACTTTCTTATATCTAATCTACACTGCTCCTTTGCTAATGTAACTTCATGTTCTCTAGTGCTTCTATCGTTTTTAACTGAGAACAAAATATTTCTATAAATATTTTCATAACCATTTATTATTTTAAACACTTCTATCTGATCTCCTCTCAGTCTCTTGGTCTCTAGTGTTGTTAAACCACATTCCTTTAGGTGAATTTCATAACTAAGATCCTTCAGTTTTGGTATCATTTTAGTCGCTCTCCTCTGTACTCTTTCTAGCATATCTATGTCCTTCTTGCGGTATGGCCTCCATGCTTGTGTACAATATTCTATATGAGGCCTGACTATTGTTTTGTACAGCAGTATTATTAGTTATTTTTCTTTATAAGCTATACTTCGCCTAATCAATCCAAGGATTTGATTTCCTTTTGAAGCTGCAATTCCACACTGCTATGAAACCTTCATGTCAGCACTAATTGTCAGCCCTAAGTCTTTTTCTTTTACAGTAGTACTTAGTACAGTTCCCCCATTGTATATTCTACATATTCGTTCCCATGTCCTGTGTGAAGGCATTTACATTTCCCAAAATTCAACAACATTTGCCACTTTTGAGATCATTTGATCAACCTGTTAAGATCATCTTTTAATGCTGTCTATCTCCATCACTTTTAATCCTTCTAAACACTTTTGTATCATCTGCACATTTCAACACCTTGCTATATATGTCTATGTCATATATGGTAGTAGGCTTGTAGCTTAAGTAAGCGTGGGATAATTGTAATGTATTGTAAATGATCTGTAACTATTATATTTATTGAAGTAATAGTTATAGATTGAGCAAAAACAATATACATAATTTACGAAAAAATTAAGCAATGTAATAGTAATTTACTTAACCTATTACTTTTATATTAAAATTTATATTATTGGACATTGTAATTATATGCAGTCTGGTTATGGTTAATTATTTACAAGGAAAATAATATTCCAGTAGTTTCACTAGGTTTTGATTGCCCCCTTCAGTGAGTTTTTCTGTGATTTTCAGAAAACCAGCACCCCTCAATACCATGAAAATTAATGCCTATTACATGTATATATAGCATATGACCGATTTATGTGGGCATTGGTTGCATTTGGCAGGTGTTCGTTCATTGCATTGCAACTTTTGCAAGTACATTAAAATGATTATTGTTAGAAACAATCAGTGTTGACTATTAATACATGTACCATATTTTCAGAACTTGAGGTGTGTCATCACCACATGCAGAGGTATGCAGCAAAGCTCTTCACCTTCAGGTAAACGAGTGTTGTGGTATACATTACTCTGTCAACAAACTTTTTGATCAAAATCATCAATACAAGCAATGGACAAGTATGTATGTAGTTTTGTTTGTCTGTATGAGGATTTTGCAGTAATGGGTGTCCTCGTTAAATTGCATATCGTTAGAAATACATGTAAATTAAAGTAAAGACATTTTATTAAAACTTATGATAAGAGTGATGTCATCATAAGTCATGAGATTGACTACAAAATAATGAAAAACACAATACAACTACAGGTACAATCACTGCACTTGATATGTATAATGTAATAATTTGTAATATCACATGCACATAAAATGCAAAGCAAGAATATAAAAAATTATTTAGGAAGAGGTTGATGTACGTATGAAAACCCAGTTACTTTTATTATGAATCGTTACAAAAAAACCACCAGTACGTGTGATATTAAATGCTAGTTGTAGTTTGTACATGCCTTTATGTTTACAACTCACAAAATTAGTGACTAATCAATTATGTGCATTTAACAAACATTTTTAATATCACATGCCCATAAAATGTAAAACAATGAGAACAAATGCAACTTAGGAAGATGTTTAGTTAAACAAATGTAATATGTACATATCAAATAAAAATAAATTATGTCACGATTCATTGTTAAGAAAACATCAATATATGATATCAAATTTGAATTGTAGTTTGTACAATGCTTGGTATGTTTACAACTCGAAAAATATAGTGACTAAACAGGGTCATCGCTCCAGTTTACTCAGCTGGCTACAGTGGTGGATATTTTTATATGAATAATAATATTAATGACAAACTTCTATAGCGCCTAAATCCCCATATTAATTTCAATGTGGCCGAATGCTTCCCACATAAGTCGAGATGGTGTTCGATTTAACAGGTCTGCCAGGGAGGAAAATATAAAGCGCTTTGAGCAATCCTGAGGACTGGATACTACACTATATAAGAACTCACTTTACTCAAGTTTTGTTTATAACATAGTTAGTACAATATGTACAGGTGTATTATCATCAAGCGAAATGAAAATGTAATGTAAATTATTTGTGAAAATATAAACCAGTGATAAAAAGAATAATGTAGAAAAATTATACGTTGCACGAAAAATAGATAAGTCCTCATAATACATAGAGCACTTAAACAAATAAAATTCTGCAGTCAGTGTATCAACAGATCGTTGTTGAAAAATGTGAAGCCTTTCAATACCATTACTTTATCACAAACTTGTGTTGTACATAACAAATACCTGGTGTATATTGCAAGAACTCAGCTGGCTGCCACTGACTATCAGAAACACAAAGACAATGAAACCCTACCACTGTAACGATGCTGGATAATTAATGTATTTTTTTCATGGACGGTGCTAAAATTTATAGTTGAACTGAAGACAAATACCATGTATTATTGACTTTCGATAAATCACATATAGAAATATCATACTTGTCAGAGCCATGCTAATTGTCACTTTGTCTGCTGTACAGTACAAGCGGGTGTACAGCAGTCAGGAAGCTGGTATGCAGTACCATCGAAGACAGCGAACACATACAGTGATGTCATCGATATGCAAACTGATGTAGTTCATCGAAGAATGTTTGTCACTGAACCTGTCTCACAGCGTCGAAAGTTGTTGCCCGAAGACCCATGCCATATCTGCCAGACCCTGGCACCCACCGTTCCATCACTAACTGCAGAGCTAGTCAGGCATCACCACAGTCCAGCAACCTGCAGAAGTCAACCTAGTTTTCCATGTGCAAGATGTTATTATTAAAATGTGTATGAAAACAAATGTATATTTAAATGTGCACGTTAAAATTTGTTGATAACTTATCTGTGGTTGATTGTTACAAATTTGAAATTACCTGGATCGATCAAATGTGGGCCTCTCACAGACTATGCATCCTCTCTGTGTCTGTCTGACCCGGGTGACCGCCTCTAGCCCCTCCTCTGCCCCCTCTCATTCTCATTCATGCATTACATAGACCATAGCCAGGTATCATGGTTTCATATAAAAACATTAATTATTTTGCATAATTCAAATACATTGCAAATCAACAGCATTATGCAGTAATAGTATAAAATGTGAGTAAAATAAAACAAGGTTTTAATAATTACGATCACAAATATAATACTCCTGTTTGATGTTTTGTTGCACAACATTACGGATGCTCCCTTACCAAGTTTCTTGCACAGTCAACAGGAGCCCACAGCCAAACCAGTGTTACTTGTCATTTCCCACCTTCACGTCTTTTACTCTCGTACTAATACGTATTTTCACAATAACAGCTTATTAACGTGATTCAGCGTAACCAAATACAATACATGTCAAATATTATGCTCATTGTCACTTTCTGACTGAATCTCTGCCTGGTACGTGACTTAGATTACAAGTTAGAGTCAGACTCGATTCGAGTGTAGACATTCCCCAGTTGCAGAGGCAGTGATGCCACACTCGTACAATTCACTGTGACAATTGTTGGCTAATTCTCGTTTAATTAATGCACGGCTACGTGTTCTTGTTGCCAACTGCAATAGTGTAATACGTACCTTCGTATAACCAGTTTGGAATCTTCAACTTGATACGCCAAAGCATGTTTATGTTGTTATTGTTTTTGTATGCTTGGGGCGCTTATCTCGCGTAAAGACGATTAAAAAACAAGTACACATTTTTTATTAAATAGACTGCAAACTATTCACACTTTATACATCTGGACATAAAAGATCCTGATTGGCAATGGACAAACCAACTGATTAAGGACCTTTAAATGGTCAAATTAATTTATTATGGTTATATCTCGATCTGGTAACTTGCCAGTTGCCAGACAGACATTACACCTTCAGTCCACTAAATTTCTTGGAAAAAGAAGCAGAATCGTATCGCGCATTCATGTGAATATTACAATTTTAAGAATAAGTTGAACTTACTCTGGATCCAGAATTAAATAAGTTAATAGTTTGTCTGATCAGTGATTTTACCAAAACTACATTCAAAAAGTTGTGCAAATGAGCTGGTTTTTTTTCGTAAAATGAACTTGAAAAGAGGTGAGAAAATCAAATTGAGGAGGCATATTTAAGTAATTATTTGTATTATTACTATTGGCCATAATAATTAGGATACTGATTGATCTTATTTTTATTAATTTTAGTTGACTACCATTGACACAGTGATGTTAGCTTAGCTCATTGTGTTTTTGTCTAAAAATATTTGCTCTATATTTAACAGCGATTCATTATTATGTTAGTCCATCATGCAGGTACTCAGGTACACGGTGTAAATACATACAGGATTATACTTGGTCAAAGCATGCTTGGTTGAGGTTATGACTTCAACTTATTTGACCTGCACATATGCTTATAAATTGCAAATGCTAAAGGACGCATGTTTTTAATTCATTGATGCATATTAAAATAATGATGTTATTGTTCACAGTTGGCTGGGGAACAAATCAACAGCAAGGCTTTGGGGAGGAGCCAGGAATGAAGACACAGCTGTTACATCTCATCCGCTCAATACGAACTGTCATGAGGAGTATGTTTTGTAACTATTACTAATTATAACTTATTGATGTATTAAAATGCGGAAAAAACAGTGTTCAGTAATATTTATATTTAACTAACATGCTAAAATAAAAAATAATACTATTATGTTTTAAAACAACAAAACTGAACCACACATATAACATATAAAGTACTATTGACAGTTAAATAAATTTATATTGCCATTATTGGTAGTTACAATGCCTCAAAACTTCCCAAATGACACAATTAAGTTCCTGTATTACTGACATTTAACAATTTAAAAGTGTCCATGACAGAACTGGTTAGTTATAGAGCCAGGTATAGTATTGCCATTTCTCAAGCTGAAGTAGAAAACGTGGTTTTGTCTTATTAACACCACCAAAACATACCCGATTCATGAACCTAAACAGTCGAAACAAAAGTGCTAAATGCTGCTTTTACTTGGGGTAGTTCAACCTGGATACGAAAGAGGGCAGCTCATGTCTTACCCATTGATCCATTAGGTGGCGCTACTAAAGCCACAAACCTTATCGTGAGATTGTCTGCAATTACATAACTTAAAGCCATAAGCTATAACAGTTATAGAAGGTTATCATGTAACGCAATATTAACGATGCATTGATAATGAAAATAGCGCTCCGGTTTGCATCAACATACGCCGCTATATCCATTATTTTACGAACACGATGCGGTAATGCATCACCGCAGGCGCAGCGGTGCAGTCTGGAGCAAACCGGGTCGCTATTTTGGCTTTAAAAGTGCGCTAAAACACAATATTTTCGTCGTATAAAGATGCAGGAGAATGATGTTGAATGGAATTAATGCTCCGAAGTATCAAAATTAGACACAACTCGAGGTGGGTCCGGATTCTACATAAGTGCCGGAATTTAAGAGGCGTTTTCATGAAGCCCGGTTAGCTCAGTCGGTAGAGCATCAGACTTTTAAAGCTGATCGTGCTCAGAGTAATCTGAGGGTCAAGGGTTCGAGTCCCTTATCGGGCGGTCGTTTTTTTTCCTGTGGATAGTTTTTACTATGTAATTGTATTCTGTACCAATACAATTTAAATAAATATGAGCATATAATTTTTATACTCCATTATTTTGCTATTCTACAACTTTCTCAATTTCTGTCATGTCCCTATTATAAATTTGGTGTATACTGCACACATTCAGTTATAGATTAGTTAACTTATTTTTTTAATGAAATAGGCTCCCCCTTAACTGATACACACACACAACATTCCACATTATTATTTTATAATATATCCTCAAAGAAATTAAATTAACTTCACCAATTATATCAATATTAGCACTTTGAACAGGTCATATGTGACAAAGTATTGGTGAAACAATATACACCTGTACACAAATTGTTCTTATTAAAAGCAGTATAAATTAATAACAACTACATGGAAATTTACTTTTTGCTAGATTTGCATTAAAGTAAAATTGATTGCTGTCAAATATATTAAAAGTTGACTTACAACAGTAGTAGTTTGATAATTGTATTCAACATGATTTTGAAAATATTTTAAGTTGTAAAAATTGAAGCAGTATATGCCAAAAAAGATACGTGCAACATTATATTTGTTTATATATATAATCTGTGTGTGCGTGCGTTACGTTATAAAGTAACTCAACCCGAGTTATATTGATAAAATGTGGACATAACAAACACATCTAATGTTGCACGTATCTTTTTTGGTATATACTGCTTTAATTTTTACAAATATATATATCCATTACCTTCAGGATAGAAATAATAGCATTACTGTAACATTAATTATGCAGCTATTATACTCTGCCGTATTTTATAGGTTAGCAGGTGCAAATATTTCCCACATACTTAAGCCATCTGCAATTGCTGCGATTCTGGTGGTGTTGTGAAGGGCTTAGGCCATCATGCTTCAACCTTGTCTGTCTGAACTGTCATTCTCTGACCAGTTGTCGCAGAATAATTGGCCTGTACATAATTAAGCCCACATACCTTTGTATTGTACAAAAGACCAACTTTGTGTGCTTCTACAAGTGTCATATCCACTGCATTCCATACATTCTAACCAGGCGTGTGAGGGGCATTTCTTGTGGTCACATTGAAGTGTGGTTTTTAACATCGCCACTAGAAAGAAAAATACTTTACACCCTAAATGTTCATAACATGTTTAGTATACATGAACATTTACTCATGAAAAAATTGTAAATGCGCATGAAAAAAAGAACATTTGCTCATGGAAAATGCTCACGAAAAGCAGAAAACATTGTCATAAATATTATTAGTTGTGTTTTTGTTTTTAATATATTGTTTTAGGGGTCATCATTTCTATGTGCTCTTCTTGTTTGTGACAAACCTCTTGAGAGAAATGACCAGACACCAGAGAATTAGATTGTGCCTAAAATGGCCTTGTATGCAAGTTGCAACAAATTGATCAATTTTATTGTGAAATTGTTTGTTTTTGAGAAAAAAAGTGATATTTTATTTAAAATAAGGAAAGTGGGACCAGGAGGAAAAGCAGTCTTTCCTGCCCCCAAAAACTATAATGTTAACAGTTATGCATATTAGTGTAGAAGCTGTAGTTTAAAATGCTGATAACGTGTAATTCTTTCTGTTTGCAGTTCCACTGATTGGATTGAATGCGGCTGTGATAGTATTCAAGCTTGTCCTCGGATAGTGGACATTGTCTGATGATTCGATACAAGAGAGACGACATATAGTGACAGAACTAGCAACCACTATATGTAATGACTTTGCAAACAGACCACGAATGTATTCAGTAATAAATGAACAATCTACAGTTTCATGTACATCGCTAATGTCGAACACGAGAAAAAATACATTGGTCATCTTTGATAATTATTAGTTATGGTAATGTTTAATTTTGTTAGCAAGTCGTGTTTAGGTTACACACATTTATTGATGTAGACTTGACCACATCACAACCAATACTCGGTCGAAGAGACTAATTCATCCATACATTCACTGCATGTCACATCATACAAATTAACACCAAATTACATTTGTTTTGACAAACTACCCAACTAGATACATGTATAACCTGGTCTCTGTATAGACTGGGCATGTTTCACTTGGCGTGATTCATCAGTCATTTCTGAGGAACTGTACAAGTTGTGATAAATAAACATTTCAGTGATCAACTATGCACAAATGTTTGTTAGATTATTAAAGCATTTGAAATGCTTTCAGTATTATGTATGTAACTAATTTATATATAATAATTATAATGTACCAATAAATCTCTACAACAGGCAGTGGGTTTTCTGTAAATGATACGGAATCACACATACAACATTAGAACATACTGGAATGTAGTACATATACCTTTGGTAATTATAAATTGTCAGTAATCGTCCAGATGTAGACTTTGTGCCTAGCATTGAAGAAGATTCCATAATAGTTTAGTGCCCATGGTTGCATGTACATTGTACTATATTTTGTACAACATTGTATGGTGTTTCACTAATGCTTTATTTTATGGGACCTCTAAAAATATCCCTTTAAACTTGAAGCAAAACGTGCCAGTACGATAACTAAGTTTGACTGCTGTTTACATAAGTAGAGTCCTGATGTTAGTACAGTGATATTTCACTAGTCAGACAACCAGTAAATGGTGCTCCCTGTAATTTCACAAATACTGGGTACAACTTCTCAATTCACTGTGGATCACTGCTCCTTGGAAATATCTAGTTTGAACTACTACAATTGTCTCTTCTATCTGGTGTGTATGCAAAGGCAGTAAAAAACCCAACATGCACAATAAATATATAATCTTATATGGAACATAAGTGCTTGGAACTGTCATAAATACAACTACCAGTGATATTAGTTTACTGTTGAGGTACAAATAACATACCTGTGTCAAGCTGAACATTAACCACTTGACTGCTGATATTCTCTGGCAACTAACATCAAACTGCAAGTTGTCAAAACTCTGCCTTCTAGTTGCTTGGAAAGTCTGTTATTTTAATACACGGATACGTAGACATCGTTGTTCTCCTGGTATGGGACATAGCTGTAGTGTGTGTAGTTCCCACCAAGTGGCTCCTCATCGTCCATCAACTGGATTGGTCCCACGTCAAAGTTGGGCAGCTGAAGAGAATCATAATTTTTTTTATTCAGTATTTTTTAAATTTACACATGGTTCTCTCAAACAACACCATATATTGCATGACCACAGCTTCAAATTATCAGTAAATTGGTATTCACAATGTTTTATTTAGATGTATTTTTATGTATCATAAATAATATGTTATTGCCTTATATATCTTCATGTATTGGTATATGGTCATTATTATTTTACAACATAATTGTTTATTAAACAACACGAACAATAAACATCTATCAACCAAGTATGCAATCTATACAAATGTGATCGGTCTGATTATAGTAACAGACAATTAACTAGTTCATATGTAACCTTTCAAAGGCTGTGTTTAGACAAGACCATTAGTCGAATAGTAAATAATAACATATTTTATTTAATATAGCCCCAGATCCAATTATAAATTGTTTGTGATGTTTACAACATGTAGAACCCAGATAGGGGTAATAATGATGTCTAAATAAACATGCGTTTTCTAATAATTCTTATAAAATTAATATTAGTAAAATACAAATAAATACAGTAATTAAATAAATATACTAAAATAATGATCTTACCTACAGTTCTATGTAGAAATAAGACATTTCAAATTCATTTAACTGAACTAATGTACATGTAGGTATAAAGTAAATATATAAATAGGTTAATTAATACATAAGAGATATAAAACTAATCAATGCAGAGACTAAACTATGCCACATTGGACAACAGTCTAAGCGTGCCTTGAAAGTAGAGAGACAATCAGACATTTTAATGGCATAAATATTTTGGGGCATCGCCATGTACAGCTTTATATGTAAACACTACTAGTTTAAAGTCGATTCCATGTGCTACAGGCAACCAGTGAAGAATGCACAACAAAGACATGGCACTGTGGGTACTATAGCTAGTCTGATGTTGACTGTTATCCTGGCTGTATACAAGATACAATAATGCATCCATAATATGTGACATTGTCACAATTAAGCACCACACAAGGTAAAATATTGTAAACATTATTTTTTAATCAAATAAAACAATTTGAAAATATAAAAATGCTTATTTAGTTACATATGGGAAACCCAAATTTATAATTATGATGTACTTCATCTGGTTCTATCAAGTCCGACAAAGTTAGAAGGTGTCCCGTCACAGAGTGATGGTTGCCGAGATAGAATATTATGTATACATTTAATATAAATATTTGTGAAAAGTACAATTATGAGATGTTACCAAACACTACAATTGGTTGCCATCAGATGGTATTCTTTGGTCTGAAAATTATTAAAAAGTTATAAATAGCAAAAACAATACATCTGCATTGTTCAAAATACAGAAATCAATTAAACCGGTCTAAGGTGTATATTCCTGTCATTAAAAAATGAACTGTCATTGTAGCAGCTGTCAATATATCATATTTGATGTCGGATTGTTCAGAGAATCACCACTGCTTTGATAATAATAATATTAATCAACTTTATTTATATACCATCAAATCCAGGACTAAGGACGGGGATTTACAAAATCGGCAAACATCTAAGAAACATAAAAATGCATTTAAGATAAATAAATAAAGTTAGGAAGCAAAATCCTAGTATATATACATAAACCTTTGTACAGTAAAATTACGGGTAAATGCAAAATTGCTGAACATACTAGATAAAAATAAAATCCTAAATTACATTAAATAAGTTGATTAGATACTAAAATCTGATGCTAAGATAAATAAAACTAAAAATTTATCAAAACTGTATGCATGAATAATACAAAGGTTAAATGAGGTCTGATTATATTAGTTTCAGAACAGAAATGTCTTCAATAATTTTCCAAACTGCCTAGTGTTCTCAATCGCGCGCAGTTCCAGTGGTAGAGTCCCACAATGTCGGCCCGGCACATTTAAATGCCCAGTGACAATAACGTTATATGCGTGATCATTGTAATGTGCTCCTTCAAGTCCTAGACAAGTCATTGTGGCGGATGATGATTGTAGCTGTCTGTAGATAGAGTAACGGTGTTGGAAATATATATGGACACATCTAAACGGGGTCATATCCTAACGAAAAATCTTAATATAGGAAATCTAGCAACATTACAATATAGCTTGTACATTAAATTAAAGGAAATCTATCACTTTAGTGTGGATAACATGTGAATTAATTTGCTTTCAGATGTGTTTTCAATGAGGAACGCCTACTCGGACAGGCTGTTTTGGTCTACAAGGCGTTATGGATGACCCCCTTACGAAACATTTATTTGTATGTGCCTATAGTGTACAGTACATGTTTACATTCTACAGTATATTATTTTGCTGTAGTTTCATAAATATAACATTTGGGACATTCCTATACCTCGGACAGCAATTGATGGTCTAAAAGTATAATGACTTGTATATCTTGTGGTGGTGGTTTGGAAGCCAGTGCGGTTGCTTGATATGATATGCGCACAGTGACTTGTATATCTTGTGGTGGTGGTTTGGAAGCCAGTGCGGTTGCTTGATACGATATGCGCACAATGACTTGTATATCTTGTGGTGGTGGTTTGGAAGCCAGTGCGGTTGCTTGATATGATATGCGCACAGTGACTTGTATATCTTGTGGTGGTGGTTTGGAAGCCAGTGCGCTTGCTTGATACGATATGCGCACAGTGACTTGTATATCTTGTGGTGGTGGTTTGGAAGCCAGTGCGGTTGCTTGATATGATATGCGCACAGTGACTTGTATATCTTGTGGTGGTGGTTTGGAAGCCAGTGCGGTTGCTTGATACGATATGCGCACAATGACTTGTATATCTTGTGGTGGTGGTTTGGAAGCCAGTGCGCTTGCTTGATACGATATGCGCACAGTGACTTGTATATCTTGTGGTGGTGGTTTGGAAGCCAGTGCGGTTGCTTGATACGATATGCGCACAATGACTTGTATATCTTGTGGTGGTGGTTTGGAAGCCAGTGCGGTTGCTTGATATGATATGTGCACAATGACTTGTCCTTGTAAAGATGCAGGTGCATGCATTTTGCAGTCACTGCATTTTTGCAATTCTATTCATAGCCTCGTTAAGTAGGGAATTTTAGTCGTTGAGTTTTATTGTTATAACTACTTGAACATGGTTTCCGTAGCCCCATGGGTGGCGAATTAACACATTCTGCCAATATTTTGCTCTCATTCTTTGTGCAAGCTCTAGGTTGTATGTAGGACACTACAAATTATCTACAAAAAATTGTCATGCACCAAGACATATAGGGAGCACGGCTAGTGTAGTGGTTAGCACATGGCATGATAGCGCTCTGCGTTCGAAACCCGGACTGGGCAGGCATGATACTTGGTGTAAAAACCTGGCTCTCAACATTGAGGACTGTGTATTCCTCGTGACTCGGTGATCACGTTAGATGAAGTATTAGGGGGGGGGGACTAATTTCCTATATTCGGGCAACCTTAATTATGAACCAAATTTACAATTCCTATTTTGTTGTGTGCATGACAGATGGTCAACAGTAATACAAAATGTAATAAAATATACAATACAAACAAATTCATATTTCCGATACAAAGCTTAGAAAATATTTATTAATTTTACATTCCAGCACCAATAACGTATTAGTGAAGCAACAGCCGGTATTTCATTATGTCAACGATATTAATATTTTACATCAAACCAAAAACATTACAAACCTGTGAATACTGTTATGGCTTTTTAAAATTGTTTAACATTTCTATAAATTTTGTTCATTAGAAGAGGAATGTACTAAAATATATATAAAACACAACAGCAAGAGAGATTATGGTTGTTAGATTTTAGTATTTTAGAACAAACATCGTGCCCAGTAACATAAGGGTCAATCCATCAACAAATATAACAGCATGCATGCAAGCACTGCAGCAACAGCATTTTCAAAAGAAACTATTCAGGTCATCCAAAAATGAACACAATTTGGTATATAACAGTCCGACTATCTTGGTCTTTCACAAGCATGGTCTTGGTCTTTCTCAAGCATGGTCTTGGTCTTTCTCAAGCATGGTCTTGGTCTTTCTCAAGCATGGTCTTGGTCTTTCTCCCATGAAGCTGCTTGAGATTATCACATAGATGTTGTGGGCAGAACCTTGCTCTTCTGTTTCTTCTTCTTCAAGCGGGACCCATCCACTTCCTGTGTCGACTTGGGAATGGCTGCTGCCGTTGCGCTAACCTCTGGCTTTGCCTTAGGAGCAGCTGCAGTAACTGGTGGCAACTTCTGCACCTCTTGCTTCTGGACGGGTGCGTGTACACTCTCTTGTGGCGTTGCCTCGCCATTGGCATGACCCAAAACCTCTTTCTTGTCGACAATCTCATGTGGTGCCACCTGGTGATGTTTAACGTCTGGATGTTCCGCAACGTCCTTCTTTTCTGTGGTCACTTGTTTTTCCTCTGTTGTCACTTCTTTCTCGGGGAGTCTGGGAGCGCGGCTAGTGGGTGGCGGGACTACAGAGTCATGTTGTTGACGTGCTGGGGAAGGCTCCTTATGAACTACACTGGGAGACGATGGCTTGTCCTCTACTACTGGGGAGGAAGCCTCCCTAGCGGGGACTCGTTGGGCCAGAGTGAACCTAAACAAGGCCAAAACAAACAGAAAGAAAACAGAAAGAAACAAATAAAATCAAGCAAATAATAACCAAACACGGAATGTAAAAAATAAAACAAAAAATGCAACTACAAACATCAAAGTTAGTGAAATAACAAGTTATATTTCAATTAAGAGTTGAAATATAAAACATCAACAGTAATCGAATAACTACACAATAACCATCAGGTTAGAACAGAAGAGGCATTTACTGATAACTAAAGCACAACACAACACCAACTGCACTTTTCAAATAATCTGATTACTCAAGCAATTATATTTTCTGCATGACTTAGTCTGCCCAAAAGCAAGTTCAAGGTGAGAAACACTGATAAGGAAAATAAAACTACCGGCCAAATTGGGGAAAAAATGTTTAGATGCGAAGGTCAGTCATGTAACCTATGTCAATTACCTGCACAAGTTGCCTAGTGGGGTACGAATGTCTCATGAGACCGACCATTGATCAGATTGTTGAAATAACGAGGGGACTGCATGGCGAAGTGTCACTGTTGATACTTACCAGCCAGCCAACGGCACGGGTCTGCAACATACTGTCAGTGAGCATGGACGCCGTCGACATCAGACTGCCCACGGTCGTCCTCATGTGCTCAATCACATGCTGTGGAAGCTCCTGGTATGTGGAAACCTGCAACAAGATATTACAATACTCAGAGGGTGGCATCTCGCACTGGATGGCATCTCTCAGAAATGTATCGGAATGTTGTTCAAATTGCAGTAACGGTATGAAAATATAATTTAGTTATTATTTTTTAAATGTTGCCCATTAAAACAAATTTGGAAGGCAAATTCATGTAAAAAAAGGTATTCTGTAAAGCAGCTCTCGCTAGCAAATTATCAAGCGCCACTATCTATCAAGCTATGAAAAATAGCATCTAAAGTATTTAATATTCGATACACATTTGTTACGCTATCTCGTTGATGAACAAAGATGTGATCACTTTTTTATTCAGAGCAAATCCATACTAAAACGAGATGGTTTCATTCAAACAAATCCACATTCAAACAAGATCCAACTTTAGTCCTCCCTAAATCCAATACAATCAGGAAATCCGCACAATGTGGCACGTCGGGATTGTTGCTACTTCCCTCTGGTGGGAAAGAGGGAAGATGGATCTGGCATGCGGCACCAAGTAGACCGTGATGCCACAGCTGTATGCCAAAAAGGGGGTGGAAAGAACAACATGTAAGCTTACAGTGGACAATGTGTGGTAAAGTTCATCAGCGTATTTCTTCGAATCGGCGAATTTCTCCAAGACGTGGCCCGGCAAGAGATGTGCATAGTTCGAGATGACGCTGTAGGAATGCTTCAGTTTCCAGGTGAGGTGACGTGCCGTTGCAATCGCTCGCTGCTCAAACGTCTGTAACAATATTGTCACATTGTCACTGTTGGCAACATCTATAATCTTCAGAGTTCAAATGCCTGAGCAACTATAACATTCTATGCCATTTCCATAAATAAAATTCATGCCAAAACCGACTGCTAATGAACCGAATAGTTACACAAAACATACATTTAAAGTTCATAACACACCTGTACCACCTTACACCCACCCTTGGAACAAACCAAGGGGAGCATCACCATTAGTGGCAAAGCGACACTTGGTGTGCGATCACTGCTACAGCTGGGTAGATTTTGCATCGTCCGGGTGTGGAAAGTCATGGGCGGAAACCATGGAGGAAGGATTCACCTTTCAGTGCATTGGATGTTGGAAGGTGGAGTGTTTGCAGAAGGAGATAGTTAGGTTGACAGATATTGTGAAGGGAATGGAGATGGGAATTAGCAAGGAGGCAGGTCGAACGGAGAGAGAAGACAGGGAGAGAGGTGAGGATACTGCAAGACTGAAGGAGAATAGCAGTGGCAAGAAAACTGAGGAAAGGAGATTGAGAGGAGAGAAGGTGATTGGAGGGGAAGAAATTGGAAAATCGACAACAGAAAACGTGACAAGCGTGAAGGTGACAGGGAAGAGAGTGACTGTAGAGAAGGAGGGAGGGAAGATGGAACGGGAGAGGAGAGAGGAAATTGAGACGGGACGAAAGAAGAAGGGACGAAGGGAAGTGAGAGCAAATGTGATAGAAGAGAAGTCGATAAAAGGGACGCTGACAGGAGGAAAGGTGACAAGAGAAAAAGCGACAGGAAAGAATGGATCGGAAGAGAATGTGACAGGAGAGAAGACGGCAGGGGGGAAAGACAACAAACAGACAGATGCAAACCGAAGAAGGAGCTATTCTAAGGCAGTGATTGAGGGGGCAATGAGGAAAGAGAGGGTGTTTATGGGTGACTCCATTATGAGAAAGACGGACAAGACACTGAGCGAGGGGGAGGACATCGTTGTTTGTTTACCGGGGGCTAGGATTGAACATGTAACTGACAGGGTAGAGAAGGTATTGGGACATGGCAAGGGGGGGTCTATACTGGTACATGTAGGAACAAATAATGCAGACAGGGAGGGAACAACTGCGATAGTACAGAAGTATAGACAGTTAGTGAGGAAGCTAAAGAAGACGAGAGTCGAACAGGTTATTTTGTCAGGAATTTTGCCAGTAATGGGAGGAAGGGGGGCAACGTATAGAAACTGCAAGAGGATGGCGATCAATGCACTAGCTGAGCAGATGTGTGAAGAAGAGGGGGTGGGATTCACAGATTTATGGGGATACTTTGTTGGGAGGGAAGATATGTACATGAGAGATGGCCTCCATCTTAGTGGAAAGGGGGCAGCAGTTTTCTCAGAGAATCTGCTGCAATCTGTTGACAGTGGGACAGGTTGCATCTATTTAAACTAGATTCGCAGGGGGGACTCACAGAAAAGCCTGAAAATGGAGGCATAGATAAAGACAGCACAAATAAATCAACAAATAACAGTCTGGAAAACTCTTCTGAAGCTGGATATAAATGTGTTTGTTTAAATGCAAGGAGTATAGTAAACAAAAGAAATGAACTAAACATTATGGTAGAAGATATTGACCCTCATATAATAGGTATAACCGAATCCTGGACCACCACCGATATATCAGATGCTGAATTGGGACTGACAGGATATGTAATGTTTAGAAAAGATAGAATAGGAAGAAAGGGAGGTGGAGTTATTTTATATATTAAAGAATCTATTCAGGCTTATGAAATAAAATTAGAAAGAGAAGCAGATTGCGAAGAAGCTGTTTGGTGTAACATAGTTACAGGAAACTCAACGTTGACGGTTGGGTTGGTTTATCGAAGTCCAAACATAAGCATAGAAGAGAATGAAAAAATACAAAACGCTATAAGGGAAGTAAGCAAACGGGACTGTATTATTATGGGGGATTTTAACCATGGGCATATACAATGGAAATCTCTACAGAGTATGGGGAGAGAGGACCACAAGTTTTTAGTTTTAGTTCAAGATACATTCCTTTCTCAACATGTGCTAGAACCAACCAGGGGTGAGAATGTGTTAGACATAGTTTTGTCCTCACAGAATGAATTAGTTGACAATGTCAAAATATGTGAGCCACTGGGGAGTAGCGATCACAACCAGATACATTTTACCATCAAAGTAAAATCAGAAAGGAATAGCAAAAAGCAGTATAGGAGAAATTTCCACAAAGGAAGGTATAAGGACATGAGGAAATATTTAGCAAAGATAGACTGGAATAAGACACTGAAAAATAAGACGGCAACAGAATGCTGGAATATATTAAAGAGTGAAATTAAGTGCATAATCGATAAATTTGTACCCTTCAAAAAACAAGGAAAACGGTCCAAAAAGAAACACTTATCGAAAGAAGCCATTAGAAAAATTAAGTATAAACAAATGATGTGGAAGTCATATAGATGTACTGGAAATGATGAAGACTACAACAATTATAAAGAAGCACTTAACCAAGCTACAGCTGAAATTAGAAATTCAAAGAGAAGCTATGAACAAAAATTAGCTAGTAATATAAAACATGACAGCAAGAGTTTTTATGCGTATGTTCGAAGCAAACAGAAAGTTCAAGATAAGGTCGGTCCTCTAGAAGATAGTGCTGGAAATATGATATCAGAGGGATTCATAATGGCAGAAGACCTGAATGAGTACTTTAGTTCAGTGTTTACCAGGGAAGATATTAGTTCACTGCCAATACCAGAGGCTAAGTTCAAGGGGGCAGATTCAGACTATTTAGGACAATTAATTGTAACCCCGGAAATGGTAGCTAAGAAAATAAGGGCTATGAAGGAAAATAAATCACCTGGAGTGGATGGTATTCCACCCAAACTACTATTGGAAATTGTAGAACAAATTAGCATACCACTTGCAACAGTTTTCAACTTGTCATTAGAAGAGGGAGTGGTTCCTTTAGAATGGAAAGAAGCAAACATTATACCGTTATTCAAAAAAGGTTCGAGAAACAAGTCAGAGAACTATAGACCAGTGAGTTTAACATCAGTGATTTGTAAATTATTAGAAAGACTAATTAAAGATCACATGGTGGATTTTCTTGTTAAACAAAACTTGATAAACCCATCTCAACATGGTTTTTTTAAAGCGAGGTCATGCTTAACAAATATGTTATGTTTTTTGGAAGACATCACTAAGTGGGTAGATGAGGGAACACCAGTAGATATCGTCTACTTAGATTTTCAAAAAGCTTTTGACAAAGTACCACATCAAAGATTACTGCTTAAACTAAAGGCCCATGGCATAGGAAATGGTATAATAAACTGGATAGAACAATGGCTGATTGACAGAAGACAACGTGTAGTAGTTGATGGGGAGGCTTCAAACTGGAAATCGGTATTGAGTGGGGTACCACAGGGATCAGTATTAGGTCCTATATTATTCTTAATATACATCAACGATTTGGATGATGAAATAACAAGCAAGGTGTTGAAATTTGCGGATGATACAAAAGTGTTTAGAAGGATTAAAAGTGATGGAGATAGACAGCATTTACAAGATGATCTTGACAGGTTGATGAAATGGTCTGAAAAATGGCAAATGATGTTCAATTTTGGGAAATGTAAATGCCTCCACATAGGACATGGGAACGAAGAGGAAGAATATACAATGGGGGGTACTGTACTAAGTACTACTGTAAAAGAAAAGGACTTAGGGTTAACCGTTAGTGCTGATATGAAGATTTCAGAGCAGTGCGGAATTGCAGCTTCAAAGGGAAATCAAATCCTTGGATTAATTAGGCGAAACATAACGTATAAGGAAAAAGAGCTAATAATACCGCTGTACAAAACAATAGTTAGGCCTCATTTAGAATATTGTATTCAAGCGTGGAGGCCATATCGCAGGAAGGACATAGATATGCTAGAAAGAGTGCAGAGGAGAGCAACTAAAATGATACAAAATCTGAGGGATCTTAGTTATGAAATACGCCTAAAAAAATGCGGTTTAACAACACTAGAGACCAGGAGATTGAGAGGAGATCAGATAGAAGTGTTTAAAATATTGAAGGGTTATGAAAATTTTGATAGAAATATGTTTTTCTCAGTTAAGAAAGATAGAAGGACTAGAGGACATGATCTTGCATTAGCAAAGGAGCAGAGTAGATTGGATATAAGAAAGTTTTCATTTTCACAAAGGACTGTAAATGAATGGAACAGATTACCTGCTGATTGTGTGGGTGCTAGTAGCGTGAATATGTTTAAAAATAAAATCGACACATACCTCAGACGGGCGGGATACACATAAATAAAAAGGTCGGACTCTCGAAAAGCCAAGGGCTTCCTTGTCCACCTGCTACCTAGAGTTAATTCTCTGGGTGGCAATCTTGTTAAATCTTGTTAAATCTAGTGTTTTAATCTTTTACAAATTGTTCTCACAGTGGCACCTCTGGAGGCGAGTGGTTCACCCCTCAGTCAGGCAGAGTATTGAACGCTATGGGTGCCCGCCATGTTATTTCTGAATTCCAGGCTTTTCCATACCATCTAGAAAATTCCAGGCTTTCAAGGCCTTGATTTGATTTTAATTAATGGAATTCAATGTACTATTCAAGGAATTCCATGCCTTGTATGATCCCTGAAGTAGATTTTGTTTACAAAAATCTGTTATTTGTACAAAACAACAACTGTGCAGGACACGTTTCTCACCGGTGCAGTAAGGTCATCCTTCTCAGCCAGCTGTTCCTTCGCTATGTCCTCCTCCGTCCGGTTCACCTCCTGCCAGATGCTGTACAGCTTCTCTCGACTGTCAGACACCTTCGACTTGACTCCATCAATGTGTGTCCTTGAGTACTCCAACTGGTGGAATATATTTAATTACAATTACCATCACATAAACTAGTCAGAATACACCAAGTTTTTTGAGGGAATTTACGCTAAGCATGTTCTGCATGGAGTGATTTTACACCAAATAGAGATAATGCAATTTCATAAAGAAAACACAACAAACAAAAGATGAAATTAACTATCACAAATGCATTTTAATCTATACACTTCTCCTATCCTTATAATTCTAAACAATTTCTTTTGAAAGTGACCACTACACACAAATGAATGTAAAGTAATTATTTCTTACCAACAAATATATTATTGGTCATGAGATTCAAAGGCTAACCTATCCAAACAAAACATGAATTCCTCCTCATGGGACAATAACATAATCTTTTAATTTGTTCATATCATTAACTGTTCAATGATTAAAACCAGAAACTTAAACCGAGGCTGTTGGTTCCCTATTTTTAAATATAATGTTCATGATACTAGAAATATAAATAAACCCATAAAAACAGTATTCACAATGTTGTACTCACGAAATGTTCTAATTGTACATAAAACATTAAATGTAAATAAACAACCGTTACTGGCACTTATTGTGAAAAATTCCACCGGAAATACCTTTGAAGTTGCATGATTCCCACACTCCCGACAGTATACTAGGATTGAGTAGAACCGATTCAATGAACTTCCTATTAATAATTACCACCCTGGCCGATTATAATAATGCTGCTATAGTTCTGGTCCCACTCACCAGGTTGACGGTGAAAGCGAGCTTCTCGATGGTCTCAGTGCTGCGTTTCTGTGCGTGCTGCAGCTCATGCATGGCGCGTGCAAACATGCGGCGGCGCACCTTGTCACTCAGGTGGCCGAGGCGGGTGAGGGTGTAGGCATCCGGCTTCACCACATCTTCTGTCTCCTTCACTCCTACAACACCACAAGAGAGATACCAGAGGTAGCAACATTTATCTAAAGAGGTTAAGTTCTTAGGATCATCTCAGAACGTCAATCCGGATATCAGATGAAATTAACTTCCTGTGGGGGGGGAGTTGAGTCGGACATTGACAATTTACACTGTTAATGTATTGATATCATCATATCAATGTTTACCAACCAACTTGTCTGGGGGGTGGAGGGCTGAGGCCAAATGAAAGTAATTGTTTGATATAGGATTTATATAGCGGTAAATACATCCAGTCCTTAGGACTGCTCAAAACACTAGTTTATTCCCTGGCAGACCTGTTCATTCAAACACCATCTCTGTGAAGCATTCAGCCATGCTGCAATTACTACATGAAGACTATTTTGTACACAAACATCCACCACTGTCTACAGCCAGGTGCTCATTCAACAATACGGAATGAATTAACTTCCCAGGTTTGAGACTGCAATAAGAGGATCCAGGCATGGAATCTCTAGACCGAGATATTCTAACTGTTACACCGCCATGCTCCGTAAACTGCATATACATTGTATCTAAACATCGTACTCGAGATCAATTTATATCCCTTCAGTAGAAAATGTGCTGTGCATTTCTGTTTATGGAGTGACACTGGAAATCTTTCTGAACACATCAGTAGTAAACATTCGGTTGGATCCAAGATGTTGGCATGGTTACCAACAAGGCCTTTTTTATGTATTATTCACTACATTCAAACCAGGGTGTAACACGATGTGACGTACCTTCCTCCGCAGGTAGATACTGGTCCACGTAGTTCTCCGTCGACACCAAGACAGCGTTCAACATAGTGCTGCCCATCATCAACTTGTCCATGCCGTAAGCCTTCACTCCACTCGCCTGTAACATAACACTCCTGAGTAGATACGCACTATACAAATAGCCAGGTGACAGGTATACAGGTACGTTCCTATATAGCGCAATATCCAGTCCTTAGGTCTCCTCAAGGGCTTTACACTTCGAGTCGAGAGTAATGTTCTAAAAACTGCCATGCTCCACACTATAAATAAAAAATGAAAACGAAAGTATAATCTATTTATAATTTTTTCGTACAGCTGAGAATTTAATTATTTTTAGGTGTTCGAATACAGTCACTTCGGCACATAAAATAAATTCACCAGGTTTCACATGAAGTCTGCCTAGCATTAAGTGTACTTGTTTCGACCTTTAACAAAGCTGTCGTTAGATTCTGTTATACATGTATGATGAATACAAGAAAATTTATACCTTACATCTTTCCCATTTAAAAAAAGAAAATCTGTATTAAAACCAAATATTGTGAATTTCTCCCCAAATTAAAAAATCTATATTGAAATCCATGAAATGTGCCATGTTTGGAATAAGGTACTTAGTTCCTGCGTGTTCCATCTCGTACCCACTAATAAATCTTTGTTCAACAACTCACCTTGCCCATGCCAAAGTCTTTCAAGGTAGAAAGTTTGTCCACACCATAGTCCTTAATACCAGTCACCTTTGTCACGCCGTAGTCCTTGATCCCCGCCACCCTATCCACCGTTGGCTTCAGTGTCGAGTTGTAGATGTTCTTTGTCTCAGCCACAATCTGCAGAATTAATTCTCTTGTGAAAGGCAATAACAATTGTGGTGGGAGTAAATAGGTAAAAAAAACTGTAAACGTTGGTTTCTTTTGAACTAACACCATGACAGTTGCTAAAACAGTATATTCTAAGTATCTTGTGAGTAGGACTTAAAACATTCACAATAACCATGAACTTGATATGCTAATGGCAATACACATTTATTTGGCATAACTAGGGTAAGTTCCAACATTTAAATCACAACGTCCCTCACATCCAAGATATGGTGGTACCCGTGTTTCCAGTTGCAAAGTTGTCTTGCCTCCTCAACATTCATTACTTGATAAACAGTAGCCATTAGAACCACACAAAAGGGTTTCCGCTGCTGTATATCCAAATAACACAAATCTTTAATCTCAAAACTGGACTCATTATCTGCTTTCAACTAATATAATGACCTCACAAGAAAAATCCATCAACTTAAATCCCGTGTTAAATTTAGCTTTTCAAAATGCAAAAAAAACGCTGCCATATCACCAAGGCCACTATTTCTGTGACACACCAGCAAAAGTATCTTGGTAGTGCACCAGTCACCATTTTCAGTATACCTAATAACTGTTAAGGAGTTAATTATTAATATTAAAGAGCACATCGGATTTATTAGAATGCTAATAAAACAGTCCCCTGGACCGTTCCAATGGCATCAAATTAAATCAAAATCTTGGATGGTAAATATTTTTGTTTCGAAATGGAGGCATGAGAAATAGTACTGCATGGCTTTGACTGACCTGGTCAGTGGGTTTGGTGACCATTGGGTATGAATGTTCCAGTTTCTCCAGCTGACTGCATGCAAATGAGTCAATGGTCCCGACTGAAACATTCAGTTAATGATGAATAAACAAGTCAATGGTCCTGACTTAGTTAAACATTCAGTCAATGATGAACAAACAAGTAATTATCCTGACTGAAACATTCATTTAATGATGAACAAACAAGTTATTATCTCAACTGAAACATTCAGTCAATTGTATAAATAAGTGGTAATAAATAAATGTTAAATGCTTAATTAACACAGTGATTGCTACGGAGACAAAACATTGCCGAACAGTAACATGACATCTGAATATAAATATATACGTTATATTCTTCAACTTGGAATCCCTGAGAAAACTAGAGAATCAAAAAAGGATTATACAGAAAGGACCTATTGGACATCCACAATAGAAAGAAGAACCAGTTAATTCCAGGGTGGTAACCTACTTGGCAGAGTCATGGTGATGACTGGCAATGTTGTGCCAGCCACTACCTTCACTGTCGACTCGGCCATCTCGAAGGTGTACTTCATGAGGCGGTTTGTGTCCTTCGTCTGGTTGTACAGACTGCCCAACTGACCCACAGCCATAGTGACCAGGGGCAGACTGCCCATACGGTTCAAGAACTGCATCTGGTTTTCTCCGACTTCAGCCATATTCAAGCGCTGTTTTTCCTGCTGGCTTTGACGATACATTCGATGCTGCCACATGAAAAGAAACATTTGCTCTACACAACTGAATGTCAATAATTTACTAGTTGTACAACTATTATTCTCCATATATTAAATATTATTTATATATATCCCAATCTTGGCAAACATATTCCAAGTAGGTAATTGAATATATACATGTCAAGAAATTGGGTAATGTAATCATAACTTTAATAAAGTCAACGAGTGCACGTATTATACACATGGGCACAGCTGCCGAGTCATTTAGCTGGCTTATATCTAGCCATTCACTAACAGCCAACAGCAACATTGTATATAATAAGTACAGTTCTTCAATAAGGAACATTAATAATGAAAGGCAGTGCAAATGAAATCTCGCTGCCACATAAACTGTCACTTGCCAAAAGCCATTTACATTATATATGTACGTGCTACAAATACAATCCCAATAGTAAAATCGGTTATCATCCTGAACATGAGAACCTATTAATATTTCGTCATTCTACTTAACTACAACATAATAAGTTAATTTAGTTCTAAGAAAACTGGTGCAAAATGTGTAACACATTATAAATGTTACATAATCAGAGGCCTCGCTTTGAAGGCATGGTCAATTAGCACCATTATAAAAGCAATGTGCCATATTGCCAAAACAAGTTTGTTGAATCAATGCATTTCTTGTTATCATATAATTGATAGTTAATTTGTGTAACATGAAAGTGTGAACCACTTTCTAAATTCTTATCTGTTCTAGCTAAATGTCAGCGAAATGGACTAGTTTTGTTTTTTGCCCCAAGTCTTGCTAACGAAAAATGTGTAATTATCAGATACTGAAAGTAAAGCGCGTGTCGTTCCACGGTCTCCCTTACAGGCTTATTTTAAACGTTATTTTGTAGCTTATATAAATACTTTGCTTTAATTTCTTAACAACTATTGCTAAATATGCCTAATGAATGAACTGGTTTAGTGGAAGTATACACACTAACACAGGTCTTGGGCTTGGCACAGCACATGACTACACTATTCGTCACGCAGTTAATGGCAGACGTGTCGCGTTGCAGGCAATAAGTTGTTTACCTCCTGTTAAATAGAATTCGGACTACACAAATCACCGCCAGTTACAATTTTACAAAACACCTACGTAGTCTTTAATTGTAGAAATTCAACGCCATTTGAAGAATTAACACTGCCTCCGATAAACGGTAAAATACTGAACGATATAATGGTACTGAAAACCGAAATAGATTTAACAAGATTTACCCCAATAATGGCAATACACAAACAAAGCCCAAGCCAAGGCAATGATTGGCACAGCCAACAACAGCGAAGCTGAACGGAAAACGCGACCAGTCAAAATGCGGGCTACATCCACGCCATTGCCAAGGTTTTGAAGTTTCACAGCCGACTTTGACTAAATTACAACTACCGTACGGTCACCCGTTTGTCAATTTACGATTAGAACAATCTTCTTTATTCGCCTCCTCAACACGCAAAATATAGAACACACACCCTTACCTCAAAAACTCCCGACTATGACGGGTTCCGCTTACACTGGTATTTATACCCTGCCTACTTATTGCGTCAGCAGTCATATGACAGTGACTGTCAAAGGTGACCCTTGGGTCAAACCAAACGCATTCTGAGTGGGGAGAGTCTGGAAAACTAGTGATGGGCTGTGTATTAGGAAAGCAAACTGAGAACTTATAACACGTGTATAATTATATCGTTTCTAGTCATTATTACAAACTTTGGCTCATATGATTTCCAGTACGATCCAGTGCATTACTCCCAAATCTTTCAGCCTGCTGCCGACACATTAAACACTCTTTTCCCCCATTAAATTGGGCCAGTCCTCTTTGGCCTTTGGATGGTGCTGCCTGTAGATCAGCTAGACTACGACCTATCTATTATGTAAGAACTGCTAGCCGACATGGAACATCTGTCAGGGTTGTGATATCTTGGTGGACATGACAAGGCATAGGAGGTTAATTGCTATTTGATCTTGGACGATTTGATCAGGATTTGTATCAGTGTTTAAAAATATACAGTGTGCCCCATTATACTCATAATGCGTGGAACTGTTCTGGTACAAACAACGGTTAATTAATATTAACATGGATACTTCACAACATCACAGTTACATTTTTACAAACTTTTAGATATTCCAGTCACTGGGGTCAAACTCAGTTGTCACCAACTACATATGTCTCCAGTTGTCTTTATTTTCCCCTCTTTGTCGTTTGCAGTTCTATTATACATGCCAACTTTTGTTGTTGAAATCAGAGATTCATCAGCAGTTCAGCATGCTTCCCATATGTTGTGCTGTCTCGAATTTTAATTGACCTCGGAAAGACTGAAATTCAATGGTTCAGCACGTCTCAGCACATCTGCCGTGCTGTTGTGTCGTCTCGAAGATGGGGGGAGGGGGTACTGTTGGAGATTTTCAGAGAAAATCCTGGAGATTTGCCTGTACTTTGGGAGTTACACCCAAAATCCGAGAGACTCCCAGATTTTACAGGAGAGTTTGCAGGTATAATGTACATTAAACTTGCAGTCATGTGACCAAAACTATATTTCCTGTTGCCTATTCCACTGCAACTGGATGACATTTTCCCTTTACACAACATTAGGCCAAATAATTGTAATATCTGAAAGCAATTGAGGAAATAGCATTTATTTTCCCTATATATAATATTTGTGATGACAATGTTAAAACATTGGTTGGTTGCACATCTTGTAACAACATAACAAAGACAACACTGCTAATTCACAAACAACAGTACCCCTCCGGTAGTTTTAACAACATATGTCTGTTGAGAACAGGGTTACGGTCAACTACATTTGATCAAGTACAATTCCTTAATGCATATATCAATAATATTATTTAGGTGTCATTATTAACTATATAATTATAATATTAATTGTACACATAATCAGGATGGAGATTCAATGTTGTGCACAACACTGGCGAAACATAACAGAATATTTTGTATTCGAAATAATCAAGTTATGTGTGCTTGAAATGGGCAAATTAACCCCTGAAATGTGCTTGATATTTTGCCAAGTACCATTATAATAGTACCTGACCCAAGCCTGGTTGAGCATTCATAAACCAAAAAATTATAAATAAAATTTATATAGGCAGACATTTCGCATTGTACAGATTTTCTGTATAAGATATGAATTTATGGAATTTTGGGAGGAATACAATCGTATCCCGTTTCTGTACAAATTTGTTGCAAGTGCAAAAATCATGATAAAGGGTGCACCTCATGGTATTTGTACAATTACGGATCTCATTGGCAAACCGACAGTCATGCCAGAGGAAATACAATTGATGATAGGCAGGTGTTCACTAATCCACAGCAGATTTGTTTGTGTAGGTATTTTTTATTTAATGGTTGAGGCTTATACACAATTAGAATAGGAATATCTGTACTATCTTAAAATGGTTGAGGCTTATACACAATTAGAATAGGAATATCTGTACTATCTTAAAAAACATTATATTGATTTACACAGAAGAAATACAGATTTAGGCCAATATGATGTGGTATGTTTGTGTGGGTCATTTCAAACTCATCTTGGTTTGGAATGATACATTTTTTTTATACATATATATATATATTATTTTAAGTGCATGTATCAGTAGTTATTTATGTATGTGTGTGTGTGTGTGTGTGTGTGTGTGTGTGTGTGCGTGCGTGTGGGTATATACATATAGGTATGCATATATGTAAATAGACTAATAATTAGTCTAATTTATTTAATGTTATTTATTATTAGTCTTTGAGAATATTATGGATATTGCGCTCTATAAATATTATTAAATATGTAATTGTAGGCAACGTTATTTTATACCAATAATATTAACGGTAGGCAGCCTATCTATTATGTAGGAGGAAGGTGCTCTAGGGTATCTAACCCCTCCCTCGATAACCCCCCTCCTTACAAAATATGGTTAACAAGTCTGATATTGGATACACTGTTGTAGTTTTGGACACACTTCTGTAATGAGCATAATGTTCGCCAGAATATGGAATCACTGTCTATTCTGTCATTCACTTTCACAATGTGCTCTTTGAGAATGTGCTGCATCGTTACTGAGCAGATTCCCATTGTCAGACCTGTTGCTTTGTATTTGGCAGGGCATGTTTCGAATTATGTAATTTTATTTGGAAGTAATAATTGCCTACTTTGCACATTAGTATTTTAATATATATATAATATACATATATATATATACACACCTTTGTACAGCACCAATAACAATGATTTGGATGTGGGGTTTTATAAAAAAAAATCTGTATTATTATTATTATAAGGTCTACCTTAAATCTAAATAATATGTCAGTCGCATTTATTGTAGACTTAATTAGTTAACTTTGTCATCAATAGTCGATCCTTGTGAGACACTAGTCCCATAATTACTGTGAAAATGAACACATTTACTATATATATTACTTTATAAAAATTTACCAACAAGGTCAAGTTTCTAATCAAATCAAATAACCCATACTCCCAAGTTAATCAGGATTAGTCACTTCAACAATAAAGCACAGCTCAGTGCGTTGTCAACAGAGCCTAATCCCCCAATTACTCAGCAAGACAACATCTCATTGTCGCTACCAAATTGTCCACACAGTAACTGCACACTACTGTGATTAAACAGATGACCACAACCCAAGGATCTGATCCCTGCTTTGTTTACCTCCTGTGTGCATCTAGCAGTGTGCCTGGACAATATGGTTTCTTAATCTTTCATGTAGTTGTTATGGGCAGCCACACAAGACAACTATACATCCTTTCATTGCCAGCATGGAGAAATAACCCTTTGATGACAAATCTTTCAAAATATTCAGCCAGCTACATCAACTTAAAAGGGTGTCTACAAGCTACTTATTAACAGTGTCATCATAGTGACAAACACAGAACCTGGGCACTGTTTCACTGTCATTCTTACGAGCTCATCAACTTATTAACAGCGTCATCATGGTGACAAACACAGAACCTGGGCACTGTTTCACTGTCATTCTTATGAGCTCATCAACTTATTAACATTGTCATCATGGTGACAAACACAGAACCTGGGCACTGTTTCACTGTCATTCTTACGAGCTCATCAACATATCAACAGTGTCATCATGGTGACAGACACAGAAACTGGGCACTGTTTCACTGTCATTCTTGTGAGCTCATTAACTTATTGACAGTGTCATCATGGTGACAAACACAGAAACTGGGCACTGTTTCACTGTCATTCTTGTGAGCTCATCAACTTATTGACAGTATCATCATGGTGACAGACACATAAACTGGGCATTTTTTCACTGTCATTCTTCTGAGCTCATAAACTTATTGACAGTGTCATCATGGTGACAGACACAGAACCTGGGCACTGTTTCACTGTCATTCTTGTGAACTCATCAACTTATTGACAGTGTCATCATGGTGACAGACACAGAAACTGGGAATTGTTTCACTGTCATTCTTGTGAGCTCATCAACTTATTGACAGTGTCATTATGGTGACAAACACATAACCTGGGCATTGTTTCACTGTCATTCTTGTTAGCTCATCAACTTATTGACAGTGTCATCATGGTGACAAACACAGAACCTGGGCACTGTTTCACTGTCATTATCAACTTATTGACAGTGTCATCATGGTGACAAACACAGAACCTGGGCACTGTTTCACTGTCATTCTTGTTAGCTCATCAACTTATTGACAGTGTCATCATGGTGGCAGACACAGAACCTGGGCACTGTTTCACTGTCATTCTTGTTAGCTGATCAACTTATTGACAGTGTCATCATGGTGACAGACACATAACCTGGGCACTGTTTCACTGTCATTCTTGTTAGCTCATCAACTTATTGACAGTGTCATCATGGTGACAGACACAGAACCTGGGCACTGTTTCACTGTCATTCTTGTTAGCTCATCAACTTATTGACAGTGTCATCATGGTGACAGACACAGAACCTGGGTACTGTTTCACTGTCATTCTTGTGAGCTCATCAACTTATTAACAGTGTCATCATGGTGACAAACACAGAACCTGGGCACTGTTTCACTGTCATTCTTGTTAGCTCATCAACTTATTGACAGTGTCATCATGGTGACAGACACAGAACCTGGGCACTGTTTCACTGTCATTCTTGTTAGCTCATCAACTTATTGACAGTGTCATCATGGTGACAGACACAGAACCTGGGCACTGTTTCACTGTCATTCTTGTTAGCTCATCAACTTATTGACAGTGTCATCATGGTGACAGACACAGAACCTGTGCACTGTTTCACTGTCATTCTTGTGAGCTCATCAACTTATTGACAGTGTCATCATGGTGACAGACACATAACCTGGGCACTGTTTCACTGTCATTCTTGTGAGCTCATCAACTTATTGACAGTGTCATCATGGTGACAGACACAGAACCTGGGCACTGTTTCAATGTAATTCTTGTGAGCTCATCAACTTATTGACAGTGTCATCATGGTGACAGACACAGAACCTGGGCACTGTTTCAATGTCATTCTTGTTAGCTCATCAACTTATTGACAGTGTCATCATGGTGACAGACACATAACCTGGGCACTGTTTCACTGTCATTCTTGTTAGCTCATCAACTTATTGACAGTGTCATCATGGTGACAGACACAGAACCTGGACACTGTTTCACTATCATTCTTATGAACTCATCAACTTATTGACAGTGTCACCATGGTGACAGACACAGAACCTGGGCATTGTTTCACTGTCATTCTTGTGAGCTCATCAACTTATTGACAGTGTCATCATGGTGACAGACACAGAACCTGGGCACTGTTTCACTGTCATTCTTGTGAGCTCATCAACTTATTGACAGTGTCATCATGGTGACAGACACAGAACCTGGGCACTGTTTCACTGTCATTCTTGTTAGCTCATCAACTTATTGACAGTGTCATCATGGTGACAGACACAGAACCTGGGCACTGTTTCACTGTCATTCTTGTTAGCTCATCAACTTATTGACAGTGTCATCATGGTGACAGACACAGAACCTGGGCACTGTTTCACTGTCATTCTTGTTAGCTCATCAACTTATTGACAGTGTCATCATGGTGACAGACACAGAACCTGGGCACTGTTTCACTGTCATTCTTATTAGCTCATCAACTTATTGACAGTGTCATCTTGGTGACAGACACAGAACCTGGGCACTGTTTCACTGTCATTCTTGTTAGCTCATCAACTTATTTACAGTGTCATCATGGTGACAGACACAGAACCTGGGCACTGTTTCAATGTCATTCTTGTGAGCTCATCAACTTATTGACAGTGTCATCATGGTGACAGACACAGAACCTGGGCACTGTTTCAATGTCATTCTTGTTAGCTCATCAACTTATTGACAGTGTCATCATGGTGACAGACACATAACCTGGGCACTGTTTCACTGTCATTCTTGTTAGCTCATCAACTTATTGACAGTGTCATCATGGTGACAGACACAGAACCTGGGCACTGTTTCACTGTCATTCTTGTGAACTTATTGACAGTGTCATCATGGTGACAGACACAGAACCTGGGCATTGTTTCACTGTCATTCTTGTGAGCTCATCAACTTATTGACAGTGTCATCATGGTGACAAACAAAGAACCTGGGCACTGTTTCACTGTCATTCTTGTGAACTCATCAGCCCGATTATGCTCTTTAAAATCAGTTTTGTTCCTTGACAGTGATCTTGTAAACCACAAACTGTCAACTCCAGGTGGCGCCACCGGGACACTTCTGTCAGTGCGTCATGGAAACAGTATCGTCACTAATACGCTGGTGGATTTTTGTATTTAGAAAAAGCTTCTTAAATGTAATAAAATCTTTTTAATCAATTTGTTTCCTGATGAGCTCTGTGAAACAGTCCCTTGGTGTTTGCTCCATGGCTTGAAATACGTCAGATCTTACAGTAGGCATGTTTCATGGTTTAACATTTTGCTATTCGCAAGTTTTTCTATTCTATATTATAAACCAGTTCGTTCTCTGTGGGTGAAGAGGTTCATCAGACTGGGTGGTTCAAATGAGTGATATTTTTTACTTATTTCACAGTCAGTTTACCTTTTGTAACGTCACAAGAACAAAAGGGAAACCGACTGTGAAATAAGTAAAAATATCACTCAGTTCGTTCTGTTTGTTTGTGCCCCCACATCTCCGTTAATTTTGCATGTATCGGGCTGAAATTTTGCATGTGATCTACTGGGCCCATTGAGATGGTTCAGATTTATACATTTTCGTAATTCATCTGGAGGGGTGTGAAAAACTTGGGGGCTCAATATTTCAAAAGGCTGTACGTGGAGTTCCAGCCGCAGAATTTAATGTTTTTTTATATCATTGTAAAGATAACTATGCCATCTACAAATATGTCACTGGATGTATACAGAAATGTTGAATAGTTTTTAAGTTATTGACATTTGAAAATCCTCAGCACTTAACATGCACCAGGTCACGTAAGCATTTCGTCGCGTCAGCCTCGTGAGCGCGTGCTACTTCAGGAAAACAACACAGCAACGATTCCGTGGAGTTCCAGCCACGGAATGTAATGTTTTTTCTATACCATTGTACAGGTAATTATTCCACGTACAAATGTGTCACTGGGTGTATGCAGACAAATGTATTAGTTTTTATGTTATCAATGTTACAAAATCCTGGTCACGTAACTCCTGTTGCTGGTTACGTCAGTTACACGGGTGAGCGTGTGCGATTTCTGGCAAAAGGTTGTCCCAACAACTAGGCGAATGACCAGTTACAATTTATTAATGCGGGTAGGCTGAAAACATTTGGGATGGGTTTGGGGGGTCTGGAACTGAAATGTTGGGCATTTGAGGTTTGGTCTATTTTCAATGTTCATAATTATGTCAACAATACTTTTTTTGAGATTTCAGTGCTAATGATTTAAGAATATATATGACTGCCTTTTCCCCCCAACCAAAGCCGGGTAACTCAGCTGGTGTGACATATTTGGTGATTTGATGCTTTTTGTCCATTCGAACAACAGCTTTGTGACAGGTTGTATTTGCTGAATGACCCATGTTGCTGTCGTCCTGTTTCCCATGTTATGACTTTCTCCACTATTACGTATCCTTTCAGTAGGCATGATTTCAATGTTTACTACAAACACATGTAACGTCTTGGTGATTTGGTGAAACTTATTTATTGTATTTTATCATTGCACCATATTTTTGCTTGTGTTTGTGCGGTTTCATTTGTTAAAGTTTGTGAAAGGAAGAGAGCTTTGCTACAGGGTAGGGGGGAGATATCCAGTACTTCATATAGTGCAGGTAATATAAACTTATACTGTTATATAAACTTATATTGTAATATAAACTTTTATTGTAATATAAACTTTTATTGTAATATAACCTTATATTGTAATATAAACTTATAGTGTAATATATTGTCATACTGTGTGTGTGTGTGTGCGTGCGATTTTAATTTTATGTATTGGAAAAAGTTTCAATAAAACTGATTAGATGACAATGATAATGCTTTAAGTAAAATATTACAAATCAAAGCGCCTCACAATAGTAACTAATTAATATACCTGTAAATTAAAAGCTTAAATATTCAGTACAGTTGCATTTAGATGAAAGTGCATAAATAACAATATAAATGGCACTGCATAAATAACACTGCTAGTTTTCTATTGTGCTTGCTGTGATTCCTTTGTCTGCTCCAACCATTCTTGACCGGTGTGGCCTGATAGTCTTGACCAGTGTGGTCACTTCACAATTGAGTGTCTTCTTCTTCATTGTTATATGTTGTTTCCCCAGTTCTTTCAGTTCTTTCTGTGTATTTTTGGGTGAAAAATTTGAAAATTGAGTCAAAGCTGCAGCAGGACGTCCACTCGTGTGTCGAATGGCCTGAAACACAAGAATAACAGTGAGTTTTCTTTATAATTCCAACTGATTTTATGGAAATGCTAAAATAAGAGATGTTAGATTAGACCAACACATGGCGCAACACTGGGGCAGTAGTTAAAGGGGCACTGCATAGATTGCGCTATTCCACGGCAGAAATATTTTGTTGACGTCTGCGGCTATTTATAGACAGTCTCGTGCATATGTTTGCTGTCATTAGTTCTCAGGAATACAAGACAAGCGTGCGCTGCATCTAATAATTGTGTTGTTGACAAGGATTTATTTATTTAGTATTGTAAATTTGCAACAGTATGTCATAAATAAATCCTCATCAACAACACAATCACTAGATTCAGTGCATGCTTGTCTTGTGTTCCCGAGAACTAACGACGGCAAACATATCACCTGCACTAGACTGTTCTATAAATAGGTGCATATGCCAAGCGTCGACCGACAAAATATTTCTGCCATGGAATAGTGCAATCTATACAGGGCCCCTTTAAAAGGACGTAATTTGTTCCTAGTGTTTTTGTATATTAATTAATATAATGTTCTTAAGACTAAGACAACTATGTTGAAGGTATACTGCCTGCCAAATTGTGTTTAGTAAGCCCGTAACAATGATCGCAATTTGGATGATATGCCCCGGAGCATGTTCAAATGGTTAAAAAAAATCCAGTGTCAAAAGAAGATTTATTGGTAATGAGTTAACAGCAATACCCTTTAATGTTAGACGATTTCCCATTTTTCCATGTTCAACACGACAGACTTCCTGCTACAAATTAGTATGCTGACTAATTCACTGACTCCCTTTAAGTTTACCACCATCTTGACCTTAAACTCGTTCATGCTGACCATTTCATTTCAGCTATTGCCAATTTGAACGTAATGTCTACTACAGCTGTTCCTTATTATTACTGCTTTATAGTTCATTTTAGACTGAGTGAGTTAGTAAGTAGAATCAGTAGAGTGGGTGAATGAGTGAGTAAGTAATTAGAATGAGTGAGTGAATGAGTGAGTAAGTAAGTTGAGTGATTAGAATGAGTGAGTGAATAAGTATGTAGAGCGAGTAGAGTGAGTAAGTGAATGAGTAAGTACGTAGAGTGAGTAGAATGAGTGAGTGAATGAGTAAGTTGAGTGAGTAGAATGAGTGAGTGAATAAGTATGTAGAGCGAGTAGAGTGAATGAGTAAGTACATAGAGTGAGTAGAATGAGAGAGTGAATGAGTAAGTTGAGTGATTAGAATGAGTGAGTGAATAAGTATGTAGAGCGAGTAGAGTGAATGAGTGAATGAGTAAGTACATAGAGTGAGTAGAATGAGTGAGTGAATGAGTAAGTTGAGTGATTAGAATGAGTGAGTGAATAAGTATGTAGAGCAAGTAGAGTAAATGAGTGAATGAGTAAGTACGTAGAGTGAGTAGAATGAGTGAGTGAATGAGTAAGTTGAGTGAGTAGAATGAGTGAGTGAATAAGTATGTAGAGCGAGTAGAGTGAATGAGTGAATGAGTAAGTACGTAGAGTGAGTAGAATGAGTGAGTGAATGAGTAAGTTGAGTGATTAGAATGAGTGAGTGAATGAGTATGTAGAGCAAGTAGAGCGAGTGAGTGAATGAGTAAGTTGAGTGAGTACAATGAGTGAGTGAGTGAATAAGTATGTACAACGAGTAGAGTGAATGAGTGAATGAGTAAGTAGAGTGAGTGAATGAGTAACCCATCATTACACCCTTCCTCCCCCGCGGTGACTGGCTACTATTGCAGGAGAGGACCACTAAACACTGCTGCTGAAGTCTACCTGCTGATACAAGTGGTGCGTCATCTCCAAAGTCATCCATTGGTGTGTCTAATGGGGATGTGCTCGAAATCCAGTTCCTTGCATTCTACAATGCAATTATCAAATTAAATCTTATTGCAAAGTTTATAGAAGAACTTAAATAAATTTTTGTTATTTGCATTTAAAGAAAGGCAATGTTTTCTGCTTATAATCAAGAATATGCTTTGTAGTTAATTATTTGTATCAGAAACAGTACAATACCAACAAACAGAATTACAAACCAGGAATAGTTTTATTTTAACCATATCAACATGTGTAAGAATTGAAAGATTTTAAAACCTAAATAGCTACATGATATATTTGAAAAAGCAACTGCAAATTTTTCACTAATCCCAACTACGTCAATTCCAAACACTTAAATTTGTTTTAGCGCCTATTACAATTCCGGAATTGGTGCCTCAATTAAAACGATTAAATTCTGGTTGTTACATTTGCTAATTAGACATAGCTGTCCTGTGTAGAAGAACACACCAACTGCCTGCCAAAGATGACGTCAGAAGAAGATGGGGACGGGTTGGTGACATACTCCGGAAACCAGCGACAAGCATCGCCAGACAAGCTGTGACATGGAATCCACACGGCAAGCAGAAAAGAGGCTAGCCGAAGAATACTTGGTGAAGGGCAGGCACAGGAAGATGGGATACACCTGGAAATAGCTCGAGAAGGGCCCCGGACAGAGGACTCTGGAGAGTTGTTGTCAACAGCCTACGCCCCAGGAGGCATGCCCTTAGCCAAAAATATTTTTGTCCAGTCCTGAATTAGACAAAATTGTGCCTCTTAGCATGCGAACACCTTCCAAGGAAGCCATTCATATCAATCACAGCCATTATTGGCCAGCTTAGTTTTTTTTAGCCATTTATTTAATTGATACTGATCCATCTTATTTGTTTCACCACCAGTTGTGCCAATGATAGTCATTAATTTGGACTCCTGGACTTGAAACTATTAGTTAATCTAGTAGCCAGCTGGTCCCCTCTTCCACCCGTCTTGTAATTACCCATCTAGACCAGACATCTGCCAGTCTTGAAGATGGGCAAACGGGTCTCTGGCAAAGCCCCTGCCAGGGGGGATAATGAGCATAAGTTAAGTTAGTCTAGCTTTGTGACGAACCTCCTTGTAGAACTCTTGGCATTCGCGATGTCGGGGAGAACTGTGGACAGAGTCAGTGAAGGCAACGGCAAACACACGCTTCAGGAAGTCATCCGTCCTTGCCTTCAACTGGCACGCACAAAACACGCATTATCACTATGGTCTAATACATGGTATGATGTTAAGGTGTAAAGAGGGGCTATATATATATATATATATATACATATATATATATATATTAGAGTTCTGTATCATATGGCTGTATAGAGTGTATGGTACGTACCGTATATTTGATACAGTATACAGTTTTTTCATTCAATGCAAAATTCCAAGATCGCCCACGAAATCGATGGTTCGAAACATATTTAACTTCACAAATGAAAAATCCATTTTGCACAGACGGCATTGAAACAAAATTGTTTGATTGCCTAAATGCAACGACAAGCGAATAATCAAGCATTGTTAGTTGATGATGTATACATACTGTATAGAAAACCGGTTTGGCTGAATAAAAACTGGTTTCAGAACCACATAGAAAAACCTGTACATCAGTATACAGTACATAATACTAACATATATATATATATATATCATACCACTACTACTAATATATATATATTATTAGTAGCATCGAAGACAAACATAACAATAATGCTACTAGTTTCAATATAACCACTACATGTTAAGGGCATAGTACACACCCTGATGGTAAGGGTAAACCTCAGCGGAAAGCAGTAAAATAAAAATAATTCTAATAGGGTCAAACTCGCCTAATATGGCAGTAATCCACTCAACAGTAAAACTGCTCAAAGGAATACTGCCGAGAATCAAAACAAGTGGTTTTCAAAAAATTACCACACGGAAAGTCAATTTAATCCTTCATCAATCAGCTCTGTTGTTTTGGCGAGATATAAAATTTCACATATATAAAGATAGGAATATCAATGCATTTTTAACTGCAATTTTGAAATTAGTTTTATTATGACCACCTGACCTGCCGACATCCACTGATCTAGTGAGCGATTTCATAGGCTGAGCTTAAATTCAGAGTTTCGCAAAGCGATCAACCAGGGTGTACTGCTGGCTGGCACTGACGTAATCAGCAGCAGCGACCCCTGGCATGCAAAGATGTCACCAGCTAGTAGTAGTATGTGTTATTTTGTGTAACACTAGTTAAATAAATCTCTTGTTTGGTTTATATGCTAAATAACCTTGTGGATGTTTTGACTTGCAACAGGTGGCTGTGTCAGCCTTTGTATAAGTTACTCGAGAAAAGTACTTATAGGTTTATTTAAAGTACATTTGTTTACTTTTTACTTGTACTTCAAGTACACTTTTTTAAAAGTACTTTTACTTGAGTAGCTTTTTTCTCAGTTACTTGTATTTTTATTCAAGTACAAAAAAAATTACTTCTACCAGCTGTGATCAAAACAAAACAAAATGTATGGTGTAGTTACACGGAAATAATGTGAAAGTCTTGACTGCATGTTTTATTCTGTCCACAAACTGTTTGTGTGACTAGGAACATGTCACAATTTGCATATACTGTTGAGGATTACTGTGCTATGTGCACTAGGCCCTAGCACGCAAAATACCGCTTTCCGTCGAAGTTTTACCGTTACTGTTGACATGTGTACTAGGCCCTTTAAACCACAGCACATTTATGTGTAACATGCCGAGTTTCCTCAGCATTGCACAGAAAAAAAGATTCATATTAAAATTTTCTGGTTAAAGTTGCTTCTAGATCAGATATTATATGATGCTGACGGATAGCTACAATGTTACTAAACAATGCCAGGCAACAATGTTACTATATACTGCTTGCTGTGATTGGTTACTCACCAGGTTGGTTGTGACAACGCCACCATAACTGTGAGCAACCATTGCAATATGGGCAGCCTTCGCCTGCACCACAAAGTTGTCCCACACATACAAGCCATGGGCATCGGGTGTTGAATTTTCCTGTCAAAAATAATAACTCCAGTTACGTGAAGCACTGTTCAGGAATATGATTATTGCACCTCTCAATCTCACCTAGGCACTTCCACTATAATGTGGCATAGTGTACTTACCCCAACGTTTGAATAAACTGACCAGAATTACTTAGATTTTGTGTCAATTAAATTATAATATCTTATGAAGCACACACCAAAGGCATAATATAATTCTGTTAATTTAGTTGGAAGAAACTCGCATGAACTGTATTGAAACTGATGTTTCTATTTATCCTTTTTAGCTATGGTCAAAACGTGACAAGGAAACCACGATAAATGGTGGCCAGGCCCACATTTGCCAGGTTTACATCCAGTTAAAATTACTAATATCATCAAGAAAACATAACATTATTCTCACCATGTTTTTGTTACCCACAGGTGTAATTCTTAATATCTTTCTAATTTAAAAAAAATGTGATATCCATTCATAATATTATATAGGCAGAAATTTTATCAATGCATATTTGTGTCTTCACATCTGACAACTAAGTGTAAACTATTTTTTCTTTGAAACAGTTTTGTGGTAATGTACAGATTTGACGATAGAATTGTGATGTGCCACATAAGAATGGACCCTGAACACAATACTGGCATCCAGGGTTGTTTGATTTAAATCATTTGATTTAAATCATTGATTTAAATCATGATTTAAATCACTCCCCCAAAAAATAATTGATTCACAATTTTGTTACTTCTGATTTTTTTAATTGCTGATTTATATGAATCTGGGTTAAATGCTTTGACAGCCTCATGCATGTATAGATAAGCTGCTAAATCTAAGTATGTAACATGCACACCAATAAAAGTGATTGGTCAAGGAAGATCAGTTTGAATTAACATGAAGTCCTGCATCATAAAAGGGGTCCATGGACAACTGTTGTGCAATACAAGCAGATAACCCAATGGGCAGCTTAATCACCTCCCCAGTCAGAGGGGGGGGGGGGGGGGGGGGTACTGATGAACAAAGGCTACCAGGGTCAGTGGGCAAATCTAGCAGTGTCATTATTGTAATGGTTTATGCAAAATAATCACATAAGGCAACCTGGGTGTCAGGCTGAGATCAGCAGGGAATGCACTGAACAAAGGGCATAGGCAGAGCCTAATAAAGGCTGCAAGCCAGAATTCTAGGACATCAAGGCCTTGAATTGGGATTGGTGTAATTCAGGGTTTTCAATGATTTCAAGGCCCAGTACAGAACCTGTTGCTTGTCTTCAAAGGGAATCATCTTTTCAGAAGCCCCGAGTTAAAGTATAAAGAAAACGAATGAAATAAATGCGATTTAAATCAAAAAAATCTTATTTAAATTAAAAAAAATTTTTTTTTAATCATGATTTGTTCAACCCTGCTGACATCACAATAGTGACACTGCCAGCACTTAGATTGCTAATAGTGACACTGCCTTCACGTAGTCAGCCAATAGTGAAACTGCCAATAGTTAGATTGCTAATAGTGACATAGCCAATACTGAAATCGCTAATAGTGACACTGCAAATATATAGATAATTAACAGTGCCACTGTCAACATCTAGATAGCTAATAGTGACATCACAAATATCAAGATTGCTAACACTTAGACCACCAATAGTGACACAACCTATAGTTTTATTGCTAATAGTAACACCGGTCATACTAACAATAATTACATTGTTAATTGTGACACAGCCAGTACTTACCCTGATATAGATTTGTTGCCCACCAAAGGTGACTCTGTTGAGATTGGTATTGAGGACCATCACCCCAAAGCCATCTTCCACTGCCTTCAGGATGAAAGGCAGCTGTGTGCCGTAATCCAACTTGTTATTTATTATCAGTCTGCATCACAAGCAATCTTTATTTGTTATTGCACGCGTGATTCAAGGTAATGTGTGTCTCTCTATTCCTTGACTTATTGGCTTTGACTTACATATTGTTCTCACTATTACAGTACACATGCTGGAAGCAGACAGCCCACCAAATCTGGTTTAATAAGCAGGAAACATTGTTCGAAAATATAAATTTTAGCCTGCGAAAAGTAAACAAAACATTTAGGTCATAAACATTTCTATTGAAAGGACCCCACACAGAGAGTGAATGTGTCAGAGGGACCAGTGAGAGGACCCCCCCACAAAGTGTGTTGGGGGACCAACTAGAGGACCCCCAATGTGTGTCAGAGAGGACCCAGGACTCACCTGCGTGCCCACTGGCCTGCGCGGACAACGCCACTGCCATGGATGAGGATAAGCAGTTTCTTGTCATTGGTGAGTGCGTCATCTGTAGCGAAGAAGAAACTGCGTGCCTCCTCTTCTGAAGCATCAATCTACAAGTCAGCGCTGTGGATGTAACATCTGTACATAGTTAGGTGAATACTTACTTCCCAGCTGTGTGCAGACACTATCATCACACTTTGACACAATGAACATAGCCTCTCTATGGGCCCTCCCAAAGTGAACTGGGTGTCAAGTCACACAGGCGTATTCATGTCCCAGCAATGTTGTGATTCTGGCAGAAATGCATACTTTATAATCTCATATTCCAATGTCCAGTTTATTTTCCTTGATAACTAATCCAAAACTAATAAAATACATGCACTTATGAACCCACATATTACACAACCCAATAGATAATACCAAAATATCACTTTTTTAAAGTTAAATTTTAGCAATAAATCAAAAACTACTGAAGATATTTCAACAACTGAGGCATCATTTTAAAGCTCATGATCCATGGAATCTAACAACTGTACACTTTAAAGCTCATGATCCATGGAATCTAACAACTGTACACTTTAAAGCTCATGATCCATGGAAACTAACAACGGTACATTTTAAGCTCATGATCCATGGAATCTAATAATGGTACACTTTAAAGCTCATGATCCATGGAATCTAACAATTCCATTTCACCATTTTGCAGTTTGGCAGATCACACATAAAGTTTTGTTAAAACAAACATTGAAACTGTATTAACAAATAAATGAGGCAATGTGAATGTGAAGATATCTCGAGCAAAATGTCACATCCTCTGGATGGCTATGCATGTAAATACAAACGTTATGGATCCTTTGTGGGTTGCAGATGAACCCACAAAAGGTTTGGCACCCGAGATACTCAGAGCATGCAGGAGAAGTATAACAAACATATATACATATTGCCAGCTCGATTATAGTAACGTATGTCATCATTGCATAGCTATTAGTCTTTCTTAAATAAGAAGATTGATAAGCAATCTATCACATAATTATATTTTTATAGAGAATCACTCATTCATCCCCTCCTTCTTTCACTCACCGGGAGCCAGATGCGTTTGAGATGTGCCTTTGTTTCCAGCAAGTTGTAGACATATTCAGTGATCAGCTGCAACATGGGTGTTAGTATTTCATCTTGGCATTACAGCTGATTAAAATAGAGTTGTGTAGATGTATGTATACAGACACACACAAGATACAAGAAAGAAGGCTGTAGCATTGTGTAACCACAAAGATGAATGGCATCTAATATCTAATGAGAGATAACATATGCATGGAACCATCACACATATTATCAAGTATGCATAGCTTTTTTTGATGTAATCATGGCTTGTTTTTATTTACATGCAACATAAGACCATTTATCATGGTGTTTTTATTACCAGAAGTGAAGCTAACAAATCGTTGTGCTTGCAGGAATAGGCCTACACTAATGCTGCATGAATTCTACACAAATGTTATCAGAACAGAGACAATTAATGAAAGAATTCACCTCGCCAATGGTTTCGTATCTCTTCTGGTTGTATGTGTGATCTGCAGAGACTTGAAACTCAAATGGACGGCCGGTCTCCTTGTCTCGTAACTCCCCCTCTACAACAATGGACCAGTCCATTATTAGTGAGAGGCTTATGGCAGGGGCCCAAACCTCACAACTCCCTCCTGTCTTGGGAACCAACATACCACCTTCCACCGTTTTTTATAGTTCACCTCCCCCTCCTGTCAATCTAACCTCCAGACTCCCATAGTTCACCTCTTCCTCCTGTCAATCTAACCTCCAGACTCCCATAGTTCACCTCCTCCTCCTGTCAATCTAACCTCCAGACTCCCATAGTTCACCTCCTCCTCTTAGCAATCTAACCTCCACACTCCCATAGTTCACCTCCTCCTGCTAGCAATCTAACCTCCAGACTCCCATAGTGCACCTCCTCCTCCTCCTGTCAATCTAACCTTCAGACTCTCATAGTTCACCTCCTCCTCCTGTCAATCTAACCTTCAGACTCCCATAGTGCACATCCTCCTCCTGTCAATCTAACCTCCAGACTCTCATAGTTCACCTCCTCCTCCTTTCAATCTAACCTTCAGACTCCCATAGTTCACCTCCTCCTCCTAGCAATCTAACCTCCAGACTCCCATAGTTCACCTCCTCCTCCTAGCAATCTAACCTCCAGACTCCCATAGTTCACCTCCTCCTCCTGTCAATCTAACCTTCAGACTCTCATAGATCACCTCCTCCTCCTGTCAATCTAACCTTCAGACTCCCATAGTGCACATCCTCCTCCTGTCAATCTAACCTTCAGACTCCCATAGTGCACCTCCTCCTCCTAGCAATCTAACCTCCAGACTCTCATAGTTCACCTCCTCCTCCTGTCAATCTAACCTTCAGACTCCCATAGTTCACCTCCCCCTCCTGTCAATCTAACCTCCAGACTCCCATAGTTCACCTCCTCCTCTTAGCAATCTAACCTCCAGACTCCCATCGTGCACCTCCACCTCCTGTCAATCTAACCTCCAGACTCCCATAGTTCACCTCCACCTCCTGTCAATCTAACCTCCAGACTCCCATAGTTCACCTCCTCCTCCTGTCAATCTAACCTCCAGACTCCCATAGTTCACCTCCCCCTCCTGTCAATCTAACCTTCACATTCCCATAGTTCACCTCCTCCTCCTGTCAATCTAACCTCCAGACTCCCATAGTTCACCTCCTCCTCCTGTCAATCTAACCTCCAGACTCCCATAGTTCACCTCCCCCTCCTGTCAATCTAACCTCCAGACTCCCATAGTTCACCTCCTCCTCCTGTCAATCTAACTTTCAGACTCCCATAGTTCACCTCCCGCTCCTGTCAATCTAACCTCCAGACTCCCATAGTTCACCTCCTCCTGTCAATCTAACCTCTCTGCTCCCATCTATTTTTAGACGAACCTTACAGGCCTACACCGATATTTATGACCACCCCTTCAAATGTTCAGACAGTCATAAACTGACCAATACACTGAGCATTTCAATGTATGCCCTTAACAAAATATTCTTTAAAATTTTCTATAAGATTTTTGCGGATGATTTTCTATAGAATATTTTTTATTATAGTTCTAGTTCTAGTTCTAGTTGTTTCCAGCACTCGGCAACGTTCTATTAACTGACTAGTCTGTATATATATTGTGGTTACAGTGATCTTATGAGGTCTCATTCAACTAGTCAGCCTTTTTCAGAACATTATCGCCAAGCCGACCTTTCTATGCTGGCACTGAGGGTGGTCACTGCCAGGGTGCTTGTCGTCCTCAGTGGTTCTTTTACGTCCCAAATTGAGACGGGACCGACATTAACGTGATCTCCGAGTCACGAGGGATACACAGTCCCCAATGTTGAGAGCCAGGTTTTTACACCAAATATACCATACCTGCCCGGTTCGGGTTTCGAACTCGGGGCGCCGGCATGTCAGGCGGATGTGCTAACCACTACACTATCGCGTGCCCACTATAGAATCAACCATGACTGAACAATGCAACATAATCCAAAAGACCAACTTCTGTTCAAATGCATCATTGCTGACATGAAATGGTCAGACTTGATTAGGCCCATAACACTGTAGATATGTTGACATATGACACCACACAAAGTAAAAATAAAAGTTCTTATACATAGCATAGTATCCAGTCTTCAGGATTGCTCAAAGCAATTTTACACTACTCCCTGGCAAACCTGTTCGAGCGAACACCATTTCCACTTCTCTGGGAAGCATTCAGCCACACTGAAGACTATTCGGGCACAAATATCCACCTCTGTATATAGCCAGGTACTCATTCACATAGCTGAGTGAACTGGAGCAATTTTACATAGAGTGAAAGAATTTACCTACGATTCGACAGGGCAACACATGATCTGAACCGGGGTTCTCTCAATTGTGGGTCCGATGCTCTGGCACTGCGTCACAGCGCTCCACCAGATAAACGCAAATGCAAAATTCATCATTTTGGGTAGTTTTGATTACCTACAGTAATTTTTCCAAAATAATATGAAACAAGTCTATAAACAAACTCGGGGGAAAACATGGAAGGACATGGCTATAAGAAAGTGACAGCATTAGCAATGTCCTACTCTGTTGGATCCAATAACTGTCTTGGTCTGCACTTACCATCATTAAAGATGTATCCAAATCCTTCTAATGTCTCCGGAAATTCATACTCATCTATTAGAGTCACTCTTGATGTGTAGCTGTGAGGGGTTTCTGTGAATGACAAAGGGCATTTAGTAGGAACGATCTTGCAGTTTGTATAATAAACAACATGGATTGGTAGTTTTCAAAATTGCTTTGCATCCCTCGACATGACGTGTTAACAGAATGCCCAACCATGGCTTTCTCTTCCTCATTTATTTTGAATGGATTGATGAACAACATATATATTTTGCCTTGTGGACACTAGATACTGTTGTCTATAAACTCACAAGACAGTAACTGAATTTGTATTGTTGCGATTATTTTAATCCCAATATAACATAAAACGATGAATTCTCTATTTCATGACATCATAATAAAAAAATAATATTTGTTTCGAAACAAACAAAAACTGATCATATAAGATCACTCACTACCTTGTTCCACTTTGGCACCCAAGTGCTGGTAACCAAGCGACATACAAGAAAAACCCTGAGTTAAACAGATCAGCCACAGGTCTGGATCTAAGAACATGAAACTCTCCTAATTTGTTACACCAGTGTTCCATTTTTGTTTGATTTCACTGAATGCATCCATGTCTGAGGCTACCTAAATATGTACACACAATTTTCAGACAACTGTACATGCAACAATTAAACATCAGCAGGTACGTTACCATTTGTTTTTCTTGAATCATCTGCATGCTTTCTTTCTTTGTCACCATCACCATCCTTGTCTTTATCATCTTTGTCATCAGCACCATCCTTGTCTTTATCATCTGGTTCTCTTGACTCATCTGTATCTTGTTGTTTCTTGTCTTCATCACCTGTTTTACCTGGCTCATCTGTATCTTGTTGTTTCTTGTCTTCATCACCTGTTTTACCTGGCTCATCTGTATCTTGTTGTTTCTTGTCTTCATCACCTGTTTTACCTGGCTCATCTGTATCTTGTTGTTTCTTGTCTTCATCACCTGTTTTACCTGGCTCATCTGTGTTTTGTTGTACACTCTCCTTTACACTGACATCATCCATTTCTTTACCATCTGCTTCTTTTAGTTGATCTGCATTCTGTTGTCCATCAGCATTGACACCAGCATCATGCATCTCTTTATCTTCGCTTGTTCTTAGCCCATCTGCATTTTGCTGTACACTATCTTTGTTACTGACACCGTCTATGTTTTTATCATGATCTGGTCCTTTTTGCTGATCTACATTTACCTGTTCATTGTCCTTGTCACTGTCATCATCCATATCAGATTTATCATCTGTTTGTCTTTGCTCATCTGCTTCTTTTCTTACATCGTTTTTGTCACTGGCGTCATTCTTGTCTTTACCATCTGTTTTGCTTCGTTCATATGCTTCATTTACTTTGTCACCGGCAACACCCACAGCTGTAATCACTGTCTTAGCCTGTTCTACATTCCTGTCACCACCGTCACCATGTGCTGCATTGTCACTGGCAACAGCAGCCGTGTCCACAGTAGGTGCGTCCTCAGCCTGTTCTACCTTCTTGTCATCACCGTCACCATGTGCTGCACTGTCACTGGCAACAGCAGCCATGTCCAGTGTATGTGCGTCCTCAGCCTGTTCTACCTTCCTGTCACCGCCGTCACCATGTGCTGTGTTGTCACTGGCAACAGCAGCCATGTCCAGTGTATGTGCGTCCTCAGCCTGTTCTACCTTCCTGTCACCGCCGTCACCATGTGCTGTGTTGTCACTGGCAACAGCAGCCATGTCCACTGTATGTGCGTCCTCAGCCTGTTCTACCTTCTTGTCACCACCGTCACCATGTGCTGCATTGTCACTGGCAACAACAGCCATGTCCACTGTAGGTGCGTCCTCAGCCTGTTCTACCTTCCTGTCACCACCGTCACCATGTGCTGCGTTGTCACTGGCAACAGCAGCCATGTCCACTGTATGTGCGTCCTCAGCCTGTTCTACCTTCTTGTCACCACCGTCACCATGTGCTGCACTGTCACTGGCAACAACAGCCATGTCCACTGTAGGTGCGTCCTCAGCCTGTTCTACCTTCCTGTCGTCATCATCTGCGTCATTTCCTACATGTTCTTTGTCACCGGCAGCACCCATAGCTGCCCAAGTCTCTTCTCCCTTCTTGTCATTGTCTTCATCTTGTGCAGTGAAGGCAGTATGCTCGTCCACATCCATAGCTTCTGGCGTCTGTATGTCATCAGTTGATGACACGATGTCAGCCTCTGTCCTGTCATCAGTTTGCACCTCCATTGGCTCTGGGTGTGACTGGTGTACTCCAGCTAGTGCTGAGTCAGATTCTGTCACTTCATGTGGACTCAAGGGCCTCAGGTCTGCTGACATGTCGCAGATGGAAGAAATTGCCTGTCAAAAACAACAAAGTGAGATGTGGTTATAGATGTGGCATTCAAAACTTAAGCAAGGATTCCATATGTACAGAAACACATACAGAAACGGCATGTGGAACACATGTGTAGTGTCATCACCTCGGCCTGGAATTTCCTATCTGATTCCTGTGCAGATACGAGTCAAGTCACTACAAGGAGTGATTCAATTTGCCATAAGCGCATCTGAATGAAAAAACACATCCACCTATATGCTTCTAATGTAAATATTTCCATTAATTTTCACTGGGCATTATAATATTCACTGTTTTGTTGCACTTCCCCATGCCGGTTATGTACATATGGAATCCTAGCCTAAGTCACCTTACACCAGAAATGCTAGTTTTGAATTATAGTTGAAATGTCCGACTTCCGCATGGCTCAAAGCTCATGTAGCAACCCTGGTTAGAAGAAGTTTATAATACTAGGAAAAGGATCTTTTCAGTCATCGATGGAGGCATATATAGACAAGACATGCAAACTGGTGTGAAAAATACTATGGATTATCATCATGCATGTCACAGAGATAATTTATTGATTGTTATAAGTAGTGACATTGAACAAAACGAACAATAAACAATATTCATAACGCATGCACATCTGAACTGTGTTAACTTGGCACTTGTCTAGTATAATAGCATCCAGGCAAACCTTGATTGTGCCATTATAACCATATATTTGCCTAAACATGACACATTACTGGGTTAATTCCATCATTCAACATCATCCTAGGTCAAGTTAAATTGTAAAACTATTGCATCTTAGCATACTTTTGAACCCAAATAGTGACCCGGATTGTGCACGCTAATAAATGTGGTCTTTTTATAACATTGTCTTAGCGCACTTTTGATGTCCAGGTAGTGAACAGGTTTGTGCTAGTCTGCACTGCTGTGGCCGTGCATTACTGCACCGTGCACGTAAAATGAGTGATATATATAGCAGCGTATGATGAGGCACCCTGGGACACTATTTATGCCTTGTAAGTAGACCTGGGTTCAATTCTTAAATTAATTGAATTTGAATTGATTAACAAAATGCATGAATTTGAATTGAATTTGAATTGAATAAAACCCAAACAGATTGAATTGGAATTTAATGCCGCAAAGTAAGATGAATTGAATGAATTTATCAAAACAGAAATACAATTTATGACGTTTTTCGATATAAATTTAGACGTATAAACTACAAAATGAGTTGTTCTTCAGTAATAGTGACAAGTAGAATTGCTACACATCAGTAACTAGACCCAAGCAACTTAGTAAAAGTTATTAAAATGTGTTTACATTTCAAAAACCACTCAAAATGGTGGCCAAAAATTGGAACACCGATACTGACTTACTCTACAGACTCGAGTCTCATTGTGTGCTGCTGAAGACTGAATGTGTTTACTTTGTTTTTGCATTATGAGATGATAATAAAGCATATGTGACAGCTGACAATGTTTCTTTAAGTGTTGTCTTTGAGAAATATAACTTTCTTTCAAGGCATAACCTGTGCAACAATGGTGTCACACATTCAAAACTTCATTGCTAGCATCATGTTAGACTTAAAATACAAAACAAAACTACTTTCCACGACAGAACTTCATCACAATGGATCAGAAACTGTCATTATCCAGAAAGTGTATGTACACAGTAAATGTTGCAGTCTGATTTTGTGCATGGCATCGCAAATGAAGTGCAGGTTACGCCGGTTTTTTTAATTGATCCGTGTTCGAAACTATGCAGTGTTTTTCTGTGTTAGGCTTTTCCACAGACTTCTAAGAACAGAAAGCAAAGAGTGATGATGTTTTACACAGGGATTCCCCTTGAGAGATCATACCATCTACCAAAAATAGCAATTATAGCAGAGCGTCACATGCTATTCCAGCCTGATGCATGCACAGGTTACGCGTGGAACACTTTCAATTCAGATACTGTGTATTCTACTTAGGTTGGGTACTCCAAACAGCCCAATCTTGGGCTAACGCAGGAGTTTGTGGTGTTTGTGCACATGCGCTGTGGGTTGCTTGGGTGTGCTGAAAGGAAGGTTCATGGTGGCTGTTTGAAAAGCAATGGGTCTTTCTATTTCAGTGATTTGTGTTGGGATCATGCCATACATGGATTGCTCTGGGAGAGAAGGAGAAAACAGCTGCATTAATGGGGGCCACAGTTTCTTGACTGCGTTAGAAGGCCTGACAGGGGGTTACTGTTACTTAAAATTTTATAAAATGTCATGGCTTGTTTGATAATGCATCGTCGGTCAAGAGTTGGCCATCCAAGGCTGGTTACTAGGTCTGCTGAGTCGGTTTGGTGTCTTTGATAGTTTTTTAACAAATCTGGCAGCAGTGTTGTATTTTTCAAGATGCTTAATTTGGGTGGCAGTGTGTGGGTTCCACATGAGAGATGCATACTCGAGTTTTGACCGGTTTAGCATGTTATAAACTACAAGTGTATTTCTTTGACTTATAAGCTATTTCTTTGATCTTTTAATCATGCCTACGACTTTTGAGGATTTTTAAACTATGTCGGTGATGTGACTTGACCAGGTTAATCTTGAATGTAATTTCACTCCGAGATACGGTTGGCTGGATACTGTAGCGAGTGCATGCCCAAGGGTGAATATGAGTGTAGTCTGGGTTTAGTTTTGTTTGTTATTGGGAGGTGGACACATTTAGATATATTAAATTCCATTTGCCATTTGTTAGACCATGTTTGGATCAGGTCAGTTTGAAGAATGTCATGGTCAGGATTTTACGATGTGTAATGCTGTCATCTGCAAAGAGGCATATGGGAGATTGGATGTTTTCGTTTATGTCATTTATGTAGAGTAGGAAGAAGACTGAGCCCTGTGGAACTCCAGATGTAACATATGTTGTATCTGACAGAACTCCATTTACTAAAACTCTCTGTTTACAGTTTGACAGGAATGATTTGATCCAGTTTTGTGTGTTTCCAGTTATTCCGTAGGAGGCTAGTTTGGATAGAAGGCATTTGTGGGGGACGTAATTTGTCAAAAGCTTTGGCAAAATCAAGCAGGATTTCATCTATTGGTGTCTTGTTGTCCATAGCAGTCACCCAGTCGTGGACTGTCTCGGTAAGTTGCAATTCACAAGACAGTCCTGACAGGAATCCGTTTTGAAAGTGGAGGATGATGTTGTGTTTGTTTAGGTGTTTCCACATATTACTTAGAATGATGTGTTCCATGACTTTACAGAGGATGCATGTTAGTGATGTTGGTCTGTAGTTTGCATGGTCAGATTTGTTGTTGTTGTGTGTATTGGAGTTACTAGTGCTTGCAGCCAGTCGTCGGGGAGTTTGCATGTGTTGTATGACTGTTGGAAGATGTGTGAGATAATGGCAGCTATTTCCTCTGCAGTTTCTTTATGAACTCTGACTGGGAGTTCATCTGAGCCAGTGGCTTTGTTTTGGTTTAGATTTTTAGTTGCTTGATTATTCCAGCTATCCCGATTTCAACAGTGGGCATATTAAAGTAAGAGGAAGGGGCTTGTTGGGGGTAGGGTCGATTTCTTGGGTGATGACGGACTTAAATTGGTTGTTCAGTGCATTTGCTTTGTCAAGATCATTGATGATTGCTTGTTTGTTTACTTGTACTGCAGTGTGGGAATGCCAATGTTTTCTCGTTTGTTTGCTTTGATGAATGACCAGAATTGTTTAGGATTTGTTTTTAAGCTTCTCCAACGTTGATGTTTATGTAATCTTTGGCTGCAGCCTTACATGACATGAAATAAGCGGCAATCCATCGCATTTTGCGAGGCAAATATTGCGGTTTGCTAGTCAACTGCATTTTTGTATTGCAAACTTTGCAATGCAATATTTGTGAATATTTAATAATTTTATTTGTTGCGATCAAGCAGTATCTGTTGCAGCAGAGCATGGGCGCCGCCATTTTTCTCGCGGGAATTTCTCGCGTGAACCGGAAATGCAATTTGACGAATGCATAGTCCTCTAGCACAAGATTTGCTAGAGGGGTTATGCCAATTCGTTTTCACGTGTGTAGCAGTATACAGAGTTGTTTCAAAGCAGAGGAAAGTTACTTAAGTTGTTTTGATCGTCATTGTCATTATAGTTGCTGTTATTTATTCGTTACATTGACTGTTACTGCAAATGTTTACAAAACGTCGTAAAATGTCGTCAGCTGCTACTGCGTCGAAATGGCAACTTGTCGTCCAGCCATATCTGGCATACGGGCCACGGAAGCGACCAGCTGAGGAGGGGGAGAACACTGGTGAACAGATTCCCACCAAAGTGCCAAGGATCACCTGAATGGCTGGCTGCACTGTGCCACGAACACTTGCTGTGAACATTCGATTTCATCACTTGTACACTGATATAGTACGAATGTATATAAAAGTGCAAATTCATAAACTTATGTTGTTTTCATACGTCCCAAAATCACTGTCACTATAACAATATGCTACACTATACAAAATGCTATGCAAAAATTATGTTTGCTATGCAAAACTCATTTTGTATAGCAACAATTGCTATGCAATTTTAAAGATTTATTTCGTGCTCTGCCATAGTGGTTTGCGATCTGAGTTCTTTAAACTTTTCCCAGTCACTATTAAGTCCAGTTTGTTTTGCTCTTTTGTTGTGTTTTTTTGGTTTCATTCTTATTATTTTCCATGTAATCCAGGGGAGGTGGGTTTTTGCTTTGGTGTTGCGACTAAGGATGGTATTCCTGATCAGTGTGGCAAGTTGTGTCCCAAAAAGATCTAGTTTGTGTTAATGTCTTGTGAATTGGGGTCCATGTCAAAGTATTCTGTTGTTAATTGGGTTATGCCGTCTTTAAGTTTGCTCCAGTCTGCAGATTTGTATTGAAATATTTGGTGTTGTGGTTTCCTGTTGCGAACTGGGCTTAGCCTTAGGTTTAGGCTGACACTGAACTTCTGAGGGATACGGCTTCATGATCACTCATAGTCATACCTGCAGTGGTGAGTTTTGATGATTATGGACGGATCTGAGGTGAGTATTAGGTCAAGGATACTGCCAGAATCGATTCGTGTGGAGTCATTCACCATGTTTGTTTTGCAATCCAAATTCACCCGTTATTTCTAGTAGTTTAACTGGTCATTTACTGGTCTGCAAACACCGTAAACGACTAAATCCTTTAATTATCGCCTACCTCATATTAGCGAGAACGAGCCAATCGCCCTCAAAACGTGCATGTCACATAACACTTACCACCGCAAGCACGATTCCAAGCAATGGCGCAGCAAACACAACTATAAATGTCGTTCGAGTGGGCGTAAATCGTGTAGTTTCGCTTTCTCTTCTGACTTCCACGCGTCGAGATACCATCACAGAAATTTTTTTTACTTTCGTGGCGCCGCCTACCAGATAAGTTGCGAAACAAATTTAGAAACCTCTCTCAACAGCAAAGCTACTTAGTCCACCAGCTCATGTAACAAACCCAATATTTTGGTAGAATCTTGGCAACAGTCATTAAATTTAGCAAATGTTCCCATTTTTCTGTGAGTTTGTTGTGTGTTTTTCGGCTATTTTATTGAAAGTATGAAATAATGGATTAAAAATAAAAATTTAATATTAATCAATTAAAATATCATACCCAAGTTGATACAGTTATTGTTGTGAACATGAAACAAATAGCTCCAGTTTTTTCCTTGAGGCTATAATATGATTTTGAGCAATTTTTACAAACAATATGAAATTATTCATTAAAAGTTTTAACTAAATATAAACAAATTATCAATATAATTATGGTAGGGGAACAACGTGCAAAACGGGTTTGTCATAAAGTTGACATTCTAATAAATTTATCCCTACGGGATCATTCTCCAATTATCTGGCTACATATGCGCTAAAATATACCGTATTTCTATTAAAATTACTATATCTAGTATCTGCGGTGTGTTTAAGAACACCACCCAATTTTTGACCCGCCAAAAAGGAGCGCCTAAAACGGACTCTCTGCACAGCAACATGTATTATTTAGACATCATCACATATTTCGAAAACACTTTTTGCACTCTCGGGCTTTGGCCATGCAATCATGGTATATGCCGACGCCGCACATTAGTCACATTTTAATTATCCTTTCTTCCCCGTCCTTACTGCCCGAACACAGTTGATGCATTATTGTATCTGCATCCAGTTGTCTCCCTTGTTTTCGAAGCTTCGAGACATGGCAGTGGCACGGCGAACGATCTCTTCCTTCCCCGTAGTTCCGCTCGAGCTGGGTCACAGGTATGAATGAAAGTTTGAAAGTTTATTTGGTTACTCGGTTACAGTGATATTACAAGTATGAACATAATTATGGTCTTACCAAGTAACTCGGGAGATTCTGTAAAAACCATTGGGGGCTTATTTTTAGGAAAGCACGTAGCTCCTTCCACGTTGTAGGACTTTTGTCAGATGTTGTCCTCAATCGAAGTTGACCCTTGTATGGATTGAGCGTGGTGATGCATGTCTTTGCTCTATTACTCGACTTTCGCTTTGTAGATTGATCTCCTTTCAGTACAGATAAGACACTCGCTATAACGTTTATTATCATGGTTTGGTCATAAATGCAACTTCACAATGTACTTACATATTACACTACTTGATAATATTATAATTTAACATGTATCCATACAACTCATAGTGATGTATAAAAAAATATGTTGGTAATATTACTATGGCGACCACAACTCTTCAAATCCACAGAAACAGCAGTAAACAAAATCTAGATGCACTTCAAAGTGATCAGCGGCAAACATCATCAACCACTTCTAAGTCGCCTGGCATGCGTTCGCATAGTGCGGTCAGTTGGATTGTTGTGGACGCCATTCGACCTTTTAAGAGAGAGAGAGAGAGAGGGGGGGGGGGGGGAGTGAGATAGAGAGAGAAAGAGAGTAAGGGAGAGGAGAGAAGAGACAGACATACAGAGGGTTCGAGCGAGTTCGTTTCGAACTCGAGCGCTGGCATGCCAGGCAGATGTGCTAACCACTACACTAGCCGCGCTCCCTAGAGAGG